>OY979702.1:11415310-12024308 GCA_963855925.1 Inga laurina
CCAATTGGTCCGGAGGAAGACCATTTCATTAGCTACGTAGGTTTTTTGGCTCGAAGCAAAGTTCGCATTACCTATGATAATTGGAAGTTGGTTCCACCAAAAACCAAAGACTTGATTTGGCAACAACTTTTGGTATATAAGTTTCAATACATCTGCATTATATCTTTATTCCTATAGCTTCAAATATAATTAACTTATGTTTTTACCTTGCAGCAAACCTATGATGTCCCTGACACCGCGGAGATGTACAAGGAGTGGATGACAGATGTTCGTCTATGATGGAAAGATTTCAAGAACAGGCTCACATAAGATTACATTCAAGGGGACATGAGGGGTCAGGATCCATGTCATGAGTATCCGTTTTTGTCTCCAGAGGACTGGAGGTTGTTTATGGCATCACGAGAAGATCCAAACTTTTTGGTAAGATTTCTGTCATCATAGTGTTTTATTTGAATATAGTTGACATTATTGATTTGGTGTTCGTTGTTTTCCTTTCAAAGGCATTAAGTGCAGCAAATGCAGAGAGGCAAGCAGCTAATAACTATCAACATTGCATGTCTTATGGTGGTTATCGGAAGCTTGAGCGAAAGATGATGGTAGAAGAGTTGGAGAAATTGAAGGAAGCAGCCACATCAAATCCTACCGTTGTGGTCCATCCCCCGCCACCTCCACCACGTCACAAAAAATGGAAAGCAGGGAGGCTTAAGGGTGGGAAGTACGTAAATCCGACTGTTGCTGAGGTTGTCGCAAGAATTATAAGTAGTTAGAGCATAAGTACAAACTTATTTTTTCATATTGGAAGTGCTTACGATAACTTTTATGCTACAGGATGAACTGGAAGATCATAGTAGCCAAGGTTCGTTCACTCCAAGTGGACGGATGGACATCTTGTCAACGGCGATTGGGAGGGCAGATCACCCTGGTCATGTTTGAGGGGAGGCAGTGGGAGTTCGTGTCACGAAGTATTTTGGTCGAGCCTCACATCCTTATTCGTCACAAGCTGAACCTAGTAGGGAGCTTGTGGCCAAGATTCGTCAGGAAGTCTTACAAGAGCTCGAGGCCAACCTTCACGACAAGCTCCGACAAGAGCTGTTGCCAGAGCTACATCTTGAGCTGATGCCTGAGCTACTAGCTGAAATGATGAAGATGTTTGAATCACATATGGCAACTACCGAGCGTAGAACCCATTCATCCCCGGCCTTCCACAGCACCAAAGGAAGTTACAACCCGGCGGAGGAACCACTTGGTGACCCTTCTCCCACTCCAGCGCAGGGAGAACCTGCTATCCTCTCTTTGGATGCCCCAGTGCTGCGTGTAGTTGCAGATGCTCTCATTCACATAGAAGCTACTACCCACCATAATCAGCAAATTCCACAGCATTGTAGGGTGACTGTGACGTGTGTTCGAGCGGGGGAAGAAGGTACAACCATCCCTATTCCTGATGACAAGGTTGCCACGATAACTCAGGTGAGAGGATCTTTCATCCTTTGGCTTGTACATCTTATTGGCTTGTTACCACCAACACCTCTAATGGTATGGAACTACCTCACTTTTACTTGAGATGTGTTGACATCCTACTAACAGTATATGTTTTTATGTTCTAAAAGAACGAGCAGGAAGCAGAGAAATGGCCCTTCTTAGCACGACTGCAGCATATCTATAAAGGCATTCGCCATATTGATTTGCATATGCCTACAGGGATTGTGGGCCAGGAAACAGAGTATCACTTCACAATTGATAAACAAGATCTTAAACAGTTCATGAAGTTCGAGGAGCTAGATGTTGGATGGGGCAAATTTGCAATCCTGTAAGTTTTTTATTTCCCATTTTTTGATTCATTTAGTTAAGTTGATTTTAACTAGCTAATACATTCATCATTTTAATTCTATTATAGCTCATTCCGTCGTATATGCATTGACTCTCAGAGAGTTGATTTGTATGGATTCTTGTCTCCTGCACATACGACAAGGATTAGGAATACATTGAAAAGAAGGACGAACTATGTGGGCTTCACATTGGCAGAGGACGAGTATCGTTGTTATCTAGCACCGATTGTTCAAGGGTACGCATTTTAATTTTGTGTATTTGAGATTTTTAATAACTAATTGCCTTGCCATCTAACTTCATTTTAATCTGTATATGTTGTGATAGTTATCACTGGAGTTTGTGTGTTGTGTGTCCTCGGTCCCACGTTGTTTACTGGTTTGATTCCTTAAATAGAAGACCAGACAAAGAAACTAAAAGCGTCTTCAACACGTAAGTTATTTTTTTGTATTTCATTGCTTCTTGATTCTTGACTTAATGAATTATTCTAATTTATGTTGATTTTCATTTTAATGATAGGGCATGCACGACGTATTGAGTGCTTGGCGGGCCACGCGAACGTAGAGGTGGCAAAGATCCGAGATGGTTGTTTCCAAAGGTACGTAATTTCAAATTAAGTTCTTTTGATTGACGGTCGTTTTAGATATGCCTTTATTGATTTTAACCATTTGCTTTTGATTTATAGTGCCCTCGAAAACCTGGCGGCTGAGAATGTGGATATTATGTCTTGCTTTATATGTTTAACATCATTCAGAGTGGCATTACGACAGATTTTGAACAAGTAATCCCTTCTTCATTCTCAGAAGATAATATTCTTGGTGTTGTGATTCAATGGCAATTCATTCACTTCATTCATTATTTCATCTAAGCTTATTTTCTAATTTACATATTTTTGACAATGAAGATGCCTACTCATATGAAGACTTAAATATGATCAGAGACTTTTTGGCTGGACATCTTCTTCAACGTATACCAGAAGAGTAAAGTCTTTAGTAGTTTGTGTAGGACATACTTTTGTGGTAGTACATATAATTAGCGTTATTGTTGTTGGATATGGATTGGATTTTAGTCTTGGTTATTGTACAAACTGGGGACTTGGATATAGATTGCTGTGTAGTTTGTGTGGTTTGAAAGTTTGTGTGGCATGTAGTAGACTTGGATATAGATTGTTGTGTAGTTTGTGTGGTTTGAAAGTTTGTGTGGCATGTAGTCGCCTTAGGTGATCACTGTGTTTGTTGCTGTTTCCATTCTGCTGAACTGCTGTTGTTTTATTCTGTTGTTAGAATCCTATTTCTGCAATTTACATTTTCCAGACAGTGCAATATATAAAAAGTCCATTTAAAAAAAAACTTTTAACGTGCTTAATAAAAAAGGGACGTGGATAGTACTGCTGGCGACACTTTAGACGTCCCCAATTCCAACTGGGGACGTCTAAGGTGGACCTTAGACGTCCCCAGTTGGAACTGGGGACGTCTAAAGTCTGCCTTCCATGTCCCCTGTTTTACGGACGTTAATGACATTTTTTTCTACGACCCTCACATAGACGTCCCTCTGTTTTCAGACGTTAAAAGGCCTAAAAAAGGGACGTTAAAACCCTTTTTTCAGTAGTGCAAGTTTAACTTAATTCTTCATGTAAATTTATATTTTAAAAAAAAACAAACCTGATGAAAGTAGGGGAGAGGGCAACCAACGGTATCTATGTGCTTCCAAGGTGGAGAGAAGACGTTGGAGGAGTTGTGTATGCACAGTGGAGAGGAGAGGTACGCCGGAGGCTGAAAGCAACGATGAAAGTGGGAGGTCTATGCCGGAGGGTGGAGGGGGCAAAAAAGGTGAAGGAGGCGTACGTCGGAGGGTGAGAGCAAAGAAGGTGCTATGAGAATGGAAGGAGGTGGAGGAAAAGGGAATGAAGAAAAGGAAGAGAGGAAGACAAAGTGTAATGAAGAAAATAAAATAATGAAAAAGCATACCCATGATGTAGATAGAGAAGACGAAGTCACGAGAATAAAAGAGAAAAGGAAATGCAGAAAAAAGGGAAGAGAAGTCATGGGGGATGGGAAAGATGGAAAAGGAGGGATGAGTTTCTGACATGGGAATGAAGAAAAGGGAAGAAAAGTTTCACGCATGTCAAAATTTCTGACATGACTTTAGGCGTCCCAAATGGCATTTGGGACTCCTAAAGTCTTGACTTTAGGTGTCTCAAATCCCATTTGAGACGCCTAAAGTCAAGACTTTAGGAGTCCCAAAGACTTTAGGCGTCCCAAATGGTTTTGGGACGCCTAAAGTCTTACTTTAGGACATTTGGGACGCCTAAAGTCAATACTTTATGCATCCCAAATCCCATTTGGGATGTCTAAAGTAAGTTAAATTTTTTTAATTTATTTTTTTGGCGCCAGTGGAAATCTTTAGGCATCCCAAATAAAATTTGGGAGGTCTAAACTCTATTTTAGGCGTCCCAAATTCAAATTTGGGACGTCTAAATGTTTCTCTACGTACACATAATTACGAAAATGCCACCGCCTTCCTTTTTAACCACCCAATTTTAAAATTGGGATGTCCATTGGGGTGATTATATCATAATTTTGTAGTAGTGATTTTGTAAAATCAACATGTCCAGATAATAAGCATCTTTGACAAGAAAGTCATGTATAACCCCTTTTTTTAAGCACATGTATCATCCTATTGGAGGTAATCCGATTTGAGGCATTGTTGGGCACCTCTCCAAATAGAATTTGAACATTGGTTAGCCACATTATGAGGGACTAGTCACTTCCATTAGACCCAATACTTATTGGTTTGTATAACTTCATATATAGGTAGAGGGTGGAAATAGTCTAATACCTTATCAGGGGCATACGGCTTGGCTTGGCTTGGTTGGGGCCTAGTTAGACTAGGCTTGTTTAGAAAATAGGCCAAGCCTTAGGCCTATTGGCCTATTTAGAGGCCTTTTAAGGTAAATAGGCTAGGCTTTTTAATGTAAAGTCTGACCCTAAAGTTTACAGGCAGGCTTGATTAATCTTATGGATATATTTTATTATAGATAATATATCATATAGGTTGTAAAATTACTTTAAAATCTTAGGGTTTATTAGACTTGGGAAACATTTTATTTAATGTAGGCTTTAGTAGCTCAAAGCTTACTTATGGTCTTTAAGGTTTGATACTTTAGGCCTTTTTAAATGGATATACATTGTAAGAAGGCTTTCAAAAAGGTTTTAAGACTTGTCAGCCTTTTAAAGGCTTATGTTTGAATATATTAAAAAAAGAGAGGTTAAAGTGTAAAAATACACATATAATTTTCTTTTATGTGCGCCAAACACCATACTTATATCTTCATACTTGTTAAAGTAGTTCTCAATTGATTGAAGGAAAAACCGTACTTATAAATTTTTGGGCATTTAGTAATCATTTCAATTCATACTTAAGTGATACATGTTGGAAGTTTTCTTAATTCAGGGAGGAAATGTCTTGTTGGGCTTGATCTTTTTTTCTTTTTTCTTTTGCTGTGGTAGAGTTTGATCTTTACACCAAGAGATCTTTGGCCCTTTTCACTCTCAATATTCATCTTGTGTCGCCTGAATATAAGAGCTGCCGGGAATAGGAGGATGAGCTTGCCACTACAAAAAAATACCTGACAGAAATTTCCGTGGCACGGAAAAAATTAATTTTTTTAAAAATAATATTTATAAAATTAAAAAAATTAATTATTAAATAATTTTATTTAAATTTAATTATTAAAATTATATTAGTTATTATTTTATTTTATTTAAAAATAATATATATGTTATTAATATTATATTTATAATTTTATGTTAAAAATAATATTTATAATATTAAATTATTATTTATTAAGTAATTTTAAAAATTTTTTAATTAAATATATAAATATTTTTTTTACGTTTTTATTAAATTTTTATTTATTTTTAATAATATTATATTTAATTAATAATTAATTATATATGTGTATATATATATGATAATATTATATATATAATAATATGTAATAATATGACATAGGTTCATTTCGGCGCAACTAGAAAAGACTTGATCGCGAAGACGTCCTCAACTTGAGGTTGTGAGTTCGAACGGGAGAAGTGGCATTTTCAAGAATTATGAGATGTGGACACGTGGCAGCACGAGGAGGAGACACGTGGTAGCCAGAGGAGAGGGACGTGTGGCGGCCAGGGGAGAAGGGCGCGTGGTGCACTGAGGAGCAAACACGTGGCATTTGAAAATGTAAAAAAAAAATTTGGAATTTTTTTTTAAAAAAAATTTGCTACGGAAAGGAATTCCGTCGGAAATTGAAATTCCGTCGCAAATTTTTTTGTCATACACCTATTAGCGACGGAATTGATTCCGTTGGAAATGCAGTCCGTTAGAAATTCCATCGGAAAAGCTGATTCCGTGGCAAATTTTGTCGTAAATTCAATTATTTTTTTGTAGTGTGTGTTGCCAAACAATTTTAGAAGCAGCCACAAAACGTGAATGAGAGCCCTAGATTATATTGATATTAATATAATAATCCTTGCCAACTTAGACTTGCATTCCCTTGCTCAGTCAACATTTTCTTTTTGAGAAATACTTGCATGCTCCAGGAGAGCCACCTCATTTATACTCTGACTAATTAAAATACAACAACTCATCTTATGTTAATCCTATATAGCAAATGAGTCATTTAACATATTTGTAGTGGTTTTGTCCAACCGTTACAAATTAACCGTTACGAATTGACAATTGGTTTGTAGTGGGTGGCACTCCTGGAGTATATAATTATTTTTTGTTTTTTCCACATTATTACTTTGAAAGCCATGTCATCGTCTAGTTAGTAAGAAAAAGTCAAACTAATAGTCAAATGGTATTTTTGCACCTAATTTGAAACCACATAGTCACTTTTACTCCTTAAAAAATATTTGGTGTTGGGTATATCTGGGAGAAAATCACATGTGTATTTTTTCACCCTTAACAAAAAAAAAAAAAAAACAAAGCTTATATTCAGGTTCAGACATAGGCGCAGGCTCAGATATTATGCTCTAATTATAGGCTCGGGCTTCTTTAGCTGTATTCTAGCCTTGCCTGGGCTATTTCCATCCATATTCCCAGGGAACATAATAAATATCAATCTCCTGGTCCAAAGAGATCATATCATGTTTTTCATTTATCTCTCACCTCCTTGGGTGGTTATGTCCTCCACCTGTTATATATGATCGGGTGATAGGGCTTCCAAAGAGTCGGTACATGCATGCAACAAGCCTATTTAAACCTTGAGTACTCCAATAAACCAGTAAATTAGCAACAAAATTTGTAGTTAGTCTTAATTTTCTGGTTAGCCATTCCCCTTTTGAATTTTGATCTGTTCAGACTTCTCCACGAACGGGCATGACCTAAATTATAAACCAACAAAGTCAACTACTGGTAATACTTAGCAAAGCCCTTTAATTTGTTTTTACAAATTAACTTTTCATGTGGAAATACTATTTCCCGTTTTGCAAACTGAGTTTGAAAAAGTGTAGTCAAACATCGATTAGGATATAAAAAGTTCATTTTTAAAAAAGTGCTTTCGACTTACAAAATTGGAATCCAAATATAGCCCTAAAGTGTACGATATTAATTATAACTTGTAACTACGAAGTTTTTACTTTTTACCACTGCCTATTAATTTAAATAATATCGAGATGGGAGTGGGGGAGATTTTATTAATTCCTTAAATAAGGTTTTGAATTTTGTCTTTTGTAGAGCACGGGAAAAAACCGCCTTAAAAGAATCATCGTCATCACAATAATATGTCAATACTCTATCGTATAAAATATTGTATACGCTGCCAATTGCAGAATATCTAAATTTCATATATATATATATTTATTTTTCTGTATCGTTATCTCAATTTAATTAATTTATATATAGTGCCAATTGCAGAATATCCAAATTTCTCCATTATGTGATAAAAGATATAAAATAAAAATACTTTTGAAGATGAACAATAGCTTCATATCTGCATTTTTTTGTGAAAGAATAGAAAACAAGAAGAATTCATTGAAGAAGTTTCTGAATAAGAGTGTGACGTGACAAGAAAGAGTGGATCATGGAAAATTCTGATGTCCTAGCTAGGGAAATATCTTTCTTTTCTTTTGATATATACTCATCCCGCTATAAATGTAAGATATATTTATCTAATTTGAGAAGATTAAGAAAGATAAATAAATAAATTAATGACATGATTTCTCAATGATACTTCTAGCTAACACTAGATTATATATCAATTTATAAATCAGGTAAATTAGTTTGGAGAAAAATAATAAATATAAAAGATGAAATGAAAAAATGTCTTACATTTAGCACCAAAATTTACTTCCAAATTAGATCCTACGATTAGCACGAGAAGGAGTAATAAACTTTAAGGGCTCGTTTGGTACAATAAAATTGATTTTGATGGAAATGGAAATAGATATTGATATGGAAATGAAAATGAGGTTTAAAAGTATGTTTGGTATGTCATGGAAATGAGTTCTAATTTTTATGTGAAAAGACCAAAATTCCCTTATAATTAAAAAATAAAAAATCCACTCCTTCTCTTCGCCTCTCTTTGGAATTGGATACTGAACTTGTCTCTCGTCGCCTCTCTTCTTCCCCTCCCTCTCCTTCTTCCACTCTGACTATACCTCTCTGTTCGGCATCCAGTCCTTCTCCATCATCCTCATCTCTTCTTCCTCCTCTTCAAACAGATCTGGTAATTGATTGGTTCTAGAAAGGTCGCCGGAATCAAAATCGAAGGAGGCGCCAAACTCGAACTTCGACGAAAAGCCACCACTGGTGCAAACAGATCTCACAGTTGCCGTCGTTCTTACTGTCAAGCATGGTGGAGGGCACAATCATTGTCATTCTCACCATTAAGCACAAATCTCTTCTTCTTCATCGTCCTTACCATCAAGCACAGTGGAGGGCACAGTTGTCATTGTTCACCTAGATTGGTGGAAGCTGCTTGCTGCTGTTGTTGTTGGCTGTGGGATGAGGCGACGTGAGCTGGTGAGTCGTTGGTGGTGGGTGAGGCGATGTGAGAGTTGAAAGCAAAGAGGATAAGGTAGGAAATGAGATATGGAGTTAGCAAATCTAAGCTTTTTTGATGGAATTGATTTGGGTGGAATTGGACTCAATTGGATTCCATGTGGAAATGGAATTTTGTCAAATTTAATATCTTCAAGACATGGAATCGGCCTCCATTTCCATTTTCACGGGGTCAATTCCAGCATACCAAACAGGCCCTAAGAAAAGTGAACACAAAGTCATTATATATGAACTACTCCATAATGTATCATGATGTCATAAATTTGTACCTTTATGAATTTCTAAAGAGTTTGACTACGATTAAGGGGTTGTTTGGTTGTTAGAAAGGTACAGGAATGAACGATAGAAAATGGAATTGAATAAAATGTTTATGAGACAACTACATCATGCTATGAACAAAGGTGATTAAGAAGAAATCCCCCAATCATGAGTGATATACCAGGAAACCAGGATTGACATGCTACTCTTGTTTCTTCTTTTGCTCTTAAAAGCGTTCCTAATTTTGTAAAAAGAACCTTAGCTATAAACAAAGGTGATTAAGAAGAAATCCCCCAATCATGAGTTATATACTAGAAAACCAGGACTGACCTACTACTCTTGTTTCTTTTGTTGTTCTTAAAAGCCTTCCTACTTCTATAAAAAGAACCTTAGCTAAGAAGATAGAAAACCTTATAGAAATCAACCACCTACTTGAGGATGCTCAGATTAATGAACTGATCTTCCTCTTCTCAGTCCTTATAGTGTCTATCATAGATCAAACCGTTTCACCAAAAATATTAGAGCTCTCTTTACTACCCGAGGACCACATGTGAAAGAAGTTGTACAGACCACCAAAATAGACCAACGTTCTCTTCCTGTAACGACAGAAGAACAATATTCTGTCATAGAAATTCCAATACCCTTGTAAATCAATAGAGATTTAAAGGATACACTCATCTTCATATAGGTGTCATCCGTCTAATCCTTACCCTCAATGGGAGAAAAGGTATTCCCGTCACCACTAGAGTTGCTCTTTTTGACTCTACCTACAAGCAATATCCTAATTCTCTTATTGGTGCTTTTCTGACCACTTTGAGCAATGGAAGTGTCATTCTCACTATCCAGCCAGATTTCAATATCAACTTAAATGATACTCTTACCAACAGATTCAAGGTACAAGTACAGGTTGTTGGAGCTGAACAAGATCCTAAAGCCATTATGGCTACCTTACACCACCAAGTTATCTATAGACTCCAAAACCATTCCCTTGATATCTTCACTTACTCAACTCCACAAAAGATGCATTGTTCGCTATCTCTAATAGATATGATGATACTTCTTCTATCATTCAGATCCCCAGACAAATCCCTTAAGAAGAACTTTCTCAGTTGATGCGACTTGAGTAGATCAACAACTATGAAAAGCTTTTCTTTGGGGTCCAGCAGATGCCCATACCACTATGCCTTTAATAATCCAAAGACTTTCAGATGGTACTATTAAAATTACTTTTGAAAGACCAAGCCAACAAGGACCTTCTATTCCACATGGAAGGATTTCACTCTTTCTCTAGCCTATACACCCTCCAGGAAAGATCCACCTATAGCATGGGTAGATCAATATACAAACCCTTGCTATGTTTCTCATTTGAATGATAGCTTTCTATGTGATGTACTTGGTTTAGGAATGTGTGATCTTGAATTTGAGTGCGATATGCCGATACCCTAGAATGGTAGGAAGAATCCGATTATGAATAAGGACTTTACCCATACAAATACTTGACCAAGCAGGCCAAGAAAAATAAATCCTTTAAAGGATCTTCTTGTTCACACAAGCTCCATCATTACCATGAAGATTATGATGACCATGGTCTAAAGTATATTATTAGAAGAGGTTGACAACTGCCTCCTCCTCCTGAAAGATCTTCTAAAGATATGTCTCTTGTTGAATTGATGCTAGAAATAAGACATACATAGCTTGTTAAAAGATTCTTTCTAGCTGTTCCTGCTAAACCTGAACCAGTAATTCTAGTGGTTTCCCCTGTACCTGTACTTGTACAATCAATTCCTTGCATAGGGATGATTCGATATCCTTATGATTCTAAATTTCCTCCTCTTGAGAGTAGAATAGACGATAATACTAAGGTATTTACTCAACCTTATGTTATCCCAAACACTGTTAACCTACAAGGAAACCTCAGACCAGCATCTATGGCTGAAAAATTTCTGAATTGGCAGACCCAAAATATTGTTTGTCAAAACACAGTCCTGACCAGAATAAACTCCAAGCTTGATTCTTTAACCATCAAGACAGATGGTTTGACTACTCAAATGGGTTAGATTTCTAATGAAGTCAGGCAACTATATGCTATTCAAACACAACAAGCTCAGAAGTTGGATGCAAAATTAAGGAAATTTATTGCCAGTGGTCACATGGGACTATAGTTTAAGCAAAAGGAAATAGAGCTGTCAGCAATAAAAAAATATTTACAAAGAATAGAGCTAGATATGGACAGGAAACAATCTCAAGTCTTATATGAGTCCTATCCTATATGTCCTTCTATCCCAAGATTAACATACCCTGTATCACCTACTACTTATCTTGAAGAAGTTGATTATAGTAAATTTTTCAAAATAAACTATCCCATTTTCAGGCAACTTCAACCACCCCCACAAATTCAGCCTCGAATTATCTAAAAACATTCTCTTAGAACTCTAGAAGACCTTCTTCTCATTGGCCTTATTATTTCACCTACCATCCAGGTGATACTTTGGGTACCAAAATCCCAACTTGTAACCCAGCCAGTCGTCTCATCAGAAAAAGAAAAACAACCTAAGACTCAAGTTTCTCAGGCCACTCAGACTTCTCAACCTGCCATATTGCCATAAACTACCCAAGATTCTACCATGGCTATTCTTCAAACCCATAACCCTTTTAAACCTATCATGGACTCCTCTAGTTTGTAATCACATGATTCTTTTGTGTTCACCTCTAATAATGATTCAGAAGAACATTTTGATGATGTTACCAGACTTGCAATGGTAAAACCAAATGAAGATGAGGAATTTGAGGAATCACATGTTGAACAGCCACCTGATCTTCCTTAACCTCATAATTTTGCTTACAAACCTACCTCTGGACCTTGGTTTACTTTTAATGATGTTCCATAGCACAAATGGAGAGATAGAATCCATGAATTAGGAGCATGGATTGATTTACAACTTGTTGAACAACAAGCGACTCTTCAAAAAGTTCTTCAAGAATTTGTTTCGAGATTTACTGGAACTCTTAAAGACTTGTTTTGGCATTTCAGTCCAAATGAAAGGATGCAAGCAGTTAAAGTTGAAAATGCTTCACTTCTCCTAAGAACAGTTCACAAAAAGTTCATAGGAGACTTCGATATCATTGAGAAACAAGACTGATGAGAATATTATTGGATGAAATGTTGCTCTCTTTATAAAAAAAGGTCTGTAAAAGCATTACTAGAGAATAGTTGACAAGTATTACATGTTAAATGGGCGTAATGATATCAATCTTTGGTATACTTTTATCTCATCTCTTCTTTGAAGAAATTTAGTTAGAGTTACACAAGAGTATCAATACTCTTAGAAGAGATATTTCCCAAGTCTCTAACAGAGAAATTTATTAACTAGCTCTTGCAATTGTTGACAAGCTTTATGAATAGCACAAATTCTTCAGAGATATTCTTAAGGGCACAACAAAGTTGAAGCATGCCTGTAAAAAACCGTATCTGAAGATTAAGTACAAAGATCATAAGACTTGTAATTGCCCAACAATGAAGAAATCTCATTATCGTCAATATACCAGATTACCAGAAAGGAGATTATCTTCCAAAAGATGTCAGAAAAGAAAGTACAGGTTTTCCAAACCAAGAAAACCCTTCTCTAAAGGTTCAAGATGCTTTGTTTACAGACAAAAGGGTCACTTTGCAAAGAACTATGCAAACAAGACTAAAAAGGACATCAAGATGTTGCAACAACTTCATGATATCTTGATGATCATAGACAAGGATGTAGGCATTGAAGCCCTCTTAAAGAACAATGTCAACACCCGTTTCCATTTCGATAATCGAAGAGTAATAAAGACGAAATTCAATGGGCCTATAGAAAAGTACAATTATATTGATAAAACTATTCGTTTACAATTTCGTTATCATTCGTTGACTGAACACTGGTACCTCTTTCACTTGTACTGATTCCATTCTCCTATGATACCGTTGACATTATTCTGATACCGTTGGTACCCTCCTGATGCCACTATCACGATTGTAGCTATAATTGTTATATGCACTGAAACCATCAATACCATCAACTGTAGTACCTCCACATGTAGTGATACTATTGATACCATCCTGATACCACTGATATTATCCTGATACCATCGATACCATACTGATATCATTTCCAGGTGTACTAATACCATCGATACTACAATCTGGGTACTGATATCACTTTTGATTACTCTGATACCCCATTCTTTGATATCACCGCTATCGTCTCGATACCGCTTCATCATGAACCTGCTCCCCTGGTATCTTTATCTCTATGTCATCAATGAATGTTAAGTACCGGCCTCTCGGGGTATCATGCTCCTTCTATGCCCTGTGATACTTGGGCTTGAGGAGAAAGAATAACTTTATGTCCAGCTGTAGGTTATACGACACATGTACCGACTCTGTCTGAGACTCGCGGTCACTCACCTAATCTAACGAAACCTCCTCCGGTTCGTAGTTGGAATCCCATTCTGGGTACTCCTCTGGTGTATCTTCGGTCTCGCCAACCTCTGTTACTCATGGGGATGCCAGCCTCAGCTCTGGACTGCATACTTACAGTCTCGGCATGATCTTTTGTGTTGTTACCGTATACCAACGTACCGCCATTTTTGAAGTATTCAATCGTAGGTCCTCGGTACGGAATATGATGGTTCACCGTTGCCTCGCTGTGACTACTAACCATGATCGCAATCATCAGCTCATTCGGACCATCCATGAATAGTCCGGTCGCCATGAAAGCAAAACCTTATCAGTATACATTTTTGATAATGGCAGAACCGCTTATTAGCTCTGATACCAAAAATGTCAACATCCGTTTCCATTTCGATAATCGAAGAGTAATAAAGACGGAATTCAATGAGCATACATAAAAGTACAATTATACTGATAAAAATATTCGTTTATAATTTCGTTATCATTCGTTGACTGAAAACAGAAAATACAGCGGAAACTTAATATTTACAAATTTCACCAAAATATCACAAAATAGACTAATTATGACCACGGTCTTATCCTCGCCTCGAGACACGTGCTGTTCACTTTCCGGCGTCTACATCTTTTCCCTTTGCCCCACTGGTACCCGTTGAGGTATTTGTTTAAAAATAGGGTGAGATTCCAAAGAATCCCCGTAGGACATAATATCGTTCATAGAAAATACGAAAAGTAAATATGTCATGCGCCAAGGTATGCACAAATTAATGAACAATATAAACATATCATTTGCATGTATACATGAGTAGGGCCCAGCCCCACTATTCTGCACCGGTTGGGTTCTCACTAACTCCAGTGTAAGTGCCTCTGACACTTTTGGCCCCTTTCTGGGCAAATTATGTTGATTAATAAAGCGCATTTACAAACAATGGCATCCACACAATCATATAACTATGGCATAATGAATGTCGAGGGACCAGAATCATTAGTTGACTTGATTGTCTACTGTTGCATGGCTGCATAGCTTAGCGGTAATCCGCGAAATCTGGTTGGTTGATAACCTATTGGTGAACTCACGGAGTAAGATGACACGTGAGTAATAATTATAAATAGAATTAAACATGGTAAAGTAGAAGCAGTACTGAATTGAGAATGCCAAAAATTGTGATTATGATAAGCAAATATTCCTTATGAGTCCACCCTCGACCCCGAGGCAGGTGCCTCCAGGCCAGGTGATCTGGTATCAGTAAATGGGGTCCAGTCAAATATTGGGGGTGTGAGTCTACCCTCGACCCCGAGGCAGGTGCCTCCAGGCTAGGTGATCTGGTATCAATAAGTGGGGTCCAATCAGAGATTGGGGGTGTGACAATATCCTTGTGCATCACCCCTCGACCCTGAGGCAGGTGCCTCCAGGCCAGGTGATCTGGTATCAGTAAGTGGGGTCCAGTAAGAGATTGGGGGTGTGACAATAAAAAGGATGAGATGTTTATATCTAAGTTTCCCAGAACTCAACATTATGCATGGGATGATGATTGTGAAAGGAGGTTCAAAGAGCTGATGATGAAAATTTATTAGAGTACCAATATTGAAAATCCCAGATCCATAGTGAGCCTTTGTTGTCTTCACTAATGCCAGATGGCATAGATTGGGAAGGGAATTGAATCCCCATATACAAGCAGGCATAGATCGAGATGAGAATTAATACAAGCCAAGTAAGGGCGTACGCATCACGTCAGCTGAAGCTTCAGAAATTAAACTATTCCATCCATAATCTTGAGTTGATGGTAGTAATGTTTGTATTAAATCTGGAAACGTTGCCTTTATGGCATAATTGGGGAGTTGTACTGCTACCACAAAGATTGAAATATATGTATGACCTAAAAGGGTGAAATATGATGCAATGTAAGTAGATAGAGTTGTTGAAAGAGTAGGACCTAGAATGTAAATATTGTCCAGGGCAGGCTAATGTTGTCATTGACGTATTGAGCCGTAAGATAATACCGATGGCAGATAAAGTTGATTAAGCAGATATTGCTAGCTGCTCAGAGCCGACAGAAAAGTTATGTAGATAAGAGGCGAAAACCTCTAGAATTTGAAGTCGGTGACCACGTATTCATGAAAGTAGCAAACTGATCCATAACATATAATAGAGTATGAAGAAGTATTACCAGGAGCTTATGAATGTATAAGCGTAGTAAATTTCGGGGACGAAATTAATTAAGTGGGGGAGAACTATAACACCCCAAATTTTATATTCACCAAAAATATATTATAATTAATCGAGAGATTCACTAAAATAGTGAATATTCATGAATCTAGATCTTGTGAATTTTGAAATATTCATATTCACAAGGAAATGAGCAAATAAATTCAAGAAATAAATTGAATTACAAAGGGGATAGCAAAATCATAATTTTGCCATTTTAGCCCAAGATTAATTATTTTCCAATTAATTGGAGTTAATTTCAACTAATTAAGGAAAATAAAGGAAAATGCATAATGGGATTATTCTTGGTAGAATAAATCAAGAATTGAGAGATTAAGGGGCGATTATACATAAACTCAATTGTGTGAATTATGGAATTGTGCAAAACAATTTTCTCTCCTCTTCCTCTCTAATTTTCGTCCAACATGAAAGAAATAAGGGAAAAATTAATTGATACATGATCACATGTCACAAGTAGAAGGAAATCATGACCAAGATTGAGTGTACACAAAAATGGAATGATGGTGTAGTGCATGATGATGGAAGCTTGAGTGAAGAAAAAAGAAACATGATGGCATGGTGGAGTGCACATTTTGACTTAGTTGGAGGAAGGTGGATTAGTTAGAGTAAAAGGGGAGAGAAGATGGTGCTATGTGTCACAACTTGGGCCCTTGATTAAATCTAAGGCTAGGAAGAAAGATGAATAAGTCAATAAAACATCTTCCCTTCCCCTTCACACACACATTTTTTCCAAGACTTAGAAAAAAGGAGAGAAGAGAGAGCTTGAGAAATAGAGAGAAGAGGAGAGAAGGAAGAAGAAGAGGTCAAGGTAAGGTGGTTTCTTTGGTTTTTCTTACGGCATTTCCTTAGATTCTTCTCTAAACTCCTGTTTCTCATGAATCCATGGTGGTGAAGACACACTTTGAGATCAAGAAGAGAAGGAGGAGGAGCCTAGAGTAAGAGGAAACCAAGTAGCTAAAGAGGGTACCTTCATGAACATGCCTTCTTGAGCTGTTGTTGATAATTGTTGTTTGGTTTTTATGATTTTTGGGTTGAGTTGTAAAATTAGAAAAGCCATGACCTTAAGGGGTTATGCTGCCCAAAATCCTTTAAATCATGGTTAAGAAGTGTTTAGGTAAGTTAATCAAGGATTAGAAGTGGAAAAGTACAAGTTTTGGGAGCTAAAACACAAAACCTCATTTTTCCCTAATATTTTGGCCAGGACCAGAACTGGTACTAGGAGTTGGATTTTCATGAAATAAATGATTCCATTGGACTTAGTGGGCAAAAATAGGTGGGGTTACAGTTGGGTACTTTTTCGGTAGAGGCCGAAAAAGCATAATTACAAAAACACCATTGAAATCCCTAAATAGGGGCTGTCAAGGGCATTTTCTTAATTTGACAATGAATTTGGTGATTTCGAGCCCAGAAATGGGTTTCTTGGGTGAAAATAAGTCAAAATAGCTTTGGTCAAAATTTTGGGAAAACGTGCCATCGGGCTAGGTTCCCGAGGGCATTTTTGTAAATTTTCACCATAGACTAATATAACCACAATAAACACTATGGAAGAGTCAAAAATGATACTTGGATAGGTTATGACCTATTTCTGGTATATTTAATATTTTAGGACCGAGTCGGACACTGGAACAGCACGCTTTACGAGACACCAGTAAATAGAGGATTATAAAGCATTGAGGTAGGGTCATTATCCTTCATACACTATGCCATAAGTTATGTGATTTTGTGAATTCCATTGTTTTGTAAATGCACTTTATTAATCAATATGATTTGCCTAGAGAGGGGCAATTAGTGCCAGAGGTGCACTTACACTAGGAGTTGGCAGAAGTTCAACTGGTGTAGATTGTGGGTCTAGGCCCTACTCATGTATTAATTATAATATATTTTTGGTGAATATAAAATTCGGGGTGTTACAAACAACCTTTCAGAGACAAGGACACTCAATATGTTCTTCCACTTTCTAAAGAAGAAGAGAATTCAGATTTCTCTGATCTTGAATCTGAATCAGAGTCAGATAAAGAAGAAGCCTATCTCATGGATCCATTAATCTCATAAGCCCAGTTAAGCCTTCTTCTCCTTTAGAATCCCAAATTGCTCATTCAAAAGACTTGTCTTCTCCAAGCAAACCCTTCATAGGATCTTTAGGATCTCTTAGGTCTAATCCTAAAGAGAACCTCAACATTCCTCTTCCCAATATAAACATTCAGGTCTTACCAATAAATATTCTAAACTTGTCCAAGCCATAGCCTTTTTTGATACTGGCTCATGCCAAGATAGTAATGAAATCTCATATGCTTCTTCCTGAAGAATGGGTGCCCATGACCAATATTTCCTCACAGCTGATGCAAAACACTTCAGGATTGACCTTATTTTCAGAAGAAAGATTGGCATAAAATTCTTCCCAGGATGCACTCTGAATTATATTCTACTGGGATTTGATGCGATCCATCATACTCAGAATCTCATGATCTTGCCCTAAGGGATTAAATGGAAATAAAATTTCAGTCCTTATACAGAAGTCCCTAGCCTATTTGAGCTTCAATAATCTCCTCCCTAGTATTTTGTCATCAAGGATTGCTTGCTGCAATACTGTGCAGACAGTAATGATCAATTTCCTCATCCTTTTTCATTATGGAAAAACCAGGAATTCTTCATCAAGTTACCTTTTAAGAAGAATAAGGATATTAATCCTACCAAAGCTTCTCATCCAGGTATGAATCTTGTTGATTTAAAATTAGCCAGAGATGAATGCACAACTCTATTAAAGTAAGGACTTATTAAGCCTACAAAGTCTAATTGAGCTTACCAAGCTTTTTATGTTGAAAAAATATCAGAAATAAAAAAGTGGAAAAAGAGACTTGTCATTGACTACAAACCATTAAACCACTTCCTCTAAGATGATAAGTTTCCTTTGGTCCAAAGCCAAACACCTTATTTGCCTATCTCAAGAAAGCCTAAATCTTCTCAAAGTTTGACCTTAGAGCAGGATTTTGGCAATTACGTATTCAACCTGAAGATAGGCCAAAAACTGCTTTTTGCATACTCAATGCTCAATACCAATGGACTAGCATGCCTTTTAATCTTAAAGTAGCCCTATCCTTATTCCAAAAGGCCATGACTAGGATCTTTGAGACTATCCTCCATAATGCCCTGATTTACATTAATGATATTCTTCTTTTCTCTGAATCTGAAGAATCCCATAAAGATCTTTTAACCTAATTCACCAAAATCATGGAACGATATGGCATCATGATCTCATCCAAGAAAAGTGAAATTGGTGTTAATGAGATTGAATTCTTAGGCATGCATTTCAAAGATGGTCAGTAGAGTCTTGGACCTCATATTGCATAAGAATTATTAAATTTTCCTGATGACAACCTTGCTCCCAAACAAGTCCAACAATTTCTTGGGATTGTGAATTATCTCAGAGACTTTATTCTTCATGTGTCCATTATATCAGCCAGCTGTCCAAGTTACTCAAAAAGAATCCTCCACAATAGGGAAAACAACAAACACAAGCTGCCCAAACCCTCAAAAGAATCACTCAAAATCCTCCACTATTAAAAATTCTAGATCAAGGAGAGATAATTTTACAAACAGATGCTAGTGCTGAATTTTGGGAAGCAATACTTCTTGAAGAAGTAAATGGAAAAGGATATTATTGTAGACATGCTAGTGGACAATTTAAAAGAACCAAAAAAGCATTACTATGTGATGTACAAAGAAATCCTTGCTGTCAAGCAAGGGATTGAGAAGTTTAGCTTTTATTTGAGCCCCTACCACTTTATTGTGGAAATGGGCAATACATCTTTTCCAAATATGCTTGATCTAAATAAAAAGATCTTACCAGATGCATAGCTACTCAGATGGAAAAATTGGTCTTCCTGCTATAAATTCACAGTTCGCCATCTCAAAGGTCACCACAATATCATTGCAGATTTTTTGGCCAGACATCAAAAAACTCTGCCTCCTAAGCCTCAAAATCCCTTTCCACCTCCTAAGGATATTCCTTCAAACCCTCTGTACATTTTAACCATCACAAAAGATACTTTTACCATGACTTATTTCAAAAAGCCTATCATCTTCCTTCTAAATATCCATCTAAAAAATGAAGAAGAATTCATCCATTATGCCAAAGATAATCTTTATAATTGGCTCCATCTTCTCTTTGTCAAAACCAATCTTCTTCCAACAACCTGGCATTTTAGCATAAATACTGCTTTTGCTACTCTACTTTTTGTCCAAGGCCCTATTCCTGAGGAGTTATTGTTATTCTCTGGAAATTCTTGTATTTCATCACATTTTTCTTATATATTTGTGGTTTTAAACTAAATTGTGCATAAAATTTACACATATGAAGAAAAATGTGCTATGTTGAAAATACTTTGAAAAGTGCAAATTTTGAGCTAAATGTATAGGGTTTTAGATTAAATTGAAGAATTGGAAAGCTCATAAAATCCTTCTCTTTGTAGGAGGATGATGACAAGAAATGGAAGCTTACATGGATCCTTAGAGGTGAAGAAAAGAAGAACAAAAGCAAAAAAGGAAGATCAAAGTAACTTGAAGGTGCCCCCAGTTGCTTTTGCTACGCCACAGTGAAGCAAAAGCGAAAACACATAAAAAACAGGCCCTTCTGACTACGTACATTGTGGATTCGCTATAGCAAAGCAAAAGTGAAAACACATAAAAAATAGGCCCTTCTGACCGCGTATGCTGTGGGATCGCTATAGTGAAGCGAAAGCAAAGTTGCGATACTGAAACTGTGCGTTTTGAAAAAGTGAATCTTCAGCTGTGTTTTTAACCTAATGGGGGCACCTAAATTGATGATTCTGCACAAGGAAGAGCTCAAGAACCATAAGGAGGCTTCTTGGAGAGCTTGAGGAGGATTTTGGTGCTTCTTGGAGAAGATTCTTGGAGAAATTCAAGATTTTCTTCTTCTTTTTTCTGGTTTTCCCCCTCTTCTCTTCCCATTTGCTGATATGGTTATGAGTTTTATGTTGAGTTGTTGGTTTGTATTGACTATGAGTGGCTAAAACTCTCATTTAGGATTACTTCTACTCATTGTATGGATTCAAACTACTATATTTTCTTACTTTTGCTAGTTGTTGAGAATATATGCTGATTTTTCTCCATGTTTAATTACTAACTTGTACTTGATCACCACATGATTAGTCTGGTTCAATTGAATGATGCTTGAGAGAGCTATTTTGGTTGTAGAACTGGAGAAAAATCATGCTAGACTTGAAGTTTAAGGATTAAATGGATGGTTTGTTGTTAGAATAGAGATATATCTAACAACCTAGCATAGTCTAATGAAGAATTGCTTTGGGAAAGATGATTTTCATTAATGATAGACAAGAGATTGAATATTGTTAATGAAGATTAAAAATCAATCTTGACTTGAGAGAGCTTGATTGATGATCTTAGAATCTTTGACTAGCATATGGACTCACACAATTAGCATAAGTGAATCAATTGCATAGTTTCATGAAATACAATGAGGAAGAAGTAATCCTAAGTATTTAAACCTTGAAGTAGAATCAATTTTACAATCACCTTTGTTTTACCTTATTGTTTTTAGCAAATTCCTTACTTGACATACTCAATTTCAAATGCTTTCATTCAACCTAGTTAAGAACATAGTTACAATAATTAACTCACTTTCGTCATAGTCCTCGTGGGAACGATATTTACTTATCACTTTATTACTTGCGACCCGTGCGCTTGCGGAAGTTAAACAGCGAACAGTTACTTTATTACATTTGGTTATTGACCATCCTCTTCACCAGTGCTATAGCTCTTGCACCTCTGCTTGTATATCATTATCTTTGTGACATAAAAAATGAAGGTTCCTCTTTGAATCAAATTCTTGCACTTTTTGCTCCTCTATCCTACTGGAGAGGGTCACTATATAATAAGATATGTGAATAGGATCTTTAGAAAATTGGAAAAACAAAGCAAAAAAGATTTTTTTATGTTTTCTTTCTTAATAGGTCTTATTTTCTTAGCCATGATGGAGAACCTTATCTCAAGAGTCATGTCTGACTATGGCATTCTCCCTGTTTGACTGGGTTAAGCAAGACGCCAAATATCTTCAAGATATAGGCGCTTATCTATCTCTAGTCAATAAACATGACAAGAAAGGCTATAAGTTCCTTGGACCGATTCCTTCTAAAGGATATGGTTATGAAGAATTATATTCTCCACAGCCTTCCTACTTTTCTCAAGGAGCCTACCTCTGTGCCAACAAGAGTCAAAATCTAACTAGACCTCCAGATGTCTATTTCCAAGACTCTCAAGACCTAATGAAGACCACCCTCAGTTGAGTCTGTCTATACCAGGATCTTCATCACATACCTTCCAGCCCACTTCATCTCAATCTTATCTACCATACTGCACACAAGAATTAACCTAAGAGGCCCAAGACCTAGAACATCCTGATGACATCCCTCCAGATGCCCTTCTAGAATCCTATTATTGGAATCCACTATAATATGTACGTGACATGATTAGAGATGAAGATCACGATAACTTATCCCTTGATGATGATCATGAGTTAATAGTAAAAGATTAAATCATCCAGACAAGGTGTCGGCAGCATTTACTTTGTAAAAAGCCACTTTTAGTTTTCAGAGTGTTTGTAAGCATGCTTTACTACAACATGTGTGCTGAGTCATTAAATTAGTATCATTTTACAGGTGTCCTACTTTATGAATCACGGGTTTGTCCTAATATGACCCAGGTGTCTATACTCATAATAGTGTGTTTTTTATCTTCTTTGTACTCCATCTGCCTATATAAGCTGTGCTCCTCACTTCATAAGGGACATTGAGAGTTATATTTTCCTTCTATCAATATAAGCCTATTTTCTCACATGACTTCCTCTGCGTTTTTCTTCTGAAAGCTTGAGTTCATAGTATGTTGCCTCTCTTTCTTTAAAGATTCAAGTATGCTCTGCAATTGCGTCTTTAAGGTAAACTTGTGCAACAAAATGAATCCGATCATGATCTTGTAAGAGTGTTGAGAAACAATAAACTGATAAAACCAGCATGTGTATGAGACTAAAAGATTCGGAGTCCTAAAGTGTCCTTGACCAAATGAGTAGAGAAAGCTTAAACTTACCTGGACTAGAATCTCATTTCAGTTTCTACATACCTTTGAATCATTTCAGTTCATTAGTATTAGATGCGATAGATCTTGGTCCCAATGACTTTGTTGGTGTTTGCGCTTGAGACACCACACAGTCATAAGGATCCGGATACAAACTCCCACAATGCATTTCAAAGATGGCTAGTACAGTCCTGGACCTTATATTGCACAGGAATTATTAAATTTTCCTGATGACAACCTTACTACCAAACAAGTCCATCAAAATAAATTTACAAAAACACCCCATTGCCCTTGAATTTTTATTTTATTGGCTAAAATATACTTTTAGTCCTTTAAATTTTACCTGAGATATACTATTGGTCCTTTAACTTTATAAAGTATACTTTTTAGTCCTATGTTTTTAACACAGTTAATATTACTAACGGAAAATACTGCCGCAACA
This sequence comes from Inga laurina, assembly GCA_963855925.1. Classification (NCBI taxonomy): domain Eukaryota; kingdom Viridiplantae; phylum Streptophyta; class Magnoliopsida; order Fabales; family Fabaceae; genus Inga; species Inga laurina. The sequence continues at coordinate 11,438,666 of OY979702.1, forward strand.
AACTCAAGTGATGATTGTGTAGCTGACAAAGCATATTTAAGCTTTAATTTCTAAATATCATATGATTAATTTATTAAACTAAAATAAACTGGCAAATTGTTGCAAATGAAATCGAGGTTTTGATATTTAACTTATTAAAGTAATATATTTAGATTATTAAACTAAATTTTTTAATATAATCGAGGATTTGATATTGACTACTTCATTATATTTTTAGATATTTTTTAATTTACGCATATTGTAAAATAAAGATTAATAGTATTTAATTATACAGTCATCACTTGAGTTTATTACGTCAACGTTTTTCTTTAGCAACATTAATTGTGTTAGAATTATAGGTTTATAAAGTATACTTTATAAATTTAAGGGACTAAAAGTATATTTTATCCTATTTTATTTTATTTTTTTTGAATTTTTGGAATTAATTTTTTTATTATGTGTTATTTTGAAGAATGTAAAAATTTCTTAAGCTATACTATATAGAGTATCTCTATAAGTAAAAAGTCAGCTCATTTTTTAACTTTTTTTCCACAACTGCAGGGACCCAGGTGTAATTGCATAAAATATAAAAGCTATTCAAATTGAAATGAAACTGTGAAGAAGGTGGTAAAGTCCAAAATTTCATGCTATGATGGAAACCTTTTTGAGTTTAGTGAAGTGTTTGTAAGTCAAATCAGAAAACATGAAGTTGGTGAGACACATTAAGACCAGAGAATTGAGTAATTTGGACTGAAAATTGAAGGTTCATGAACCAAACCCCTCATTTTTCATTAGTGGGACCCTAATATGTTGGACTCTTGAATTTAATTAAAAAGTGATTGAGCTATCCCATCTTCATTTTCTCTCTCTTTTTCTTTATTTTTTTTTTTTTCAAACCGACGCAAACACGCTTCACTCCTAAATATATTCTCCCGTTTAACTCGGGCAAGCACAAGCACATATTGGCCGGTTTTAATTTATAGGGTTGAAAAGATAACGGAAATATAAATAAAATAGAATAATTATATTTGACTAACCACATGTTAAATTGAGTGAAAAAAACTTGATAGAAGAATGTGTCGAATTTAAGTTTTTTGAATTAAAAAAAAAGTTACAAATACCTATCCTCTTAAATGACTTGATAATACTCCCTCCGGTTTTATAGGTAACATTCTCTCTTATAGGAGTCGTCCTTAATATGAGAAATACTTATCTTAATTTTTAAACTAGTTTTATATTTTTACCCCCATTAAATATATGGCACTTATTATCTCTATAATAATTTTTCACCAGTTATCTCTCATGTACTCTCTTTATAAATAAGGGTATAATTGGAAAGAATAGTATTAATTTGACACATTTATAGTTTTTAATTAACATTTTAAATCATGTGATTTAAATATTTGTTTCTTATAAAAAGGACCGAAGGGGGTACTTAACTTTAACTAGTTGATTGCAGCACAACACATGGGATGATTTTTTTTTTTAAATACACTTAAAATAATATAAATATATTATTTATATTTATATTTTTTCGTTCTATGACATTAGAATTTTACTTGGAAATACTGTAAAAACTCAAAGTATAAAATAATACAATAAAAGAAATACTGTAAAAAATTATGTTTTCGTTATTATTTCCTTCATTTTTTCATGATCAGGAGTTTTTTAACGAACTCACGTAAAATTAAGAAAATAGTTCAACATAATGTCCCCATAAATCTTGTTGATTTTCAAGATATAACCTTATATTAATACAGTGAAATCCCAAATAAAAATTGTACAAAGTTTCACCATTATGTTAAGTAGGTTAAAATATACAAAACTTTCCTAAGCTTTAAATTAATTGTACATCACCTCCCTAAACTTTGAAAGTTCAAATGAAGGACTTAGTGTTTGATGTTTTGATTGCCTAACTCCCTTTACGTTAATATTGCTGATACAACATGGTTAAATTTAAAAATATAAAAATGATTATATTAAAGAATTAATATTTAAGCATATTTTGACAATATTTAATTTCAGAATCACCATTAAAATTTGTTGAATCAATATTTTTCGTTAAATTAAGCTAATGGAGTTAAAATTAAAGGACGTAAAGTGCACTTTTTAAATTTAAGGGATAACAATTTAACTTGATGAAAACCTAGAAGATCAAACGTATACTTTAGCTAACTATTGAATGTTTAGAAAAGCATTTAAAATATTTACTGAACCATGTATTTTTAAAATAAAAAATCTTAAAAATAGAAAATAGTTAAATAATCATTTAAAATATGTATTTGATGATGGATTTTTAAATAAAAAGTATAATATACTTAAAATTATATGTCAAATGCCAAGTGTTATTATTTTCCAATGACATGGTATATATTAAAAATATAAAAATAATATAAACATAGAGTTGGTCTAGCGGTATAAGGTTCCGCTAGATCCCTCTGGATCTTGAGTTTGAATTCTAAAGGAGATAATTGTATTAGGAGAGGCAGTCGCGAGCCAAAGCCAGCAAAAACCGTTAACTTTAATGTTAATTAACATGAAACATCATAGTGTTTAGTTTTTTTTTTTTTTGGCCTGTATCATATAGTGTTTAATATTTTTCATCAAAAAAAGTGTTTAATTTAAAATTTTTAAAGTTAGGGAGATGATGTGCAACTTGCCTAAAGTTGGAGGAGGTTTTATGTAAGTTAAGGCTTATGTCAAAATATAGTTCGCACGCATATACAAAAAAAAAAAAAAAAAAAAAAACAGTGTTAGTACGCCTTTAATTTGAACGTTTCTAATCGTAAGAGTGGTGCAAATGATTCCATGATTTGATTATTCAAATGCAAGTATGAATGACATTATTTGATTATATATTCCAATTCCCACCACAACTAGCTAGCTTGTTGACACACATATATCTTTCTTTGTTTCTTTTGATTTGTCTATTTCAAAGTGTGAACAAAGCATATATTACGAAAAAAGAGCATATATAGTTTATTAGAGACCAAAACAAACGTATAGCTATCATTTAAAAAAAATAAGCATATATTTGTTGTTATTATTAAACTCTTGATTGATTAATGGCAACGGAGTATTGTATATATTAATTTTCACAATGAATCCACCAATATAAAAACAAAATATATTTAATAATTAGATTCATAAAGTAAGTTTTTTTTTTTTTTTTTTGCCTGCAGATTCATAAAGTAAGTTAATAAGAAGAGGATCATTTATTTGATATTTTGAAACCATACGGATCATTAATATATACCAATTCAAACACAATGACCAAATTGCAAATTAGGTTTAAAATAAAAATTTAAGAACAAAAAAATAATTTTTTCCGTATAATTTAACAAACACTTATATTTTCGTTGGCAAAAAATATAAACATATATTTTAAATTTTTAATCAACGTTATTTATTTTTAAAATTTGCAAACTTAATTTAGTTTAAAATTTATTGGGAAAGACACCCTTAGTGCAATGATAAACCTTAGTGCAATGGTAAATTTGTCGTTATATAACTCAATGGTTCTCAAGGACAATATTTCTGATTTTATCTAATCTATCAGGAGCCTTTTTCAACGTCACAAACTTGTTCTTATCATCCTTACTTTGCATATATATATATATATATATCCAGTGCATCATCTAAATTATCAATTATGAGTGTGATCTAGCAAACCATAAAGAAATATATTCTTAAAGTTGGGGCAATCTAGACGACCCCAATGATGTATTATTAAAAAAATGAAACAAAATTCAGGTTCATGCATTGAACCAGGAAACCTCCGAAGTTGGTTCTAAAAATAGTCAGAATCAGTTGAAATATATAGGAACCCTCCTAGTGGGCACTACGTCAACTAGGAATATAATCATTATCGTGATCCATTTGCTTATATTTTAATTATAAACAAAACAATCAATTTGTGGTCATTTGTCTTTATCATATATTATTGTCTCTATTGGATCAAATTCAAGCCAGGACATTATTTTATTATCTGGGGAAAATTTTGTGAATGCATTTGTTCCCATCCTCAAGATGCATGGATCTAAACTGTTAATATTAACACGATTTATTTCTCGTAATTATTCCTTATTATGAGATGTTTCTCCCTACAGAGTTTGATTGAGGGTAATTCTCTCAAAAATATTTTTTTATTTACAAAGATTTAAACATATTTTTACCTGATACATGGATTTAAACTTGAGCGCTCATAGGTGAGAATGAAATTTCTTGCAGCCATCATGACCAATTACCAGAAGTTATCATTGTTCTTCTATTAGCCGGAAGTCTTGGTTTATTGATTACTCTGAAATACAAGTATTATATATAAAGGCATGACAGAAAAAAAAAAAAGACTTTATTTTTTTCTATAAAAGGAATCTAGATAAACAAGAAGCTAAACCTGGTTACGAGTCCCATACCAGGGAGCCTTACTGGTGTGATGTAGTTTATAATAAGTTCCAAAAACTCTACCTCCTAATAGGTTAGTTTTTTAAGATTGGACTCTCCTTTTAGATTTGTATTTATAACAAATGATACTTCATTAAGAGCTCAATCCTCATGGAACGCACAAAGGGTTCTAACTGACAGGAGGGCATTTGAAGTGACAAGTGTGACGTGGTTTATAAGTTCAATAGGTTCTCCTTTTGTATTTGTGTTTATAGGAACCCTTTTTTTTCCTGCTTTACTTTGAAATGGAAGATTGAAAACGACTTTCTCCAATGTTGGCATTTTGCATTTAGCTTAATCAAATTATGACATCTATACTCATAGAAGATGGTGGCATTTGACATGATATTATTCTGATAATCTTCGTCTCTTGAATGTTAACATTGATATATAAATTGTTAGTGTTTGATGTTATAATATTTTTAATAATAAATGGAATTTAGGACATCAAAGTGTCACAAGATCATATATATCATCGAAGATGTGTATCGTTCAATCTTCTCCAGTTCTCCCACTCAAAAAGAAAAGAAACGTGGAATGTGGATGTGATGTAATAGCACGTCAATCGCCTCTTGGACGTTACATGTATGTAATAATGCGAGAGAAATTAATATATTAATGATAAAATTATAACAAGTCACACTGTTTACAATCTGTAAATAATATAGCTTATTTATAAAAAAAAAGTATAAAACCCATAAATTACAACTCATTTTTCTCAACTATACCTTATTTGTTGGGATACAAAAGGAAAAGAAAACAAAGAAAAAACAAAGCCTTCTTCATTTGTAGGAGTTTTAGTAATTATTTCTTTTATTAAAAGCTTGATTCTATAGTGATAAATGTTATTAATATTGTACCTTTTCCCTTATTCAAACTTTACAGTTGCCTTTGTCATTTTTCACAAGATTTGTCTAATTTTACTTATTAATAGATTTCATTGTTTTCCCGCTACAAAAGATTTCCTACATATATTGTCATGGGCAAAAGAAACAAGAATGGACACAATTTTAGCCACAAAAGCCGCCAATTTTTTTGTTACCATTAAACCTGAAAGCCTAAAAGTAACTCGGTGACAGTGAGACAGAGAGAGGAAAGTTATGTTAGATATTTTAATATATATTATAATTATTATTAGTTATTAATTAGGTAATTAATTAAAATATTCAGAGTGTACGTAGCCCGTTAGTTAGATTTGGGCCCAATTCATGATTAGGGTTATTGGCTATTAATGTGGTATTTCTGATGGTGGAAAACACATAATTAAGTTTACAGCCGTCTGAATTGAGCGTATAAGGAAAAACCTAATATGCTCATTTAAGGTTCCCTGACTGGCGACGACTCTTAATTCAGTTGTCATCGCTGTGCCTCATAGCCAGTCAGAAAGAGACCTGACAATTATATCCTATCTTCAATTCTTTTGCAGCTCTCTTTCATCAGGATTCATGAGTTCTCCATTCGATCAAAGCTTAGCAATGGCGAGAGGTAATTCTTATAAGTTTTCCCCTATTGATATAGGAAAATTCATGTACTCTAATTTGTGATTTATTTGGGTATTTGAGTTTTGTCCTACATGTGGTATCAGAGCCACACTCTCTGATCCTCTGCCTTCTACTCTTTGATCGGGGATGATCTAAGTATGTAGCTTGGATTTGAGATCGGATTTCTTAAGTAGATGAATTATATTATTGCTGAAAATTAATTCATCTGAGTTTTTAATTTATTATTAATAATTTTTTTTATTAAATTAAATTGCCCCTGTGCTTTCAGATCAACGGGATGTGAGCGCTAGTGAGTTCATCGCCTTCAACGGGTTTCAAAGGATCCGAATTTGAGTTTTCTGCAATTATTTTGTTCTGTAATCTTGATTTCGCTTCTTGAACATGATAATATGTTTTATTCTGGGAATTTTAATGCTTGATTTTTGTTTTGGGAGTTCGGGCTAATGGACAAGAGAAGAACAATTTTGTTCTTTGATGGAATTGTCACTACTTCATCGGAAAACCGGAGGTCCAAAACTAGAATTGGCACCTCTGTTTGTTTCGATTTCATGCCTTGCCTCTCGATTATCATACTTGTATGTTTCAAATTTGTGACTGCTCTTTTCAGATCTTGTGGTTGCTTGCGAAATTATTAGAGTTATTGTTTCGATTATTGTTTTACCGTAATCGTTATCGTCGGAGCCTCCATTTTTGGATTCAACCTAGAATGCTTAGATTCAATTCAGTTCATCTTGATTTTATTTCAAATATAACAGTTCAATATCTAGATCCCATTCTTGGTTGTTTTCCGTCACAATCAGCGCAAGACACTACAAAAAAAAAGGGATTTTGTAGCGGTGTACTTGTAGCGGTTATATTAAACCGCTACAAATTATAGTATTTGTAGCGGTTTTTACTTAAACCGCTACAAATTTGTAGCGGCAAGATTATTTGTAGCGGTTTCCTACAAAAAACCGCTACAAATTTGGCGTGAAGTTCTCGCCAAAACTTGTAGCGGTTATTTTGTAGCGGTTAATGCACAAAAACCGCTACAAAATACCAAAAGTCAGAATTTTGTAGCGATTTTGGGCAAAAACCGCTACAGAATTTCAAGAGTCTCGAAATTTGTAGTGGTTTTGGGCAATAACCGCTACAGAATTTCAAACGTTGTGAAGATTTGTAGCGGTTATTGTAGAACCGCTACAAATTGAATTATTTGTAGCGGTTATGTAGCGGTTATTTTAATAACCGCTACTAATATCTGGCCTATTTAAACCCCCACCTCCTTCATTTCTCCTTTTGCTCATTTTGTTTCCTGAGGTTTCTCTGAGTGATTTCTTCGAGATTTGAGCGTTCAGACATCTCTATAGGAGTTTTTGGTCAGTATTCCACAATATTCGCACTTGAGGTACGTATATAACACGTATTTTTATTTATATTTGTATTTTTATTATATTTTTGCATAATAATGGACTAATTTTTTTTAATTTGTACAGTTGATATGGCTTCAGGACAGGATAAGGGGAAGGCCCCTGAGGTCCCCAGACCGACTTTACGGGGTGGCAGCAGCCGGGCAGGGGGCAGAGGGAGGGGGCAGCGCGCAGGCAGGGCTACCGCGGCATCTTAGCCCATCCCCCCACAGGTACCGCAGACGATCCCACAGGCGACGACCGCACCAGAGGTGCCTGAGGTGGAGAGGCCAGAGATTAGCGTTGAGGACTTCCTCAATGAGGAGGACTTCGAGATCCCGATTGGTGGGTTCAGGGAGATGGAGCAGTTCCTCGATGAGGAGGACGCTCGGGAGCAGAACAACCCACGAAGGTCGTCTTCGCGGTCCACTGGGTTTGAGGTGCAGGTCGAAGGTAAATTACTTTTTTAATTTAGTAAGTTATTTATTTAAATTTGAAATGTTAACTTTGAATTATAATTTATCTAACGTGCGGTCAACTGTGCAGATGAGCAGGGGAACGTGTCGACGAGGAGGCTGGATGTGACCGGTCTGAACAGCATGGACCGGTCCCTGCGAGTTATAGTGCCGTGGAATGAGGGCACTAACCAGCTGATCCACAATGGGGGTCACCTGCTCAACCGCTTCCTGAGCGACCTGGGCTCGAATTGGATGCGGTTCCCCCTTCACTTCCCGACGTGGAGGCACATTCCGAAGGGGCCGAAGGACCAGGCTTGGGAGGAGGTGGTTCAGGTAATTAAAACTATTTAATTAATATTTTTTTAATTAATTCTATTTAATTATTTTTTTTAAATTATGGTTTTTATAATTATTGATATTTAAATGCATTTTTTTCAGCTGCGGTTTGCCGTCCGGGCCAACCGGAAGAGGTACGCCCTGGTGAAGATGGGTGACGCCTGGAGGAATAGGAGGAACCGTCTCTTCCACAGGGTGGATGGGGACGGGACGATGCCTCTAGAACAGCTGTAGGAGAGCGTCCCAGACGAAGTGCCGCCGAACGACTGGGCGTGTTTCGTCCAGTTCAGGAGGAGCCCTCAGGCGCAGGTAATGTATTTATTATATTTTTGATATATAATTTTGTAATTGTTAAATATTAAATTATAATATCAATTTAATTTGTATTTAATTTTAAATTATAATACATTTAATTATTTGTTTTTCCAGGAGCTTTCTCAGAGGAACACCGAGATCCGGGCGCAGCAGACGATCCACCACATAGCAGGATCGAAGACCTTTGCTGTGACCTACAGCGAGCTGGTAACTTTTCAAGTGCTTCACTTACTTTTAGCTGATTATTTCATAATACTAATTGTTTTGTAATTGTTTCAGGAGACGAGGGCACAGCAGGAGAACCGTCAGACGGACTATGCGGAGCTGTACGCCATCACACACAGACACCGTGACGGGACTACGACCTCTCAGCAGGCAGAGGCGGCCATTGTAAGTAATTTTATTATTATATTTTTTATAAAACCAAGTTAATAATGAAAAATGCTAATTATTAATTGTTTCATAAAATGGCAGGAGCGGATGCAGCTGTCGCAGGCTGAGCTGCGACAGACCCAGCCTGAGGAGTCACAGGGGTCAGTGGACCCGACGGCTCCTTTGAAGGCGGGTTTGGCTCAGGCTGAGCACCCTGGATGCGTGCGGGGTATGGGGATAGGCGCCAGACCCAGCATGGTCTACGGCAGGAGCGCCGCCTCTGAGGCTGGCAGCTTTAGAGGGGTCAGACGTCGGAGGGACGAGTCTATTGACCAGCTGCGGTCAGATTTGGAGCAGACGCAGCAGCAGATGGCGCAGCAGCAGCAGATGCAGGTGCAGCAGCTGCAGATGCACGCAGATATGATGTACGCTCAGTAGACGCAGTGGCGTGAGATCGCGAACACCATGCTCGAGGGAGCATGGAGTCGCCTGTTTCTGAATGAGCAGCATCCAGCGGTTCCCCCTGTCCCTTGCTACGTCGTCCCGAGTACTACTCCTCCTCCTACTGCTCCTCCTCCTGCTGATGATGATGGTGCGGTTCACTCTGCGCAGCGGCCCGATCCAGCGGCATCTGAGGGAGCCCCACCTGAGGGAGCACCAGAAGATCAGCCCCCAGCTCCTTAGTTTAGGACATTTTCTTTTGTTTAAACATTTGTAAATATTTATATGAGTTTTTATTTCAGAATTTTCTTATTGTGTTTTATATAATTATATTTATATTATTAGATCGCGTTGAAATAATTTATGAATGATTTATATCTAAATTTTTAAAAAAAAGTATATATATATTTGTAGCGGTTTTAAGTTAAAACCGCTACAAATCTGTATGTTTGTAGCGGTTATTAGTGTATAACCGCTACAAACATATATATTTGTAGCGGTTATAAACTAATAACCGCTACAAATGTATACATATATTTGTAGCGGTTTACCTTTAGAAACCGCTATAAATATGTATGTTTGTAGCGGTTATACACTAATAACCGCTACAAACACTCAAATCATTTGAATTTTGAAATTTGCCGCCTTTGTGCACATTTGTAGCGGTTATGTTATGTATAACCGCTACAAATTAGAAAAATATTTTTATATTTAATGTCCAACGGCTTTAATATTAGTAGCGGTTTTATATATATAACCGCTACTAATACTGAATAGTACATTTTGAATTTCCCACCAATTAACGGCTTGAATATTAGTAGCAGTTTTATATATATAACCGCTACTAATACTCAACAAGTACATTTTGAATTTCCCACCAATTAACGGCTTGAATATTAGTAGCGGTTTTATATATATAACCGCTACAAAATTATAAACGTTGGAATTTCTGTAGCGGTTGGTGTAGCGGTTTAATAACCGCTACAAAATTATAAACATTGGATTTTCAGAATATAAGGTTCTAGGCATTCGTCATTATCTTCTCACTCATCTTCTTCTCTATACTTTCTTCTCTCTCACTTGTAGCTATGGATAAATCATGGATAAGGTTGCCGCGCAATTCTCCTGAATATTTGTACGGATTAAACAGTTTCTTAGATTTCGCATTCACTCACGCCAGCTGTAACGGCAAGATCGTCTGTCCCTGTCGGAAATGCAAGTTCAAGAAGTGGCATGCACGAAATGTTGTGAAGGAACATTTGCTTGTGAAGCATTTCCCTGAGGACTATACGTTCTGGGCAGTTCATGGTGAGAAGGTCGGCATTAGATATGACGAGGCTCTTCCTCGAAGTTCTCAAGTAGGCGTTCAAGTAGATGAAGATGATCCTGTGAATGATGCTGTGCGTGATGCGTTTGGATTTCAAGGCGACAACTTCAACAAAGAAGTGCACGGCTCTGAGCCAGCTTTTATGGGGAATGAAGCAGCTCGGGATTTTTTCAGCTTGATGGATGAGGCAGATCGTCCTTTATATCAAGGTTGTCGTAAATATTCTAAATTATCTTTCTTGATCAAATTGTATCATATCAAGTGCTTGTGTGGGATCACAGATAAGGGAATGTCGATGTTGCTCGACTTATTACAAGATGCATTCCCCGACGCCGAGATTCCCACAACCTTCTACGAGGCCAAGAAGATTATCAACAGGTTGGGGTTGAATTATCAAAAGATTGATGCGTGCCCAAATGATTGTATGCTGTATTGGGGAGACGATTCCAGCAGGGAGACGTGTAAGAGATGTCACACATCGAGGTACAAGACAATTCGGAAGGGAAAAAAGCAAAAGAAGAAACCTACAAAGATTCTCAGGTACTTCCCTTTGAAACCTCATCTACAAAGATTATTTATGTCGTCTAAAACTGCTGAGCACATGAGGTGGCATGCCGTTGATAAAAACGAAGACGGTAAATTAAGACATCCGCGGGATGCAGCTGCTTGGAAAACGTTTGACAACGACTTTCCAGATTTTGCGACTGACCCCAGAAATGTTCGGCTTGCGTTGGCGACCGACGGTTTCAATCCTTTCGGGAATCTTAGCACAAGTTACAGCATTTGGCCGGTAGTCTTAGTTCCCTACAACTTACCCCCTGGATGTGTATGAAACAAAGCTCTTTCATTATGTCTATGATCATTCCAGGCAAAAAGGCACCGGGCAATGACATCGATGTGTATCTCCAACCGCTTATTACGGAATTGCTTGACCTGTGGAATGTCGGCTTGGAGACGTACGACGTTCACAGCAAGACTTTGTTCAACATGCGTGCAGCCTTGATGTGGACGATCAGTGACTTTCCTGGCCTTGGCACATTATCTGGTTAGAATGTGCATACTGGGTCGGCGTGTCCAGCTTGCAATTTCAACTCTGACGTATTGCGCCTTCCCCACAGCCGAAAGTGGTGCTTTATGGGGCATCAGAGGTTTCTCGATGGAGCGCATAAGTTCAGATTGCAACGGAATCACTTCAATGGGAAACCAGAGAAAAGAGGACCACCTCAGACTTTGTCCGGTACAAATATCTTACAGCAGCTTGAGCATGTTGACTTCGAGTTTGGAAAAAGCGACGATTCAGCACAAACTCGCCAAAAGACGCGTAGGACTTTGGCGCCTCAACAGTGGAAGAAGATAAGTATTTTCTTCACGCTTCCGTATTAGAGATCTAATTTACTTCGCCACAGTCTTGATGTAATGCACATTGAAAAGAATGTTTGCGACAATGTGCTGTATACGCTGCTTAACGAACCCGGCAAGACAAAAGATCACCTTCAAGCTAGGAAAGATTTACGCGACATGGGAGTTCGTGAAGACGCTTGGCCAGATGAGCATGACAGATTTACACCGGCAAAGTTTACCCTCACAAAACCGAACAAGGATGTGTTCCTCGCGACGTTGAAGAAATTAAAAGTTCCTAATGGGTATTCAAGCAACATTTCTCGATGTGTCGACTTCCAGGCTCGAAAGGTTGCTGGCCTGAAGAGTCACGACTCACATGTTCTTATGCAGCAGTTACTCCCTCTGGCTATAAAGAATACACTTCCTCCCGATGTTTCCATCGTTTTGGTGGAACTTTGTTCTTTCTTTCGGAAGTTGTGTTCTAAGGTTTTGATCGTTGAGGAGCTCGATCAGCTGCAGTCGAAAATCATTCTTACGCTTTGTCACTTGGAGATGATCTTTCCTCCGTCCTTTTTTACTGTGATGGTTCACCTCACAGTCCACCTCGTTCATGAAACAAAGCTCGCTGGACCAGTACAATATCGTTGGATGTATCCGATTGAGAGGTACTCATTTTAAATATGTGCTTTCATTTATTGTCCGTATTTAATGTTTGCTGGTCGTCCTTTTCATCATTTTATATCAATTTTCTCTTATGTACTTCGTAGGTTCCTTGGGAAATTAAAATCTTACGTGAGGAATAAGGCGTGGCCAGAAGGTTCTATAGCTGAAGGCTATATAGGGGATGAGGTGCTATATTTTTGCTCAAGGTATTTTGATGATCTTGAGACGGCTTTCAACCGCCCGCCTCGTGTTGACGATTGTCCTAAACCTGCACTGACATCAGGAGAATTTATCCCTCGTGTTGGTAAACCAGTTGGAGCAACTGAGAACTTCAAACTAACGGCAACTGAGAAGTTCCAAGCACATAGACATGTCTTGATTAATTGCACTCAAGTTGATCCTTTCACACGGTAAGAATTGTACACTCACATGTATGTTATTCGATCTATATCTTTTGTAACATTTCTCACTTTCATTTCACTAACGCCTTTCCATTATTAATTGCAGGGAATTCAGAAGTCATGTCAAGCGTCAGCTCAGGATCCGTACACAGACATCCTCGGAAGTTGATAGGAGGGTCCACAGAGAATTCCCGAGCTGGTTTGCACGCAGAATACTAAATGACCACAACCCACACTCACCAGATTTCAGAGCTCTCGCAATCGGCCCTCTTGATCATGCAAAACGGTTTACAGCATACAATGTCAATGGTTTTAAGTTTTGCACGGTTTCACGGGATCAAGGATTGCAAACACAGAATTCGGGTGTTTATGGCACATTTGGGACAAGGAGTTATGCGAGCAGCAGTGACGCCAACATGCAGTTCAGAGGCGTCCCTTACTATGGCAAGCTTCTTGATGTGGTCGAGCTTAATTATCAAGGCCATTTCACCGTGACGCTGTTCAAGTGTTTGTGGGAAAATACCACTACTTCTCGGGGACTGACAACTGACGACCTAGGGATCACATCAGTCAATTTCTCACGCCCGATTCATACTGGTATTTCTCAAGATGATGAGCCGTATATTCTAGCTTCAGAGGCACATCAGGTTTATTATGTCGAGGACGAGAGGCATAGGGATTGGCACATGGTCGTTCATTTAAAGCCAAGAGACCTTTACGACATGGGTGAAGGCGATAACATCGCCTACGAGAGTGAGCCATTTCAGCCAGCTGATTTTGAAAACTACTTCCCTGAAGGCGATGACAATTTACCTCTACTGCGGTGAGTTTTTTTAAGTCCACGTCATTTCAATTAAATTTTTTAAATTTAATAATACATCAATAACAACAATTTTTCTACAAAATTTCTGTAGGGATGGCGACGATGAGTGATCAAATTCAAGTGTAAAAAATTTGTCTTTACAAAAAATGCAAAAAATTTGTGTTAAAATAAAATGTAAAAAAAAATTTTAAAACAAATTAAAATAATATTTGTAGCGGTTATTAAACCGCCACAAAAATATAAATAACCGCTACTAATTAATAACCGCTACAGTAACCGCTACATTAACCGCTACAAATAATACGTGAATCTCTATAAATACCCTTATCACAACTCATTTCAAACACTCCCCAATTTCTTTTCACCTTACCCTTCTTTCATTTCCTCTCATTTACAACTTCTTTCGTATGAGTAGAGGAGCTGAATAATACGATCAAATATGGTAACAAGATTTTCAATTTTTTTTAGAATACTTCTTTCCTTTCTATAAAATTTATTCTAACCATTTTTTTTTTCTAGATATATCATAACTCTATCTCATTTTCATCTATTTTTCATACACAATTACATTATATTATAAAACATAATAATTCCTTATTACCTAACTATCCTTAATAATATTATTAATATAAATTTTATACTAATCATATTCAATTACATTTTTTCTTTTTAATTTATTAATAAGTTAAACTATTGAATAATAAACTAATTGAAATAGATAAAATAATAACAAATTAAACTATTTAATATAATATTGAAAAAACAGAAAAAAATCAACGTATATTTTTAAAAAAATTTTTAAATATTTGTAGCGGTTATTAAACCGCTACTAAATAACGCGCCTTTTTAGAGCTAAATTTAAATTTTTTTGCGCCAATTTTGAATTTCATGAAATTAGTAGCGGTTTTAAAAACCGCTACTAATTTCATGAAATTCAAAATTAGTAGCGGTTTCTTAACCGCTACAAATAAAAAATGTCATTTTTAACAAATTTTCAATTTTTTATATTTATAGCGGTTAGTAAACTGCTACAAAAAAAATTCTTTTTTAAAGCTCTCAATAAAATTTTTTATATTTGTAGCGGTTATATAACCGCTACAAATATCTCTGGGTGTTGTAGCGGTTACTATGAACCGCTACAAAGTTTGTAGTGGTTATTTTTGATTGAGTAGCGGTTTTATAAAACCGCTACAAAACCGCTTGCAACGTACGATTTAGTAGCGGTTTGGGTAACCGCTACTAACCTAGTTTGTAGCGGTTAGAACCGCTACGAATACCCATTTTTAATCGCTACTAAATCACATTTTTTTTTGTAGTGAGAATCGCCGTTTTGAGATTTGGATTGCTTAGGATTATCACCCGGAATCGCAGCACACGACGGACCACTCGGGTCTGCATCCAGGTCCTAGAGACCCTACAAGTTGCTGAAGACCGACCTCTAAGTCGCCGGAGAGCGACTTGGAATCGTGTTCAGCGGCGAATGTACTCGAGTCTGCAACCGGGTCGCGGTGACTCTTTCCGGGTTGCTCTAGGGTAGCGGGTCGGGTAGGGTTTCACTGGTGGGTGAGGAAGAAGCTTAAAACGCACCGTTTTGACTGAGTCTAAAAACGGCGTCGTTTCAAAGCGTTCGGAAAGGCTCCTCTTCTCTCGCGAAAAACAGCGTTGTTCTGTCTATTAGTGAAATGCGCGTTTCACTCCCCTACTAGGTGGGTAGACACGTTTTGGGCGGTATGGCTTCTGGGCCGACATTGATATTGCGAATTTGGCCAGTCTTTGCGTTGACACTTTTGGGCTGACATAAAATGTGAATTTTATTGCGTTTTGGGCTTTTAAATTTTTTATTTTCTGGCCTTTCAATTGTTAATCCAGCTGGGCCACATTATGGATTCTCAAATAATTAAGAATATTTTGACATTATGGGTTTGTTTCATTAAACATGGGGCCATGAGGCTTTCTGGGCTTATTGCCATTTTGATATTGACATTTTTTAAACGTCTTTTGGGCCTTTATTATCCTATCTCTTTTCCGGAAAATATTGTATGGGCTCTGTCACATTTTTTCTTTAGCTGGGCTATAAAGATCTAATTTCCAGAAAATGTTTTTGGGTTAAATAGTCTTTTTGCTCACTGTTAATCAAATTAGCTTCTGTTTTATGTATAACTTTGATTATGTCACATTAAATTGTTTAAATTAAGAAAATTTAATTTTGGCATTTTTTCATATTCTGGAAAATTTGCAAAATCATTTTTGATATGTTATTTAATTGCCTAAATATTTGGATAATTCATTTTTAGGCAATTATCTTACTATTTGAATTTTGTAAAGCTTAATTTAAATTGAAAAATGCCAAAATTAATTATTTAAACAATTTTTTGGATACATAAAATAGTGGGAGGGTTTTTCTAATTAATTATTTAGGGACTTTTCTGTCAAATTAATTGATTTATCCCTCCATCAAGATATGCATATATTGGATTTATTTTGAATGCATAAAATAGTGGAAGAATTTTTCTAAGATGATTATTTAGTCACATTTTGTTGATTAAATTAATCAATTAAATTCTTACTAAAGATTTGTGCATATTTGGAATTTAAATGCACAAGGTTGATATTTGTGATTAACATGCATCTTGGAGAATAGCCACAACATCCTCTGTTGCATGTGTAAATAATCACTTATATATTTTAAAATATCAACTCTATTTAATGGGTAATATTAATTTAATTAAAGTGGGAGGATTGTATTTAGTCACATATGTTGATTAAATTAATTGGTTAAATCCTCCATAAAGCTGTGCATGTACAGAATTTAAGTGCACATGATTGATATTTATGATTAACTTGCATGCTAGAGTGGCAGCTACAGCGCCCTCTTACAACATGCATAAAAAATCATATATGGATTTTAAAATATTAATCTTCAGAAGTTGATTAAATTAATTAATTAGGATTCCCATTGACATTGTGTATATATGGTATTTAAATTGTACATATTTGATATTAGTGATTAGCATACATATTTTGTGTAAGGAATAGCTACATCATCCTTATGCAGATGTTGTATGCATATTTAATTACATAAGGTTTTACCATATCAAATTATGATCATATGTACAATCAGTATACACAATGATGTGATGTCTTTGTGATAAGTATGTAGAATTGAGAAGTAGCCACAGCATTCTCACTAGGCACATACACTCTATTTTGTTCTAATAAACAAAATACATCACTCAAAGATTTAAAAATGTCAATTGTAATTAAATGTGTGGTTATAATTAATCTTTGCCCATAGGTATATAATTATAATCATAGTTTTAATTAGGGTGGAATGAAACAACATTATATTTTTTAAGTAGCCCACATGTATTAGGGGATATAACTGCATTCCAGTTTCATCAATTTGAGATAAATTCATGCTATGCTAATATCTTTGCCCACAGGTAGACTTTAGTTATACGAATTTATAATTGTATGATTTACATTGGTAAACATACACCTATATGCAATGGTTGCTTGCCTCTTATAGTAATTTTGTAAGCATGATTTAATTTTGACTTTGCAGCATGATTGTTATCTGTTCAATTATTTAGTTTGATATAATTTATTAGAGACAATTAAGCCTATAAGGAGAACTTCTGCCATTAGGACAAAATTGACATTAAGAAAAGCTCTAGTATTTATAATGCTAGCATGAGAAATGAGATAACATTATTGTCTCAATAAAGTAATCTCAATTAAAAGCTAGTTATTAAAAGTACATAAAGAATGGAGTAAAGTCAATGGTTGTTGATAGGCTGAGGGACATATTTAGAAATTCTTATAAATGTGGTTGCATTGTTTTGTTGACTATTAAGTGATTCTTCATCAAAGGGTAAGATGTCTCCATTAATCTTGGTGGAAAAGATCTTCTGTTTATTATCTCATAAATTATTACTCATTTTCATGAATACATGCATGAATATTAAGTATTCACTGTAAATGTGTATATATAAGTTTTCCTCCCTTTTGGAAAAGTATGAGATTTTAAATGAGGGCTATCAAGCTACCAACCCTAAAGCCATAAAGCAATAGACATATAAAGTTTAATCTGTCTATGATTAGTGGCTTGATTGGAGGCAGTAGTGGATATACACTTGCTATTGGTTTTGTTTTAATAGATGAAATAGTTCATCCTGATTTAGTTGACTCTTCAAATACTTGAACATCTTTTACTTTATAATTAAGTAGTGTCATTTGACACTTTTAGAGAATATAAAGTAGAAGTGGTAATTTAATCTGGTAAACAGATTAATATAGTGAAGTCAATTAGAAGAGATGGATGACATGATGGGTACATAGTTAAGGATAGTAATTTAGCCTATATGTTTTTCTCTTAAAGAATGCACTCAAGACAACTATATATCTTAGATGAGTTTCCAACAAAATTATGTTTAAACCCTTTCAAAATCATAGAGTTGGAAGCTCAGTTTATATATAATAGTCTTATAAATGAAAGAGTGTAGATGGAAAACATCCTAGAGATTAAGACTGCATATTTTGGTGAAAATGCAGAGAAATCTTTGGAATTCTATTGAGCTATCATTTCTATTTTAGAAGTTGTGTAGTAATTTTGCAATGCCAAATTATTAAGAAATGGTATGATTAGTGGGAGTGATCAAACTCATTCAGGATGATCACACATAACATATTGTAACCTCTAATCATGATAGAACATTGGTTTTACATGATACTCTTCTCCTTGAGGTAAATGTGAAACACAATAAAGTTCTGAAATTCTCAATTGGTCAAGCTTGAAATAAGAAGCATCAACATTAAGGACTCTATCAATTATTAGGAAAAATATCCCGAAACAAGCAAGGGATATTCTAAATTGATAGATTGTGCTCTTATTATATAACTTCAATCTGTTAGTAGATTGGGTTAAGACCAAATAACAATTTAAATTTGGCAATTGCTACCAATTATACATCATGTATTTCAAGTAATCTGACTAGAGCATAAACAATGAGAGCGACCCTAAATTCCATTAGCATCTTTCCATTATAGTAACAAGGAGAGATGTGTGTGAATTAAAATAAATGTCACATAAACTATGAGGGGAATTTAGTTAGCAAAATTGAGAAACCATCCTCACATGCATTTTCACATTAGTGGTGAATAATGTGTTATGATGCAATCACATACATGATAATGTTGAAAGCATCATAATACTATTTATATCACTAAATTAGTGGGAGTTGAATAATCTATATTGAACAAAATGATGATTCACTCATTGCTTGTGAATTTTGACATAAGGTGTTACACATAACAAAAATCGTCATTGTTTAAATTTGTGATAGGACTAGGTTAAGTGTATTATTCTTTTAGAATACATAAGGAAACTGTTCTTAAAATACTTGAGAATGTCATAAGAAACCTATGATCACATGTATTTGAACATTTAGAGATAGATGGTAGTTGTTATAAAAATACAATTAGATTCTCCATATGTCTCTAATATATATATATATATATATATATATATATATCACTGTATTCCTTCTAATCCAGTTTCATAGGTGCAGACTTGCTTGAATGTGCACACAAACTCGCAATGCCATTGCAAGGAAACTTTAGGAGGATTATCAAGCATATTCTTGCTTGAATAATAATTGAAAAGCTACAAGTCATGAAGTACATTTTAAAATGTACATTAAGTCTCATGCTCTACGTATAGGAGAATGATTATATTTGTTTAGTTTAGTATGATGTGTTAGCTATAAAATGGTTAACATTCTGATGCATCTTTACGTTTACTGAACAAATTGCATTATGGAGGAGTACAAGATTGCTAAGTAGTCACTGATTGCTTAGTTCCACCATGAATTGTTTAATCTAATCATTCTTGGAGGCAAGTTATAAGATTGCCGGTTAAAGAATTTCATCATGTGGTTTTAAATTAATTTAAACCCATTAAGGGTGTTGTGTGACCATAAAGTCAATGGGTCATAAACACATAAAGTATAGATCCTTAAATGAACTGCATGCATTTAGAGACATTAAATGATCAAATACCTTATTTGTGAGATGGATCACATTGAGTGATCTAAATAAGGTATTGATAAATGATGAAATTCAAGTTGGAGTTTGTTGTCTCATATTGGTACCTAGTTATTGAGATTGACAAACATTCAAGAAGGAATCGAATAAACATTTAAGGTTTATTCATAAATTTTTAACCCATTAAGTAAGGGTGCTGCTATGTAATACATGGAAGATAGTACTCGACTTAAGGGGACTTATCGCCATGATTCTTGCAGCATAACATTGATTATTCTGAATAGGGCAACTGACGTTAGTTACGGGCCAAGTGGGAGAAAGTTTGATATTTTAATATATATTATAATTATTATTAGTTATTAATTAGGTAATTAATTAAAATATCCAGAGTGTGGCCCGTTAGTCAGATTTGGGCCCAATTCACGATTAGGGTTATTGGCTATTAATGTGGTATTTCTGATGGTGAAAAACACACAATTAAGTTTACAACCATCTGAATTAAGCGTACAAGGAAAAACCTAATATGCTCATTTGAGGTTCCCTGACTGGCGACGGCTCTTAATCCAGTTGCCATCGCTGTGTCTCACAGCCAGTCAGAAAGAGACCTGACAATCATATCCTATCTTCAATTCTTTTGCAGCTCTCTTTCATCAGGATACATGAGTTCTCCATTCGATCAAAGCTTAGCAATGGTGAGAGGTAATTCTTATAAATCTTCCGCTATTGATATAGGAAAATTCATGTGCTCTAATCTGTGATTTATTTAGGTATTTGAGTTTTGTCCTACAAGTTATAGATAAAAGTCAAAGACTCAATTTCTCCTTCTATACTCAATTTTTTGGTGCTTTACTCTTGGGAGAAAAACTGTGGTCTCCTTTTATTTATGAACGGCACAATAGGCATAGCATTTTGCTATTTGCTATTGATGGCAATCTTTTCAAACTACAATCGGATATTAAATATGAGCACATCTCCCAACAAAAATTCGAAGTTTGACATGTGAGAGACTAACTCATTACACAAGACTCATCCCCATTGATGGTAACTTTTGATCATGTTATATTTTATTCTTTTGTTAATACAGCTATCAGACTTGGCTTCTCTCCTTTTCTTTTCCCGTCCGCTCCTATCCTTTAACCCCTTCATAACTATTGGATCAAAATCTAATAGTCCACATTTAATATTTCCTTTCCATCCTTCTCTCCATTTCCTTCCTATCCTTATTTCCATTGTAATAATTTTTTATAAAATATTAAATATTGACTATTAAATCTTGATCCAATGGTTATAAAGGGGGTAAAGGATGATAGTAGAAGGGAAAAGAAAAGGAGAAAAGTCAAGTTTCTCCTGATATCTGGCCTGGGCAGCCGACTACTCTGGTTTGGGTAGTGCAAAGGCCCATATAAGGGGCAACCCTCTTGAGCTAGATTATGTTCATGTTTCAATTTTGGTTTGGTATTGGTTTTGTTATGCGTTTGGCCCAATTCTATTTGGGAGACGGCCCAGTATGTTGTTTTTATTATTTGTTTCAGCATGACTTTGTTTTGATTACGCTGATATTTTTTCCTTTTAAATCGCGCCTCCAATTTTAGCGTATCAGTACTAAATTGGAAAATTAGAAGACTTATCCAGAAAGTATTATTGTCTTAATCATAAAGATAATACTTCCCTCAAGAAGTAGAATACAGGCCCAACATATATGTTTTTCCTCTTTTTTCCAAGGAACATGAACCTAAATAGAAACAGTTCCTCATGATTATGCTTTCTGCACAGCATATTCTACTGATCCACGACTAAAACCTTAGAAACGGGATTACTCAATGCAAAACAAAAGGAGAAGGGAGATTTACACTTAAGTCCCATGCAAGGAAAAAAATGAAAAAATGGTCCCTATAGATTGCAAAATGAAAAAATGGTCCCATGGAGTTGTCAATACAGGCTCCTGGAGTTGTTAATGACAACGCCAGGAGCCTGTATTGACAACTTCATGGGACCATTTTTTCATTTTGCAATTTATAAGGACCATTTCTTCATTTCCTCTCTTCCTTGGGACTTCACTGTCATTCTCCCAAAGGAGAACTTCAGTGGCAGACTAATCTATGTATTTTTTTTTTTTTTTTTTTTTATAAACACAACTATTTTCTTATTGAAAACAATTCTATTCGAACTTTGGTTCGCTATGTTGTGAAGGACATGATAAATTGAATTCATAATTCTAACTTACTAGGCGTTCTAAGGAATTATTAATCATGTCTGCAAATTTTGCATCTGCTGCGACCTACGAGGGTGGGACTTCTAATTTTCTACATAAAAGAAGGTACGAAAATTGACTCAATGAGAAATTTTCAAAAGAAGGACATGGACAAAGATCAATTTAATAATGCAACCAATATAAGCAAGGAAATATATACAACATAGCCATGATAGTCTATGCTGATACTTTCGAGAAAGAAACATGCATGAGCAAGAAAGCACACACACGTACGTACTCCAGACTTTTAGTTGAATGCACAAATAGCTACTAACCCTGCTGGTTAATTGGTTCGAAGTGCTAATATGAACAATATCTTATACTAAGGATCATAGGTAGTTCTACTTATAGAAATTATTTATATCTGGTTCTTAATTTATGACCTAATTGAAGAGACTGAGGAATCTGATTATGGTGTTTTAAGAAAAATAAATTATATTATCTAATTCTTAATATAATCAAATTAGATAGATATGTTTTAGTTTAACGTTAAGAACCAATAAACTTGAACAAAGATATAGCTTTTCAAGGTGCATTCATTGGACAAAGTAGTAACGTTGACTAACCTGTGTACTCACCAGCTCAAGCTAAAACTTGATCTTCCCCCTACTAGTTATAGCGTCAGCAAAATAACCACAATAGAGCATCTAAATTTAGAAACTATAAATTAAATAAGAATTATGTACAATATACATATAAATTAAATGAGAATTATGTACAATACGCGCGCGCGCGCGCGCATATATATATATATATATGTATATATGTATATATATAACAGAGACTTTATTAAATGACCCTTTAATTACACAAATCATCCCAGCTACCAGTCCACGTCCCTAAAAGGATGAAGTTCTTTGCCGCCAAGTTTCCTATGAACTTTATCTATAGCAGCGCCCACAATGCCGTTCGCAGCCCACCGGACAATTTTCTTGAACGCAAAATGGAGGCATTCCAAAAGCATGATCCAAGACACGACCTGATAGACCAAGAAAAAAGCAGGGTCCGACCACGCAGACGACGACTCATCGCCGTCGTCACGCCCTTCACCAAATCTATTATAATTCCAACCGCCACTATTACCACCAAAACCACAGTCGTTGAACGGACCACCGCCACCGTCAAAGAGCCCCTCGTCTCCGAGGTTCTCGGAGTCATCGCCGCCGGATAATCTGCGCTTCGTTCGTGGTTTTCTGCGGAGAAGGCTCCGACGAGGTACTCTGCATATATTAAGTCTGAGAGGCGGCGCGGCCACGGTGACCACCGCATTTCTGCACGCCGATGAGATTTGCAGAACTCTGGCGGACGGTGAAGAAGAAGATAATGCCTCTGCATATGAATCAATCAGAGAGAGGCTATTGCTAGCATGAAAACTTGGAAGTAGAAAATTTCTGACTCCGATGCCGTTCGCGGCGGCTCCTATGGCAGCGTTGACGGCAAGAAAGTCCGCCACGGCCATCGGGGAATTTTTGGGGCTGGGCCGAAAAGAAGAATCGAAGCAAACTTTTCTTAAGAAAAGTGAGATCTATGGATGGAATCTTCTCGGCGAAAAATTGAAGAAAAAGGAATGAAACGAATCAATCAATTTCTAACATAACGACACTGGCCTCAGAAGCAACGTGTTATTTATAATTTTATATACCTTGAGGCTCGCACAGTTTAACTCGGATCTATAGCCTGTTCCATTTTTCTTTTAAATTTAAAATTAAAATTAGATAATCTAACGGATAGATATTAACGATATTTCGGGAATAGATATTATTTATTGTTTTGCCCACGGAATATACATTATCTATATTCATTAATGTTTTCTAAATAGTATATATAATTTATATTCTGACTAATTAGAATTAGAACGTTTAAATAAAACAAATTATTTTTTTAATTACATATAATCTGTATTCTCCCATCTTTTTAAATTGTACGTCTGTCCATACTTAGATTTAGATATAAGCGTCTAATCTAAATAAAATAAAACAGTAATTATTTTTAAATACATATATACTTTTTCTACTTATCTTTTTAAATTCATATTTATATATGAATACCGTACACCGGAGAACATATCGATAAGGCTCCCAATACCAGCTTCATTAAGGACATCCATTCATGTAATCGTAGGTGGCCGTTTTGAATTTGATTTCTCTGTGGACCAAATTTTTTATCTTTTAAGTGGTTGTTTATTGCTGGCCAAAAAAAAAAAGTTGTAATGTATTACTGATATTTATTATAGGAGGAATTACATATAAGTCCTAGGAAAAAAAAATTACATGCAGATCCTAAAGAAGAAGAAAAATCACAACCACCATTAAAATTATTAAATTGCATTGAAGTCTCGCGAGATCTGAGGTAGACTAATTCAAAATGAGAAAAGACCAATTTATTCTTATTAATTTAAGTAATCAACAAGAAATTAGGGTGCCATAATGACAAGTCATTGAGCAATTAAAGACAAGTCTTCAAGTCATTTGTGACACTTAGACTTGTTATTTTGAGGACTTGTCATTAGTTGCTCAATGATTTATTATTGTGGCACTTTGACTTGATGTTGGTTGTTCAATGACTTGTCACTGGTTGTTTAAATTAACAAAGGGCAAAGTGGTACTTTCTCTTTTCGAATTAATGTAGCCTATGTTACATGGAACTTCAATGCAATATGATTTGAAGGGATTTGTTTGTGATTTTTTCTCTTCCTTAGGACTTGTATATGATCCCCTTTTATTTGACCTGTATGTGGTTCCCCTTTATTATATCATAGTTATTGAAATTTATCATGTGGTTGGATTGCGAACATACTCTTGTTGGGCAAAAATATTTAATAAATTTATTTATTTAATTCAAATAATATTTGTTGGACTTTAGGTTTATCTTTGATGGGTCGAACTATTTTAATCAGGGTTTGCACCTGATTAAAGTATAAATTAAATGAGAACTTAATTAAATTGTCCACATTAATAATAAGGGGTGTTTTTTGCCGGAATAATAAGCATTGTTAATGTTATGATATTAATTATATGAATGTTCATTAACTTATATCCTAGTTAGCATTCATAAATATGTTGTTGAGAAACTAAAAGACTATTTGATAATATGAAAGGTCATATAATATTAATTGTATAATTTATTGTATATTAATTGTGACCCTTGGTATCTATAAATAGAGGCTTTGTACATAGTATTGTAATAACAAGAAATACAAGTGAATGAAAATTGTTTCCCTTATTTCTCTCATCATCTTGCTCTTCTCTATTTCTTATCTCATATCTTTTTTATTTTCACAACACGTTATCAGCAAGAAAGCTCTAATGAAATTATTGTTGCTTTTCTATTTTATCTTAATCTCATACGCGAGTTTTTTTTTATTTATCATTTTCAAGAAATCTCTTATTTATGCTCGATTTATATTTTCTTATTTTATATTCTCTTGTTATTTAAATTTTATGTTATTGTATTATGTTATTTCATTTTGTTTATGTTTCATTTATTTATTTACTTATTTAACATTTTTATTTCTTTCTTTAATTTACATTTTCTGTTATATTCTATTATTTATATTTCTTTATTTTATGTTATTTATTTCATTTTATTGTTATTTTATTTACATTTCATTTATTTATGTTGTTAGATTATGTTATTTCATTTTATTTAGCCATATCAATTATCTATTGTTTATAATATTATATTATTCATTTGCGTTATACATACACACACAACTGAATATATATATATATATATATATATATATATATATATATATATATATATATATATATATATATATATATATATATATATAATATCCCCTTTACAAGTTCTTTTATATTATTAATGTTGCTATTTTAATATGGCCGGAAACCATATACTTCTAAATTATATTATTATATTCTAAAATTATATGGCCAGAAGCTATATCGTTTGGATTTCTTATTTTGTTATAATATGGCTAGAAGCTATTTGCTTTTAATTTTTCATAATGAGATTATATGGCTAGAATCCACATACCTTTTCACATTTCATCTTATTATCTGATCAAATGTCATACAATTTTTGTTTATCCTGAAGATAAAAGGCTATAAGCCATATAGACTTAATTTCTCATTTTGAGATTAATTCGCCCAAAGTAATGGGATGAGACTTATCGGCCTAAAACTATGAGAGTTAGATGGCCCGATGCCATAGAGTTTTAATTTTGTTATCTTTATGAATTACTTCTTAACTTTGTGAATTCCCTTTATTATAATGGTTGGATCATTCGGGGCTTGTTTGGTATGAGAGGAGGGGAGGAAAAGTGGCCGGAGGGAAAAAATTTTTGAGTTAGATTTAAAAAAAAAAAATGAGAGAAGTGAAGTATAAAGTTTTTCATTAAGTTTTCTTACTCTTTTATGTTACATATTCTTTATATTAAAATTTTATAACCCCACTTCTCCAATTTTTTTTAAATCAAACTCATAAAATTTTTCCTCCCCTCCCTTACCCTTCAAATCCCCCATACCAAACAGACCCTTGAGTTTTATATTATTATGAAGCCATGATAATTAAATGGCCTCATGCCACATTGCTCTTTATTTTGTGATTAAATGGCAAGAAACCATGTTATTTTTGATTTGGTTACTTCCTAAAATTAAAGGTCACTTGATAGTGATCTTAATCAATGGCATACATTTGCAAAAGAACTTTTGACAATATGATTGTTATAAATGGTATTTTGACCATGTCTTGAAGACTAATGATACAAGAGAATTTTGTTCTGGTCCTGATGACTAGTTAGCATATGATAGAACTCATGTTCACGAAAGGCATATATTGCCATATAATTCATTGAAATATAATGATATGGCTCAAAGCCATCTATATATATGACCAAGAACTCATTGATAGTGAAAACTAATGGCTATGAAACAAATAGTTATGAAACCATAAATGACTGAAAAAATGTCGAAAGGTTATGATATCAGAGAGCCTAAAATGTGGTCATTTTGTGATATTGATGCATTTTATTGTTCCATTTTGTGGGCAAAATTAAAGAGATTATATTATTCATATTTTGTCCATTCATATATTTATTATATTATGATATTATTTAATATTAGTTTGATTTTATTGTGATGATAAATTTTATTATAACCATTTGGAGTCTTCCCCCCTTCTTTTAACTAACTATGAATTTAGTTGTAAAACCAAATGTCTAGCTATAGAAACAAAATCTGGACATCAGATCCCATGGCCAAAGGTATGAAATTAGTTAAGAAAGAACAATTAAGCATTCTTGCAATATTATAAATACAAAAGAAAATATTGAACAACGTTTGATATTTTTATTAATGTTGAAAAGGTTAGAACTGTAAGCTTAATTTGCATTTTATTCTTTCAAGTTCCCTTCAAAGGATCTTTCACATTCTTGGATTTTTTTTATAACCATGTTTGCTCATTACAAGAATTTAAATAATTTAAAAACGATAATGATAGTTCTTAAGACAATTTGATGAATATTGGACTACTTTAATATATTCATATTTGTTATTGTTCCTCTCTTCTAACCTCAAAGCGTTATTTTGAGCCTTAATTTTTTTCCGAAATGATAAATAGTTTATGTCAAATTTTCAGAAAATTAGTTTTGTAATATGTATAAATTATATAAGTGTGTGTATATATATTGCAATCTTATTTTATGGATGCATGAATAGTTGCGATAATTTAAAAGAAAACTATAAATATTATAAGTATTCATTATTGTGTGTTCTATTAAGAATGATCAACTTAATACTTTCTTGTGCACAGTTTATTGTATCATCTATAAGATACTCCATTGATGTGTTAACTATTTTTCTCTTACTTCCTATTATTATCAAGCATAAATTATAAATCTATTTGTTCAATATATAATTATGTGATCATTGAAAAATGTTAGTAAATTATTATTGCCTTCCCTTTGGTGGATTAATATGAAGTTTTTGTTGTGTTCATTTAATATATATATATATATATATATATATTAAATTGATCTATATTTAAATATATTGTAATGGAAATTGTTCATTGGTTTCATTATGCGATTACATGTGATAAGGTTGACAAAAATTTTAGGACTTGATAATTAATGGCTAATTTTGTTAAGTCATAATTTCTATAGTTGGGATATGAGATGCAATTCTACTTATTTATTGAGTTATCACATAGATTATGAAAAACTATATATGTTGTAGATACTTTTAAATATTTCATAGCATTGAGAGTGTATGAAAAGAAGCAGAGTGAATTGAAATATATTATTACTAATTAATGCAATTCTTATTGTGATATAGTTCCTAAAAAACTAATATAGATTTTTCTATAGGCGGATTAAGAATGGATAATGAAAATTATGACCCGTAGATCTATATCAGAACGTTGGTTTATCAGAGGGTCTGAAGGTCATAGCCTAATTGGAATGAAATCCATGATTGTATGTGAGATATGAAGTATTTGAGCTTTGAAGTGAAAGATAGGTTATTGATCTACTATATACTAGTCTGTATTTGAAATATAGAAATAAAGGAAGTATACTTATATAACTCACACTGGAGGGGGGGAGATTGTTAGAATACAAGTGTAAGTTAATATTGAAAAGCACAACTCATATACTTAATCAGATCATATTGATCTCCCTAAAATGGATGTCATATTGAGATTTTAAATCAATATCTTATGGAAATTGAAAAGTTTGTTGTTAGTTAAGAAATATGTTATAGTAAACCAGACTTGTTTGGTCATCCAAGTCATATATATAATGCAACAAATTATAAAATATTATGTATTGATATCGATTGAAGAACAGAAGAGTCTTTATGATCATAGCCAACATATTATTCAAGAATTATTATGTGCTGCTTGTTCTCAAATAAAATTAACTATGAGAATATCATTGGCCATGATTAGAATGGATCTTTGCATTTCTAAAAATATATCAAATAGAATTATATGGACCCATTGAAATAGCATGTAAACCATACAATGGTTTGATGAATTTGAAAGATATATCCACAAGATGGTTACATATGAGATTATTATTAGCTTGCAACCTGAAGTTTACAATAATGTTTGAAAAAATTAAGCACGCAATTTCTAGTTTATATGATCCAGAAATAATGTATTAGAGCCTCCATAAATAGCTAAATCAATTTTTAAGAGAACAAAATTTTGTTTTTCAGTATTAGTATATTTAATCTTATATATTGCAGTATTTATACAAGCCAACAAAATTCTCCCAGTTAAATTGGCTTTTGGTCAGGAGCTAGACATATTCCATCTTAAAAGGCTTAAATGTGCAATGCTTATTAATCCACCACAGTGCCAATAAATGGATATAGAAAGAAAGTTAAGATAAATGTTGGGTAATGACTTCCTTCTTCTTGTTTGCTTCTAAATGAAACAAAAGGATGTTTCTAAAGGAAACAAATAGATTTAGGAGACTTATACTACATGATTAGTCAATTGTCATTTGACAATGTTTTCCTAACATAAGGGGGAGAAATTAAATATATAGTTGTCACTACTACAAAAAGGTTAAAAGGTGGCGCACATTTTGTGATCATTTTTTAAAAAAGCGTCACAGCTGCCTCTTTTTTTTCTTTCTATTTTATTAATTTTTTTTAAGTGGTGCCTGGTGGATCAGGCGCCACAATTGACCACAACAGCTGTAGGCAGGCGCCACAGCTGGGCCCACGTCATTAGATGTGGCGCCTGGGCAACCAGGCGCCACATCTAGTTAAGGCAATTGTGGCACCTAAATTCTTTCAGGCACCACAATTGGCCTAATTATAAAAAAAAAAATTACATTTTAAGTGGATAATGTAATCCACTCCCCACCAATCACAATTTCCCCTACCTCCACCCTTATCTTTTTTTCCCTTCCCGCGCAATGGCCCCCCCTCTTTCTCTTTTATTTTGACTCCATCCCACTTTAATTATTCCCTCCTTTCTCACTTTCCCTTTTTCATCATCTACACTTCTTGCCTGGACGACCGTCACCCCCTCCCTCCATTTTCTGTCATCTTCACACTTAAAAACACACCCACACACACACACACACGTCTTCATCATCAAATCTACTTCTTTGTTTTGTTCCAACTGCTCAAAATTCCTCCTCCTTCTCACTCAAGATTGCATCACCAACGGGCAACGTGGTCCCCCCACTCTACTATAAGTTCAACGTGATTCTTCTTCTTCTTTTTTTTTAATTGGCATATAATTTCTATGATTTTTTATTTCAAATTAATATCTATGTTCTAACCGTAATACATAATGAATTTAAAAGTAAAGTTACATTATAAGAAAAAAAAAGTAAAGTTATCTTATTAAGATATCTATATATCCTATTTCTGATATTCCTATATGATGAGGTAAGAAACACACGTTTGCAACAATGTGTCAAGAAGGATTCTTTAAGTCTTTCATAGTGTAGGCTTCGTGCTTTTCTTCAATCAAAAAAAAAAAAAAAAAGAAAAGAAAAGAAAGAAACACGTTTGCATTAGTAGTGGACAATAATAGTCAATATTATGCATAAGCTTGACTCTTTTGAATGCAATAAGCTAAGTATGGTGTTTTTTTTTTAATTATATAATATTGATTGTGATTTCTTGGTTGTCTCAAATCAGACAGCAGAATGTTTAAGATCTGGCATTCTTAACTACAAACTCTTAAAGGAATATAATTTAAATTTTATAAAAAAAGAAGGATAATAATAAAAATATTATTTAGATTTAGTAATAACCCTAGAAAGCCCAATATTTGTGTGATGATCATTTAAGCTTGTGCATGTACTTGTGTGAATGTGATGATCCTTATTAGTGTTGATATTTCAACCGGTGTGATACTTTTTTATTCTCTCATATTTTTCCATCAATTCTGTTAGTGTATTTTCTTATATATTTTTATTTTTATAATTAATTTTGATTCCAATTTTTGTATTTCCAAAAAAAATAAACAAGGGCTACAGGAAAAAAAAAAGGAGGACCCTATTGTGGCGCTTGCGTGAGCAAGTGCCACAGGAAGGGGACCTCCTGTGGCGTTTGCGTCACAGGAGACCCCCCTCCTTTGGCACTTCCTCCCACAAGTGCCACATGAGGGTATTTTTTAAAAAAAAAATTTAAAATGTTGTGGCGCTTGCAAGCGCCATAGCTTTTTTTAGTGGCGTCCAGATTTATTTGTGGCACTTCTCTAGCGCCATAGCTAATACAATTATAAGCGCCACAACTTTGGTTTTTTGTAGTAGTGTGTAAAAGAGAACGCATAGAATGCATCATTAAGTATAGATCCTCAAATATAAAAGTATGAACCAAAAGTTCATCAAGCTATGTATTCAAATATTATAAAATATTTGCCAGATGGAATTACTGACCTAAATGAGAGTTAACAAATCTCATATTCTAGCTATAAATGCTCCAATAAGTATGAATAAAAGAGAGACATGCCTGAAGTATGAGAAACTATTCGTTTCCAAATATGAATATTATGGATAAATTGAAGCATATAATTAAGATAATCATATTAAGGAGGCAGGTATTTTAGAAGATTGCCAAGACATAACTAAATTGAAAAAAACCTCAAGAGAGGTTCAGGTACCTGAAAAGTAATATAGATATTAATAAGTTATGTCATAACGGGAAAAACCGAAAGATAAAGTTGTTGATAACTATTTTGAAAATGATATCACGTGATCAAACGATGATCTTATATAAAGATATGGCATGAGAAGTAGACATAAAGATGATTGGCCAAAAGGAAAAGTAAACGATTGAAACAAACACAATGAAAATATGATCATATTGTAACAATTATGGACCTACAACCCAAACAATAGAAATACAATAGTATTTTGGGATATAAGAATGTTTATGTGTTTAGTGAAAATCTATAAAGATTTTCACAACATCTAATACGATTACAGTGGGACATATGATTATGTGGTGGATACAATAATTTTGTATATATTATTAGTCTACCAGTTTATGAAAGAAAAATTATGCGTCTGCTAGATATTGTTATATATAGCCCATGCATATGGCTCACTAAATAATGGAGTTTACATAGGAATCTTCAAAAGATCCAAAATGCCAAAAGCATGCCCAAAGATAATTTTGCTTGCAAAATATATATTGAATTTGATATTCTAGAAGAACCTTATAGTTATGAGAATATTTAGAGATCATACTAATATTGTATTCATTATGATTTTATTGGTAAAATTTAATTCTTGCAGGTACACAGTGGATAATGAAAATAAGATTGGGTGATTTTCATATTAATTCTTTTATTGTTCCACAACAAACAATATAATGTTTGGCGGCTAAAAGGAAGATATGCTCGAAAAGACATTAGAAGTGATGTTGTCATCAAGGGGAGTAAAATTGATGTTGTCAGGGAGAGTCGATACATGATGTACTCTTTTTCCCTTATATAGGTTTTGTCCCATTGGGTTTTCCTAGAAAGGTTTTTAATGAAGTAGCACTGAATAGTGTATCAACGAATAATGTACTCTTTTTCTTGGTTAGGTTTTTATCCCACTGGATTTTTCCTGGTTAAAGTTTTTAATGAGGCCATATTGTGAGTGGTTATGATAAATCAATATCATTATTATCATTTATCAATTATCAATTTATACTTGAATAAAAATATTGAAATTTTATTTTGCTGGGTGATAAAAGATATAATTTAGAGGATACCCCTTTTTTTTTTTTTTTTTTTTGCCAGAGGAGACCCATTTCAAAGCAAACAAATGAGAAATAAAGCACTCCTCATCCTCCATATATAATCTTCTTTGTTATTTCTTCCATTTTGTTATTTCTTCCATTACTACATATCCTATAGCTGACAAAATTAGTGACACCCCCTGTGCATTACTCAGAATGTGACAACTGAAAAGTTACCCAACAAAATGGTTAACAAACATAGACAAACTAAAGTTAAGCTCTAATTCATGACTATATGTTACATATAGACAAACTAAAGTTAAGCACTAATTAAGTTTATATGTGCAACTGAAAGAAAAAGAGAGAGTCCATAATATTAGAAAGAAAAATAACTGCACAATGTAATAAGAAAGGGTTTTCACTCCTCCTAATAAGAGTGCTTCCTAGATTTGAGCTTGTATTCTCTTTTTTAAGGGTGAGGCCGCTTATCACTATGGAGAACATAGTGAAAAAATGAAAATAACGTATAGAGATTCAAGAGTAATTTTAATGAGGGCATAACATTCAAGCATTACCATTGATTCCTTGACATCAATTATAATTTTTAAATTAAAACACACTATTCACTCGTATGTTTTCCCCCTCACATCAAACCACACACTGAAGTTTGTATCATGTGTTCTTGTCGAGGCATTGTGTTGCTCCAGATCCAACAAGAATATAATCATCTTTTAATTACGTGGAATCTTGTGACTAGTGCCTACAAACACATCTCACTCCCTCCTCGATTCAAACTACCAATTCCCTTTGCCTTTTGTTATGATGAATCTCTTGATGACTACTTCATTGGCCTCTCATACTATTCCGATCATCCATATAGAGTACCTGAGATTTTTTAGGTTCTCTCTCTAAGGACCAATTCCTGGGATAAACTTGATCTCAATCACCATTTAACAACACAATCTCAAAACCGTAGTGGTTTAATGTTTAATGGAGCTATTAATTTCACAGCTTATTCTGATGATGGATCAAATATTTCCCCAGAACTCATTGCATTGGATATAACAAGAAAGGATTTAGGAAAAGTACCTTTTCCCATTGACGGCACGTACTTTATATGTGTAGGATTAGGAGTTCATGAAGGTTGCCTTGCTTTAACTGGTGCAACACCATGAAGTAATTGTATGGGTGATGGGAGAATATATGGAGTGAAGTCATCTTGGACTAAGTTGTTCTCTCTATCTCGTTACAAGAGTGGTATTGGTTACATTCAGCCGTTAGTGTTCTTCAAAGGAGGTGATGAATTTGTTACATCTTATCTTTCAGAAAAAAGATGGAGATGAAGTATTATCAAAATGGAATGATAAAGGAGAACTGCTAGAACATCGCGCTTATGGTCCTGATCTTCGCAAGAGATATTCATATGTAGAATGTTGGAGGCGTGCACTAGCATATACGGAAACTTTACTTTCCTAAAGGGTGTGGTTTCATTAGGCACTTATTATTCTTCTCCCATTGTTCTTGGTTCAACTAGCTTGGGTATTGTTAAAGATTCAAGACATAAAACCTAATAGTTTTGGGAAATACCATGAAAGATACTGTCAGGGGAAGTTTAATTAGTATTTCTAGTAGTCCATGCGAATATTAGTTTGATGCAATGAAGGAATGCGATTATATTAATATTAGGCTAAATTATACAAAATCTTCTAGATTTTTCCCTTGTCATTAACTTGCCGTTATCTTTTTGACAGAAATTTCCAGAATAATAAAGACACCTCGCATCCTATGTAAGCTTATAATTTGTTTAAGTAATTATATCATTTTTGCTTAACGGTTAAAATGCCATTTTATCATTAAAAATTCTAATTTTATCAATGATTTGGGAAATCTTTGCAAGAACTGCGTCTGTGACTCACAATGATCTGCCAATGTTCCCTTATTACGCTAAGGTAATTTGTCGATATGCACATGTAAACCAATCAATATTTGGGACATGTGTAGCTTTTATTAATTTTCGATAATAGACCTGTACTTACTAGAGGCAGGTCTTTTGAAGAGTTTGTTTAATTTGCAAATGAAAGGCATGAAAAAAGATCCAAAAGAATTAGGCTAAAGGGAGCCCAGGCGGAACAAAACAAGAAATTCCTAGTCATGGAATTGCAATTCATTGAAAAGGGTTTTGATTATCCCCGTAAAAGTAAAAAAAATTGGCTCTTTCTACTTCTTGTTGTTGGCTTCTCTGGGTAAAATGCTTTGGAAAAAGCACTTGCCTTCAATAACTCGCAAAAGGAAGGGACTTTCAAAGCTTTTGGGAATATTGATAGTCGTTTCTGAAGAGATATGGAAGAGTCAAGTGAATGAGTGCTTAGGCAGCATGGGGATGCAATGAAAATTAGGGGTTTTTTAATGGTAAATGACATTTTAACCCTTATACAAAAATGATATAATTACTTAAATTATTAGCATACATAGGATGTGAGTGTCTTCTATTAATCTGACGTAATAATTTCCGTAAAAAAGGATAACGGAAAGTTAACAACAAGGGGTCAATAATAACAAAATAAAATATTAGGGAGAGGTTAAATTTATATTTTAAAATGTCAAGGAGTTATACGCAACTACATCAAAGTTTAGTGGGGTTTTGTATAATTTAGATTTAATATTATATTAAGGAATTTGAATAACCATTTGTGAAATAACATATGACGTGCTCGTTGCACATTTTGACCTAGCTAGTCATTTTATTTGTGTTTTTAATTCCTTCTTTTCCATTGTTATACTTTCTAACAACCAAACAACCTCCTAAGGTTTTCCTCTTGACGTCAAAGACTTCATTTAGCTTCGTTACTATGCTCTTCAATTTGATATTAAAATAATACAACGCAATTTTAGGAACATTTATCGTGTTTCTAACACAATTTTTGTTTCTTCTTCTAGATGAAGAACAGGGTCAGAACCTCCATTTTAGGGGTGGAAATAGGCTAGGCTAGGCTTTGCCTAAATAGGCCTGGGCCTGCAACAGAAATTCAAAGCCTGGGCCTGAGCCTGTATGTAAGCTTTTTTTTAGGCCTGAGCCTAGGCCTTCAAAAAGCCTAACAAGGCTTGAAGCCTGTTTAAAGGCCTACTTAAATAATATAAGCCTTTAAATAGCCTTTAAAGCATATACCTCCAAGTTTGTATATAACCATTCACGCTTATATACAATCCTATATTATATCTTAAAAGCCTAACATCCAATTTCATCGTAATATTAGGGCCTAGTAAGGAAAAGAAATGAATTTCTAATGATAAAAATTGTCCGAGCAAATAAGAATAAGAAAAACTAATTGTCTATTGACTAATGAGATATGTTTTTTAAAATAGACTAAGCATAACAAATAACATGTAAAACTAGATGTTAGCTCTTTTACTTTTCCCATGTAAATTGGGACAAACTCCTCTTACTAAGATTATGATATTTCATTTGACATTAAAATAAACTCATAATAATTATTATGCTTTAGTGGAGGGCGCAAATTAAGGGAGAGAAAGTTAGTGCTGCCATTTCAAGCGATAGAAGAGAAGAGAGGTAGGGGTGAATGATTTATGCGAAAGTAATAGTTGAATGTAATGATGATAGGATATAAAACTTAGAATTAAGGTAAAGTTGTTAAATTTATAAATATTTTATAAAATTATTTAAATGATATTATATATACTTATATAATAGTATAAATTTTTTTAAAAAAAAGTTAAATAGGTTAGGCCTTATGAAAATAAGCTTGGCCTGTTTATCTAAATAGGCTTAACAATATGCCTGAGCCTAAGCGTAGCTTATTTACTAAATAG
Organism: Inga laurina; assembly: GCA_963855925.1. Lineage (NCBI taxonomy): Eukaryota > Viridiplantae > Streptophyta > Magnoliopsida > Fabales > Fabaceae > Inga > Inga laurina. Next base: position 11,475,246 of record OY979702.1, read on the forward strand.
GCCAAGTTAGGTTTTATGTAGGCTAGGCCGTGGTAGAGACCTAACCTATTTCCATCCCTACTCCATGCTCTTCTTCTTCATGTCACGTATGGAAGAATCATCTTTTGCTGCCAGTCCAATATATTATTAGGATTTTTTCTTCTAATAAAACGCTGAAGGAATATCGTTATATTGTATTACTCATTAATCTCACCATGATTTTTGCTTTTTCCCCATTTACTATGACGACTGCATTTAAATTTTTGAGTTTTAATCTTTTGGCCGCCATTGTGCTCATAAATATAATATTATAATGCCAATCTTTCTTGGAAAATAGACGTGCCCACATCTATGTGGTGTGTGATATTTTTACAGTAATTAATTATTATTGTTTTTTGGAATTTTTTAAAATACGAATGCTTTTGAAAAAGCTACAAATCAGTTTAAAGAACTTTTTGGGATAACACTTAACAGTAAGATTTCGTTTTTTTTTTTTTGTTGATATAAGATTCCTTTTTTTAATGCGTTACAAAATCTCATTTTTTATAAAACAAAATCTCATTTTATGATGTTAGCTTTGAAAAAAAAAATTAATTGATTGTAAAATAAAATCATATCTATTCTTTCAAATATGAAAGATCCAATGTATTATAGAGGGAATAAAATTTTTTATATTATAATATTGTGATTATTTTTAAAGTTTAAAACTATTTTAAAAATTTTTAACATTAAGTATTAATTTTTTTAATTGTATTTGTAGTATATGCTTTTCAATATATTATCCCAAAAAAATTCTCTAATATATAGGACTAGAATGAGTATAATACGAGTATTATTTTTTAAATTTCCAACTTATCCGATCTTTTGAATCATAGACAGCGGATTTTTTGGGCTCGACTTTTTGTTAGTCTTTTAAAATTTTGTTCCCAAGACCCGACCCATTCGAGCAAACCGACCGAAGCGAGAGGGCATGATACATTGATATTGGAGATTTTTCTTTTCATTTTATTTTTTCTACCAACGGATTTCTATTTTTTATTGCAAGGGTTGAAATTTTCGATCACCCATCAAGATCCTTTTTATCCACTATATATGATAATATTCGGGCAAGATTTTTGTTTCAAGGGAAAGAATCAGGCTCGAAAACCCAAGTTCGGGTAGTGTTTAATATTTATTTCAAAAGGCCTTAAGAATTGAAATTGTTTTTGTTGTTTCAGTCCAAAAAAACAGAAATTGTTTTCATTGGATTACAAATATACTCTTGTTGGGCAAAAATATTTCTTAAATTTATTTAGTCAAATCAAAAAATATTTGTTGGAGGGTTTATCCTAAATGGGCCGAATTATTATTATTATTTTTTGGTTTATACTCTTGTTTAATATTTTTTCTTTTTGAATTTATCTGAAAACATGGTGTTCTCGGTTCAAACCAGGCCGTACGTATGGAAAATACTTTATTGGGAGACACAAAAGCCACTTCGGTGATCTCTACGTATCAGAAGGATTAGTCTCTAGCTATCAGTTAAGGATACGGCCTGGATTCTACAAAACAAAAAAGTATAAATTAAATGAGAATTTAATTAAATTTTCCGCATTAATAATAGGATTGTTAACGGTTAATTTGGGAGTAATATATCGCACCTTCTTAAAATATTGTCGACCTAATTCGCTACTCTATCTTTTATTGTGTGGGGAATATCCAGTACCAGTAGCTAAATCTGTACGTTTCTCTCCCCTCTGTCTTTATTTTCTAACAATATTAAATTACTAAATTAGTATATTTAATTTAATATCTGTTAAACTCGATTTAACAGATAAATAATTAAATTGAATTGATGACCCCTAAATCCAGCATTATCTTCTTAATTAAGCTATTGTGAGTGATTATGATAAATCAATAATAACCAGTATTTTTTTTTTTTGGCCAACAATCATAATCAGTATTTGATAGATATATTGGTGAATATTTTTTTAAGAAAAGTCTTGAAGTAGGAATGTTCCCATTAGTTGAAAGACACACAGTGGAAAACCATTGATCCTTGGGAGTATTATTTCTTTCCACCTATCTCTTGTGGTGCATTTGCTACTTGCTTATCATGTCTATCTCTCCTGTCTATTCTCTAAAAATTTGAAGGGTAAAAAATTAGATTCTAAAAACTGCCAAATTATCCTTCTCATATTTTATATAAAATCTATGTATTTTTTAGCCTTCAAAACTTTCTCAAATTTCGTCAGTCTGTGAAAAAACAAATCAAAATTAGGGCGGTAGCAGAAAGAAATCAATAAAGAAGATATATCATGAAAAAATGCAAACGGAAACGGGGCCATAGAGCCCATTGATATATCTCAATCACCATTATAGAACAATATAATGTCTCAAAACAGTAGTGGTACAATCTTTAATGGCGCTATTCATTTCACAGTTTATTCTGATGATATATCTTATACTCCGCCAGAAGTTATTGCGTTTGATATAACAACAAAGGATTTATGAAAAGTACCTCTCCACATTGTTACAAACTTAAAATGTCCTAATTTAGCAATACACAAAGGTTGCCTTGCTTTAACCTGTATAAGTCTCACTGAAATACAAGTATATATGGGTGATGAGAGAATATGGAGTGAAGTCATCTTTGGACTAAGTTGTTCTCTCTATCTCCTTACTACCAGAGTGGTATTATTGGTTACATTCAGCCGTTAGTGTTCTTCAAAAAAGGTGATGAATTTGTTGCATCTTATGTTACAAAAGATGGTGACGAAGGATTATCAAAATGGAATGATAAAGGAGAACTTCTAGAACATCGGGCTTTTGTTCCTGGCAAGAGATATTCATACGGAGAATCTTGGAGGGGTACAATAGCACATACGAAAAATTTACTTCCCCTTCCTTAAGGGTGTGGTTTGATCAGGTACTTATTATATTCTTCTCCCATTGATCTTGATTCAACTAACTTGGGTATTGTGGCCAGCCTCTTCAAGAAGTCTATGGTGCGAGGGCATTAGTCACGTCTACCACGGTGGATACCCTGGGTCTACCAAAAAAAAGATTCAATACATAAAACCTAATAGTTTTGGGAAATAGCATGAAAGATATATAATGTCACAGAAAGTTGTTAATTACTACTTCTTGGAGTCAATGCGAATATTGGTTTGATGCAATGAAGGAATGCGATTGTTTTTGTTTTTATTCATAACCATTGTTGACCTGGTCATTTTATTTTTGTTTTTATTCCTTCTTCCATTCTTATCCTTTCTAACAACCAAACAGCCCCTTAAGGTTTTCCTCTTGGATATTAAAGACTTCACTTAGCTCTGTCACCGTGCCTATAATATTATGTTATGATTGCTTATGTATTGTTGGATATACAAACATGCAATTATATTGATGTAATGCAATTGTATGGATTATATATGTATCTAGAACATGGTGGACTTTTGGAATTGATTGATATATTTGAGTATGATAATATGAAAATTAAATCCTTTGAAAATAATGTGATATAGATGGTGAAGTTAGTGATTGGTCATGATTGTTAAAAACTAAATACTACATGGCAGGCCGCTAGTTTATCATTATGCACCACTAGTTGGCACTATTTGATAGGGTATGTAATACCCCCTGATACAACACTCTAGCGACTATCCGGGCAGTATCCCTAGGGCTCGGGTAGTATTCCTGAGGACAGTAACCCTACTAGAGGAACCCATGGTCCCTCATGTGCTCAGTAGTGTTTTGGCCTGCCTACATCACAACTATGCATGAAAGTCACTAGTAACATGGGGTAGGGCTTAGCTTATGTGTTGCATCGGAGGAAATAAGGGTGGATTGGGGGTTTATAATGGATAATGATAAGAAAAGTAAATAACAAGTAGCAGTTTGTGTTAACATGTGATATAGAATGCCATGTTGTGATTAATTATAGATTGATATGTTCATGTATTATACTCCCTTATTATTTATAGATCTGTTGACTGCCTGTTTGTTAGTCCACCCGGCACCCATCAGGTGGTGCCAATAAGTAAGGTGGGTAGTGACTATATTACTGAGACAATGGTCTCACCCCATTACTTTTACATTTTTCAGGTGAGGGTTCAAGGGCAGATGTGATTGGGAAGGCACCAAAGGCTTGAGGCCACTGTAACTAGGAGCCATGGGTTCATGTTTAATTCATTTAATCGGCTCTTAGGGATGTTTATTTATTTCCTGTTCTATCACGTTTAATCATGGATATTATTTACAAGTTTTCTTTAGTTGAAGGCCTAGGGCCTAAGACTTGTTTATGAAATTCCTAAGACATTATTTGAGATTTTCGTAGTAGAAGGCTGGAGGCCTAGGTCGTGGTTATTTGTTTGATAACTTGGTTTTACATATTTTAATTGAGTATAGGCCTTACTATGAGTAGTATTCTTGACATATCTATGGGCATGAGGCCAGAGCAGAGCTCCCTATGATTATAATTGTTATGGAAGCATGGTTTATATATTTTATGCATGTGATTAAAGGAATTTATTATTGAGTGACGTCACTTACTTACAGCCTCGATAGTCATGTGTGAAGTCAACGCCCCTTCTATTGAGGTTATGTTTTGAAAAAGTCTGAAAATTTTGTTAAATTTATGACTATAGAATTATACGTTACAATGTCTCGCTATTGTCTACATTGGTCTTAAACAACGTGCAGTATCAAGGTTTGTTATACTATGCCCACGAAGATATCATTCTCCTTGAATTCTCATGTTTTTTCCTGCAAATTAAAGAGATGACTTGCGTATTATTGTTATTAATTTTCTACTTCTGCGTAGTCATCTTCCTCTTTTCTTGTCTCGTAGCTCAGACTTGCTATCACTTTATCCTTTTTCTTTATGATATTTAACAAATCTCTCTCCTATTCTGCCCTAAATTTATGCAGTAAGCATATCATCCTCTAGGAGAGGGGTGTCTCCATTGATTTTCCTTTCCATTTACTTTTCATTGAATGTATCTATCATTAGATCAACTTTCAATGGTTGAGATTGAATAATATTAAAGAATATTGTTATAATAAAAATCTATCAAAATAAATCTCAACTATTGAAAATTGATCTAATGATAAATACATTCAATAGAGAGTAAATGGAGAGGAAAATCAATGGAGACATCTCTCCCCTATCATGCTCCTGACCTCCTCCTCCCTTCTAAACATAAAAGCTTCTCGAATATCCTGTAGGTTTCTACCGCATAACATTCTGGAACATATATGGATGAAGAATTGATGAAGTTATGTTTGTAATTAAAATGGCTCATTACTGCCCCGCCATTCAGCTACACTAAGCTATAACAAACTAGAATTTAATGATCATAAGAAATAAGTACAAAAACCTGAGAGAGAGGAGAAAGTGATGCAATAGGGGAAAAAAGCTGACAGAGACCGGCGCGGAGGCGCAAGGAGGATGATGAGAAGGAAAGTAAGATGCGAAGCGAGTCTCTTTTCTATTGAGCTGCACAGAAAGAATCTCTTTTCTCTTTAAAACATTTTATCGAGAATGCAAAAAACAGTACATTAAAAAGGGAGGAAAATGTGTGCTAATCAGATTAATAAGATCAATAGAGTTTAACATGATCTTGATAGACAATCTTTATTTCAATCAAGAATGCTTTGATACATAAAAATTAAAGTGTAGTGAAGATGGTGCATAAATTAGATCACGATTAAAATGATAGGAATTGACATGAAGTTTTGGAAATAGTTTTAATCAGCAATAGACATGTCTTGATTAGGACCTCACTAACTGCATCAATACCCTAACCCCACTAACTCCGTAGTTTGTCTTGGATTTGTGTAAGATCTTATGATCCCTGATGTACTTGGTCGTTGGCTCTGTTAGCTTCTTCGACGGTGTTGAAGGTGCCAAGCCAGACTCGGATGCCCTTGCCGGATTCCCCCATAAATGCTTCTTCCCTTCCTCTCCACCTGGACATTTTCTTCATGTGTCTTCTTGTTTGTGAGAGTTCTGTAAAAACATACGAGTATATGACCATTATATATGATTCTCAGTCCAATATCATTTGGATGACCATTATCATGGTCAAAGATACATGGGTTGTACTTGAGCCATATTTCGATCGGAACTTTCTTTGAGCTCTTGAGATTTTTTTTTTTTTTGGATGATCTACAAGATAGCTCGGTCTCAATGCACACCATAAAATCACAGAATTCTGAATAATCCATCATCGACCATCCTTTCAAATGGCAGGTATACAGAGATTTTGTATGGCGTCAAACCTTCCTTTGTTATTGACACATGGCTCATTAACCAATAGATAATAGGCAATGACATTAACAATCCAAAATCAGAACGCTAGACTTATCTTACATCTTTTATTTTAGTATTGTAATTATTTTTAAGGATCAAAAATTAAAATATGAATTTTTAATTTAAAAAATAACTCTAATGAAACTCCTTACATTTTTTCTAATCACATCTCAACTTTAGTTATCAAATTTGTTCTAATCACATCTCCTAATTAAAATAGCCTCTAAAATCTAAAAATAAATAGAAATATACCTCTTTTTAGGTTTTGATTATTTTTAAAAATTTTCAAAAATCATGAAAAAAAAATCCTATAATACGTTTCTGTTAAAAATACATGATTTTTCATGAAAAAAAGGTTAAACAAATTAACGGGATGCACCTTAAGAAATGTTATAAAAATGAAAAATACTAAAATTTAAAAATTCTTAAACATTAAATTCCTAAATAAACGGCTAATAGCATGAGGATATTGGTGATATACGTAGGGAGATGAGGGAATGCGGAGAGTTTGTTTATGGTTAACTTTGTAATTGAACATTTATATTTTAATTTTTTGTCCTTAAAAATAATTAGAATTTTAAGATCCTTATCAATAAATATTTTTTCCTTGCTTCTTCCTATTCTCCCTAATTTTTGCCGTCTTTCATAACAAATATTAACATTAATTCACGCGGGTCTTTTATGGGAAAATTAAGGAGAAGGATCAAGAAAAGAACATATTTATTATGAAGGATCTAAAAAAATGTAATTATTTTGAAAGACCAAAAATTAAAATCTGAATTTTTAATTACAAAATTAAACCCAACCAAATTCGCCACATTTCTCTATCTATCTCAACTATTTGACGATTAAATATCAATTTCATTTTCCCTCATCTCTCTCCATACATCTTTCTTTGCAAGTAGAGGTTCTATCCATAGCAATTGGCTTCACGTAAATTCAGAAGACAAATTTTCAGTCCAAAAAATTTCAAAAGACAAATTAAAAAGATTCAACAGCTGACACTGTTCAGCGTACGTGTATTTGGATTGTCCTTCTTCTTTCTAATGTATGGTTGATAAGTATAAACCCCCATTAGTATATCCATCGATATTTGTGTATCAAAAAGTATCCATAAATATTCTAGTTTGTAATAATATATATTATCTTCCAAAATGCTCTCACCTAATCATTAGCACTTATGACTGAACAATATATTATACAATAGTATATCTACAGATATTCTAATTTGCACAACTTAAAAAATATGAGGATCCATGATCAATACCCTTTAAACCTACATGAGTGAATAGGAAAAAAAAAATCAAGTTATAATATGAAAATAAAGTTTATAAAACTATTCAAATGAGGACAGTGAATACAAGGAAGTGTAAAACTATTTTAATTAGGATAAGTGAATACAGGCAAGAGATCTCATGACAAATAAGCAAACTAAAGGAAGAATAATAAACTATCGGAGAGCTTATAAATGAATTAAATCAGAATGAGCAGTGCACAATAATCAAAATTCACACCAAGAAATCAAGGAAAATTAAAAACCAAACAAGCTTGTTATCATTACCCCCAATATTGTCTAGCACCAGATCAAACATATGATAATGAATTAGAAAATTGATCAGGATAAAATCAAAATGCAGGAGGAGATCGCCGATCGCTAATTACGTCTTGAAGAGGACTCTTTTTTATTTTTTATTTTTTCCCTCAATTTTTAGGTTTACTTGAGGTTAATTTAGTAATTAACAATTTTTTTAAAAATTTTTGGTCGTTCTAAATAGTTACAGTTGTTAACTTCCTTTACAAAAAAACAAATTTTCTTTCCTTAGCCCCTCTCCCTAATTTTGCCCGTCTTTTAATGTAATTTTTTCCGGAATCGATGGTTTGCCAATTCAAATATCCTCTCAGTACCCAACTTATTCGGGAGAAATGCCTCTCCATTTCCCTTTCCTTTCATTTCTCTCCACTTCTTTATTCTCACCATTAGATTAAATTTAAACAGTTGAGATTTAATATCCTATAAAAAAAACTAAAAAAATATATAAAATACTTTAATAAAAGTATAAAGATATAAACTATATATTTATATCAAATTTTAATGATTTATATTTATTTATGTACATTTTTTGTTATTTAATATTATAATAATATTTTTATACGATATTGAATATCAACCATTCATGAGTTAATCAAACGGTGAAAATAAAGAAGTGGAGAAAAATTTATGGCAATTAAGGGAAATGGAGAGGCCCCTCTCCCAACTCGTTCATAGAGGATCCATTATTCAAGATCTAAATTAAAACAAATTATAGATCTTTATATTTATATATATGCTCTCTCTCTGATCCCTATCTTTCTTATGCTTCCTCAAAGATTGATGAAACCGGAGGCAACTATGGAGAACCTTCCTGAAGAACTGAAACTGGAAATCCTTCTACTCTTGCCCGTCAGATCTTTGTTGAGTTTGAAGTGTGTGTCCAAGTCATGGCGCTCAATAATCTCGAACCCTAATTTCGCCAAGTTGCATCTTCAGCTATCTAATTATTCCCAATACCCCAATCGAATCCTTATCCAAACCTCTCCTCAAACGAGATCCATAGATATTAACGCCTCCCTTCACAATGATTCTGACACTTTCAACCTCGTTTTCCCCCCTCCCATCAAACCATACACCGAAGTTTATATCATGGGTTCTTGTCGAGGCATTGTCTTGCTCCACATAGAACAACTATATAATCCTCAAATTATTATGTGGAATCCTAGCACTGGTTCCTACAAACACATCCCACTCCCTCGTCGATTCATATTACCAATTTCGTTTGCCTTTTGTTATGATGAATCTCTTGATGACTACTTCATTGGCCTCTCAGACATTCATCTTGTATCATCTGAAGCCAGTCCGGCCTTTGAAGTTCTCTCCCTGAAAACCAATTCCTGGGAAAAACTTGATCTCACTCACCATTTTACAACACACTCTCAAAACCATGGTACAGTATTTAATGGCGCTATTCATTTCACAGCTAATTTTGATGATGGGTCTTGTACTTCACCAGAAGTTATTGCATTTGATATAAAAACAAAGGGTTTAAGAAAAGTACCTCTCCCTATTGATACAAACATAATATTTCCTGGTTTAGGAATACACAAAGGTTTCCTTGCTTTAACTTGGGTAAGTTTCACTGAAATAATTGTATGGGTGATGAGAGAATATGGAGTGAAGTCATCTTGGACTAAGTTGTTCTCTCTATCTCGTTACAAGAGTGGTATTGGTTACATTCAGCCGTTAGTGTTCTTCAAAGGAGGCGATGAATTTGTTACATCTTATCTTTCAAAAAAAGGTGATGAAGGATTATCAAAATGGAATGATAAAGGCGAACTGCTAGAACATCGCGCTTATGGTTCTGATTTTCGCAAGGGATATTCATATGTAGAATGGTGGAGACGTGCACTAGCATATACGGAAACTTTACTTCCCCTTCCTTAAGGGTGTGATTTCATCAGGTACTTATTATTCTTCTCCCATTGATCTTGGTTCAACAAACTTGGGTATTATTGAAGATTCAAGACCTAAAACCAAATAGTTTTGGGAAATAGCATGAAAGATAATGTCACCTGAAGTTGTTAATTACTACCTGTAGTAGTCCTTGCAAATACTGGTTTGATGCAATGAAGGTTTTTATTCATAAACATTGTTGACCTGGTCTTTTTTTTTTTTATTCCTTCTTCCATTCTTATCATTTCTTACAACCAAACATAAGGTTTTCCTTTTGATGTCAAAGACTTCACTTAGCTTTGTCACTATGCCCTTCAATTCTTAGAGTGCAATGCAATTTTAGGAACATTTGTGGTGTTTATAACACAATTTTTATTTCTTCTTCTAGTTGAAGAACAGGGTCGGATCCTCCATGCTCTTCTTCCTCAAGATATTATGGAAGAATCTTTTGCTGCAAGTCCAGTATATTAATAGGATTTTTTCTTCTATAATACGCTGAAGGAATAATGTTATACTATTGTATGACTAATTAATCTCACCATGAATTTTGCTTCTTCTTTTTTCCCGTTTACTATGACGACTGCACTTAACTTATTGAGTTTCAATCTTTTGGCGGCATTGTGCTCAAGAATATAAGGTGGAATATAATAAGATAATGCCAATCTTTATTGTAAAATAGACATGCCCTCAACTATCCAGTGTGTGTATATTTTTACTGTAATTAATTTTATTTTGTTAGCATAATTAACTTCTGTACAAAGGCTAACAATGCTAGTAGAGCAAAATTATAAGGTTAACGAGTCTAAAAGAGTAAGATTAAAAAATGAATAAGGAGAAAAAACACACAATTATCAAATTAAAAATGGAAGGAAACCACAAAAATTCTCATGGCTGACCTTTTTCTCAAGCCAACGCACATTGGGGGGAAAAGCAAACGGGTAGGCCGAAAAAAGGGGAATAACATATAAAAAAATCTAGAGTAATTTTAATAAGAATATTCAAGCATTATCGTTGGTTCCTTGACCTCAATTATAATTTTTAAAGTAAAATACAATAATCACTCATATGTTTTTCTTCAATTTTTTAAAAACGTATATAAACACTTAATTATAATTTTTAGGGAGATTTAGGAGAAGGACTAAGAAAAAAAATATTAATATAGATCTTAAAAATTGTAATTAATAAGAAAGACCGAAGAGAACGCTGAATGAGGTTATCAAGCAAGATCTTTTAGTTAATAATTTATCCTCAAATTGAGAAATACTTACATACTCCTAGAGTGTCATGTCATTTGTTCTCTAACCAATCAAAATATAATACCTAAATTAATTTTACTCCAAGTTATCCCTCTTTATTTTTGTGAAAAAATTAAGAGGGAGAAAAAGCACTCCTACCAACCCACGCCCTGCCCTTCATCCCAATACCCTCCCTAGCCGCATCGACCTCTCTTTAATTTCCGCTCCGTCTTCTTCTCCAGCGCTTTTGATAAGATATCGAAACTCCTCAAGAGGTGAGCACAGAATATTTTATTACTAAAACACTAAGAAAAATACACAGGGAAACTACTTTTATAATGACCATTGAAGACTTCTATGGAGAATCAGATAGATAAGAAATAGACAAGAGGAAAAGAATATGAAGAGGGGGAAATCAAAATCATATCAAGTCCACACTAAGCACTTTCAGAAGTTAAACTAGAATATAATTCTGCAGATATGGCTTTTTCATTCAACAAAGGTAGTGCTACAAACGCATAACCTCTATCACTTTAGTGAATGCTATATCAATACAACTATTAAATTAAAACTCCAACCATTATTAAATTGTTGAACGAGTAATATGCTATGTTGCAAGTTGCAACCCTAGAAATCTGAGATGCTTGAAGCAATGAGTGTAATCTAAAAATCAGAAGGATGATTTATCTGCCCAGATATCTTAAATTCCATTATAGTTTCATATGCCTTTGAACGGCTGTGTGGTGACCATCGCCGTTTTGCTTCTCGTATCCGTCTCTTTCGATGCAGCACGTCGTCATTTTTCGGGTTGGGACTTTGGGGTCAGAGGAGGAAGGATGAGGACACAGTGGAAGATGCGTTGGGGTCAGAGGAGAATGCAGCAAAGGGTTACATAGAAGAAGAAGAAGAAAGCTTCAGAGAAAAAAGACTCTTTGGCGTCGGAGACGGTGGAGAGAAAGTAGAGGCCAATGTGGTGGTGCAGAGTGGGGGAGGAGGTGACCCAGATGATGAAGGATGGAGGGCGTGGGGTAGTTGGAGGGTTTTTTTTTTTTTTTTTTTAATGAAAAAAAATAGAGGGACAACTAGGATTAAAATTAGTTTAAGTGTTATATTTTAATTGATTAGAATACAAATGATATGACACTACAGGAGTATATAAGAATTTCTCTTCTGAGATTTTATTCTTGATTGAGCTCAATAGCATCATTGATATATACAACCCATCCCAACTAGTGAGATAAGGTTTTATTGTTGTAGTGCTTTCACATATCACAAATTAAAATATAAATTTTCAATTATGAAATTAACCATGAACAAACTCCTTACTACATTCTCTCTAACCCCATTAATTATCAATTGACATTCCCTGGTCTCTCTCTCGGGGGAGAGGCCTCTCCATTTTCTTTATCGTCCACTTCCCTCTACTTCTTTATTCTCACCGTTAGATTAACTCTAAACGGTTAAGATTCAATATCCTATAAAAATATTATTATAATATTAAATAACAAAAAAATGTATATAAATAAATTTAAATCATTAAAATTTGATATAACTATTTCATATCTTTATACTTTTATCAAAGTATTCTATACATATATTTACTTTTTATTGGATATTAAATCTCAACTGTTCAGAGTTAATCTAAGAGTGTGTTCGGCTACCACAAAAAAAAAAAAAAAGTGTTTTTTTCTCAAAACCATGGTTTTGAGGAAAAAATACAAAAACACTCACATTTTCTATAAAAGCTATTTTGACCCCAAACCATGGTTTTGGATCTCAAAACCATGGTTTGGGCATAAGCTATTCTTTTTGCACTTTATGGGCCCCACCCTCTCATTCTCATTGGTTCTTTTCTTGTCTATGGGTCCCATGTCACACCCTCTCTCATCTTTTTTTTTTCCGAATTTCAGCGTTTTTTCTGTCTTTTTTTTTTAGAATTTTAAAATTTTAATACTCCCTCTTATCCTTAATATAAGACCTATTTCTCTAATTTAATTATATTAGAAAATTAGTTAAGTTAATTAACATTACATATAGACAAATTTATTTCATTTTTGGTATTAATTATGAAATTTAATGTTAAATAATGTGTTAAGATACATCATTTTTAATGCCGTTAGGGATTTTAATTGTTCATTGTTATTTTTCCATCTTCTAAAATTTATATATTTGTACTGGATGTCCCTCAACTCAAGAAAAATTTGGCTATTAAATTTGGACCTTACCCCTTAAATAATATATAAAATATAATCTTATTCTTTACATGTAATTATCATAAAAGTTAATGTCCTTTTTAGTTATTTGACCATGAAAAAAGCTATTCTGATAAAATCATTCAAACACTCTTATTTTTTCAAAATCACTTTTTTCCCATAATCTATTCTCCTCATAATCTATTCTCCAAAAACTATTCTCCATTTTTTCTTCAAAAGTTATTCTCCAAAAGCTAATAAGAACACACCCTAACAGTGAGAATAAAGAAGTGGAGGGAAAGTGGACAGTAAAGAAAATGGAGAAGCCCCTCTTCCGGTCTATCTCCGTATATCTTTCTTCATGATTAGAGCTTCCCTATATAGCAATTGGCTTTAAGTGAATTCGTAAGACAAGTGCATCCTTATAATTGGATTGGCTTTTATTTAGCAAATGACATTATCATGTAATTTTCCGTTTATTTAGGAATATTTTGTTTAAGAAATTTTAAATTTTATAACATTTTTTATAACTCTTTTACCTTTAGATTTATATATAAGCTCTCTCTCCCTGAATCCTCCTCACAGATTGATGAAACCGGAGGCAACTATGGAGAACCTTCCTGAAGAACTGCAATTGGAAATCCTTCTGCGCTTGCCCGTCAGATCTTTGGTGAGTTTAAAGCGTGTGTCCAAGTCATGGCCCTCAATAATCTCTAACCCTAATTTGGCCAAGTTGCATCTTCAACTGTCTAATTATTCCCAACGATCCAATCGAATCCTTCTCATAACTTCTCCTCAAATGAGATCCATAGATATTAACGCCTCCCTTCACAATGATTCTGACACTTTCAACCTCGATTTCCCTCCTCTGATCAACCCACACGCCCAAGTTTCTATCATGGGTTCTTGTCGAGGCATTGTCTTGCTCCACATAGATCGAGGACTTGATATTCTTTTTACTATGTGGAATCCTGTCACTGATGCCTACAAACACATCCCACTCCCTCCTCAATGCAAATTACCAATTCCATTTGCATTTTGTTATGATGAATATCTTGATGACTACTTCATTGGCCTCTCAAACTGTTATAATTTTCCCAAAACAAAACCTGAGCATTTTGAGATTCTCTCTCTGAGAACGAGTTCGTGGGAAAAACTAGATCTCAATCACCATTATAGGGCACAGTCTCAAAACCGTAGTGGTACAATCTTTAATGGCGCTATTCATTTCACAGCTAATTTTGATGATGGATCTCATACATCAGAAGTTATTGCATTTGATATAACAACAAAGGGTTTACGAAATGTACCTCTCCCCATTGGTACAAAGTTAAATTGTCCTTGTTTAGGAGTACACAAAGGTTGCCTTGCTTTAACCTGTGCAATTCTCGCTCAAAAACAATTATGGGTGATGAGAGAATATGGAGTGAAGTCATCTTGGACTAAGTTGTTCTTTCTATCTTGTTGCCAGCAGAAGAGTGGCATTGGTTACATTCAGCCGTTAGTATTCTTCAAAGAAGGTGATGAATTTGTTACACCTTATTTTACAAAATATGGCGGTGATGAAGGATTATCAAAATGGAATGATAAAGGAGAACTTCTAGAACGTTGCACTTATGGTCCTAATCTTCACAAGAGATATTCATATATTGAATCTTGGAAGAATGTAACTTCATATACGGAAACCTTACTTCCCCTTCCTTAAGGGTATACTTTGACCAGGTACTTATTATTCTTCTCCCATTGATCTTGGTTCAACTATATAACTTGGGTATTATTAAAAATTCAATACATGAAACCTGACAGTTTTTGGAACAGCATGAGAGAAAGTTGTTAATTACTAGCTACGTACTTCTAGCAGTCATTTTGTTTTTGTTTTTGTTCCTTCTTCCATTATTTTTATCCTTTCTAACAACCAAACAGCCCCTGAAGGTTTTCCTCTGAGATGTTAGAGACTTCACTTAGCTTTGTCACTATGCTTTTCAATTATATTAGAATACAACGCAACTTTGGGAACATTTGTAGTGTTTCTAACACAATTTTTTGTTTGTTTTTCTAATGGTTCCATGCTCTTCTTCCTCATGATATTATGCCAGAATCTCTTTTGCTGTGAGTGGCCAATATATTATAAGGATTTTTTTTTTCCTTCTAGTAATATATCATTATATTGTATCATTAATTAATATCATCATTTCTGCTTTTCCCCCACAGTTACTATATGACGACTGCACTTATACCATTGAATTTAATTTAATCTTTTGGGGGCCATATTATGTGCTCATCAATACAAGGTGAAATATGTATAATATTATAATGCCAATCTTTATCGGAAAATAGACTTGCCCGCATCCATCTAGTGTGTATCTTTACAATTATATTAGTTTTAACCTGTTGTACAAGGGATAACAATGTTAATCAAGTAAAGTTATACATGGGCTAACGAGATTAAAAGAATAAGACTAAAGGATTTGTTGTAAATATTGTGTGAATGTGTCAAAGGAAGAAGTCTCATATAACTCAAGATTGGGAACACCCTGGTATACAATTAAATATGAGCTTGAGTTATTAAAAAGACTGATAAGAGGAGTCTTTGAACTAACCGTTAAAGATGACCGTTGGAATTTTAATTGACCGGTTTTAATGACATTTAAAAGGTTTTATTACATTAAATTGTCATTAACACCTATTTTGTAACTGTCGTTTTAATTGTCATTAAATCGTTGTTAATTGTCATTATAACTCCTTAACGGTCATATGATTTCTGCCTATAAAAGGCAATGTACGGAGTAAGTTCAAGGGTACCGAGGTGAGATCACCGAGGTCTAGTGATATGGAGGTTCCCGAGCTCCTCTCCTCTCTCCTTTCTTCTGAGTTATACTGATATATCTTTCTGCAGTTCTGTCACCCTGCTTTATGCGGGAAGGGTTCGTTTTATCCTGGGGAGTGCCGCTTCCTGATCTACTAGGGGGGTTGCGGAATATCTCCTAAGGACAGCGTCCTTGGACGTGACTCAAACTATTTGAAATATTGTGTTTCACCAGATGATGCGGCTAACAATATATACGGCGTGAGGTGCTGACGCCAACAATCTTAGGAGATAATTCCTGCTGATTTGTGAGCATGATGATGTGGACTTCTCTAATCTAGTTGCTTGATCGGGGAATGAGATAAGTATAGATATGTTTTGATTTATTTAATATTGGCGCATAATATCATAATCTGATACGTCGGAGCAGATTCTATCATATTATTGAAACCATGTCTATGCATTGAGATGTGCGCTGAAACCCAATTTCATGATAAATCAAGAGAGTTAAAAGTTTATATTCTAAATGTATGCTTTGCAAGAAAAGCGGTTTTTAAAGAATCAAATAAGTGTTTAAGAGTAAATTCATTTGAGGGTTCGGACTATTTACTGTGTATTTTTAATATGTCATGGCATAGAATATAATGTGAGATACAATTCCAAGGAACTAAAGCATGGTTTTACAGTAATATTTTGTACATTTCTTTGTTAGCGGGCATTTGGAACATCAATTCATGTCTGAAATACCTTATAAATTTTAGTTGTTAAAATTGCAGAAAACAAATGGTTGAGGGTGATGTTATTGTTAATGCCTATTAATCAGATCTTGAGAAGTTGGCAAGCAGAATTGAAAATACATGATAATAGAATTTTGCATTTCAGTTGAATAACAACTGTTTATTGCTATTAGTTCTTTTCCGCTGTTGACCGGTAAAAGATTAGTCATTGTTTATGCCTGGTGAACGTAGTTGCTTGCCATTGGAGAATGTAATTCCCTATAAGTCGGAGGCTTTATCGTGCTGGTTAATGAGGATGTTAGTTTGGTTTAAAAAATTGGTCCTGAGGTAATTATATTTTGATTTTCTTTGAGAAAAGAAAGCAACTACTTATCGTGAGTATTGTTTTCTTATAAATCATGAACTAATAATCTATTGATATTTTATGGGATTTTATATATACATAGATCTTGCAAATTGTGTTCTATACGTATGGTAAAATTCCTAATATGTTGGGTTTGATGTTTTGTTGACAGCACATCATTGTTGTGTTTTAATTGTGGCAGTCATCGAAGGGGAAAAAATACTAGTATTATGTTAGAGTTTTTCAAAAGATTCATGAAGTTGAAAAAAAAAATTGCTGGTGGAACTTTAACCGGTAATAATTGATTAAATGATTCCCTATTATCAGTGATTATGTTATTACATTGTATTTCCGGTTGTGCGTTTTATTCCTTCGCATTGAAAGTTTTGTTGGGTTGGTAACAGAAATTAATTTGGTTTTAATAGATGATAACCTCTTATTATTATTCCAACAATGGTGATTTAAATTATAGCTTTTAAAATGCAACCGGTAGTCCTCTTCAAAATGCTCCAGCGATCATCACTAACACAATATGTATATTGTGCATTGAATATTGGTGTTTAGTGTTTTCAAATAATTTAGTATTTGAAATTATGGTTTATTATGTGTACTGTGTAGTGAATTTAATTGAATACCGTTGGAGATTTATTGGGAACTTTGTCAAGCTGTCATGTGTGTTAGCTGTTTTTTTTTTTTTTTGTATGGCTTTATTGGTGTTGATTGTGAATACATTAAATTGATCTTTGTGGTTTTCGAGTGTAACAATCAAGGAGTTACATATTACCGTATAAATACTTTAGCCGTTGATGGGAGGAAGACATCCATGGTAATGTACCTTTTATCATGAAATAAATATGATGCTAGTGATTATTTTTGAGTTGGCTAGTCTTGAAATTGAACCAGCCGTGTGACATAAATATGGTGATGCATGTGGCATTATAGGTTTTAATATTATGGTTAAGGGACACATTAATTTTGTTTTAACAATATGTAACTCTCTATTATTATCAGCGTTTTCTCTCCCTAAAGTACCTTTCTTGATAATGTGTCAACGGCATTGGGGGGTTCGTGAGTTTTTAAATATATTAACTTGTGATTACCATGTGGCATTATATGTATGTGAATCATATTCAACTTTGACTTAGCTTTGAATTCGGTTTTCCAAACAATATAATGGGTATTGTATTGCGAATCCTGTAATGTTGCACTTCTCGAATATTCGTGCTTCCTGCACAGGCTATACGGTTTTCCATTTAATTTTTTTTGTGAAAGGTTTTTTTGGAGAAATTCTAATTTAATTAGAATGAAAGGGGATATATAGCGAGATTCTAATTAAATTAGAATTATTATTTATAAGGTGTGAAAACATTTTGAGTGAAAATATTTTGAGATATTTGAAAGTGTGGGGGTGCCTAACATGTGGGGTGCCTTATAAGTTTTTAAAGTTATAAATTGTTTCTAGCCTCATCATCATTTGATAAAATCAAGTTGTGGTTTATTAAAATTAATTATGTGGAGGTATTGTTATTTGCTGCAGAGAACAAATTTTGTGAATTATTTGTGTGGTATGAAAATTTAATCATTTATCTAATGAAGAGATAAATGTGTTTAAATTTCATGATTTGCGAATATATATTTATAGTGCTATAAACATGCATGACTACTGTGAATATTGAATTTTTAATGTAGATGACATATGTGTTATAATATGTCTTACAAAACTATATATTGCTGCCTCATTTTATAAATACAAGATGTATGCTGCAAATAATTGATTGAGTGGAGGCTTTGCTATATTTGCTAATGTGAGCAAATTTTGCGGATTACCAAATATTTTGCTTGAAACAAGCATCATGTGGTATGAAAATTTAAACATTCATCTATAGTAGATGAATGTGATATTTTCATAATTTTGAGGCTATATAATTATCCTGATTTAAGAATGTGTGTGAATTATGATTCTAACACGGTTTGAAGTGGTTTTGCAGCTCAATCTAGATATGCACAAATTTTTTAGAATTTGTTGCATTAATTGATAGACATTAATCCTTGTGATATAGCTTATGCTATATGGAGATTGGGCACATATATAGATATGTGAAAATAAAATATTTGAGGGGTACCATAAATGTTGGTATCAAGTACAGTGGATTCCCGTTGTATAAGATACACGGATGCTAACTGAATTTCAGTTTTATCTGAGAAAATCCACTAGCAGCAACAATTAAAATATTGTGCGAGTCAGAGTTTATTACTCTGAAGTTAAGTGCAATTGAAGGCTAAGTTGTTGAAAACCTATTAGCAAAATTTTGGGTGTAAAACCGACATTTTATGTCGACGAGTTATGATTGCTAAATAGCGATAGCCATTGTGAAAGAACAATGGTGTAAGTGAAGATTGTTTGAGATATTATGTGAATAAGCTAGCTTAAAATTTGTGGAATTATCTCAATCGATTTTGTGAGGTCAAAGAGTTGACCTATGGATTCGTTAACAAACCCCGGGAAGAATTAAATTAGCAGAGGGGAATGGGACTAAAGCCAATACAAAATTAACAGCGATGGCAACCCAACCTCTGTGATTGGTGATCCCATGAAGGAGGTTCAATGGGTAAGAACAAGTCGTTTGTTAGTTCTGTTAGCACTAAACTAAATGACCAAGTCCCTTCCTATGGCAAGAGAAAGTGCTAAAATGCATTTTTAGTAAGGCTGAGCAAAAGCTCTTAATGATTTCATAATCCTACGGGATGATGTGCTCATTGCAGGTACATTTCATGGAATCACCTATATGAATGAGGAGTGGGGCCGCTCCTATGAGATTGTGGCGAAATCTCTAGAGCATTCGTTAAATACCAAGACACGCGCATGGCCGTTTTAATGTGCAAAAACGCGCTAACAACGGAAAATGTGGGGGTATAATCTGACTCTTAATGCCTCTAGTATACGCCTAAGAGATGAGCGGTTTTAAGTTCATAGGACCACCGACATCTCTGTGTACTAAGTGTTATCAGTCTAGGTCTGGTTTTAAGTTCAAAGGATCACCAGATACAATGGTTATATCCATGTGTGTAACTCAGCTAATGGGACTACGAGCTTCCTTAGACACATGTGGGGGATTGTTGTAAATATTGTGTGAATGTGTCAAAGGAAGAAGTCTCATATAACTCAAGATTGGGAACACCCTGGTATACAATTAAATATGAGCTTGAGTTATTAAAAAGACTGATAAGAGGAGTCTTTGAACTAACCGTTAAAGATGACCGTTGGAATTTTAATTGACCGGTTTTAATGACATTTAAAAGGTTTTATTACATTAAATTGTCATTAACACCTATTTTGTAACTGTCGTTTTAATTGTCATTAAATCGTTGTTAATTGTCATTATAACTCCTTAACGGTCATATGATTTCTGCCTATAAAAGGCAATGTACAGAGTAAGTTCAAGGGTACCGAGGTGAGATCACCGAGGTCTAGTGATATGGAGGTTCCCGAGCTCCTCTCCTCTCTCCTTTCTTCTGAGTTATACTGATATATCTTTCTGCAATTCTGTCACCCTGCTTTATGCAGGAAGGGTTCGTTTTATCCTGGGGAGTGCCGCTTCCTGATCTACTAGGGGGGTTGCTGAATATCTCCTAAGGACAGTGTCCTTGGACGTGACTCGAACTATTTGAAATATTGTGTTTCACCAGGTGCTGCGGCTAACAATCTATACGGCGTGAGGTGCTGATGCCAACAAGATTTAATAAGAAAAAAACACAAAATGACCAAATTAAAAATTGAATGAAACTACAAGTACCTCAAGAATGGTTTTCCTTAAATCCATATCTTTCCAAAATTGACAAGATGATGAACTATTATCAATATACAAAGACTCTCATGACTGATTTTTTCTCAGGCTACGGTGCGACCTATATAATTTGAACTATTATTGTCGTGATGTTACGATATTCTCCACATTGGTTGTAAACAACGAGTAGTACCAAGGTATGTTATATTATGCTCATGAAACTATCATAAAATGGCCTCCTTCCTTCTAAACATAAAAGCTTCCTGAACCCAATTATACATTCCACGGATCACACCACCACATGTAAACACATCCTACACATCAACTGTACTTAAAGTTTACCAAGTATCAAGAGCTAACTCTTTTCTCTTAGCCTTTCGAATTCCATTTAAAATTTGATAGCTCCATATTCACTTCCCATTCTTAACTAATCAAGCATGTAAACTCACAATTATTCTTCCTTGTATATGTACATACATGCCACGGATAACATGTCAAATGATATTACTCAATTTGTCATGTTATACAATTAATCAAAACATGCGATAATTTACATTCAACAAATTATCACATATCGATCTTCGATCCCCCATCACCTTTTCTACTTGCATGTCTTCATGCATTCCACTTCTGTGCCTAATATACTTATATGGTTGGGTAAGGGAGGGTGAGATTTGAGAGAATCTCAGTAGCAAACATTACCAAAATGCATATAAGATAGATGCTTAGTGCATAACTTGCTTGCCTTACCTCAATTCATGCTCACATAATGATATATTTGCGTGTTCAATGCTTCACATCTTATACATATGCCCATAGCATCAATAGAAACATGACTTTAATCATTCATATATGCTATACATAACTTTTTGGAATATACATGGATGAAAATTTGATGAAGTTATGTTTGTAATTAAATTGGCCCATTACGGCCATACCATTCAGCTACTCTAGGCAATAACATTATACGCACTAGCGCTTTAGTTAAAAATATATGCCCAAAAGAAATAAATTAGATATCAAACATAAGGTGGATAATTGCATAAATGCAAAGCATCCCAACCTATCGAAGTTTCAACAAAAGAAAAGCATGAAAGGGGAAGGGGACGGGGACATGCGTCGAACTTGTTTGGCAGAGAGCGAGGGAGAGAGTAATGCCTCGTTTGGTAGTAAGGAATTCAAGGTAGAGAAGTGGAAGTGAGTTCCACCATTTTGTCTGTTTGGTACCATGGATTCCACTTCCTCATTGAAGCCACTTCCATAAAAAATGATGAGAGTTCCTATAATGCCCCAAATTTTGATTAAGGGCTAATGATGATTGTGAGAATAATTTGTGAATTAAATCTAAGTTATTATGTATTATGTGAAAATTTTAATTAATATGTTATAATCAGTGAGAAATTGAAAGAATGATCATAAGTTAGTGACTAATGGAGAAATTAATTACTAAGAGAGAAATGATATGTGTAACTAAATGGCTAATGGAGGGGTCAGAGTAACTAACTAGTTACTGACTTTATGAGAACCAATGAGGGTTGGACATGTGTCAAAATGAGATGGTGGGTGAGTGGTTGAGAAAGCCAAATGTGCAATGAAAAAGAAATCATTTTTCTCTCTCTTCCCTCCCATACTGAAGGGGCAAAGAAGCATGGGCAAGCCATCATTTCATCTCCTTCATCACTCTTCTCTCTCATTTCCTCTCTCTTGTGCGAGCAGCCATGGAAGCTTGAGAATGAGGAAGAAAAGCTTGACTTTAAGATAAGAAGATGACCTCTAATGCCAAAACTCCCTTCTATAAAGTTGCTCCTTGGGTTGAGAGCTTCAATTTCATGGTTTTAAATTTTCCATTTGGTGGTGTTTGAGCACTCAAGGAAATTTAGAAGTTGGAGAATCAAGAAACACTTTGAGAAAGTTGTTAAGGTAAGTAAGAGAAACCTTTCTACATAGGTTTTGTGCCATATGATTGAGCTTTGATTTTCTGGGATTTTTGGCTTGATTTTCAAAAATGAGGATCATGGTGTGTATGGCATGTGGTGGTCATGAATTGGGTGTCTTGTGATGTGTTTTGGATTGATAGAATGGATTTGAGATTGAATCATGAAATTTGGAGTTTTAGAAATTGGCATTTTGTTGTTGTCTTGGGTTATATCTTGGAAAGCAATGTGAAATTGGTTGATTTAATGTTTCCAATGGACTCTTTGTGAGAACTCTGTTCTGGGCAGTCAGTTTGTATGAAAGTTTTGAATGACTAAATGGTGTCTAAAACTTATGAAACTTTCCAATCTTAAAGTTAACATGTCAAGCTTCAAAATGGACATATAATTCATGTCATTTCGATTTGTAAGCTAGGAGTTATAACTGTCCAAAGTTTGATGTTAAATCTATTATCAATTCTGAAGCAGTGTGGACATTTCTTGAATTCTGTATGGGTGGTGATTTCTGGTAATGGTCCATATTTTTCTAGTAAAGAGGACTTAAATAGCTTTCAATGAGCTTTGGGATCACCTCATTTCAATTTTTTTAGAATTAATTATGATATTTCGAAGTTCAGCCAATAAATAGAATTTTCCTGGCCACAACCAGAAAATTCTTGGCTGCAACCAAAAACCTTCTGTGCTGTTTATGGCCACAGCCAGAAAATTATTGGCTGCAGCCAGAAACCTTCTGGGCTGTTTCTGGCCACAGCCAGAGGTTTCTTGGCTGCAACCAACCCCTATTTTTAGTATCTTGTGATTTTGAAAAGTTGTTTCCAACCTAGTACTTTCCAATCATTTTAGACGATTGTTAGAGACTTTCATTGCTACTTAAGGGACTTTAATGATAACCAAAACTAAGTGTTTTGAAGTGATTTGAGTATTGGAATAATTGATAACGCGTCATCCTTAATTATGACTATAGGGTTTGATATTTGCCCAGAACGTATAAGGCCTACGCCTGAACAAGGACGGAAAGAACAAGGTAATGACACTTTATCCTATATCATGTATAATGCATTGCTTGTTTGTATTAATCATTGAATGAGCGAGGGGACGTGGCGATTAGCCCGGCCTTGAATAAGGGACGTGGCATGAGTCTGACTTTGAATAGGGGACGTGGTGGTAAGCCCAGACTTGAATATCATTGATAGGACGTGGCGGTTAGCCCGGCCTTGAATATTGTTGAGGGGATGTGGCGATGTGCCTGGCCTTGAATATTGTTATGCTGCATTGTGATATATGCTTACCTGCTTTGTTTAATTATGCATCATATACATAAATTGTTGCTATTGAGATTCTTTTGAATCTCACTCTTTCCAAATCACAATTTTAGACAGGGCAAGTGGATCGAGAGGCAAGCAAGTGAGCAAGGATGATTAGGACTACCAATGGTAGTCTTAGCTAGATTCCTTTTTTGTTTTTGGTTATCATTGTGGACAAATGTACATAGTGAATTGACCATAGCTTTATAGTTATTGTGTAATCCCCGGTATGAAAAAATGATATGGGCAATGATGCCCTGTATAACTCTTGGATTAATTAAATTATCCCGAGTGAATGTCGAGAATTTTGTTAATACTCTGATATTGTATATGTGACAAACCGAACAAGCCAATTGTTTTTATTTTGAAATGAATGGAGATCTTGTTGTATAGGTTTTGTAAAAAGTTTTTAATTACGCTTGATCTCTTATTCGATTACAAAACGTGTTTCAACACTAATCTCGCCCTTGATGACGACGGGGGTTACAGTTCCAACCCTTACCTAATGGAACTACGATCAGTTCTATGGAAGTCAAAAATAATGACCCTTTTGCCCTTCACATCCGGTGATGAGAGCAAGGATGACCAATGATGGCTATGGCAAACGGTGAAGGCGATGGCAAAGGCAATGGCGGATGGTGAAGGTGACAGTAATGGCGTCAGTGGATGGCAAAAGCGAAGATCGCGGTGGTGATAGTTAGATCTACAATATGCAAAGGCAACAACGCAAGCGTCGGTGGATGGCAAAAGCAACGCTTCGTTTTCTTCTACTCCATCTTCAAATCTATGACAGTGAAGCACGATGGACAACACTCCGGTTTCAAATCTCCAACACATGACAGCACTTCGGTTGCAACAAAAGATGATGAAACTTCCACTGTACCAAATGGCACTTCGTTCATAATTTTTTCTTCGATTTTGTTCATGGTTTCTTACTCTGAAGTTTTTTTGTTATTTTCTTGCTTGATTTGGTTTGATTTCTTGCTTATGGTGATTCTAGTTGTTGTAATCATCTTCCTCCATGGGTGCTAGTGATTTTTATGATGGTCACTGGCAATGTCGCCAGTTTTCCTGTAGAGGTTGATGATGGTCGTTGGAATTGATTTGGGAGGAGGCTAGGTTTTTTCCATAGGGGTAAATTGGTCATTTCATATTTAAAATAAATGTATTAATTAAAAATTATTTCATACTTCCATAGCCATGCCAAACACACTTTTATTCTCACTTCCACTTCCACTTCTTTTTCCACTTCCACTTCCATTAAAAACTCTTTCAAGGTACCAAACGGGGCATAACAGTAGTCATCAAATTAATATTAACATTTGTATGATCCCGAGATTTGGTTTTATACAAAATAATTTTTTATTTTATTTATTGTAGTATTAAATTATTCATATCAAAATTTAGAAATTTAAGTTTAATTAATTACATTTTTATAATTTAACATCTTACTAATAACCTTGTAAGAAATAAATTAAAGGAATAGAAGGAAAGAGGATAGAGAAGGGAAAAAGAGATATTCGAAGAGGCATGGAAGAGATACCAATACAGAGTTAATCTAATAGTGTAAGATCCCACTATATCTCATTGGGTTTCGAGTTCCAATCTCAAAATAGAAACCTATAGTGGGAGGAACAACTACAAAGTCAAACCGATTATGACTATCAAATAATAATATCAAGAAAAATAAAAGGCATGTTTGAGATAAATATTTATTGTGTGTGTGGGATGACGGTCAAAGAATTGGGCTAAGTTGAGAGCCCAATAAGAGGCCCTTCGTTGTCGATAGGCAAGGGCCTAGGAGGAGCCTGAAAATCAAAGCGCGGAAATTGCGAGATTTGAAACAGAGGTAATGATTTTTGAGCAAAAAGAAAAAAAAGAAAAGAGGAGGTAATGATAAAAGTAATACGAGGGCGAAGGGGGGACTGAAAGGTAATTTCACTGTACGGGTACGCAGATATCTCCTGTTGGCTGCTGTGGATTCTGCCCTCTGCTATCCTTCTTCTCTCTGTTTTTTTTTTAAATTTCTTGTCACTTTCTATTTCGGTATTTCCTTCTTCAACATCTTTCTTTACGTACTGAAAACTTACTCTGACTTTTATATGATTTGAGTAATATATCAGTTCGACTCTAATAGCTTATATAAATCTATTTCAATATATATTAGGGTAAAGGTGCAAATTTGATAATGAATAATTTCGCCTGGAGTATCTGTAAGATTTATCTATTTTCGAGTGCAAAAATGATAATAAATTATCTCTTTGGGAATAAATTTGGCAACGCCGTTAAAAAACACTTAACGGCCATTACTTTTTGAAATGTAGATCCCAACAAGCTTCTTCATCTGTATTATTTTAATATTTTTTTTAATAGAAAAATATCACTTAAACCACATGAAAACAATTTCATTTCAATTAAGGCTCAAAAGATTCTAAAATCTCAGTGCAAAACTTAATTTATTTTTACTGACAGTGATATTTCAGAATCTTTTTGGGTTATCTAAAATGAAATTTTTTCTATGTGGCCTAAGTGATATTTTTTAATTAAAAAAATATTAAAATAATACAGAGCGAGAAACCTGTTGGGACCCACATTTCAAAAAGTAACGACCGTTAAATATTTTTTAACGGCATTGCCAAATTTGCTCCCAAAAAAATAATTTATTGCCATTTTTACATTCAAAAATATATAAATCTTACAGATACTCCAAACGAAATTATTCATTATCAAATTTACACCTTCGCCCTATATATTATTTGTGTTTTGTATTTAAAAGGAAGTCCACTCCTTTAACTTTACTTGTTCAAAAATTATGGGGAAGCCCTCTTCGGGTCTTCCTGTCACTTTATGAATCTACATTTATTTTTGTTTGTTTAGTAAAAGACGTGAAGATGCTGTTAAGGAGAGCAGAGTTCGTTGGGATTTTTTGTTCTGTGACACGTTATCTTATTTACTCTTTATCTTTTGGTACCGTGGTTTGCTTTAACATTAATAATTGTGTAATTTGATTAGTTTTTGAAAAAAAAAAAATAGTTTAGACAGAAAAATAATAAAATGATTTTAGAAAATAATCTTGGAGAGTAGCTTCTAAAAAAGGGGGATAAAAAGATTATGAGAGACCATGATTTCTCACTCAAACCATAGGTTTCTTTGTAAAAAATATATTTTTGGGGGGCATCTTTCCCTCATTATCAACATTTTTTCTTTAATAATGAACTATAACTTTTAATCAAGGGCTAAGGGGCAATTTTGTTTCGGAATTTTCACCGAGAAACAATTTTGTCTGAAAATTTTTTTGGGGGTCAATTTTCCCCCGGAAGTTTCTAAAATGGAACAATTTTGCCATAATCATTATCCCAGTTGATTTGACTGTTAATTGACTAAATATACTGAGCTAATAGTTTATATGTCATACACGTCATTTTTGTTAAGGTGAAAATTTGGACCAGTCGTCCATATACATCTACTTTATCTTTTTTCAAAGTCAGATTTAAAACTTCTGGGGTAAATTTGCACCTTAATAAAAATGACATAGATAACATGTGGACTGCCAGCTTAGCATATTAGATTAACTAACAGTCAAAATTAATTGCGATAACGGTCAAGGCAAAATTGCTCCATTTTAGAAACTTCAGAAGCAAAGTTGCCCCCCGAAAAACTTTTAGAACAAAATTACCCCTTGAAGAAAACTTTATTTCAGGGCAAAACTATCCCTTAACCCTCTAATCAATCTCTCCACTACTACAAAATATGAATTTAGCGACGCCAATCTTAATTATGACACTTCTTCAAACAAGCGCCGAAAGAGGCTTCTTATTTTAAAAAAAAAAAATACATGTGACAGTTATGACGAGTTGCTTAATACATTGTATGGCGCTTGCCTGAGAAAGCGTCATACAAGGGGTTATTTTAAAAAAAAAAAATTAATCCCTTTACTACGATTAAAAAAAACGTGTGGCAACTATGGAACAATAGAAATTTTGTGAGTGTCAAAGCTCCATTATTATGATAAGATGCTTTTTTGAGAAAGTTTGCCTATACTAAGAAACAAAAATTAAATTTAAAAATCGGTTTAAAGGTCAAAACCTAAAAATAAATCACCCCTATTTAAAAAGATTTTAATTTTTTTTAATAAAAGACCTTGGACAGCGATTCATTATGAAGCGACGTCCAAGATGTGGCCTTGGACGGCACTTGGATACCAAACACCATCCAAGGCACTCAAGGCACCACGTGGTGCTTTGATATTTTGAGGCACATTGGACGACGCTTGGAAACTAAGTGTTGTCTAAGGCTCAGTTTTGGACGGCACTTGGTAATCAAGCGCCGTCTAAGACTTTTTTAAAAAAAAATTGGCCATCGTTTTTTTAAAATTGAGAAGCTTTGGCGTTTTGAGAAAAAACGTTGAAGCTTCTTCCTTTTTTTGTTTTAAATTAGCAATCTTTTTTTTTTCAAATTGAGAAGCTTCGGCGTTTTGACAAAAAGCGTCCTAGCTTCTACTTCCTTATAATTTAATTTCCATAACCCATCGTTTTGTTTTTTGTTTTCATTTTCATCTTCCCGCTTTCTCTCTAACTCCCTCATTTCCTAGAACTCCATTACTGTAGAAAGCTTCATCTTCCATGTGTTTTTTTTTCTTGTCTCGGCCTCCTTTAAAGGCTCCCTAGCTTGTAAGTGTTTTTCTTTTTTCAACATTTGGTTCACATTTTCTTTTAGTTAAAATCTGTCATGAATCTTATATATGTGTTCATAATTTTTTTCATGTATTTATTTGAAGTATCAACTCTAGAGGAATACTTACATACTCCATGAGTGCCACCTCACTGTACTATGACTAATTAAAATACAACAACACATCTCATTTTAATCCCACATGGTTGATGAGTCATCTGGAAAAATTCAAATTTAATAATTTTGAAAAACATAAACTTCATAATTTTGAAAAACACATCTCATTTTTGCATCCAAAATTTGTTTATGGTGCCAATAGCTTTTCTTGAAAAAGATCAAGGGTATTTTTTATCCTTTTCCCTATTTAATAACGCCTATAAAGAATTAGATTCATTTAATGATATCGATGGATGTCAAAAATGATGGTAGAATGGTAGGCATCAATCTAGTTTTCTTTCTTTGTTTTTTTACCATTCATAATTTAATTTTCAAGACATTGGTAATCAACATTTATTTTAATTGACTAATAATTGCTTCTTTATTTTGATTAGTGATCTAACCTAATATTTTTATTTTAGACTTAAATAGGCGTCATATTACTATTGAAGCTCCAGTCATATAACATTCTTAGTGGGGTAATAACGACGTTTATAGTAAATTTAGTGTAGAGATCACTATGAATTTATGTATATTGTTAAACATTTTAATATCTTTTGGAAGGTGAAAATTTTTGTTTAGAAGCAATGTTTAATTTACTAAATATGTATATCACTTTTATTTTTACATTTTGATTTGCTGGTTATAGTTGAAATATTTGCTGATGATATTTATAATGATTTTCGCATCGAATTTAGAGATTAGGAAATTAAATCACTAAAAAGCATATGCATTGTTCCTATTTCCAGAATATTTCAAAAAAACTTATGATCGTATACGGCTTTTCATAAAAGATAGTGTATATGCGGATGTATGCGCAAATATAGAGCACAATCTTATTCAACTTGTAGCTGTTTTTTTATAAAACTAGTGTTAACCCGAGCGCATGTGTTGCACGAGAACGTGAATTTTGATTAATAGTACATTGTAAAATTAATTTTTCATGACTATAATACATTTATTTGTATATCTATAAAACTAAATTTTCAGCTCAAAAATGCATAAAGGATTATTATAATCATGCTTATATATCACATTTTGAGGGAGCATTTTTTTTGGAGAATTTAGTATGCCTTGCTTTGTCAATAGAGTGTCAATAAATTAATAAATAAAAGGCTATGTGGGGGATAAAATTTGATAAAGCAGAGGTAAAATGACTACAATTTTGGTTTTTTACTAAATATATTACCGAAAGAATCTTTCACCAAAAAAATGAATCTTACATGATATTTTGAAAAAATTTTCTATAAACCACATTGGTTGTCTTGTTGGTGGGTTTCTTGTCTGAATCAAATATTAAAATCTTGATGTTGTCCATTGATTTAACCCTCGACAAAGCAACATATAACTAACCATGTGTGAAGACAAGTCTAGATAAGTATAATCGGACAATTGTCATTGATTGTCCCTAACTCTTATTTATTGTCATATCAAATGATAGTATGATGGGAAATTGCCTACAATTCAATGTAAATGGGAGTCTAGACTCTGATTGATTCATATCCATACAATGAATTAGAACCTCTTGACCTGCACTTGTACCATTGAGCGCAATTACTTTAATAAAGTGCTTCCCCCAAAAATGTGACCTTTAACCTGGTTCCATTGTAGAGTCTTGGAACTCCGACTTTCAA
This sequence comes from Inga laurina, assembly GCA_963855925.1. Classification (NCBI taxonomy): domain Eukaryota; kingdom Viridiplantae; phylum Streptophyta; class Magnoliopsida; order Fabales; family Fabaceae; genus Inga; species Inga laurina. The sequence goes on from OY979702.1 coordinate 11,505,801, forward strand.
TGAAAGCCTATGTGGAGGTAAGCCAAAGCATTTTATTGTGTTTAAGAATTCTGTAGTGTACAACTCTTAAAATGATACGTAGCCTCGATCTGCTGAACTCACAGAATCAGAGCCAAAATATTCAACAACATCACCAGGCAATAAGGCACACATGCAGTCATTGATTTGCTGTACAACTTCTACTATTGGTTACAAAATAGCCCTATTAGTAAGATATTCAAAATCAAACAAATGATGGAAGAGATCAAGATATGTACCTTTGATGATCGATTGCAGAGGACATGACAGTCTAGAATTAAAAAATGTTCTGGGATTTCTATATCTGGTATTCCATCATAGGGCAAACCAATCCGACCATCACCAACATCTAGAAACCAATCTGAGAATTGATTCATCTTTGAATTATCTTCATATGAACTTGAAGATAACCACATGTTCTCAGTAAGTTGGAACAACTTGCAATGACCCCATAAATGTGAAGAGTTTATGCTCTAGTTGACAATATCTGCGCAGCTACCTCTTGGGATAACAGGTAATATTTATCCGAAGTCCTTTCCTATGACAATACATTTACCTCCAAAGGGACGATTTCACTTCATTATATCTCTAAATGTTCGATCAACAGCTTCTGCACAAAATAGTTAAAATTCTTAACAAATAGTTACGATGCAGCTTGCTTATGTTCTCATTGGTATTGGCATTAGAATAGGTAAAGTTCTTAACAATATCCTTCTCGACAGTAAAGTGCGAGACACCCATGTTACTCGCTGGATATTTCATGTTGTTGTCCTTTACCCTCAGCTTAACCACGATTACCCTCCCGATAGCTCCAGTCATTAACTCTTCTAGGAAAGATGAAGATACCCCTACTTAAAATTGAAAGAACATAATGATGAAAATCACAAATGTCATGTTATTAGTATTAATAAGTTTGAAAATATTTAACACCTTCGTCTTAAGCTCAGCTGCCGAAAAACCTAAAAGCTCAGATACATATCGGTTGAACATTACTATGGAACACTTTGTAGTTGAATCAAACACTGTGTAATGAACTTTGAACCTATCAGAAATAACCATTCAAATAGTAATGTTAATCATTGATCAAAAAGTCATTAATCATTAAGTCATAAAGTGATATGAAAACACATTGTTGAAGAATGTTGAATATTGTTTGAGCTTACTTGGGCTCGGTCTTCAGCACTTCCCTATGACATGACTTGCACATCAATTTAGGGCCCTCATAGATTGGTTTTTTATCACATGGACATATATTATAATACCAACCGTGTGTTGTGTCAAGCTTTTGGATTGTTGCCTTGCTAACAATTTCATATACCTACAGATCACATCACATAAACAAAGATTAGAAAGCTAAAAAAAAGATGCGATTGGGATATATTGCATACAAACTAGTACAGTTAAAATGGAAACTATTTACCTTTGATAACTTCAAAATTTCATGCAAAGGAATTCTAACAAGGAATGATAAGAGTGAGTCACTTGTAATCTCATGCGACATAGTGGATGAGATCTGTGTGAAAGCCTGACTTGTCTCAGGGTCATTGGTGAGTCTATGAAGTAAATGCAACAATTACGTTAGGAAACCATGTACGCTATATATTTTAGGTACCTAGATGCACAAAGAACATGGATACAATTGAATTTTAACCTGTCATAAAGATCCTTAACTTTTGAAAAATTAGGGTTGAAATAAACTTGTGTGGCATTGAAGACGTTACATATGTCTCCATAACCTTGAATAGAAAAGCATGCAATTAAAAAAACCATGAATTTATAGGGAAATTAAAGATACATGTAATAATTTTGTATTTTGTAATCCTAGCAAACCGTAAGACAAATGTGGTGGGCACATCCAAATCTTCTATTCTGTCCTTAAAGCCTTTGACTGCAACCTCCCCAAATAGAGATACATTGACATGTACTTCACTGCACATGTTATCATATGATTATGATGATGATGAACTAAATCAAAAGTAGATGTTAATCACTTGATTGATTAATGTTAAATCTAGAGAGTATGTTTCTTATGATTTGCAAAATTGTGAAATCCAATTTCTTCTTCGTGTTGAAGTCTCTCCTCAGATCAACTATAAGCTCCCAAATTCTTGTAGGTAGCCCATCACATCTGGATGAATTTGTCGTCCAGGTTAGAATAAAACGTTTTGAATAAAAAACATGATAGAAATGTATACTAACTAATCAACTCTTCGTTTGTGGCTTCACTGCTGGCGATGTCATTGACTGGGACAAAGTTGAATGCATGAAGAGGGATTTGGAAGTCATGTTTCTTAAAAAATGTGTTAGAGTGAAACGTAATCTTCCAATGGTGTGAGCATGTTTTGTAGTCAACATTGTTGGCCAACACTTCAACGTTCTTGAATCAGTACACCTCGCCCTCTTTTAAATCCTCAATTGACCTACGGATATGTCCCCTCTAGACAATTAAACCCTCAATTCGATCACCCTGTTTGAGTCAAGTTAGATGAAATATGAGCAACACATAATTTTCACTTGCTGACTGTGACTACTACATTAAACACTTACTTGTTTGTCAACTAATATCATACTAAATTTCCAGACCTCAAATGGTGGGGCCTTCTTCGCCATTGTTCACTTCCTTAGTACCCTAACAATAATGCTCCAAGTTTCCTTGCTATCATCAATATCCTTGAGTAAAGCATGAGAGGTGTTTGTCATTGCTTGAGCTGATGTAACTAATTCTTCAACAATTGTCCTCTTATGATGTATATGAGGATGGGAGGCTTATGCTGAGATATATAATGGTACGTGTAAAAGTATTGAATGTGAAGGAATTTCTAAAAAAACAACTTTCAATGACATGCATGGACTAAATGGTTTTAATTTAATTAGGATTGGAATGTTAGCTATTATTCCCTACAATCTTGGAAGATTAAGGTTATTATTTAAATTATTTGAAATTTGAGATGCTACGTATAATTATTATTTGCCAATTATTGTAAATGTGTATAAATAAAATTTCAATGACATGCATTAAAGCCCCGCTGTCTATGTTCAACGTCAGGTTTCTTCCTTCCTAATTTTTATTCTATTATTAATTGTTCTATTGTTGATATGAAAGGAACACGTTAATATGAAAGGATTGGGAATAACGTTGTTCAAATTGTGGAAACCGGGATGGCCAAATACAACCTCTAGCTTCCTTCCTTCCTAATTATTTCTTTTAGAGTAATTTTGTTCACAGGATTGTATGCCACAATTTACTCTTGCTAGAGTGCAATTGTTGGAAATAGCGTTGACCTGTATTAATTGAATGGCTTTAATTTAATTAGGATTGGAATGTTAAAGTTATTACTTCCTATAACCGTGGAAGATTACAATCATTATTTGAAATTTAAAAGGACACATCCAATTATTATTTGTCAATCATCATAAATGTATTTCAATGTAATTAGGTTATTTGAAATTTGAAAGGCTACATCCAATTATTATTTGCCAATCATCATAAATGTGTTTTAATTTAATTAGGAGTGGAACGTTAAATTTATTATTTCCTACAATCGTGGAAGATTACAATCATTATTTGAAATTTGAAAGGCTACGTCCAATTATTGTTTGTCAATCATCATAAATATGTTTTAATGTAATTAGGATTGTGATTATTCGACTCAGTTCAAGTGTAATTGGGTTATGAAGCAGATCACACGAGATTTAAAAAGTAAAGTTGATTGATTGATTATTGATGATAGCTGTTGCTATATCGAACATTATAAAGATTAAGTAAACAAATTTCTTTCATACAGCTCTACAATTTTTCACTATCTTTTTTTATTAGATAAAAAATGAAAAATTCTGTTTCGCAAAATCCCCTATAAGTAAGTTAATTGTGGCTTCCTTTCATTAATTTAATAATAATATTTTACATTTTATTTCTCTTTTGTTTTGTTAGTATAAAAAATTATTCCTGTCACAACTTTTTTAATATATGAATGTTATTTTACTTTACTTTGTATTAGATTGCTACATAAAGTATTATGTTGACATGACAGCTAGTGAGGATGTTAGTATGTCTTTGTCAGGATAAAGCCTTACTACCATCCTCGTTATTTGCCACGAGATTATAATATTTTATATAATAATCCAAAACAAGCTAAATAGTAAATATCTTTCATATATTACCATGTAATAATAGTGTAATTTTATTTCCTCCCACAGCTAAAAATGTGACAACAACTTCACGCCGGCCTCCACACTTTGTAGCGGTTTATCTAACACAACTCTTACAAACTACCCATTACAAATGTGGCACCATACTCTGTAATTATTCATCTGACACAACTGCTACAAAATATCGTGGCTTACCTGCGCACCAATTGATGCGTGGCATACCGTAACAAATTTATATTTGATAGGCTTCAACTTTGCCTTTGATTTTTTTCCCCCTTTTATTAGTACTCCTATTATATTATATTACAGTAATAAAAAACGGTAACATGTCCGACCATGTCATCATCAGACGCAGCTTTCATGATTTTCAAAGGTTTTGTTTTCATTTTCGTGAATCCCTGAGATTTTGCTTTTATGATTCTCGCAGCTTTATTCACATGCAGCTATTACTCTCTTAATTATCTGCTGTACCATGCTTTCCTTCTTTGACGATTCTGCATGAGACCTTTATTATTATCAGAAGCAACACAGAATCAATCACGTGACAAATCACCTCAGAATAAATTCCCTTCCATCTTTTCTCCCTCACGCGTCTCTTATCTTCCTTTTCTCTTAGGCCAACGGTCTTCTACTCATTTTCTCTTCTCCATTGTCTCGTCGCCGATCTGCTGTCTCCTCTACTTTTTTTAAAATTATCATTCGCTATCCGGTTCAGGTTCATGACCACCTTTCCCACTATAAGTGATTCTTCTAGGGCTCTGAAATCGAGACCCAGAAGAATCTAGCACGGCCATAGACCAACTTTGTGTTGGTGGCAGATCTGCTCTACCGATCGTCTGGTAAGAGCTAAACCTTTGTTTAACCTAGATTCATACTTGTTCCTTCTTCAAGGCAAGTCATATTTTTTGCCTCTTGTGGGCTCTTCTTTGGTCCCATTTCGTCTTCAAAAGGTTGCTTTATTTTAATTTTATATGATGCCGGTATCATATCATATCATATATTTTAACTTTCGACTAAGATTCTTTTCTAGTTAAGCTACCTAATTGAAAGTTTGAAGCTAAAGTATTATTTTTATCACTCTTGAATCATCTTCTAAACGAAAGAGTTTATATTTCAGAGATTCATATTCATATTCTACCCTATGGAATAGCATTTCCCAAGTATGACAAAAAGCAATCTTTCTTTCTTTTTTTCTTTGCAAAAAGTTACCATTTTTAAGGGTGTGCACTCATTACGGTATACAGTGTGGCCTTAGTAGCTCTTAATCATCATATTATCTTTTCTTTTAAGTTTGGGATAGAAACCTGAATCACAGTGACAAGTAATGAGAGCTGGAGAAGCTGAGAGCGCCAAATAAAGGGGAGGGTTTCGCCTTAGAAGCAGGAAATGGAGAGAGAAGCTGGTGATTGTTTGGCTTGAAACCGCGGTGAGTATTTTACTAACCTTTTGGCCTCATTCACTATTTTACCAACTTTTTTTCTCTACTATTTTACTAAATTAAGAGACCATTATAAAAGTGTCTTTGACTAGCGTATTGTTTTATTTTTTTTCTTTACTTTAGCTGTACTAAATTAAACTTCTTTTGTTCTTTGATTTTTTTCTAGTTACTGACTTTCTGGAGGCAGCAGTTTGATTTCAGCAAATTAAAAGGATAATATGAGGGAAACTGGCTGCCAGAAAAATAGTCAAAGAATTTTAAAAAAGTTTAATTTTTAGTATATAAAAAGATGTGAAAATTTCTTTGTGAAATTATTTGAATTCCCTTGTCCCCAAATCTTCAGATTTTCCTTTCCTTCTTTTCGTGAAACTAAGTGTTGAAGAATTTAACTGAACTAGCACTTTCCATCTCATGTTTATCACTTTATCTTCCCTTTTTTGGGCTAAACTAAATATGTGCTGAGCTTCATTCAATAAAGTTATAGACACTAAAGCTTATAGCATGGTGAGGTGCGAGTCTCATTTTTGAGTTTCCAAACTCCAAAGATGAAACAGAAGGAGAAACATTTTCTATATATTTTTCTTCATTGTGATTTTTTTATTAGAAGAGTATGTTATACAAAATCTGACTTCTTTTTCACTCATGTATTTCAACTACTAAAAATCAGATGATTTTGGGAAGAAAGCATGTTAAACTAGAGCTTATTCAGCTAAACTTGTTTTTTGGCATTTGGTATATACCCCAAATTTTCTACTAGTATGATATTATTCTGTTTATTTTTTTCTTTTCTTTTACCACGCATCAAGTTTAAATATTTGCTAACAATACTTATAATGGTCTTCACATTGAATTTAGAGATAATAAATCTCTAGAAAGGCTTATGCATTATTGTTATCTCCAGAATATTTCAAAAAACTTATAATCATATACGGCTTTTATACGTAAACATGGAGCACAATCGATTTCAACTTGTAGCTGTTACCATACTGGAGTGAAAATTAAGTAAACCAATTTCTATCGATCGACTCTATAGCTCCTATATTTTTTTTATTAGATGAAAAATGATAAACTTTATTTCACCATTTCCCCGACATGTAAGTTAACTGTTGCTTCTTGTCATTAATTTAATAATTTAATAATATTTTTCATTTTATTTCTCTTTTGTTTTGTTAGCATAAAAATTATTCTTGTTGTCACACAACTTGGTCAAGATATAAATTTTCTTCTTCTTCTTTTTGTTTGGATTGCTATGTGTAGCGTTATGTTGATATGGCACCTAATGAGTACGTTAGTATGTCTGTGTTAAGACAAAGCCCTACTACTATCCTTATTATCTGCCACGTGAGATATATTATAATATTTTATAAAGTAATCCAAAACCAACTAAATAATAGATCTTTCATATATTACCAACAAGTTGATAACAATAATTTTCTATGTCGATAAAAGAAAAGAAAGAAAATGTAAGTGTTATTAAATCATGAGTAAAATATAATGGCCACCCTTTTATTTTATTTTAATTGCACAGACATCCCTATATTTTGAAATCATATATTTTAATCCAAACCATTAACAATGTTAAAGAATATTTTGAAAAGATTCTTGAACTATATTTTTTTAGATTAAAAACTACATTAGAATAATTCTTGTTTACTAATTTAACCCTCATTATATCAAATCCCTAATTTTTTTGCTCGCTCCAAATTCATAATTTAATTTTCAACATTAATATTTGTTAATGACTATTTAATATTTCCACTAAATTTAGAAAAAATTAAAAAAAAATTACATGAAAAAATCTAACATTATAAAAAAAATTTAGAATAATTCTTTAACAGACATATGTTTAATGAAATATATTTTAGCCAACATATGTATTTAAAAAATTACACCATAATTAATTTTAATAAATAAAAGAGATTAAACATGTAAATTTATTAAAAAATAAAAAATTTTAATTACAAAATTAATTAACTCTGTGATATGGTAATCAATTTAACATTATGAGAAAAAAATTTAAATATATATATACATATGTTAAAATTAATTTTAATTTTGGATAAAGTTATATGGTTAAATGATAATTAAGTAATATTTATGTTAAGGAGGGGCAATTTGGTTAAAATAATAGGTCAATGCTTTGATTTAACAGTCAACTAACGGTTGTGTGAATAAAAATTGAATCCTAAAACTAGAAAGGAGGTTTTTACAACATATATTTTGATTTTAAGGAGGTATCTAAAGGTTTTCAAAATAGAAGTAATGTCTTTTAGGCGCGGTCCAGCAGTTTCATTTACTTCAACAGATTCCCCAATTTTATTTAGAACAGTGAACACCAACCCAATGGTCTGTCAGACTCTTTCATCAGGCCTTTATAAAAAAAAGATCAGTAGATGCTGCTCGTTGAAATTTGTGAGGTGAAGCATTTGTACTAGATATTAGACCTCACTGATGGTATAGATATACACTTCGCTTTCGCTTTGAAAATATAGGTAGCCAATAGTTAGTTTTATAGAAATGGGTGTAACTTCCGGCAACGACGAACAACAGTTGTGAGCTCTCATGGGTCATAAACAAGGTTTGTGCTCTTAAATTTCATTATTTAAGCTGCCCTATTGAAATGATTCTGCAAGTGCTGAAAAATTTACCATGATTGTGCTATATTGTGTTGAGCAGTACTATTATTTATTAGCTTTGTTTCCTGCATAATTTCATAAGTAAGCTCTAGTGTTTCTTATTTTCATTGAAAATTGATGTTATGTTTGATTCCTTTTAGTGCTTTTCTTTGTTTGCTAATTTGATTTGGAACAAAACTTTTTCTCACCATGTAGAACATAATTTACAGATCATTGGTTTAGCTGGAAAAATCCAACGAAATGTTTCTCTGAACACTGAAGTCTATGTATATGACCTCATTTAATCGTCTTTGTCTATGAAACTTGCTTGGTCAGATACTCTTCCAACTTACGGTATTGACTTTGTGGAGGCAGTTGTTTGATTTCAGCAAATTGGAAACATAATATGTAGGAAACTGGCTGCCACAAAAAAAAAAAAAACAATCCAAAGAATTTAAAGTAAGTTTAGTTTTTAGTAAATAAAAAGATGCAAAAAACTTTGTTTGTGGAAATTATTAGAATTCCCTTGTAGTGTCCAAACTCCAAAGATGAAACAGAAGGGGAAACATTTTTCTATATATTCCTTTCCACCAGGGCTTGGTAGTCTCTTATATATATAAAGCTCTATAAACTTGCAGATATTTTTCTTCACTGTGATTTCTTGTTATAAGAATATGTGATACAAAATCTGACTTTTTATTAATTCACGTATTTCTAAATACTAAAAGTCAGATGATTTTTGGAAAGAATGCATGTTAAACTAGAGCTTGTTCTGTTAAACTTGTTATTTGATACTCCCTCCGGTCCTAATTATAAGACAAAGTTGACTTTTTTGGAGAAATTAAGGAAGCTAATTAAATTTGCTTTAGAGTGTTTATATTTTTAGTATCCTTAGATTATATATTAGTTTATTAGTCAAATTAATTAGTTTAGAGGAAAAAAATAAAAATACTCTAAAGTAATTTAATTGGCTTCCTTAATTTCTCCAAAAAAATCAACTTTATCTTATAATTATGACCGGAGGGAGTATTTGGTATATGCCCCAAAAATTCTCTACTAGCATGATATTTTCTGTTTAATTCCATGGCTTTTGTTGCCATGCATAGTGATTTAGTGTTTTATTGTTTTCATTCCATACTCATTCTCAAATCTATAGATGTATTTTTATTATTCTATGTTATTTTGTGGTCCTTTGACTAATATGCATCTTAAATAAGATCTTAATACAATTTATGATGAAGGATATATGCACTATATTTAGTTTCGATTACGTTGATGGAGGGATTGTTATGAATCCATGTCAAATAAAATACGCAAAGTTGAATTTAGTTTTTAAGACAAAGACAATCAATATTTATTTATATCTGACCATAATTGCTTCTATTTTATTTTGATTAATGATATAACATAATATTATTATTTTAAATTTATTTTGTTTATGAATTTGAGCCATATTATTAAAACTAAAGCTTCAATTATATGACGCGTGGGTTGTGATGATGACGACACATATCTGTTTTATAAAAAAATTTGACATAAAAATCTCCATGATGAATTATAAATATGAATACGGTTAAAGATTTGATTGCTTTGGGGTAATTAAAGAGGTAAAAATCTTTGTTTGCAATTATTGGTTGCAAGTAAAATTGTTTACTCTTTTCTCAAAGTCATCCAAATTTTCAACCATGTTCATGAATTTATTTGAAGTCATGGATCTTTATATCAAATTTTTTAAAAATTAGATATTCATCTCATCATCACACCCAACGTCCTATACAACTGAGGTTTTAATCTTGATATAGCTCTAATTAAAGACTAAATTTAAAGTAAATATTATGCTAGATTAACAATCAAAATAATAAAAGAACAATTGCTGCTCAATAAAGAAATATTGATTATTTTTATCTTTAAAGCTAAATTGTAATTTGCCATTTTATTTTGACCACCATAACAATACTTCCATCATCATAGGCGAGTCTGAATAGAGTACATATGTTTTCTTATCTTAAATTATATGGAGACCTTGTTTTTGCATAGATATTCGCCAGAGGACCACATAGTTCAATAAAATAATGAAAATGTATTTATAGATGTAAGAATAAGTTGGAAGAAATAAAACTCCCCCTACTTATTATCATCCTCACACAAGTCTCTTAGTAGTGAAACTATTGTCTCTTGGGAAGGAAATTTGAAAGAAAGTGGAAACATATCCAATTTAAAAATATCATATTTTCAATTTTAATTTTAAAGAAAAAGTCTAGCACCCTATAATAAAAAAAACAGAAATATAATTTCATGAAGTTTTTATACAATAAGCATTATTGACTATGTGTTATGTTATAAAATGAGTCAAAATAAATTTTAGAAGGTTAGTGATTATGAAATATAGGGACGGAGGTATGAAAAGATTATTTTGTATGTTTACGAGGAGTGGTTAACGTATTAGTATTTCCTTTTACATTAAAAAGGGAAATGATGGCCTATGTATTGCAAAAAATCATAGCAGTTTGAGAGGAGTTGTATAAATAAAAATATAAGATAAAGTTTATTTTTTTGGAGAAATTAAGAAAGCCAATTAAATTACTTTAGAGTGTTTATATTTTTAGTATCCTTAAATTATATATTAGTTTATTAGTCAAATTAATTAGTTTGGAGAAAAAAAATAAAAATATAAATACTCTAAAGTAATTTAATTGGCTTCCTTAATTTCTCTAAAAAAGTCAAATTTATCTTATAATTAGGACCAGAGGGAGTAACTATTATGAATAGTGTGCTTTTTTTTTTATATATATAAACTTTAAAATACACACTCTAGGTTGATGAGAAAACGACATAACAAAGACAACTATGCATATGTGAACAAATAGATAAGACGTGCTTTTGTTTTCCTTTCATTTTTATCTTTCTGTACTGTGGCTTTCTTTTCCTTTACTCTGTCCTTTTCCTCTTATAATTCTGCATTAAATGCAAAGTTGCAAATGACCATTGGGAGGGTTTCGTCTCAGAGTTGTGCTTAGTACAACTGGTGTTAGACTTAGACCAATTTTGCTTGTTTTCTTTGTTATTGGGGTCTCTGACCTTTAGTATGTAAGGTATTAAAACCCAGATCGGGTATTGAACCGGTCGGGGTACTGGATTAAGGGTCAGTGGGTCAAACTGGCGCTAAACCGGTGAGTAATTGAAGATTTTAGGCTTATAGTATAAAATTCTAAAAGAAAAAGTTTTAAAAAAAATTCCTTTTTTGAAAATTGGGACACGGACCGGACCGGTCTACTGACCGGTTCAGCAGGTTCCGGGCCGGACCGGCCAGTCCGGTCCGGGTCCGAGAACCCTGTTAGTATGTGATTTTCAACCTTGTCTTGCCTTTCTATTAAAAAAACAAAGAAAATTGTGTTGAGTCACTTGCAAAGCCTTATGCCTCTTCCTCCCATTTATGACCTTACTTGCATTGTCGCCGGATCAACTAGTGGCATAGGCCTCGAATTCACCAGGTTTGTCTTCTTTCTTTGCTATTTTTTGCTACTATCTCCGGTCTTAAATATAAAATAAAGTTGACTTTTTTAAAAAAGATTAAGGAAGTTGAATAAGTTATTTAATCATATTATATGTTATATATCCTTAGATTATATATTAATTTATTAGTTAAACTAATTAGTTTGAAGAAAAAAAAATAAAAATATAAACAATCTAAAATAATTTAATTAGCTTCCTTAATTTATCCAAAAAAAAAAATCAACTTTGCCTTATAATTAAGATCATATCGGAGGGAGTACTCTTTATTTTTCTATGTAAAAGAACTGGAAGAAAATGGACTGAACTAGCTGGAAGCTGGCTGACAGAAAATGTACTGACACTGTAGTTATCTAAAAACCATTTCTGCTTCCTGCTTCTCCTTGGTCAGCTAGGTGATTTGTGAAAATCGAGTCATAAATAAGACTGAAATTTTTGTGGTTGTTTAATTATGGAGTTGTGTACACACCAGGGTACTTGGTTTTTGCTGTTTTTGTCCTGAGAAACCTTTGCTAAGGAATGTCCTTACTAATTATTGAGGTAGATTAATTGATCATTGTGTTTCCAGTTGATGCAGAAGTGGCAGAATGAAAGGTCAGGGATGCATGAGAGTATGAGACTTCTTCTCAATATTGAGGTAGATTAATTGATCATTAGGGACTTCAACGTCTATTTACGAGCAAGCTTCTGTATATTCTGTATGATGAATGAAAATTTATGTCACCCTCGTTGGTCAGCTTTATTTTGGCAATTGATCGTAATCATTTCAAACCAATAATACCCGTTTTATCCTTGAAACTTCACGTCTTGTTTTAAAGTTGTTAGTTAGATCATCATATGCTGTTATCAGTTTGGCTAAACATGCATATTTCTTACCTTGACTCTTATAAGTCATGGTACCCAACTCACTACTAAAATCGCTCCTCTCTGAGCGCGACCCATCGCTCCACTAAGTGAGCGCCACTTTGCTCCGACGCATGTGCGAGATCGACCATCTTTTTCCTTTTCTCTATTCGATGTCTTCTGGATTTTGAATTTTTTTTCCTCATAACTATGAATACCACGCTAAATTTAACATGGGAACACATTTGGGGTATGCAGTCATTAGAGTGACCCTTAGAAATGGTTAAAAGTATGAACTAAAGGTATCCCCTACTAAATGTGTGTGCTGATGTTGTTCAATGATCGTGATGTACTTAGCTTTGATAAAATTAAAAAAGAAATCATGATTCCAAGTTCAGAATTGAAGATGAGTCTAAAAGCTGTCTGAGGGCAAAAACATCCTCAAGAAGGAACCTGCGGGTGGTGATGTTGCAAAGGGTGACTCCTTCCTCTTCAATGATGAGATCGATGACGAGTTATTCAAGATATGGATAGATCCTGATGTAGAGAAAGAGGATTTAAAATTCACCCCCATAAAAATTAAACAGTGTGGAGGGGCACATGTATGAATATCATAAAATCAAGAAGCACCCCAAGTAGCAAATGTTAGAAAGTGAATGCAGTGCTATTCTATTGGTGTGCTTGGTTAATTTGTTCAAAATTGTGTTTTGAATCATGGAACTGAGATTCGAACCCGGTTCTGATACCAAACCTGATACCAAACATGAGGAAGAAAGCATCAACCATCATGCTAAAAGCATATCATTCTCTCCCTCTTAGAGAACCTTTCCATGGAAATAGGATTCGAACTCATATTGGCTTTGATACTAAACATTATGAGGATTCAAACTCGGCTCTGATATCAAACCTTAGGAACAAAACACTAACCATCGTGCTAAAAGCATATCATTCTCTCGCTCTTAAAGGACCTTTCCATGGAAGTGAGCTTCAAACTCAATTGATAAAGCTCAAATTAAATCTTATTGAGAAAGGATCATCTAGCAATTGATATCCTTCAAATAATGCCAGAGTCCAATTAACTAGTGGAAACGTATCTATTGATCCCAAGCTAAGGAAATGAGAATGGCAATAAAGCTCCACCCAACCACTGTCCTCAGATAAACCTTCAAATATTGAAGCTGTCTCTCAGCTTCTTGATGGAAGGTAATTTGAAAGAAGCTAGAATCCATCCCCAAACTAAAAATCTTACATTTTTAGTTTTTAATTTTTTTTGAAAAAAATCTGACATACTTACTCCCTCTATTCCTATATATAAGAGCATTTCACCCAAATCGCACGATTCTAAAAAATAGTTAAACGTAGTTAACACTACTACAAGACATAGATTTTACTCCCAAAAACTGTCTATTTTTCAAAAAGAGAAATAAAAAATAAAGGCAGTGACATTTTTGTAATTATGAGTTAAAATTTTGACATATTAGGCGTCCCTTTAATAAAAAAAGGAGCCAAAAGTCATATGCTCAAAGTACCATTTTAGGCGTCCCAAATCTAAAAGGGACACCTAAAGGTCCCTTTCCCTCTCTATAAAAACCTCTCTTCACACCTTTGCATAAAGAAGCTCATTCCCCAACACATTTCACAATCATCGCATCTCCATTTTCTTCTCGCATTTCACCCACAAACACTCACAATGCTCTCACTACTCTCTCTCTCTCTCTCTTCCTCACCTCTCTCCTCATTTCCTCATTCCTAGGTTCTCTCTCTCAAACACACACAAATCCACTGTTTTCTTTTATTAACTTGGGTTACAATGGCAATGTGGCTTAAATCTCTGTATTTTTTTAACCAGTTCTTGAGATTTCAACGGCATCAGTTATACTCTGCAACAAGTGTTCGTACCCTATTTGGCCGAGGACTCAACCCGGCACCGGCAAACCCCTTTTGGCCTGTGGAGGCTTCAAGCTCCCACCAAACAAGGCCTACTCTCTTCAGCTTCCTCCTCTCTGGTTTGGCCGTTTCTGGGGTTGTCATAGCTATACGCCTTCGGCAACGGCCGCGGCCACTACGCCATCGGGGACTGCAACAGATTGCTCTTCTACAATGGCATCTGCGGCACCCCTCCGACAAATCTCATGGAGTTCACTTTCGGCAAAGACCAAGACTTCTACGATGTCAGCCTCGTCGACGACTACAACTTCCTGATCTCCATCACCCCATTCAAGGGATTTGGAAAATGTAGCTTCGCCGGTTGCATCAACGACCTCAATCTGACGTGTCCAGTGGGGCTTCAGGTCAGTCTCACGACAAGAGAGTCATCATGTGCAAAATATAAACAATTTTTTTTTAAAAAAATACTTTCAACGTCCGTAAAAATGGGGATGCCATAAGATACTTACGGCATCCCTTTCTTAATGGACGTTATTCCCAAATTTTACTACATCGCTCACATAGGCGTACCCATGTAAAAGGATGTAGAGAAGGCCTGAAAACGAACGTTAAAAGTGCTTTCTATAGTAGTGTAAATATAATAATTATGTAGGAAATTTAAATTTTTCCCCAAAAATGCACCTATTTATGAATGGGTGAGAGAGAGTAATAATGAGAAAATGATGACAGAGAGTATATGCAGTATAATAATTAATTGAGAGCAAAATTAAAAAAAGTGCATTTATTATTTAGACAGACTCAAAAAAGATTTTACATTTAGGGATAAGTCCATTCAAAAAAGAGAGTCTTATATATAAAGAGAAAAAATAAAATAAAAAAGAAATGAAAAAATAAAAAATAAATAAATAATAAAATAAAATAATAATAAATAAATAAAATAATAAATATACAATAAAAAATAATAAAATAATTAAAAAAAAAAAAGGAGTACTACAATACATATATAAACAGAAACATAAGTTCACAAATTCTTTATTACATGTATAAGGAATATCTTGCACTAAAATGAGGTGTGATGTATAAGAGTTATATTTAAATAATTTAACTATCACAGAGATTATAATTATAATTTTTACCGTCTCCTATCATTAATGTTAATATTAAATATATCCACCAGTAACTTGTTGGTCTTTTCTTCATGGGGAGATTATCTCGTGATCATTTGATGAGAATCCAATATATATTTTTTTTCCCTCTAATAATACGCTGAAGGAATATCCTTATATTGTATCATTAATCTCATTGTGATTTTTGTTTTCCATTTAATTTGCTATGACATATTATATTATTGAGTTTTAATCTTTTTACAGTATATGTGTTCATTAATGTAAGGTGGTATATAATGCCAATCTTTATTAGAA
The DNA here is from genome assembly GCA_963855925.1 of Inga laurina. Taxonomy (NCBI): domain Eukaryota; kingdom Viridiplantae; phylum Streptophyta; class Magnoliopsida; order Fabales; family Fabaceae; genus Inga; species Inga laurina. Next base: position 11,521,682 of record OY979702.1, read on the forward strand.
AATATACGTACCCACGTCCATATGAGTATATGACACTACTTTTTACTATTACTTATATATAATTTTTATTTAAAATAAAATTATGTCGCTTGGCTTTACATTTTCTTTTGAAATTTTAGGTTGCTGGCACCTATAATCAGTTGTTACTTCAAGTTAATTTCTTAAAAGATGTGTAACCACTAGTATAAAATTCCCTTTTTAGACCGTCACATTTAGACCGGTTATGGCGGATAAGGTCTAAAAAAATTGACCAATAGTAGTTTCGTAGTTATATAGAATTTCTAAGACCGGTTCTCAAAAAAACCGGTCTTAAAAAAATTATTTAGACCAGTTATAAATAAAATCGGTCTTAAAATATCAAAATAATTTAAAACTTAAAAATTTGAACCTTTTAAGACCAGTTTTAATTAAAGCAGGTCTTAAATGTGAAAAATTAAAAAAATATTTCCCCCCCCCCTTTAAGACCAATTTTTAACAAAAACCGATCTAAAAAGTGAGATTTTTCGCCCGAATTTTTACTCCTACGTTCTGTGAACCCTTTCTTCTCTTTTCACCATTTCGTCTCTGTGAGCTCTGTCCCTGCGTGTTCTGAACTCGTCCATAGCGCCTTCCTCATTTGCTCAACTCTCCTCCGTCATTATCGCTGCCATTGCTATGTTCGTCATCACTATTCTTTGATCATCGTCACTCTCCTCCGCCGCCACCTCTATTCTCCGTAGTGACCATTCTTCTCTGTCGTGACTTCCTTTTGTCAGTGTCATGAATTTGAGGACTTTATTTTAACCTCAGTCGATGCCACCGTGACTTTAGGTAGAATCTCACTCCTTGGTCTTCAATCGGGTTAGTGTTCTGTTAATTAAAAGCTCTCAACTTTCAGTTTGTATTTGCATATTCTCAACAATATTAACTCTGACAATATAGTTAGACACGAAATAATTGCAGAAAAAAGTAATTAAGGTGAAAGGGAAAACTATGTGATGATTTTATTACTACATAAACATTTTCCTTGTTTTGGACTAAAAGTAAATATGATGCTTTGACTTGTGATATTTGGCTTGGAGTAATACCATTCTAAGTTCTGTTTTAATTTAGTGTGATTGTTTGATTGTCAGTGTTATTGGTTTGTTGAAACAATACTAGTTTCAAATTGTGCATGTTAAAATTCGTTGAAATCTCTAAAATACTATGGTTGTTGTTTTTTTGTCTATCATTTTGCTGTTGGATATAGGGTACTACAAGTGTTGAGATATATGTGGATTATAGTTGGATAAACGCTAAACGAACGAGTGTTGAATATGATAATGGAGTGAGGGGTTTTTTAGACTGCGCTAAAAGAAATGCCGATGATGGTAGTGGGAAGTTTTATTGCCCTTGTATAGTATGTTTGAATGAGAAGCGATTAAGTGCTGCAGATATATATACACATTTAATTTGTGAAGGATTTTGTAAGAGTTATACAGTATGAGTATGTGGCATGGTGAAGAATTAGATATGTCAAGTTCATCTCAATAGGCGGGAGTGACCTTTGATGATAATGACACGGATACGGATAATCGGATAGAGGATATTATTCGTGATGTAGGAGAAGAGGCTTTTGAGCAATCACATGCATATGGTAATATATGCAGTGATGCTGAGACATCGTTGTACCCGGGATGTAAAAAATATCAATTGTTGACAGCAGTATTGAAATTGGTCAGCTTGAAAGCACGGTATGGGTGGAGTGACAAGAGTTTTTAAGAAACGCTTGAGGCTTTTAAGGACATACTTCCAGATGATAATGTGTTGCCTTCTCCATACTACGATGCTAAGAAAATACTGTGTCCACTAGGGATGACGTATGAAAAGATCAATGCATACCCTAATGATTGTCTATTGTATAGAAAAGAGCATAAAGAGGAACAACAGTGTCCGATATGTGAAACCTCGAGGTACAAATCAAATAACGCCCCCGCAAAAGTGTTGCGGTATCTTCTAATCATACCAAGGTTCAAGTTCTTGTTTGCTAATGAAAATTATGCAAAAAAATTGAGATGGCATATGGATGAGAGGATATCCGATGGAAAGCGTCGATACAATTAAATGGTTAGCACATGGGCCTGAGGTTGATGTCATAAGTTAGAATTCATTTGTGATTATACGTTTTACAAGAAGTCCCTTGATTATAAGAGCACAGTCCAAAACAGTGGGGTTATGTTAGTGGCTGAATCTATGTCTCTAGTTCAAAAGATAAGAACCCTATATTGGCAGCAATACCTTATTATGGGATTATTGAAGAGATTTAGGTGGTTGATTATGTTAAAATTAAATTTCCCATTTTCAAATGCAAGTGGGTTGATGTCAACAATAGTGTGATGATTGATCAGTTCGGATTTACATTGGTTGATCTAATTAGTAGAAGTTTTGGAGATGAACATTTTATTATGGCATATCAAACGAAACAAGTGTTCTATATTACTGATTAGGCAAATAAAATGTGGTCTGTAACTCTCCAAGGAAAAAGGGTCGTTGATATTAATTAGGAAAGTCATTCAATGAATGATCTTTTTGATACTCTTTTTTCTAGGGGTCTACCAGAATTGAACGAAGAAGATGAAGCAGATAATGAACACGGCACAAAAAATGATCATCATGAAGGGATATGGGAGAATATCCCTTTATAAAACTACTTTCAAGGTTAGTTAGCTAAAATAATTATCATGAACTATATTTTACTTATGTTTATTATTATTGGTATATATAAATTAAAACTACTTTTTTTGATGTTGTCACAGGAAAATGAAGCATATTAGGTGTCTTAGTGTAGATGCTCCAAAGCCAGCTAGTGATCATGAGAAGATTGTATATAAAGTATTTTGGTCATAATGAATAAGTGTTGATGATAATGATAATGAACTTTATTTCCATTTCAATTAGTTTGGGTTTCCTCAGAAGATAGTGTATGAAGTATTTAATTTTGACCATAATTTTATGATGCTGCCTTTGATTGTGAGTTTATTCTATCTGTAATTCTATCTATGTCGTTGAAATGGCTGCTTGCTTAGTGAAATGTTTTAATAGGGGGAAATGGTTGGCTTGCTGGTTGGGTAAATGTTTTAAACGAAGCAATTCTTTTTTTTTAAAAAAACTGTTTATACCGGTTCTTTTTAAAACCAGTCTAAAAAATACATTTTAAACCGGTTTTTCATACTTTTTAAACCAATTTTATGAATAAGCGGTCTTAAAAGTAATACTTTTTAGAAAACCAGTCTAAAAATTTGAACATTTTATATCGGTTTTTTTTAGAACGAGTCTAAAAATTTGAACTTTTTAGACTGGTTTTTTCGATAACCAGTCTAAAAATAATTATTTTAGACCGATTTTATAAATAATCGGTCTTAAAATTTTTTTTAAGACCGCCTCTTTAACCGGTCTAAAAAGTAGCAGACTTTTAAGACCGGCTGTATCAAGACCACATCCATAACCGGTCTAAAATGTCATTTTCAACTGGTCTTAAAAATAATTTTTCCACTAGTGAACTCCCACAATTTATTATTTCTTTCCACACTTGCATGCATAAAATTTATCTATTTTTTTAATTTTATTTATGTGACTACTTGACATTTAAATTTAATATTTACATTCCCAATTATTTTTTTCCTATCCAAGTTAAGCAAACAGATCACCTAAGTGCATATTTAGATTAGTTTTTGGAAAATAGTTTTTACGAGTTTTATCTCAACTTAGGAAAAAAGACTTTTGAATATACCGTTTTAACCTTTCCCAAACACTCAACTAGACACGAGGGGAATAAGTTGCTGCTGACTAGCTTGATCCAAATCAATTGGGTTGACTCTCAATTATTTTTATGAATTCATGTGACTTTTGTTTGTCGTGTACGTATAATCTCAAGAAATCTCCCCATGATGATAACAGTGGAGTTTCCGATATCTTTGGGTTGTCTGCTTTTTAAAAAAAAAAAAACCGAGCATGTGATGAATTTGCGTACATTGACTTCCTCCTAAGGAGCAAAGAGCCAATATTTACGTGCAGTTTGTTTAAATGTAATACTCCTCCTGTTTTTAACATAGGACATAATCATTCTGAGGGAGTTGTTACAATTGTTTAGAGGGAGTTGTCTTAGTCATTCTGAGTTGATTATAGATAATTAAAACAGAGGGAGAAAAAAATGCATGGGATCACAAGCGCTATAAAAGCAGGAGTTTGAAGTAATTTTGAATTTTGTGTTGTAGTCATAGATGATCAGCACAAGATTTGTAGAGAGAGAGAGAGACAGAGAGAATTTGAGTGAACTTAAGTTATAGATGATTAGCACAAAATGTGAGTGGACTTAAGTTAATGTAAAAAGTTACACATTTTTCTCAGATAAGCATGTCCTAAAATTAATTTGACGCCAAGGTGACATGGATCGGAGATCAAATTTGGCATTGTTGTCGGGAAGCAATAAACTCCTAAATAATTGAGTGTCAACTATATCATAATTAACTAGGGTGTAGGTAATGAAAAGTTAGGAATAATGTAAACAAACAGATAAGACGTGCTTTTATTTTTCTGGCCAAGAATACTCTGTATACAATTTAGTGGCCTTCAAGAATCAAGAGTTAACCAATATAGAGTTGGTCTAGTAGTGTAAGGTCCTATTTGATCTCTCTAAGTCTTGAGTTTAAATTTCAGAGGAGACACTTGTATTGGGAGGGGTAGCCATAAAGCCCGAAACCAGGTATTTGGTTGAAGGTATTAAAAAAAATTAAAGAATCAAGAGTTAACCTGTCCTCCGTGCAAGGCAATTTCTCAAACATATGAACCGCAAAATGCAATTTATTGTTACGTTTTAACCCCAGATTTTTCTAATTAATAACATTGGATTACAAGATTCTGGAGAAATACTTACATACTTTAAGAGTGTAACCCCCACCATCATCTAGGCCGTAATGAGTGTTTAAACTCGTTTTATAAGTAATGGAAGATCGAGGGTAATTAAAAAATTTTTACAAAAATCTGTACAATACGATCTCCATTCATTTGAAATAAAAATAGTTGGCCTATTCGATTTGTCACATATACAATATTAGAGTGCTAACAAAATTCCCGAGATTCACCTAGAATAATATCATTAACCCAAAATTTTTACAGGGCATCATTGCCCATCTTAGTTTCCCATATCGGGGATTACACGATAATTACAAATCTATGGTCAATACAATATATACAATTGTCCAAATGATAACCAAAAACCAAAAAGAAACTAAGATTACCACCGGCAATCCTAGTCGTCCTTGCTCATTTGCTTGTCCCGAGATCCACTTGCCCTGACTAAAATTGTTATTTGGAAAGAGTGAGATTCAAAAGAATCCCAATAGCAACAGTTTACATATATGATGCATAATTAAACAAAGCAAGAAAACATATATCACAATGCAGCAATCACAATATTCAAGGCCAGGCTAACCGCCACATTCCCTATTCATTCAAGGCCGGGCTAACCGCCACATCCCCTCGCTCATTCAATGATAAATACAAACAAGCAATGCATTAAACATGATATAGGATAAAGTGTCACTACCTTGTTCTTTCTGTTCTTGTTGAGGCATAAGCCTTCTACGTTCCGGGCAAATATCAAATCCTATAGTCATAATTAAGGACGACGCGTTAACACTTATTCCAATACTCAAATGACTTCAAAACACTTAGATCTGGTTATCATTAAAGATCCTTTTGTGGCTACTAGAAGCCCAAACAAATGCATAAAGGGTTGGGAAGTACTATCTCAAAGACCACTTTTTAGTGTGCCTCGTAAAACATGTCTCTTCCGGCTTCCAACTCGGTCCTAAAATATTAAATGTACAAGAAATAGGTTATAACCTATCCATGTATCATCTTAGGCACTACCATAGTGTTTCTTGTGCTTATATTAGCCTATGGTGAAAATTACCAAAATGCCTTCGGGACCCCGGCCCAACCCCATCGTACCCGGTCTGGCTGTACTTTACCCAAAATTTTGACTAGAGCTATTCTAACATATTTCCACCCAAGGAATTTATTTCCTGATTCAAAATTATCAAATTCAATGTCAAATTACAAAATTGCCCTTGGCAGTCCCGCTTTAAGAGTTTCAGGGGCGTTTCCGTAATTATACTTTCTCGACCTTTTCCGAAAAAGTGCCCAACTGTAACCCCATCTAATTTTTCCTCATGAATCCAATGGAACCATCAAATTATTGAAAATTCAACCCTAAGGCCCTCTAACATCCCTGGCCGAAATTATGGTATTCGCTGGGAAAAATCAGGGTTTTGTGATTTCGGCTCCGTAAACACGTTCCTTTATACTCCTGACCACTTTATTAGCCATCTAATTGAGTTATAACTACCATTTGAACTAAAATTGGGCAGTATAACCCTTAGGCACACATATTCCAAAATTTAAAACCAATGGCAATACGGTGAAATTTCACCAATTAAATTACCCACAGCAGACAGAATAGTTAATATACGAAGATTTAGAAATTACCTTAGGCTCCCACTAGCTTTTTCCCAATATGGCTGAAACCCTAACCTTTATACAACAGATTTTTTGAGCCTCCAAACCTTAAAGAACAAAGAAGAGTAGCTTAGGATTAGAGTTATATGCGTTAGGAGCTAAATCATCGGAGAAATCGGTTTATCTTGCTAGATTTCTTCTCCTTTCTCTCTCTAGGATTTTCACACATTCTCTCTCTATTTCAGGTCTATTCTATGTGTGAAATGCTGAAGGAAGAAGGTGATGATGATATATTCTAATATATCATATATCATGTTAATAATTTATGGAATTTCCAAAAATTCCAAACTAATTTTTATATATGACATAACTTCCTACATTCATGTAACCATACCATCATATCCAACCAATATTTCCTTCTTTATGCCACAAGTAGGAGGCTCCTAGGGATCCTTCCCTATGGTCTCAATTGGCTTCACAACTTGTCCAAGTTATGTATACACGTAAAGTTTCAATTTTGGTCAAAATTATATTTTTTGCTCAAATTTTTCATAAATTCATATTAAATTGACCAAAATATTATAAATATATTTTTATCTTTTATTTTCTTTAATTAATTGAAATTAAGTTCAATTAATCGGAAAATAATTAATTTTGTACTAAATTGGCCAAATTACGATTTTACCATTACCTTTTTATTCCTATTTCTTTTCTTATTTTTCTTTGGCCAATTTTCATCTATTTTTGGACCAAATATTTTCTCTAATATTTATTCATTTTTGGGCCTTAATATTGGGCTTTTTAAATCACCCAAATTAATTTCATATTTATTTTTCCCAATTTCTCATGCAATTGAACATCTATAAAATCCATAAATTCAAAATTCATGAATATTCACCATTTTATTGAATTTATCAAATAATTACAATATATTTGGTGAATATAAAATTTGGGGTATTACAAAGAGTGCCAACTCATCTGTAATCTAACTAATTAAAATATAACAACTCATCTTATTTTAATCCTACATGACAAATAAGTCATCTGGAGAAATTCAAATTTTATGATTTTAAAAAACATAAACTTCTTAATTTAGAAAAACAGAAAACACAATTCCCCCAATCATCCCTGAAATTATAAAATCATAAAATTTGAATTTCTCCATATGACTCATCTGCCATATAGGATTAAAATAAGATGAATTGTTATATTTTAATTAGTTAGAGTATATATGAGGTGATGCTACTGGAGTATGTAAGTATTTCTCAAGATTCTAAACACCGAATTAAATTGATCACTTAACTTTTTACATTTTATTTTATTGACATGAATATGGTGCTATTTTATTCTACTTATGATATACTTTATTTTTGTTTTTTTGATATGAAATCAAAGTACGTTTATTTAATTAAAAATAATTCTTAAAATAATAATTTGGCCCTTTAATTTTATTTATCTTTTTAAATTAATTCCATAAGTTTAAATTGTGTCATGATTTCAGGAAAAAAAAGTTGGGCCATAATTTTTTTCCAAGTTTCAAATTCATCTTAAAATATTGTGTTTTATTTTTGTCATACATATTACATAGTGCATTAGTGCTTAACGGACAGATCTGAAATTCATCTTAATCATAATGCCTAACATAATTGACACTTAGCTGGGTTCTTTAGGCCTTGTTTGCTACGCAAGACTAGGAGCTGGGATTAGGATTGGGTTTGGAATTGGGCCAAATTGTATGATTTGAAACGTAGGATTAATAATAACCAGAGAGAGATAGTGCTTATTTGGAATAGCTTATTTTTTACTTATAAATGCTTATAAATCGTGATTTATGATCTACGATGTAAGTATGTGAGAGGAGTTTTATCTCGACTTACGTAATAAACACTTATTTCCCACACAAAAAAAAAAACTATTCCAAACATAGCAATAGGCAATACCACATAAGTGGAATTGGACCAAAACCACATCTCGTGGTATTGCTTTTTCAATCCTGGGATTGGAAATTTTTAAGATGAAAATATCCCTATTTATAATATTTTTTGGACAACACTACCCTTTTTAATATTGCTGTAAGATAAACTCATCTATCCCTTCTAATCACGGCCGCTATCATTGTCTCCCTCTGAAACTGTCTCTCCGTTGCTCTCTTCGCCCCAAGAACAACACATTTGTCAGCCATTACAATGGGTGAAAAGGAGTAAGTTTCACAATCATTAATCTATCACTATACATATTAATGTTGATATGATGTGCCTCGAGATGCACTATTACACGATTCGAACCATTCTTCATGAGTAGTTCCATTTATGTCTGTAAATTCCACCCAATTCAATATACAATGCAGTACTACTCTTATTTTCTTCTTATCTTATGCCTTCAATTTGGTGGTGAGAATGGGATTGTATGTAATCACTACTTTCTCTTTCTTATTCTCAAGGTTTGAACTTTGTTAGCCGTGACTCTGAGAGCAAGGCATGTCAATCATTGAGCAGCAAGTAAACTCATTATAACTATAAACAACGACTAATTAATTCATTGATCTAGTCATTATATATGCCTTCAAAAAGATTTGCAGTTTTCAACAAAGCAATTTCATGAAAAGGGATTAGGTTCTGTACGAAGGAAGCCTCCACAGAGGGAGAAAAGGGTGGAGGCGACAGGGAGGGCAAGTGTGGAAGTGTTTTGCTTTCTTTTAAATTTATTGAAAAGGATATTATAGTATTTTGATATTTTATATTTGATTATAAAATAAAATTAATCCATCCATTTTCATGAAATATTATCACATACCAAACGTAATTTTAAACCTATATTCATAAAGATTAGGGTGCTCCCTTTTTTCCTCTCCCTGGTAAGAGCTTTTTCCTCTCCTTAGTAAGAGTCCGGTGAGGTCCCCCCAATGACCTTTGTCGTCATCGTTATTTGAACAACGTCTGACTTCTCTTCTATCCTCATTCCCCTTTCCCTCCCTTTCTATCCTCATTCCCCTTCTCTTATTTCTATACTATGTTCACATATTTCTCCAACGGAGTGTGTGTGTGGGTGCTAGCGTGTGTGTGTCCCTAAAAGGTGATCGGAGGCATGAAGGTTGGGCAGGCGGGATGTTCTAAAAAATCTAAGGAGGTTCTCTTGAATTTGACTAAGAAATTGGTCAAAAACAAGGGAGGCGCTCTGGTGGGGAAGCTTATGATGGAAAAGAATTTAAATAAGCCAACTGTGATCTCCATGATCAAGAAAGGGTGGCAAATGGATGATGAAGTTGAGATCCATGAGTTGGATAGGACTAAACTGATTTTTTTATTCCGCTTTGCAAAAGTGGAACACTTCTTATGAATACTAAAAGGTAGACCTTGGTCTATTCAAGGCCATCTATTAAGTTTACAAATCTGGGAAGATTATATGGTTCTGAACGAGGTTGACTTTTCCCTCTCCTCTTTTTGGGTTCAATTCCACGGTCTCCCTCTGGAAGCTTTTGATCAAGACAATACGATTATTCTTGTTAATGCAATGCGTGAGTCTGTTATGTTTGAAAATCTTAAGGTAAATGGCAAGTTGACTCGAAGTTTCGTCCGAGTATGTTCTCTGATTGATCTATCACAACCATTGGTTGCTGGTTTCTGGGTGCCTCATGAAGATAAAGATCCAACTTGGGTGAATGTTCAGTATGAGTGACTTTAAAACCACTGCTATCAATGCGGAAGGACCGGGCATGATAGTAGGGGGTGTAAGAAAGGCAATGGCAAGGAAGACTCGGTGGAAGAGGCGAAAGATTTTGGTCATTGGCTGAGTACCCCACATGTCAAAACTTTTGATGAATACTTGGTGGTGTGTAAGGAGAATTGGCCGGAGTTTATGGTGTCAAAGCTCCTCTGGAAAAGCATGCTAACAAGGAGGGAAGCTATTTTTAAAAAAGCATTAGTCACGGCGAATGATAAGGAAGAAGGCATAAATTTAGGCATGGGATCTGTTGGATGTAATAAGAAATTTATTACCACTGATGGCGAGGGTGCTGAATCGGGCAAATATGAGTATTATGTTAACAAGTCAACCATACCCCACATGAAGTAACTAAGGTGGCCCCCCAATCTGAACCGCACCCAATATGTCAATTGGGGAGGTAATCAATAATGGGTCCCAGCCCCCTGTACCAAAGGTTAAATTGCCCTATATTTTGGATAAATAAATGGACCAAGATGTTTCCTCGAATATAGTGAACAGCGATGCAGTAGTGGGCTCTAATCCCAACCCCGAGTATCGGGTTGAATTCCCAAAAGAAGATGAAGACTTGACCAGGGCTATGATTCTAGTTAGTAGGCTTTCACCAATGTCCTTTGTTACTATCAGACTTCAAGGCATAAACTTAAAAAGGCCAATAGCAGAGTGCGAAGATTCCCTACTCCGAATAAGGCATTATTGTCTATATTTTGAGGAAACCAAAGTTGAGGATAAAAATCCTATAATAGTCAAAACGAAGCCGAAGAACCCACGACGAAGCCACCAATCGGTGAAGAAGCTTCTTCATGATCCCAACCGAACTAACCTTTCAAGCCAGTCTGGCAACTCGTCCTTATTACTCACAGCAGATTATCGAAATGGTAACACTCCTGTTTCAGTTCACTCTAATGTCGTACTCTCTCCTGCTCCTTCTCAAAATACAGGTAGTTGGATGGGACCAACCACTAATGCATAATGAATATCTTATTATGGAACTGTCAAGGAATTGGGGTTGCCTTGACAGTTCGGAATCTAAAGGAGGAATGCCTCAGAAAGAAACCCCAAATTGTGTTTCTAATGGAAACTAAGCAAAAGCAACGAAGTATGGCTTTTTGGAAGAATGGACGGTAGACCCCATTAGAAGAAGCGGAGGACTGTCTCTTTAGTGGTCGAAGGAAATGGTGGTTAAAATTCTTTTCCATTAGTCTAATATAATCTATACCAATATCTCCTCAGATGTACACGATGCCTCGGCTTATATTTCATTTGTTTATGGTCCGCCAAAGGAAAATGAAAGGAATCTTTGTGGGCAAGAAGTCCATAGAATTGCTAATAGGATAAATCACCCATGGCTTTGTGTAGGATATTTTAATGATATTCTCTCCAGGGATAAGAAACTTAAAAGCAACCCACAAGCAGTAAGGAAAATTCTCAATTCTCAATGTTTTATGGCTGACTGTGGTCTAGCTGATCTTGGCTTTAATGGAAGTGGGAATACATAGTGCAACAACAGAGAAGGGCAAGATACAATAAGGGAGCATATAGACCAAGCATTTGGGAACTTAGGCTATGAGAAGATTTTCCCTAATTGCAAGTATTTCACCTGGATCCAGTTGGATTTGACCACCACCTGTTACTAATTGACTGTTGTCTAAAGAATCAGCACAGAAAAAGAAGCTTTAGGTTTAAAGCTGCTTGGCCGACCTATAATGATTTTTTGCATGTGATCATACATGGGTGGAAGAATCACTCTGTAAGTACTGTCTTATCACTTGTTCTCTCTTTCCTGGCTTGTCTAACTAATTGCATAGATGAATTGATCAAATGGAGCAGAGTTGAGTTCCCAAATAATAGAGCATTGATATCTACATTTAAGGCTCAATTATAGACTTATTCCCAATCTAACCTCACTTCTGATAATATGGGGGCACAGTAGATATCCATCTGGCCATAGAAAAAGTTTTTGACAGAGAGGAACAGTATTGGTGGCAACGTCAAGAATTGAATAATTGAAAGCACGAGATCAAAATTCCCATTTTTTTGACCTCTCTACTCTTAAACGCAAGACTTATAATAGCATTCTCAGGCTGTGAAATGATTATGGAGTTTGGCTGTCAGATAAAGACAAAATTGCTGCTATAATCTCAATGTATTTTCAGGAATTATTTCTCCCATCAGGATAGAGGTCTTTTCACAAGGTCTTGGATGTTGTAGAACCAAAGATTACGGCTAAGATGAATACTCAGTTGATGCAGCCTATATCGAGAAAGGAGATCAAACAAGCTACATTTAGCCTTGGCAATTCGAAAGCGCCGGGACCAGATGGTTTTTCAAGTACCTTTATCATTCATCCTAGCCAGAAATTGGTGACTCTATTTGTGAAATGGTTCTGGGTTTTTTTGCTAAGAAAGCCCTTCTGCATGATATTAATGAAGCAAATGTGACTTTGATCCCCAAAATCATGAAGCCAGAAGTTGTTTCTCAATTTAGGCCCATTGGCTTGTGCAACTTCTCCTATAAAATTATCTCTAAAATTATTGTGAATCGTATGAGACCTCTCCTAGACTATTACATTTCTCAAACTCAAAGTGCTTTCGTCCCTGATCGTATTATTCATGACAATATCATCATTGCTCACGAAGTTTACCATTATTTGAGCAGGAAGAAAATAGGGAAAAAGTATGAGTGTGCACTTAAAATTAACATGAGCAAAGCATATGATAAAGTGGAGTGGGACTTCATGGAATATGTTCTTCTGAAACTCGGGTTCTATGGTGATTAGGTGTAGCTTATTATGAAATGTGTCAATTCTGTCTCCCTTAACTTGTGTGTTTTAGGAGAAAAACTAGCTTCTTTGTTCCTAGTAGGGGACTGCGCCAGGGGGACCCGCTGTGCCCTTATTTATTCATCCTTGTATCTGAAGTCCTGAGTAGAAGATTAGAAAAAGCCAACAAGCTCGACTCCTGAAAGGCATAAAACTTAGTCTCATGTGTCCGAAGCTTTCGCATATATTCTTTATGGATGATGCCTTATTCTTTATGAATGCCAGTGAGGAAAATTTTTTGAGATTAGGCAATATTCTAAAACAATATGTGGAAACATCTAGTCAAGCTACTAACCTAGACAAGTCCTGTATAGTTTTCTCAGACAATATGCCTGCGGATGTGAAAAGGAAAGTAAGTGATATTTTGGGTATTAAAGACTCGGCTGACCCAGGTAGAGATATCTTGGCATCCCAAGTTTATGGGGTAAAACCAAGCAACAACCAACAAGCAATGGCATATATCAGAGAACACGTCTGCCAAAAGATCCAAGATTGCAGCAAAGCTACTCTCTCGTATACAGGGAGGGAGGTAATGATTAAATCAGTCCTTAACGCCATTCCAGTCTATCATATGAACTGTTTTAAATTCCCAATAAAGATACAAGGAACTTAATAGCCTTATCTCTAATTTTTGGTGGGATGGTAGTGTAGCTGGGGGCAAAACACATTGGAAGGCTTAGGACACCCTTACACATGCAAAGGCTGACGGTGGTATGGGCTTCAGGGACTTTCTTGCTATGAATGATGCTCTTCTAGAGAAGACTGCTTGGCGTTTGCTTAAGAATCCCAATGAATTATGGGCGCGAGTTATAAAGAGCCTTTACTTCCTTAAGGGTCTGTTTGGTATGAGGGATTTGGAGGGGAGGGGAGGGGAAGGAAAATTTTTATGAGTTGAATTTTAAATGATTGAAGAGGTGGGGTAATAAAATTTTAATAAAGAGAATAAGTAAGATAAAAGAGTAAGAAAAATTAATTAAAAATGTTTAACCCCACTTCTCTAATTTTTTTAAATTCAACTCAAAAAAATTTTCCCTCTGCCCACTTTCCCTCCCCTCCCCTCATACCAAACAAGCCCTAAATGTGAATTTGTGGAGGTGGAGAAGGGATATAAGGCATCATGGTATTGGTCTAGTATCTTAGAGGGAAGGAACTTTCTACAGAAGGAACTACTATGGGACATTGGCTCCAGGAGCTCCATTTGAATATGGGGTGATAACTAGGTTTCGAACATTTCTTTTCTAGGGAAAGATGCTAATAATCCCAACTATTATATGCAGCATGGTCAGCGATTTAATTGTGGATGGGACTTGGTGTCTATCACCAATACAGGATCTAGTCTAAAGGAGATTATCTCTGTTATCCTTAAGATTCCAATCCCAGCTAATGGTATGTAGGGCAAGCTGATGTGGATGTGTGCTGCTAATGGCGAATATGTGGTTAAGTTGGGTTACAAAAAAGCAAAAGAGAAGAGGATAATAATTAGTAATTCCCCTAATTCTTCTATCTTGATGGCTCTGAAGGATTGGAAATTAATTTGGAAGATTCAAGTCATTCCATGAGTCTAACATTTTATTTAGTGGGTGTTGAATAAGGTGTTAGCTACGAATACAGCTCTATTTCGTTGGAAGCGTTATGTAACTCCCTATTGCCCCATATGCAAAACTAAGACTGAAACCATTGAACACCTATTCTTTCAATGTCCTTGGACCCGATGTGTATGGTTCAAAAGTAGCTTTGGTGCCAAACAGAATTACAGCCAAGTTTTTAACTTCAGAAAATGGTGGCTCGACATCACATATGGCTCGAGGGGTTGCTCATATGTGCTGGATTCTCTGGTTGATATGGAAACAACAAAATGGGGAACTATTCAATGATATTAAACCTAACCCGATTATGTTTATGAATATGGCTGCTCGTTTAAATGCTGAATTTTGGGCCGTATTAATTAAGTCCAACCCTTCAAAACCTGAGATACAACAACAAGTATGGTTACCCCCTCCAGCTAGTTTTGTCAAAATAAATTGTGATGGTGCTTTCACAAACCACAGAGACCAAAATGTAGTGGGGATTATCTAAGGGATGAGTTTGGGGGCTTTAGATAGGGTTTTGCTGACAAAGTAAAATCTCTCTCTACTTTTATGACTGAAGCACTCGCTTTGAAATGAGCCTTGATGCTAGCAATTGATGTAGGGCATGAGAAAGCTATCTTTGAAATTGACTCTCAGTTGCTGCAAAAATGTGTTGACAGTCAATAACCAGACCTTTATGAGTGGCGAAGTAGGAGTATAATCCAAGACATTATCAACCTCCTAGCATCTCATATTGGGTTCTCTTTGAATTTCTCTCCACGAAATGGAAATGCTGCAACAGATCATCTTGCAGCAAATGCTTTTAAGGGAGTGTGCCCAGTTGGGTGAGTGTTGCAACCATCACTCTCTTTGCTTGCTATTCTAACATCTTATACATAAGAGGTTCGTGAGTCACCAGTGGATGCTCCTCCACTCAATAAGAGTTCAGGTGTTAACTAATTTACTTCTTTATTAGCTTTATTTACCTTTGATGACTTATGGACTTTGTCTTTTCGCTTGGTATTTGTTTGATGGTTTTTTACTATGCTATATTGTTTTGGCTAATAATGGGGGTTTACCTTTGATAAAAAAAAAAACATATATTCCCACCCCCAGTCCCAGTTCTAATCTAAATACTAATGTCAATCCCAATCCCTCATAATGTAGTCCCAGGAGATCGGGATAGAAAGCCCTTCCTTAATGCTAATGGGAACAGGGTTTCCCGATCCCGTCCTATCCCGAGAACACCCATAACTAAAATAAAAGATGTATGATAAGTTAAGCATCTAATCCATGGTTCTATCATTAGTGGTGTGTATGGAGAAGGTCTCGTAATCAGTACTAAAACCCCTTTGAAAATCTACGGTGTGAGGGAATTGGTCACCATTATCGGCGGTAGAGACCCTGAGCCCAAAAAGAAGGTAAAAACTAAAAAACTTAAAAGGACATCCATACCCCTTGGATCCACACATACACATCATGTAAATCTCCTATAGATATCTTTAAAATATATATTCTAATTAAATTTCATTATATATAATTTCATTTTAAAATGTGTTTGTGGGACTTGAATGAAATTTTCACGAGAAAATTTCTGTTAAGTCCCACAATCAGGACTTCACTTCAAATAGGCCTTAAAGAATTCTGAAATCTCAGTTTAGTATTTAGAAACTAAATTGAAATTATGTTTTGACATGAAATGACGAAAATTCTTTTACTTTATTATTTTTAAAAAAAATATGAGAGTTGTTAATTTCCATACTGTACTTATTAATTTACTAATTTTTACTGTTTTTCACTGGAAAAATTTTGAGAATATGAAGAATGGGAATTGTTAATTCCTTATGTGTTGTTATTACCCTTACTTGTTAATTTACTATTTTTTGTTGTTTTTTGTTGGTGACATTTTAAGAATATGGAAATGAAATGTGATTGCATTGTTAGTTTCCTTGCTATACTTGTTAATTTACTAATTTTTGTTGTTTTTAAAAATTAAAGTACGGGCGTTTTGTTATTTCACATCAAAACATAAATTTATTTTGATTCCTAAAATCTAAATTGGAATTCCAGAATTCTTTGAGACCTATTTGAATTTATTGATCGCGGGACTTAATTAAAATTCTTCAGAACCCACAGTTTGATTAATAAATTAATACATAATTTAATCATACATAATATATAATATGATTAAATAACTCATTTAGCTTTCTTAATCTCTCCAAAAAGAAATAAAATGAGTTACTTAATCATATTATATGTTGTGTATGATTAAATTATGTATTAATTTATAAGTCAAATAAATTAATTTTATGAAAAATAATTTAATTAGGTGTCAACTAAGCACCGGTAGTAATAAAATAAAAAATAAACAGTTGAAGAAGAAAGGAAACAGCGGGTCGCACGCGGATCTTCTGGAAAGCTTGAGTAACCAGAAAAGAGAGTGAATAAAAATCAAACTTGTCCAGTCTTTGACGTTCCTTCTTCAATTCAACTGCCTCATCCCTTTATTATATGATATTCTTCCCAAGCACATCACAACAACGCATCCTTCTGTTTTTTTTTTTTTTTCCTTTTTTGCAAATCGGGATTTTTTTGGATCCAAACGACCAACGACGACAGTGTTGAATTTTCGATTTCCTCAAAGTTTCTGCATCGGGGGCCTTCGATTTCAATGGCGACGGAGCAGTTGATGTCTGGTGGTGGTCCCCGCTACGTTCAAATGCAATCGGAGCAGTCGACGGCGATTTCTTCTTCTGCGTCATTCCGGTTTGGCGGTGGCCCTGAGCCTACTCGAATTTTCGATGAGTTGCCAGAAGCCACCATCGTCTCCGTCTCTCGTCCCGATGCCGGCGACATCAGTCCCATGCTTCTTTCTTACACAATTGAGTTTTGTTATAAACAGGTATCGTCTTTCTCTTCGTACTTGTGTTTTTTTTACTGTTTTTTTTTTTTTTTGGGAATTCTTCAAAGTCCTGCGATCACAAGCTGAGATCCTATTCCATCTAATACATGGATATCTGAATTGCGATGAAGAAGCCAATCATAGAGGAGGAAAATGAAATTGGGTTGGTTGCTCGAGTGATTTATTTTCTTATGCTGCAGTTGCATCCACGTAGTACATAACTTTACCAGCAAGCATAATGCAATTGTTTGTGCTGGATTGATGGATGTACGCAGTCCTATTTTTGGTCTCTAAAGGGCTGCTATATAGTTATAGCATTAAGCTTAATCTCTTCTTTTAGAAATACTTTCCTTTGAAGCTTGATATTGTGACTTCTTCGTCCGTTCTTTTGTTAACCAATCGATATGCGTTCTACAATTGGCAGTCACCTCGCATTAGTCTGGACGTGGGGTTTTGAGCCTGTTTTCGCTTAATGTTTTTCTTTTAATATGTACTGAACTTTTTCTCCCCAAACAAAAAGGGGGGAATTCCTTCACTACAGCTGAGATTTTAGAAAGCTTTGCTATAGGAGTGTACTTATGCAGCTCTTTTTCATACCAGTTCAAGTGGCAATTGGTGAAGAAGGCTTCTCACGTATTTTATTTGCATTTTACATTGAAGAAACGTGCCTTTATTGAGGAAATTCATGAGAAGCAAGAGCAGGTATTTGTCAATCAATATTGTCCATGCTTTCAGTATTTGCAACACTTTTCCATTTTATTTGATGATATCTTGTATATCTAGCAAAGTTTGGATTGTAATGTAATGTTTACTGAAATATTATATTAAAGGTTAAAGAATGGCTTCACAATCTAGGAATAGGAGAACACACTGCTGTGGTGCAAGATGATGATGAAGCTGATGATGAAACTGTTCATCTACATCATGATGAAAGTGCTAAGGACAGGTGACAAGCAATAGTTTTTTCTTTTTGTGTTTGAGCAATCTTGGAATATTCATGCTTATAATAGCTGGTTTTTGGTCCAGAGATGTACCATCTAGTGCTGCTCTACCAATTATACGGCCAGCCATAGGTAGACAGAATACTATGTCAGACAGAGCAAAGACTGCAATGCAAGGATATTTGAATCACTTTTTAGGAAATATCAATATTGTTAACTCTCCAGAGGTATGCTTTGTGCATACATAACTGAAAATAAGTTATTCTTACGATGTTATGGAAGCATTTCTTCCTATGCTTTGACATTGATTTATTGTCTTGGCTTGAGTATATCATATACGTATAAGATGTTTATCAGATATTGATGTCAATGGACTTCACATCAATTTAGTAATTTATATGTAAAATGAAGGCAATTTTGTCAGTAAGCTGGGGTTGACTATGATATTCATCATGAAAACCTGATGACAAAGCTTATAAATCTTAGTGTTATCAGTTTATCTTTTAACATTTAAAAGCAAAGCAATGCAAAAAGTTTAAAATTATATGCATATTTTTTCAACTTTTTTAAACTATAGTTTTGTAGCTATATATGCCACAACACTGCAGTTTTGCATGCAGCCTCAGGCAAAATTAGGAGGGGGGGGGGGAAAGTGAAGGGATGATGATTATGCGTTTTTCAAGGAATCTTCAAATTCTATAAAAGTCCCATTTTGAGCTGGACGGAAGTAAAGATGCTTGAGGCAGTAGAGATTGTGAACTTTATCTTGCTTTTCTGCACTCCTTACTCTGAATATGCCTTTTATGGTTGTCCTGAAATAAATTGGTATCAGAAGATATGAAAATGCGCATGAATGACAAGCCTTGCCGAATCTGTTTGAAGAGAAAACCTGCTTTCTCATTTTGCTTGAATTCAAACAAAAGTTTAATATCATGATAAAATCTTTGCTGAGGCTCTAAATATGTTTCAGTAGATGACAATTATATATCTAATGGTCTATGAGAGAGACATTTTGGTGTCTCGGCTCAGCAATAAATACAAATCATCTATTTCAAAGTGTAAAACTTAATTGTTTCACGCAAGAGGGTAGGTAGCTATTTAATTTTATGATGCATTGCCTTTATATAAAAGAATGGTGAATTAGTTATTCAGATACTGTGTAAATTCCCATTACTTCTTTTTATTACTTAAAATTATAAAAAATAGTGTAGTAAATATGTAAATATTAGGCAGATTACATGGGATTTTATAAGATCAGAATCGGGTAGTTAATAGAAGTTAGTATGATTGATTCATATCCCTGATTTCTTGGGATTTTCTTGATTCATTCTGATTCTATAATATGTGTATATAAACGCACCACCAGATGAATAACATTACGAAGTATTCAGACTGATTTTCTCCACAAATAGTTTTACATGCAAAGAGTGATTAACATTTTATTTATTATTTTCTAATTATAAAAAACTATAAAAACTTTTATCTACAAATGAAGAATTAAAATTTGAATTATTAAATTATTCAATCATCTCAATTTTCTTATATGACAAGTAAAAAATTGTTTTAATACAAGGGACCATGTGTTTGCAATCGAGCAGCAGCAAAGACTATCACTAATTCCTTGATAAGAAATAAAACGGAATCTTCTTACAAGGCTGGCATGTTTGTGGTGCTTCTGGTAGGCTCAAATTTTTCTGAATTAATGCCACTTCTTGGTTGCTGTATGTAGTACATGGTAATATTATATGAAGTTTGGACTTGTAAGGATATTTCTTTTCTGGCTAATCCTCATGCATATGTTTGTTCAATTATGGTTGGTTGTTGGCTTTCTAATCTCTTTTTCTGATTTATTGTTGCATTTGTACAATTTTAAAATCACTAGTTACCGGTCTTTACAAGAAGCAATTGGGTACTGTAGGTTTGCAAGTTTTTGGAGGTATCAAAGTTATCTTTCACAACTGAGTATGGCCCTAGCCTGAAGGAAGATTATGTGATGGTTAAGCATCTGCCAACAGTTCCTAAGGATGATGATTGCAGAAAATGTCGTTTATCTTGGTGTTTTAGTTGTTGCAATGACGACTGGCCGAAGGTAATGAAATCCTGCTTCTGAAGTTGGGTGATATGCTGCACTTGCTTTGGTTTCTCTTGACACATGTAGAAGCATGTAAAACAAAAATGTGGGGTCTTTGCGCTACTAAAGAAGTCATACACGCATACATTAATATGGCTTAAATAAGGGGAAACTGCAATGTGCGTGCAAAACAGGAAAACGTTTGACATTTATTTGTTGCATTTCTCTCTTTTGAAACTCTTACTGATATGCTGTTATGTTGTAGTAAGTTTCTTAAACATAGTAGAATTTATCCAGATTGTGGGCCTAGATCAGTAAGGTAGAATGGCATTTTTCTCCCGGTTGAAGCATTTCAAGAGCATCAAGAAAAATCCTTGTTACATATGAATGCCTAAGGTTTTGTTGTGTTGCCATGTGTGGCATGCCATATCTCATGTTTGTTCAGTGTCCAGTCTTCCTAGATTGTTCTTTGTGGTTTGATATTATAATTGCTCATGGGCTTATATTATATGGCATGGAGCATTATTGGTGCAATGATGTTATTTTAGTTGTCTTTGAGTGACGTCTATTAGAATTGATGTAACTCCTCCATATTACTTTCCTGTCAAGTGCAGGTTTGGGCTGTCCTAAAACCTGGATTCTTGGCATTGCTGGCTGATCCATTTGATAGCCAACCTTTGGACATAATTGTTTTTGATGTTCTCCCTGCCTCAGATGGGAATGGGGATGGTCGTTTATCACTGGCAAAAGAAATAAAAGAACGAAATCCTTTACGCCATTCATTCAAGGTGAGAGGGGTGCTCAATCTCTGTTGTTTTTTCATAGGCTTGTGGCTTTAAAGAGTAGAGTGTGGGTTCTCATATTCTCTCTCAGGGTATCATAGTCATATTTTTTTTAACAGTGATTAGATCACCAGTGAATTTATCAGTTGTCTAATGAAAATATGCTAAGAAAGCTAAATTTTAACCGGTCACATTTTCTAGATGACTTGTGGAAACCGAAGCATTAGGATAAGAGTAAAGAGTAGTGGTAAAGTCAAAGATTGGGTTGCTGCAATTAATGATGCTGGTCTCAGGCCTCCTGAAGGATGGTGTCATCCTCATCGCCATGGTTCATTTGCTCCTCCAAGAGGCTTGATTGAAGATGGAAGTCAGGCCCAGTGGTTTGTTGATGGCAGGGCAGCATTTGAGGCCATAGCTTCTTCAATTGAGGATGCTAAATCAGAGGTTAGTTTACCCAGAACCAGAGCATTCAAGAACATTTTGACAAGTTAAATGTTGTTAATAGAACAATAATAATGATGGTTTTCAAGTTCATATACGATGAAAGGTTTGTGCAGATATTTATTTGTGGGTGGTGGGTTTGCCCAGAACTGTATTTGCGGCGTCCTTTTCATACTCATGCTTCATCAAGGCTTGATAATTTGCTGGAAGCAAAAGCTAAGCAAGGGGTTCAGGTAAATCTAAAATGGAAACTTCTGGACATTTCCTTCACAATGCCCCTCATTTTTAAGGAAATAATTATTGTTTTGCATTAATTTTGTTATTGCACTGTTGAACTTATAAAACACAGTCATTCTGATGTTATTCATCATGATTCTGGTTTTCAGTCAATCATTTGTTCTTTGAAGTGTAATAATGTTTAAACTTCACTGGAAATAATGTTCGATCCCTGTAGATGTACTAAAGTACATATTCTCATGTTTAAATTTTTCACTGGAGTCACTGCTAATTCCCTTAGTTGTCAGTAAATGTACACACTCTCTCTCTCTCTCTCTCTCTCTCTCTCTCTCTGCATACCTTTTAGAGTATAATATACTTTGTTGTTAAATGAACAATATTGTTTGACAGCAGAAGTCAGCTTTTAAGAAATATTTTCCTCTTCAGAATGGTATGTGTAGAAGCCACTAAGGGAATTCAATTAAATAATTTATTACTGATAATTCAGTAGCCTACGAGCTGACTAATTTAAGGTGCTTGAGTGACTTACATTCACCTAGATGATGTTTGTTTGAGTTGATTTATATCTGGCATAGAGTCAGGAGGTGTTGGTACTTGGCATCAGTGCTCTTATTTTAATGCAGATCTACATTCTTCTATATAAAGAGGTGGCTCTTGCTTTGAAAATTAACAGCGTCTATAGCAAGAGAAAGCTTCTTAGCATTCATGAAAATGTGAGGGTCCTACGCTATCCTGACCACTTTTCTTCTGGTGTTTACCTGTGGTACGCATATTCCTGGAAAGCTTTATTATCTTTTGTTTCCTAATGTTTTGTTTTCTTTAAAAGTATGCATTATAATGCACACATTTTGTTTTTGATATGTGCTCATGATTATATACAGGTCACACCATGAAAAACTTGTCATTGTTGATCACCAGATTTGTTTTATTGGAGGATTGGATTTATGCTTTGGTCGTTACGATACATCTGAACACACAGTGGGAGATTCCACTCCCCTGATATGGCCTGGAAAGGACTATTATAATCCTAGGTATGTTTCTGGTATCATAAAAGATTAAGGCAAAGGAACTACATGTATGTTCTCATAATCCCAAAGATAGGGGCACAAGAGCAAAATGATGATATGCTGTTCTTATTTATATTGCTGAATCGGAATGTTCATAGATTGCATTTTCCTGTTGATGCAATGGCATTTAGTGATCATGTAGACAATTTGTGTGGTTGCCTGTGCAAGTTCACTTGGATGCTTTTTGTCATGCTAATTTCACTTTCATTCTAGTGGTCATTCTGATTAAGAGAACTCTGCACTAGGTTCTGCAATTGGTATGTGGTCATGTTGATCATTCTTCTTGTTAATCAAAGACCAACTGTCCTTGGTTGGATATAATTAATGGGCTCCTGTTCAATTTTACCAGGGAATCCGAGCCAAATTCATGGGAAGATGCAATGAACGATGAATTTGATCGGGTAAAATATCCTCGAATGCCATGGCATGATGTTCATTGTGCCCTTTGGGGACCACCTTGTCGTGACATTGCTAGGCATTTTGTTCAGCGGTGGAATTATGCAAAGGTGAGACTGTCAACAATCTCATCATAGCTCCAAGCATTCTAATCCTAAATTCCAGAGAGATATAATGCAGTTCTTGTTTCCCCCATCAGAGGAACAAAGCTCCAAATGAACAAGCAATTCCATTACTCATGCCCCAGCATCATATGGTTATCCCACACTACTTGGGAAGAAGCAAAGAGGAGGAGATTGAAAGCAAGAATACTGACTATCATATAGGCATGAAGAGGGAAGATTCCCTTTTCTCATCCCAAGACGTTCCTCTCCTTTTACCTGAGGACTCTGGTGGGATGGATGCTTCTGTAGGAGACACAGCATTAAATGAGTTAAGCTCCTTTTCACATCACCTTGACCAGCCAACCAGGGTCAGCAGTGGTCGTGCTTTTTCTTTCCGGAAGGCCAAAATTGAACCAATAGGTCCAGATACACCAATGAAGAGCTTTGTAGATGATCTTGACTCAGTGGATCATCATTGGAAGATGCCTATGGATAGAGTACCTCACATTAGCGTACACAATTCAGATCCAGAATGGTGGGAGACACAAGAACGTGGTGACCAAGGAAGTTTTGCAGATGAATCTGGCGAAGTTGGTCCTCGTGTATCCTGCCGTTGCCAGGTGTGTTGTTCTCATTCTGTCCAAGTATCATTGTTCTCAAACATATATGTGTCAATGACTCTGCATGTATCCTTTCTGTCATATATTTATATAATCTGAACAAGAGCTTCATATATTTGAAAGGTGATAGAAGCTGTTTACATCATTCTAAATTATTTGTTAGAGAAGCAAAATATCTTGAACCCCCTTGCATTTGTCAATTCTTGTGCAAAATATATTCTAAAATAACTTAGTAGGTTAGTGATACAGGTACTTACTTTTGTTTATTTTGTACTCTATTTCTAGTATTCAAATCCTTTAATTGTTCCTTAGGTTATTCGGAGTGTTAGTCAATGGTCTGCTGGAACTAGCCAAACAGAAGAGAGTATCCACAATGCTTATTGCTCTCTTATTGAGAAAGCAGAACACTTCATCTACATTGAGGTATAATGATTTCCTTGCTTATCATCCCTACATGATGTGGGAGGAAAATCCCTGGCTTTCATTATATTTCTTTGCTTCCGCTTTGATTTGGAGTTTGGACAATGATTGATCAGATGAACTCAATGCGTAATTGACTAATTAGAAGTACAGTTTAGTTGTCTCGTTGATATCACACATATTTCATCTTCTGTTTTATTAAGCTGTTAAAAGACAGGGCATGTCAGCAATAACTAGGCCTCATTTTATCCTGATGCCATGACCATCAGTTCTGAGGCTCCTTTTTTTTTATGTTCTTTTCTTTAATTTTTAAGATAAGTTCTTCCTTTAATGCCTTTCGATTTTCACTTTTCTAATGTTTTTATTTGAAAAGGGGAAAAAGCTTATTTTTCATGACCAGATGCATAGGCCAACACTACCGCGCAAGCTTTTGCACTTGTTGTACAAATACCTGTGTGGCAATTTTTGGACTGCTGGACTGAATCTGGGCCTGACTAACAACTTGTTTCAGAAAATATAATCTGAATCTTAGGCCAACAGTCCTAAAGCTGCCACTCATTGTTTGCTTGTCTAGTCAGCCATATTCCCCTATACTACATTTTTCCTTAATACTGAATATAATTAATAGACTGTGCCTCCTTTCTTTCTGTGCCAAAGGCCAATTCCTTGCGACAGGGCCAATAGCGAGCTGAGTGGGGTGCATGTATAATTAATGGACATTACCACTATAATATTTTACGACACATTAGAATACATGTCTATCATTTAGGTTTTTGAAGAGGAAGATGACCGTTCTCTAATTATTCAGGTAATAGTTTGCATGAAGACCCTAAATTGTAGTTCGGTTGCTGGAAAGCCACACAGGAATTCAATGCACTTATATGAAGGGTAAAAGATGTTTTCAAGGAAGGGGATCAGTTGCTTTTTTTGTAAAAAAAAAAATAATTTAACAAGAATAGAGAGGATGCTGCAATTAGCATGCAGCCTAGTATTGAAAATAGGAGGAGCGCTTCTTAGATAAATGAAAAAAATAACCAATTAGCACAGAGGCAAAAAGGAGAGGGGCTCGGGGTAATTAAAGACCTTATCTCTAGAGATCAAGAACAAAACTATTTAAAAATTGTCACTCAGTAAAAGGAAAATGCAGGGTTTCATTGAATATAATCGGACAGCCTGTTTTATCTATAATGAATTCAATATTGATGTGTGTATTTTGTGCATCGCCTTTCATGGACTTAACTGAATCAGCCTTGATGAAGTGATACAATAAATATATTTTGTCACATTTCCTTGCATGGAGGGTTTTCCCTTGTTTTGTATGCTTGATCTTCATTCTAAACCTTGTTCTGATTGTTCCATTTCTTCCCTGGCAACTTGCTCCAGAATCAATTTTTTATCTCAGGTCTTTCAGGAGATGAGATGATACAAAATCGTGTTTTGGAAGCTTTATATCGACGGATTATGCGAGCTTACCATGACAAAACATCATTTAGGGTCATAATTGTCATACCCCTCCTGCCTGGCTTCCAGGTTCTAATTCTTTATGTTTTGTGACTGCTTCAACACTGACAACTATGGATGTTGTATTTTTTTTCCATGGATGTTGGACTTACTTCTTAATTATGTAGGGAGGTCTCGATGATAGCGGTGCAGCATCTGTCAGAGCAATAATGCATTGGCAGTATCGAACCATTTGCAGAGGACAAAACTCTATATTACATAATCTATTAGAATTTCTTGGTTCAAAAATACATGATTACATCTCTTTCTATGGCCTTAGGGCTTATGGTAGACTCTTTGATGGTGGTCCTGTGGCAACCAGCCAGGTATTCTCTTGCATTTACACGTCTTATGCTTAAGTAAATGGATCATCTGACGTTAATCATTGAGGCATACTGCAGGTGTATGTTCACAGTAAAATCATGATTGTTGATGACTGTACAACTTTGATTGGATCTGCTAATATTAATGATAGGAGTTTACTTGGCTCCAGAGATTCTGAGGTACCCCTTCTTTACATTCTTTAATTATGCATTAACTTTTTTCTTGTGGAAATGAGCCACATATTCCATATTCCATCAAATACTTGTTGTTCTACATTTTTCTAGCTCTCTTCTTGAAAAAAAAAAAAACAAATGAATTTTTTCCCCTGAAGATCTGGAATAAAGCATGCATTTTTTTTAATTGGTTTTCCATCAATATCTTGGAGTTTCTTTCTCCAGGTGATCTACTGGACCTGAAATATCAAATATTACAAGTAATGCTAGAATAACTATAACTTGTACTGAACCTCTCAATTTGTGATGGTCTCAAATGTCTTTCCTTCTGCCTGCATCGTAATCACCCAAAAAAACTTAAAATGCTGATTGATCTGTTCATTGCTACATGCTTCATTTTGGTTTTTTCTACAATTCTTCTATGGTTAACTCTTGGCCGGGGAAAAATTCATAGTTAACTAATGCACAGTTATTGCACCGCTTTCATCCCTCTCCGTCTCTTCTGTGAATTTCAGATTGGTGTAATTATAGAAGACAAAGAATTGATCAATTCTTTTATGGGGGGAAAATCATGGAAAGCAGGAAAATTCTCTCAGACTCTGCGGTTGTCATTATGGTCTGAACACTTAGGCCTGCAAGCAGGGGAGGTTAGTGCATTTCAATGTTTCTAAGGGAGTAGTTGTTCTATGTTGTTGTTCTTTAATGACTGTTTATTTCTTATTGCTCAGATCAATCAAATAATGGACCCAATTGCTGAGTCCACATATAAGGATATTTGGATGGCGACCGCAAAGGTGATCAGAAAATATAATGTTAACATGTCTTGCTACTTGTAACTGTAACCGTGTTGAATATTTATGACAATATCCTGGAACTTTTCAACACCAGGCTTAACTTTGAAGTCCAGAATTCCATTTTGTTAGAGAGAATTATAAAACAAAGAGAAGAGTCCTATAATGATTTTATATCAACTTTGGTACCTGATACCTCCCAGCTTTCAATTTTTTATTATTTTTCAGAAAATAAATAGAAAATTAAAAAGAAATTTAGAGATCATCAAACAAACCAAAATTTAAAAATTTGGACTTCAACTCGTTTGAGAAATGTGCCCTATCATGTTAATGTCCGTAGAACTGAAGTTTATGGTGGCTGAAGTACTTGCCTCTTCATTTCAAATATTTTGATTTTTTTCATTGCCTTTTTTAGCCTTTCAAATTTCTAGTCTGAGGATGATAATTTTTCATCTAATCTTCTACTTCAATATTTAAATCAAATCTATTTTCATAATAGAACATGTTCCCATATAGTTTTATCCTGACTGTTATTGCATAACAAATATGCTGAAAATTGTATTTGGATACATTTTGCAGACAAATACTGCAATTTATCAGGATGTTTTTTCTTGTGTACCTAATGATCTGATACACACCAGGTATGGCAGTGACCATTTTCGTCCTTGTTCCTGTTTTGGGTGGCTCATCTAATTTCTCGCTTCTAAAATCGTGTTATTGTGCAGACTTGCTTTCAGGCAAAGCACAGCTTTCTGGAAAGAAAGAATTGGCCATACTACCATTGATTTAGGAATAGCCCCAGAAAATTTAGAATCCTATCAAGATGGAGGTATCAAGAAAACTGACCCTTTGGAAAGATTGGCATCAGTGAAGGGTCATCTTGTTTCCTTTCCCTTGGAGTTCATGTGTCAAGAAAATCTAAGACCTGCTTTTAATGAAAGCGAATACTATGCTGCTACTCAGGTTTTCCATTGAAATATGATTGGCCGTAGTGTAAATCATCAAGCATTTTTTTATCACAGGGAATTCTTGATTTATTGTTTGCAGAATTTGTTTTTCTTAAAATTCTGCAAGAGGGAGGGAGAGAGAGAGAGGCTATAGGTAGTTTTTTTTTGGGTTTCCTTTGCAGAGATCATATAAAAGCTAGCTGTTTAAAATTCATTGCTCAATAAAACACTGATTTACTGTCATGCTTTTCTTCATTACATTCTTATTTTTCTCAGCGCCGGACAGTATGTGTAGAAGTTCCCTGTAGGTCTCTTCTTCTTGGTCCAGAAACTTTTACACACGGCAAAGCCATGAAATGGACACCCTCCCGAATAACCAATCATTCAGTGGGTTATTTATGCATGTTTATGTCAATCAAAACAATGCATACTGAAGCCATAAGCACAATTTGCCATATAATCTGAGTAGTGGTTGCCTTCAAGATAATAAACGTGTTAATTGTTATCTAGAATAATCTTTTCTGTGGTTTGAGTTCCTGATCAGTCCTTAGGATGAAATTTTTCTAGAAAGCCAAATAATAGGCTTGATTGTGGCTAACATAGAGTTGGTTTAACGATGTAAGATCATACTAGATCCCTCTAGGTTTTGAGTTCAAGTTCTAAAGGAGATATATCTTAAGAGGGGGAGTACAAACCCCAAACCAGATACCAGATGATGATAATATCGCCCGCAAAAAAAATGGCTCGTTTGTGAGTTGCAGGTTTGATGCTTTGAATTTGGCCCCAAGGCAGGAAATTAAATAATCATTATAACATCAATTATTTTATTTTATCTTATTGTACGGTATCATGGACGCCTACTTTGTGGGATGTGATATCACAGAAGAGAATTCAGGGCTAATTCATTCACGAAAATACGTAATGGAACAGTACATCAGTATATATGCTGCCTAGCCACATCACCTAAGCTATTCTCTTTCTTCTAACTAACTTCCAAGCCCAATATGCATTGATATCACAGTTATTTACTATAAGCCCCCCGTTACATCATAATATATATATATCAATACTCCCCCCTAAAGACAATCCTTGTCCACAAGGATTTCATTTGTAGGAAGTGCAACAGTGGAAAACTGAGGAAATTGACGTTGAATGGTTGCTAAATCTTCCCATGTAGCATCCTCGGGTTGAGCATATTTCCACTGAATTAAAACTTGAGTGATAGGGAGATTGTTGCGGTTGATAAGCTTCCTACCCAAGATTGCAGCAGGTTCTAAAGCAAATTGACCTTGGTCATCCACTGGAGGAAGAGATTGAGCAAGAATAGCGGAGGGTCCCACATGCTTTTTCAAGAGGGAAACATGGAAGACAGGATGAATTCTAGTAGTGGAAGGTAATTCCAATTCATAAGCCACAGCACCCACTTGCTTCAAAATGCGGAATGGCCCAAAATAACGAGCAGCCAATTTGTGGAGAGAAGAATTATTTAACAAATTCCTCCTAAAAGGGTGCAATTTCAAGTAAACCATATCCCCAACAGCAAAGTGACGGTCAGAACGATGTTTATTAGCCTGAGTAACCATTCTGTGCTGAGCCCTCAAGAGATGTTGTTTCAGAGATTGCAGAACAAGTTCCCTAGATAAACAAGTCCTATCAACCAAATCATTAGGAGAATCACCAGCAATGTAAGGAAGGTGAACAGGAGGAGAAACCCCATACACAGCCTCAAATGGAGTCATTCCAATGGCAGAATGAAAAGTAGTATTATACCATAATTCAGCAAGGGATAACCACTTAACCCATTGCTTTGGAAAATCCCCAGTCATGCAACGAAGATAGCATTCTAAACAGCGATTGAGAACTTCAGTTTGGCCATCCGTTTGAGGGTGATAAGCTGAAGAATAATGAAGGTTCACCCCATACAATCGAAATAATTCCTTCCAAAATTTCCCACAAAAAATAGGAACCCTATCGGTGACAATGTTCTTAAGGAAGCCATGTAATTTAACTATATTATCCATAAACAGTTGAGCGACATCCACAGCAGTAAAAGGATGTTTAAGAGCAATAAAATGAGCAGCCTTAGATAACCGATCGACGACTACAAGAATTGTGGTTTTGGAATAAGATTTAGGGAGACCACTTATGAAATCCATAGACAATTCAGACCATACATGTTCAGGTATAGGCAAGGGCTGAAGAAGGCCAGGAGATGCTACTAATTCAGGTTTAAAACGTTGGCATGTAGGACATTCCCGAACAAAATTACGCACATCTTTTTCCATACCCTTCCAATAGAAAAAAGAGGCAAGACGTTTAAAAGTGGAATGTATACCTGAATGCCCTCCAATTCCATCAGCATGAAAGAAAGTAAGTAAATCAAGGCGGAGAGACCTATCCGCTGCCACGACTAACCGGCCAGTACGCTTGAGCAATTGGTGCTGCCAAGTAAATTTAGGATGGGAATCTGGATCAAGTTCCAAATCCTTAACTAAAGTTTGCAGAACCGGATCAGTCAACCAGGAATCACGCACCCGGCTGTACAATGGAGATACCGGAGCTGTTAGTGCAAAACAAGTGTCCTCGGGACGTCTAGAAAGTGCATCCGCCACAATATTATCACTTCCTTTCCGATATACAATTTCATAATGAAGTCCCCATAATTTGTGTAACCATTTAAACTGATCCTGATTTAAATCTCGCTGTTCTAACAAATGTTTCAAGGGAAGATGATCGGTTCTGATAATAAATTTGCGGCCTCCCAAGTAAGAGCGCCACTGTTTCACAGCAAATAAAATAGCAAGAACCTCCCTTTCATATGTCGACAAGGATTTCTTGGAAGGAGGAAGAGCTTTGCTAGCATAAGCCAAGGGATGGCCATTTTGAGATAAAACAGCACCCAACCCAGATCCAGAGGCATCAGTTTCAATAACAAATGTATCAGTAAAGTTAGGTAAGGCTAATACCGGAGGAGACATCATTGCTGCCTTAAGGGAAGTGAAAGCTGCAGAAGCTTCTTGAGACCAAATGAACGGTGTATTCTTCTTCAAAAGGGCTGTGAGTGGCTGGCAAATGGAGCCATAATGGTGAATAAAGCGACGATAGTACCCGGTGAGCCTAGGAAACCACGCAAATCCTTGATAGAGGAAGGAATTGGCCAAGAAGCAATAGCCTCTAGCTTCGTAGGGTCTGCCTGAACACCCTGGCCAGAAATAAGGTGACCCAGATAATCCAATTGAGTGGCAGCAAAAACGCACTTGGATGCCTTGGCAAAGAGTTGATGGTGTCGCAAGGTAAGAAGAGTAGTTTCTAAATGGTGCAAGTGAGAGGACCAATCAGGGCTGTAGACCAAAATGTCATCAAAGAACACCAAAAGAAATTTCCGCAAATAGGGTTTAAAAACAGAATTCATGAGGCTTTGGAAAGTAGCCGGTGCATTGGTTAATCCAAACGGCATGACTAAAAATTCATACAACCCCTCATGAGTCCTAAAAGCTGTTTTAGGTATATCAGCTTCTCTCATTCTAATTTGGTGATAGCCAGCCCTTAAATCCAATTTGGAAAAGAAGTGAGCACCAGTCAACTCATCTAGTAATTCCTCAATAATAGGTATAGGAAACTTGTTCTTAACCGTAGCCTCATTAAGTCTACGATAATCAACACAAAATCGCCAAGTACCTTCTTTCTTTTGAACCAAAACAACAGGGGCAGCATAGTCACTTGAACTCTCACGAATGATGCCATTGTGAAGCATATGTTGAATCTGTTGTTCAATCTCAGTTTTCTGGACAGGACCATAACGATAAGGGCGGCAGCTGATTGGAGTCTGATCCTTTAGAGGAATGGAATGGTCAAAGGTCCGGGAAGGAGGTAGAGATGTGGGTTCCGCAAAAACATCAGCAAAATTGTGTAAAAGAGCCTGTAATTCAAGTTGTTGGTCTGGAGACAGACAAGACTCAGGCTGAAGACTAACATGCAACAAGGAAGGCGTGTGAATAAGATATAACTCTGTAGCTACAACAAAATCACGAGAAGTCAAGACCTCCTCAAAAGAAGCTTGGGTACCAGAATGCACCCCATGTATTTTAACAGGGTGACCGTAAAGATCCATGTCCATTGAAAAACGGCCTAGAGTCTTAAGCCAATCGATTCCCAAAATAGCATCATAACCTCCTATTTTCATAACCAGAAAATCAGAGGAGAAATTCGCCCCACCCAATTCCCAAGTAAGATCAGGGCAACATTTAGTAAGGCAAACCTGACGATTATCAGCAACGGTTAACCGAATTGGAGGGCGTTCATGCATCTTGAGCTTAAGTTTCTTGACCACCGAAGCGTCTATTATATTGTGTGTACTCCCAGTATCGACCAACATGATCAGAGGCTGGTTCTTAATTCGAGCAACCAGCTTTAGGGTGGAAGTGTGAAGGGCTCCTTCAATGGCATTAATGCTGCCGTCCGCCTCGCCTTGCGCATCCCCCACAGCATCTTCAAATTGCTCGACATCCTCGTCGAAAACCAAACTGAAAATGTGGGAATCCTTGCATCGGTGAGACGCGGAGTATTTCTCGGGACACCAGTAGCATAAGCCCTTCCGACGCCGGTCCTCCATTTCCCGTTTGGAGAGCTGCCGTGTAGGTTTCGAGACGGACCCCATCGAAGGTGGTGTTGAAGTGGAGAGGGAACTGGAACCCGAACCTGAAGATGCAACTGGACTCGCCTTCAAGGACTGGAGCCCCGACTTGGACATATCAGCAGGATTACTCCACGAAAATGGGCTGAACTTAGAGCCCACCACTGTAGCAGAATGATGACCCAAGTCCGACGAACGACCAGAGGACCCGATTGAAGAGGAGACCACACGTCGGTCTCGTCCAGGTGCGTTCTCGTGAAGGGCCTGGATCGTGGCCTCTTGCAACCGAGCCGAACATGTTGCGCTGGCCAAGGATGGGGGAGCAAAGTTGAGGACAAATTGGCGGATGTCTGATCGAAGACCGCCGATAAAAAGGTTCACTGCCACAGCTTCCGGAATATCGACCTCAGATAAGAGCTCGTCGAATTGGCGCTCATAGTCGGTGACGAAACCATCACCTTGCTGTAATATTTTTAAAGCAATCAGTGGATGCTCAACGCGAACGTCGGTAAATTTCTCCTCCATGTGCCGGAAATACTCCTCCCAACGGACCTCAGACAATGAATGATGGCGCATGAAAGTTTGATGCCACCGAAGGGCATGCCCTTCCAGATGAATGCTAAGCAAGCGAACACGGTGCTCTGGTGGTGTACCATCCACGTCAAAAAACTGACGGCAGCGATAAGCCCATCCACGAAAATCAGACCCGTCGAACCTCGGAAATTCTACTCGGCTCTGTTTCGTGGGGATGAAGTAAGACGATGGTTGTTGTGGTTGCTACAACTCATGAAAAGATCCAAAAGGAGGAATACGGGAATATATCACGGAACTAGATCCACCGTCATTGCTTCCAGTAGGAGCTACAGGTTGCTTCCCACTGTTCGGCGGAGAAGACGACGAAAATCGGCCTTCCAGTACCTTCAGAATTTCCTCAAGCCGAGTGGCTGTTTGCTTGAGATCAGCAATTTCCTGAGAATTCTGCTCAAAACGATTATGCACAGTCGTTTGCAGCATTTCGAAGCGACTCTCCAAGTCACCTATACGATCCTGGGATCTCGTGTCTGGCGGCGGTACCATGGCCAGACAGAGGGCTCTGATACCTTATGATATCACAGAAGAGAATTCAGGGCTAATTCATTCACGAAAATACGTAATGGAACAGTACATCAGTATATATGCTGCCTAGCCACGTCACCTAAGCTATTCTCTTTCTTCTAACTAACTTCCAGGCCCAATATGCATTGATATCACAGTTATTTACTATAAGCCCCCTGTTACATCATAATATATATATATCAGGATGTGATTGTGGTCATCGTTTTTTTGCTACATATTATGTGTGCACATGAAATGCCTATCGATCTCTTTTGTTTTCATCTGGAAAAAATGTCTGCACATTCGTAATGAAGATCAATTTAGTATAACATTCCAATAGTGTTGTTGGTTGATTATGATTAATCTTAAGAATTTACTAATAAATAGTCTAAAATAAACTTGAAATCTCTTGTGATATAATTTCAAATCTATTTTGACAATAAATTATTGAGTTGATGTGCAAAAATACCCATGAGCTTTTATTAAAAGTGCTTCTAACACCATATATTTTTTTGAAGATGCAAAAGGAGGAATACTTGCATACTTCATGAGCGTCACCTCATATATATTTTGACTAATTAAAATACAACTCATCTTATTTTAATCCCACATGGCTTATAAGTGATCTAGAGAAATTCAAATTTTATAATTTTAAAAAATAAAAACTCAATTGAGGGAATTGCATTTTTTATTTTTTCCAGATTATCAAGTTTATATTTTTTTAAAATCATAAAATTTGAATTTTTTTATATGACTCATTAACCATATGAAATTAAAATGAGATGATTTTGTTGTATTTTGATTAGTCAGAATATAGATGAGTTGATACTCTTTGAGCATGTATTTTCATGCAAAATCACCAATAAGTTTTCTAAACTAGAGCAAAAATACCAAGCACCGGTAATCCCCGCTAGTTAGTGGACCGGAAAAGCTGATTTGAAAGGTGACGTGGCCATTATAATTTAGGAGAATTATATTTAGATCTCAAAAAATACAAGAAATAAAAAAATAGTATTTAGAGATTGTAAAATGAAAAAATAGTCTCATAGAATTATCAATACAAACTACTAAAATTATTAATAAGACTATTTTTACATTTTACAATCTTCAAAATCATTTCTTCGTTTATTTTTTTCCCTGTAACCTAAATATAATTCTCCCTGATAATTTTCAGGTGGGAAGCGTTCTATTGTCAGTCACTCAATCAGGTTCCCAAGCAAAAGGCCACCAGTCGACCTCCAGCAGTATCTTCAACTGATCTAACTCAAAAAAATAATGATAATAACTCTTCCGCTCTCGATTCATCTCTGCTCCAGAAATTCATCAACAATCCATAAATAAATAAATAAAAAAAAAAAAAAAAAATCTATCAATTAAAAATATTCATCTAATTAACAGTCTGTTTCCATATAACAAAACTGAAGAAAAGGTACCCAACAATGAACCCCTTCCCATCGTTTACGAAACTTGACATCAGCAGTAATAATTTTCTTGGAGATTAAAAGAGGGGGGAAAAAATTATCAGGCTTTAAGATGGCAAAAGATGAGGATTATGTTGATCGAGATCGATAGAGGATGCGATTGATGACGGCGACGGACTCCAAGATCGATGGCGACAAACTCCCCGTCGCTGCCTCCCCATAGTCTAGCCAATTTATGGCAGATCTATGGACCACAGTTCGATGGGTTACGGTTTGTAGAACGCAACTTCACAGGCGGAGGGAAGCAGAAAGGAAGGAGACGAAGTGCGATGCGGATACAACAGTGATACGGTGGCCGACAAAGAGGATGGGGAGGTGATGGGTGCGTCGTGAGGGTGGGTTGACGTCTTGACGAGCATGGGTCGTGCGAGTTGCTGTGAAAGTTGGTTAGGAATTTTTATTTTTTAAAAATAATAAATTAATATTGATTGGCACATGTGGATTATTTTTTATTTTAATTTTTTCAATTCAGCGCCCGCTAGAAATTATCATATCCACGTTAGTTTTGATGCCAATATTTTTAGTTAATTAATGGTTAAAAATATAATTATAATTTTATATTTAAATTTAATTTATGATAATCCATTTTTTATCTTTTATTGCATCAAAAGCATTCCCGCTCTAGACTTCTGCTCCATTTCAACTCGAGGCATAATGATCATCTATTTATCAAACTAACTTTTGCGAAAGTATAAATTTAAATATTATGAATGCAGTTGTACGTTTTGGGGAATGAGTCTTCTGTCCTCTGCCTGAAAGTTTTAGTTGGGAGAAAAGATGAAGTAGTGAAGGTTCCTGATTAAAAAGAATATTAAAGCATATGAACAAAAGTATTAGTTAGGAATCATCAATATATCAATACATATCTTTAATAGTATTAGCTATTTTGTTATTGGTCCATGTGTATTGTCCATATAATCAATAAGATCATTCTTATTGATTGATTTGGTTTAATTTTTCTTTCTTTACAATAAATTCCAAACATTAAATGTGTGTTTAGTTTAATATTTGAAATTTGAAATATTTCAAAATCAAATAGCCTCTTTTAGGTTCATATCAACGGTAAGCACAACTTCCATGCATTACACGGTGATAATCATCTTGTTCGTAAAATAATATGAAAAGAAATGGTCCATATATATATTATCAAGTTGCTTAGAAAGATCATAACCCTATGAAATTAGTTAGAAGAAATAAAGATGCTACCATTTTATTTTGGGAAAATCGCTTGTAAACACCAAATAGGGAAATTAATTGCTATTTGCCACCTAGAAATACAAGGTACTGAATTGTCGTTAATATTGAACATAGAAAAACAAAAATGCCCTTAGTAAGCACTATAGGCAGAAGCAAACAATTAATTGCTTATATCATAGTGGCTTGTTTAGCTCTCATGTTCGGCGAAGTGCGGTGGTATCATCTTCTGTTGTGGTCGTTAATCACTGTGGAGTCCGTCAATCACTCTATAGCCCTTCTTCATATTTTAGTTTTTGGTGGAGGTGATGTAATATCCCAAATTTAATGAAGATTAAAATTTTCTAAAAAGAAAATTTAAATGGGAATTTGATAATAAGTCAAATTATGGAACCTACAAAATTTAAGGAATCTTAAATTAGACAAAGGGAAAAATTAGGGCCTAGTGTGTGTAATTAATAGGATAAAAATATACTTATATATAAGATATTCACATCCTAAATCTGATTTTTTGGTGGAGCACCGTAGTTGGCAGCTTCATCCACCCCTCTTTCATTGTTAGGTTGACACGCTATGCACACACACTTACACCTACACCTACATGATTCACCTAACCACAATTATCTAACATTCTTCAACCGTATAATCCACACTTCATGCACTCCCTCACTCTCCGTTTCTTCAAGTCAGAAAAAAAGAGAGAGCTGGTCATAGAGAGAGTGAAAGAAAGAAAGAAAACAGAATAGAGAAAGAGAGAACAAGAGAGAGTCAAGAGAGCAAGAGTGATCGGTGCAATTGAGGAAGGAAGAAGAAGCTCTAAATTCCACATCCAACATCATAAATATATTTAGGTGAGTCTCCTACATATTTATCCTTATTTTCACGTTGGATTTGAGTGGTTTCTGTGGTGGTTTTGTTGCTGGAATAAGAGAAAATTCGTCCGAAAGTTTCTGTCACCGAAAAGTTGTTAAACCAGTGATTGTGTGACGATTTTGGGGTGAATTTTGGAGTTCTTTGGTTATGAAATTTGCTCATTTACCTCAGTACATATGTGTAGGAGAGTATAGAGTTAAAATTCGTGAGGTTTAGAGTACAAATTCATGTATACATGCTAGTTTTCTCAATTCTGTTTTGCTGTCCGAAAAACAGAGTACATACCTGAAACTTGTAAAATCTTAAACAGAGGCTATAGGTGGAATTTTCGAATGGGTCTTTTTATATCGATAGTTTAGGATGTGTAGTTGATGATAGAATCAAGAAAAGTACAATTTGGAATGAAAATGGATGAGTTCTTGATTTTTGATGTTAGACTGTCAAAACTGACGTTTTTGGGAGCCAGTCAGATTTATGTTGCGTTTTGACTAGGAAAACCTTAGTGAATAATTATGAGATTTTACAGTAATATATTAGACATTCATAGCTTTCCAATGACTCCAAGAAATAATTATTTTGATATCTTTAACGAGAGTTATGATTTTTGAAAGTTAAGTCAGTAACAGAGATCATTCTGGACGTTCAAGCCTGACAGTTATGGTTTTCGAAAATTCTGGGAACGATTAGATAAAATCTAGTAGTTTTTGATATTTTTTCATGAAACTACACTTAAATAGCTTTCCATAGAATTTTAGAACACTCCATTTCGATTTTTGTAGAGTTAGTTATGAATTTTTGAAGTTAAGTTGCTGACAGATTATATTTCTGAAAGTTAGATTGGTTGTGGCGAAAATTTGGAAAACTAAACTTTAACGAAAAATTATGAAACTTTCCAGATTTAAGGAAGACATTTAGACCTTTAAATTGATGGGTAGAACATAATTTTTGGACTAGTAGATTAAAAGATATGGATTTTTGAAGTTGAGCTTTGTTTCTGAATTTCTATATGGAACAGTAATAGTTGGCCAAATTTCTGGATAATATATGTAGTCAGTAATCATATTTGGATATTTTTCCATGAAATTACATTTAAAGACCTTCATTTAGGCTTTGGAATCAGTTAATTTGGAATTTTCTACAATTAGTTATGAATTTTCAAAGTTGACTGAAAATATGTCAATTTCTGGAAAATTGTGAAACTGTTGTTTGGCAGTGATTTTGTAAAAACTGAGGTTAAAAATGTATTCCTTGGATGAAAATATGTTAGAAGAGCCTGGGTCAAAATTTCTGAAAAAGTATAGTCGGACCGGGTACAGTGGGGCCGGGACCGGGTCCCAGGGGCATTTTGGTAAATTTTCAGTATAGACTAATATAACCACCAAAAATATTATGGGAATCTCTGAAGGGGTACATGAATAGGTTTTAACCTAATTCTTGTACATTTGGAATTTTAGGACCGAATTAATCGCCTGAGCCGTTGGCACATAGTTCGAGGAACTATTCGTGTGTAGCAAAAAGGGACAGAAGGTAGTAACTCTATCTCTCATACACTATGTGAATGTTGATATGCTATATGTTGCTATATTCTGTTATATGAACACGTGCCTAGGGCACATTACCTAGCTGTGGTATGGGACTCAGCTGAGGTACACGGACATGTAGGGGATCCAAAAAGTCATTTGGCCCTGAGTATTGTGTACACACATGTTATAGTATGAATTTTCATTTACATTATATGGTGCATTACATATTTAATTTTCGCATTTTATATGATGGATTATGTGTTACTACTGAGATTCCTTGGAATCTCACCCTTTTTCATAAATAATAAATGTTCCAGCGGGAACCAGTGGCTCCAAAGGCAAAGTGGAAGACATGGGCAATTAAGATGTGCAGGTCCTAAGATCAGAGTTATTTGGTTATATTAGTTTAATTTTAATATGTTGGATATTTTGGACAAATTTGTAAAATTATCAAACCATGCGGGGAAGACTCCTGTATGTAAGCTTGAATTTAATATCAGTATATTTATGCTATTCCTGTGTTGCCCACCGAACTGCGTATCATTTTCCATAAATACTTTGAAAAAGGTGAAATAAAGATAAGGGTGTGACAGGTGATGATTTGTATATTGGTTGTGGACCTCAATTTTGTGTATTGTTGTGTGTATGAATAAGGAGATAGTAAATATTATTGTGGGTTCATTAGATATTTTAAGTTTGAAAGATTCTTTGCACATAAGGGTATATTCATTGCACATCATGGAAGAGCGTTGGCACAACAGCCAAATCCTTTCCACACATGGGAATAGTCACAGATAGAACAACCTTTGCATATCATGGAAGACACATTACACATGTAGAAGATCAATTGCATATAACGGAAGATCCTTGACACATAATGGAATATCATTTGCACATATCGTGGATGATCATTGCGCGCGCACGGAAGATCCTTTGCACGTCATGGAAGATCAATTTTTGTTAACCAAACATGCTGAGCTGACAGTTCACAAGTCATCCACATCATTTTTGTTAAGGTGCAGACAATGTTCCCTTTTTGAAACTTACAGGACAAAATTGCCCCTTAAACTATATTATATTGTCTATGAATCTGCTTATATAATGAATTACTGCAGTTTGCTGGCGGCAAGACACCTTGGTGATGAAGCTTAAAATAATTTTCTGGATCATACCTTCCCTGGGGACCGTAAGACAACCATACATCAGTACTTAGAAGAGGTGGGAACAGGCATTATGGATGAAGAAACACGCGAATCTTTAAAAGACCGTTGTGGCGGTTGATGAAAGCAAGAAACCGTGCATTTTCCAGTGAAGGCTCTCAGCTTTTAGCTGTTTCTGGAAAATTATTATTTTCGTCAATTTCATATTGTGGGGGTCACAAATTCAAAATTAAACTTGAGAAGAGGGGGTCTTGTACCAATATGACAGATTTCTTGGGATTTTTTTTTTTTTTCCTGACCAGAATTTCTTACAATGAAGACATGGACAATAATTCGGTAATAGTTGTTGGCAAATAGAAAGGGTGGCTGTACCGAAGATGTAAAACAAGCCCATGTATCATATTATTGTGTTTTCAGAAGCAAGCCTTATCACTTATATTTTTCTTTGATGCTCAAACTGTTTTTAAAAAAATAGTTAAATGATTGCAGTTCTTCTATGACTTATTGTAAGTGATTCCCTGTTATAGAGTCCATAACCGCTGGCTTGCCTACATTTCCATGTCGTAAATCTCACTGGCATCTGCATAATTTAAATTTGGACAAAATCAATACTTTCTCTGATCTGTTCCTTCCAAAAAGTCCCACATCGGTAGATTTGTAAAAGAAATGGTAGGAAGGTGCCTATAAATAATGGAAGCGTGAGTAATGCCGGCTTAACCCGTCCTGTCAGGGGTGAAAGGCGACTCGTCAATGATCGTTCAGAGACGGCGGGTCGTGCCGACACCTTAATGGAGAACACACCTCTTCAGACGAGCGGTTTCCGCCCTACTTTCGGTGGGTCCGCCCGTCAATTTTTGGAAGCCTCTCTCTTCTCCAGGGAGGCTCACTAATTCTCTTTCACTAATTTCGTAGCAGATTTTGTCTTGAAACGTCGCTCGAAGCTATATGTATCAACTTGTCTCTCTTAGCAAAGGATTGAACGTTGGATTTCAACGAGTACCATTGGACTTGGTGACAGAATATTATGCAGAGGTTACAAAAATCAAGAGGTATAACCGTACAAGTATGCAAGGTTATGGAAGTTAAAAGCAAATTAAGCAACCAATTGATCTACAATAATCACGATCAAAATGTCCTTGACTCAAAAATACCCTTAATAATTTAATTCAAAGCCCAAGCACCGTTCCCGGTGAACTTGGACGCGTTCTTCAGTGGGGACCACGCATTTGATCGCTAGAAGTCTCATGGACTGTTGCTTCCTTCATTGCAATACAAACAACGTGTTCTCTAGTATTGCGTGCTTTTATCTGCCATCGTCTAGGATAATACGGAGGTTTGAACTTTGAATGAGTGAGAAATCGCGTTACGTCAGAGAGCAAAGTGCCAAATTGATAGATCGGTAAATTTTGGTATATGAAGCTGTAAATACAAGAGAGGCTCCCAAATTCAGTTTCTTTTTCTTTTTCAAATTTCATGCCGTATTATAAATAGATTTATCTACTGATGATACAAGATTGGGGATTTTTTTTTTTTTTTTTTTTACATTGTGGTGTCACGAGTGCCATCTTTCTCAAGTTCTCGGATGAGCAGTTCCATCATCTTCTTGTACATTGGCATATAATGATCATTGATCATTGATTTTGAGAGTCTGAGCTTGCTGTACAGCTCTCTGGGTGTTCCATATAAACAGACGCGTTCCTCAACAGGATCATCAGAAATTGAGTCCGAATCTGCCTGACAAGGTACAGACACAATATGCATGATTCTCCCCGGAGGATAAAAGCGATGGTTATCGGAGTTGTTGGACGATGTACTTGTGTTGCTGCATTCTGCAGCATCAACAACAAGCTCATTCTCTTCCTCTATTATCTCTTTAGCTGCAGCTGCCTCTTCTTCCTGGGTAATGTTTGACGCATTTTCTGGCATCTGAAGCTTTTTCTCCAGCTCACACCACAATTGACCTTCAGTAAAGTCATCCGCGGTGGAACTGGTGGCACCTTGATTACCAGGAAGGAGTTGCATCTCTTCATCTGTGTCATCGTGGCTCGATACTCTGCTTGAGTAGCAGTGATCATCTTTATCCAGCACTGGCTCAGTGTCCATCTCTTCGGTCAAAACAGATTCGGTTCTTGCCTCACATATTAGAGAAGCATCAGCAGCCAAGTTCTCTATTTTGGAGTTAGATGATAGGTCAACATTTCGGCGGCGTGCGGCCATGCAAGACCATGTTGATAAAGATGATCGAGTTCTGACAACAGCTTCAGCAACACTCTGTGCACTCTTCATCACAACCTGCAAAAACAGCAGAATCTCACTATCACCATACGCACATTATGTATGAAGAATCCCCTATACAAAATGATCATCAATAGAAATTTTGCTACTTGTCTCGGACAGTACTACTTATTCACTCCTTCATATCATATGCATATTCAGACCTATTACTAAACAACAGAACTTTGTTGCCAACAACATATCAAAGAACACTATGCATCAAACATTGTCAATACCTATTTCAAAAAGAAATCAGATATGGAAGCTTACCTGAGTGCCACTGGTTACTGGCCGCAGAATAGCACCTGCACCAGCTACCCTGGCTTTTGCACTAGATATTGAAGGTATGTGTGATCCAAGCACAGTTGCGGAGCGACAGACAACATTCAGGACCTTCGTACGCTGAACCTGATCCCGTAGATCATTCAACCAAGATGATGCGGTAACCTAAGGGCAAGTAACGGGAGTAAGAACAGGGAAAGCTCCAACAAAAAGCATCAAATTTCAAGAAAATTAAGATAATTGTTTTTGAGGAGATTGAGTCAAAGCACCTCAGCGCGAAGATCATCAACTGAGGAAGCTGAGAAGGTAGGCACCAAGTCAGAGCCATTTATAATAGTGGTAATAAAATGCTTCCCCGATTCTGCTAACTCCCACGTCATACAGGCAGCTGCAAAAATCAATCAAGGTCCTTTTAGTAAGTACACGGAGAATAATTTTGAATGGAAAAAGATGGCATCATAGCTAGCAGCTACATACCTGGGGCAAATGTGACACAGGAAATTGAAGAGAATTCTTTTTGTTCTCTCAGGATATAAGTTAACAATGCAGCAGTGCCACCACCAAGAGAGTGCCCAACAATCTAATGAAGATAAAAAAAAACACCATTTTGGTGAACATATTCTTTAAAGAAAACTAAAAATGCAGCGTCTAGATGAAAGTAAAATACCTTTACGTTGAAGTCAGGACATTCAGCAAAGGCCTTAAGCAGAGTTGGAGTGCAGAGCTTTGCGATCCAACGAGCTGCAGCTACCATACCACAGTGTGCATATCCTAAAACTAAGTTGTTAATTCCACCATCATCTAAAACTGAATGATGGAAGGGCACAACAGCACCAGTTGCCGCCGTCAGTGTGTCTTTTATACTATGAGTACCCCGGATCAAAAGCAGAAAACATTTTGATTTTGCATCACGAATAATCGTGAAAGCAGGTCTCAGAAGCTGCATTAAAATTCCATGCCAATAAAATCATTTATCTGTTACAGTAATATTTTAATATCTGGTCG
This sequence comes from Inga laurina, assembly GCA_963855925.1. Classification (NCBI taxonomy): domain Eukaryota; kingdom Viridiplantae; phylum Streptophyta; class Magnoliopsida; order Fabales; family Fabaceae; genus Inga; species Inga laurina. The sequence goes on from OY979702.1 coordinate 11,565,504, forward strand.
GAAAGTGAAAGTTAGGTCCATCCATGTTGTTGTCATCCCACGGTTTACTTTCTGGCATGGGCACATCTAGCACTATTTAAAGGTCAACCTAACCTTGTCTAATAAAATACTATACTAGTTTCCTTTAGTTGGATCCCACGTGTTCCATATGGGCAAGTGGGAATCATCATTTCCGCTAGAAAATATTAGATTGGGTTTTGGTGCTACAAAACCATTAGTTGCCTTGTTTCGTATGGCATAGGTGGTCTCACTGTCCATACGGAAAACACGGGTCTCTTTCAGAATACCTAATTTTTATACAGCGGGGACCATAGTTTTGTGATTGTCCCTCTAATCTGATGAAACCTACCTCTTCCCTTAATACAAGACTCAAGAAAGCTACCCAGTTTCTGAATGTTAACTCATTTACTGAATCTAGGGACAAAGATGAAGCAGAGGATGCAAGTCATTGTATAGCACTAGATACCATGCCTCAAATTTCAAGGAAAGTTGCAATTACTGGTTCAAGATGAGGACCATAAAATCCAAGTCAGCGGGGAAGCTTTTATTTTAATCTGGCTTACTCTTCTCCAATCCCACCCCAAAAAGCGAAAAATAGAGAGACAAAATATGTATAACTTACGCCTGCTTTGGGCTTCTGTAGAAGGACATCGGCTAAGGAGAATCCAGCAGATTCTAAAAACACCGGAAATGGTTTCTTTGAGAATAGCATACACATTGTCAACAACCTCAGTAGATCATGCAACTCTGATATAATTTTGGGGCTTTTAAGTTGAACACAGTCAGTTCCCGCATATACACTTGCAACTCGTAAATTACCCTGCAAGCATCCCATACCCGTTAAAATCTCAAATTATACACAGAACATTGTAACTTTTGAAACTCAGACTTCAAGATTCAATGTTGGATCCGACAAGCTGAAGTGAAAATCATGCACCCTTACCAAACAGAAATTGGATTCAGCAGACGCACCTGTTTGCGCATAAAGTAATTAATGCCAAAAGCCAAGTCACCGATGGGCCATTTACCCAAAGTCTCCGAATAGGTGAACCTCAAGGTTTCTGATAACATAATGACTGATTCCAACAGAGTCGCCGGAGGCTGAGCCGGCCTTCGGGCAATCCTTCTCCTCCTTAGTGATCTTCGGGATCTCGATAAATCCCCATCAGGAAACTCGTCGTCTTCAGCCTTCCTCGCCAATCTTCTACTCAAAACATAGTAAAGCATCATCGCCGCTCCGGCTGCGGTCGCCACCGTCCCAGCCGCCATGGAATAAGTTCCTAATTACTGAGAAGAAACTACCAAGCCAGAATCCAGAAAAAATTGGTTCCAATCATACGCAGAAACCACCCAAACTGCTATACAAGAATCAATTTAGTATCACCACAAAAGAATTCTTGATTGTGAAGGAGATGCGAGCAAGAAAAACACAAATCTTGCGAGGGGAAAAACCGTGTGATCAAAATCAAAGAAAAAGAAGAAAGATTTCGATTGAGGGGAACAAATGAAGTACGTTCTGGTGGAGGTAGTGTTGATTTTTTATTTATTGAGTATACCGGAAAACATCATATTCAGAATTCCACGAAGCGACTACGAATGATCATTGATCATATTATATGAATTAAAAAACAAGAGGAAATTTTAAATAAATACCATTTAAACTTAAAAAATTCTAAAAAATCTGTTAATACATGAAAATGATAAATAGGTTTTAAGGGATTATTTTAAAATTTTGAAATGTTATGTTTTTATCAAAATACGCTTAAAGTTTTTTTTTAAAAAGAAAGAACCCTCGCCGGAGTTGGAGCTTCGTCGCCGGCACCACCCCCAGGGGGGACTCAGGTGCCTGTCGTCAGAGCTTTGATGCAAGCGGTTGGAGCTTCGATTGCAACTTGAGTAATGAGATTGATTATTTGAGTGCCATAAATCTTATTCGATGTCATTAATAAGTTGAATAAAAACAATAACAATTTGAGTATAACGATTGACAAATTACACTCCCAAAGGTTATTAATGACTACACTCAAATTATCATTGTCAATACTCAAGTTATCATTTCTTTTATTCAACTTATCAACAACGTTTGATAAAACTTAGAGAGCTCAAGTAGTCAATTCATATACTCAAATAATCAATCATATTACTCAAGTTGTCACCGAAGCATCAGTCACTAGTGCCAGAGGCTTGCCGACAGGGTGGTGCTGGCCGCCAAAGCTCCAAACACCGGCAAGGGTTTTTTCTTTTTTAAAAAAAAAAACTTGAAATATATTTTAATAAAAGCACAACATTTCGAAATCTCATAGTAATCCCTTGAGACCTATTTATCATTTATATCTGTTAACAGACTTTTTGAGATTTTTTAAATTCAAATGATATTTATTTGGAATTCTTCCAGAAAGATTATCAGATTATGTCCAAATAATGCCCATGTAAGAAATAGTGCAATGCTAACTTATATTAAATAAATGCTATTATTTTATTAAAAGAAATCTTTATGGGATATATTAATCTAACAATGTTCATTTTGAAATTTAACCGACTAGTATTTATTGGCAATGCAAATTAATGACTCTTTTCTCACTTCAAATTTCATTTATTAGTAAAACGTCAAAATTATTATACTTAAATTTTTTTACCTTGTATATTTAAATTAATTTAATGTTACAGTCAAGCATTTAGATTCATTAGCTATGGATCGTTATAACTTGATCAGTGGTATCGTATTCCTATATTAGGTATACAGCTGCAATAACTACTTGGATGTAGCAAAGTCATGTTAGTTGGCTTTTTTTTTACATTAGCAGTCGGATTAATTGATTGTTAATAGCAGTCTAGCAGATTAATCCAAAAAAAAAAACTTGATTCAATGTTTAATGATAATTTTTTCATAAACAATTTAATGAACGAAGGGGAGCCTATAGTTTGTTTTCTCAAGTTTAGTTAATTTCATTAAAATTTAAAAATTCTCAAAATTTTGATAACTGAAAAATATTATTAAAATATTTTGTAAAGGGAAAATCTCTTAGGAAGAACTTTAAAAATGTTAAAAGATAAAAAGATGTTCTAAATATTCATAATACCAAAGGGATGTTAAGGCCTGATTTATTCATTTCAAAATTAAGAGAAAATTACAGAATTGTCCCTTTGAGTTTAATTTTCATTTTGATAGAATTAACCTTATATGATATAATGAAACATTTATCAGAACTTATGAAACTCTTATCAGATATTGTGAATCTTGATTTGCAACTTGTGAAATTCTTTTGAGAATTTGCGAAAACCTTGCCCAAACTTGTGAAACTCTTATCAAATCTTATGAATCAAAATTTACAAATTGTGAAATTCTTTTGAGAACTTGTGAAAATCATATCAAAACTTGTGAGAGTTTTATTAGAACTTGTGAAACCCTTATCAAATCTTGTGAATCAAAATTTACAAATTGTGAAATTCTTTTAAGAATTTATGAAAATCATATCCGAACTTGTGAGAGTTTTATCAGAACTTATGAAACCCTTATCAAATATTGTGAATCAAAATTTGCAATTTGTGAAATTCTTCAAGAAAGTTATGAAATTATTTTGAAAACTTATGAAAACATTTTCCAAACTTATGAAGACCTTATCCGAACTTGTAAATTCAAATTCGCAACTGATGAAATCCTTTAAGAAAGTTGAACATGAAATTCTTTTGAAAACTTGTGAAAATTTTATCCGAACTTATAAAACCATATCAGATCTTGTGAATTTTGTTTTTCAACTTGTGAAATTCTTATGAGAAATTGTGAAAACCTTATTTAAACTTGTGAAAACTTTTATCATAATTTATGAAAGTGTGCCTCTCTCTCTCTCTGTTCTTAATTTTAAACTTAGAGAGACAATTCTGTCATTTCCTTTTACTTTTGAAAAGAACGAATCAGGCCTTAATACCTCTTTGATATTATGAATATTCATGATACTTTTTTTCTTTTGACATTTTGAAATTTCTTTTTAAGGGATTTTACTTTTTATAAATATAACGAAAAATATTTTTAAAATGAAAACAATATTGAGAAAAAGAAAAAAAAAGAATTTCGAATTTACAAAATTTCAAATCAAATATTTCTCAAAAAATAAATTGTGAATTATTTATAAAATTCTGTCATTTCTTTTTCAACTTATAATACAAACCTAATTTAATATTTTATAATTACAAAATTCTTCCTCACATTCTTTTAGATGTGTTTTGTTGGACAAATGTTGAAAAGTAAGTGGGACCAACATAAAGTAAGGTGGGTCCTTGACTGCAGTCAGAGGCTCGCGGTGGAATATGATTGGCTGGTAGGTGGATCCAACTCAACAATACCGGGTATAATTGAGCACTCCCCTGGTTCTTTTTTGAAACATATCTTTTTTCAGAAAAATTGTCAGATTTTCTTAAATCTCGACTACTACTATTTCAAGTAAATAAATAAATGAGAGAATTGTGAAAAAATATTTCAGTGGGAACTTAATTATCAAATAGGATTGCAAACAATCTTCTTGGTGTGCAGAATATCTTTCCCTGTGTGCAGAGGATCTTTCCTATGTGCAATATTCTTCCCTATGCATGTCAGTGTGTGCAAAACATCTTCCCTATGTGCAGGAGATCTTCCCGCATATGTACAATATCTTCTCCCAATATGCAGAAGATCTTTCCAAATCTCATTTGGCAATTAATTTGCTAGTGAAGTATTTTTTTCACAATTCTCCCTAAATAAATTATCATTTGATAATTTGATTAGACATTTTATAATGGATTAATTAGCAAATTTATTAATAAAGTTTTAAAGAAGGGGCGTCTGGCATAATTATGTTTTAAATGGGGCAAAAATACACATAAGGAATTAAAAATGGAGCATCCAGCATAAAACAATTAAATTTGATCTAATGGTTTTAGAAACCGTTAGATCAAATTTAATGGTTTTGTGCTGGATACTCCACTTTTAATTTCTTATATGTATTTTTATCCTCTTTAAAATATAATTATAACAGACACTCTTTCCTCGAAATTTTATTAATAAATTTACTTCTTAACCCTTTTATAATTTGAACCAGCTTTTTTTTCAAAGAGACCCATAGTTTAAGAGATGAGGAAGTGGACAATAGAAATTTTGGCCAAAAAAACGAGAGAGAATAAGTTATCATGTAAAAGGTCAACTTTTTAATACTATAATCTCAAAATATGCGAATGACGTACTGTCACTATTATTAGATTATTGTGACCGCTGAAACATGCTACTCAGATTAGATCATATGGATCATGTTCGACAAAAATATCAACAAGAATTCAGAAAATAAGAGTTAGTGTATGAAGTTAGAAAATACTCCTGCTATGTATCATGAGGTTAGACCTTACTAATTTGTTCGATTTTTTTTCCCTTTTGCCAAAACTACGACGTTTGATTAAAAAATAAATAAATGAATCATGATTTTAAATTATTTACTCCTACCATCTCTTATCCGTAATATAATATCTACTTAGTTAAATAGATTAAAAAAATTAATCAAATTGGTTATTTGTAAAAAAAAAAAGTGTTAATTTTCGTATAATACCCTAATAAATCATTTGCATTAAAATTATCCCTTAATTCAAATTTTAAACAAAATATATTGAGATCTTACATTTAAGATCAAATCTAACTCTCAACTAGGTCTTGGGCTCTGTTTGGTTCGATGGAGGGGAGGCGAGGGATTTTAATGTTACCTTATTTGGTTTAAAAGGAGAGGGAAATAATTTCGCATGAATAACTTTATCCTTATCTTATAAGTGATTTTTTCCAAACTCTATTAAATGTATAATAAAGTTTAAATATAAATAAAATTTTTATATCCTAAATTATAATCAAATATAAGACAAGAAAACCAAACACCATGCCATTTATCAAAATAAGTAGTTCCTCGTATGCATTACGCAGGACAAGATATGCTAAAAATGAGACAACAAGAGATAGTCTCACTTGGCTTCACAAGTTACAACAACATGAAAACTAGAAAACTCATCTGCAATTAGCTTTTCTGAATTAACACCTAAACAAAGGAGCACAGCTTCTTCTCAGTTAAGATCTCACAGTGAGACATTACACATATATATCTAATAGTCTTGAGCCAAAATGTGTTTATATAGTTACTAATCTTAAGATAAACATGGTCTAATCAAGCGCAAGTTGGGTTCATTCCAGAGAGTAAAAAGCCCATTGGTCGGTGGGGGCTTGGCTGGGTTGGTCTATGGTGATATTTACATAGGCTCCTACACCCCAGTTCTTCAGCCTGAAAGCTACGCTGGGGTTATATACATACGCTTTTGGTTTTGGAGCCAGAAAAAAAACAGAGAACAAAGAGAAAGAGAAGCTAACTGCTACTGCCAACTTTAGAAGAGCAGGGAGAATGGTTTGCAGAGAGAGAGAAATGACGTGCTTTTATGTTTTAACAACTGCAGAAAAATCTCAAAGACGCATAAAATTCAAAGAAACATAAGCAGAATTCAATGAACAAAGTACCTGTATAGAAAACAAAGAAACATAAGCATCTGAAGCTGCACAATAATGGTTCAGAGGCTTTGCTGAGAATAAAATGGAGCGAAGGGCAATGTTGGGTTATCACAAAACTTCTGTGGATATTTTCGTCCAACTGCTCTAAGGTTTTTAACCATCCTTTCAAATCCCCCCAATTTGAAGGGGAATGGTTTTGAGGGGACGGAGGTCCCCCTCCTAAATTTTGTTTTTCTTGCCAATCAAGGAGAGGGAACCAAAATCCCTCCCTCCCTCCCATCCCATTCACCACAGAAGGTAATATTTTCTTATGTTATTCAAGAATAATCATGGCATTATTTCTTATTCTTTTTTAAATCAGAACCTCAACATTATCTTATAATATTAATTACATTTACTTTTTCCATTTTATAGGTTATTGTCATATTTGAAAAGTATTAAAACAATTTTCATATTTTATATAATATATATCTATATTTTTCACAAATATTTAACAACAATCAAACTCTTGTTTAGAAAATGTTTGATTAATTGAACTGTAACTCATTTTTTATATCAATCCATGAATTTAATTATTGAAATATTGATCATATTGGACAAGTCAAAAATTTAAACAAAATTAAGCTCTAATAGAAAAATATTATGACCAAAAATAAATTGAAAACAATGTAGATTTTTTAAAATAAAATAAAAAAAAGGAAATTTACATTCAGGTCCTAGGCAAAAGAAAAAATAAAAACATAGTTCCTTCATATTTCAAAATGAAAAAATGATCCTGTTGACAACACCAGGGGCGCCATTAACAAGTTCTTGGGACAATTTTTTCATTTTCTCTTTTGTCTGTGACCTAAATGTAATTTTCCCTAAACAAAATACAACAGCTTTCTCCACAAAATTGGCCCCTGATCAGCGTATGGCAAATCCTGCCGTGTATTCATTCCACTGGAAAAAAACCAAAAACAGCTGTCTCTGCCGTTTATCATTCATATCAATTGCTAGTTCAATGGCTTTGGCTGGCTTCTCAGTATTCCTTGGTCAACTAGAGGCTGCAGCTCATTTCTCACAAGTTCCTTTACCTTCGCATCTGATGATTCCACAAACGCAGAAATAACCTTACAGCTGCAAATCACAACCATAATACCCAAACAAGATGTAATTAAGTCCTTCGCAACCTGCCTAATTGGGGGAGATAATGTATTAAATAATACTCCTCTGATCCTAATTATAGGAGCTAGTTATGAAGTTAATCTTAGTCAGAAAAATAAGACCTTTATCCATTTTATCTTTCATAATTATCATTATTTCACAAACTAATTTACTTAATTTATAAACTGGTGCATAATCCGATGTTATAAAGAGGCATGCTAGGGAGATCGGCTCATATTTGTTATAATTAATTTATCTAACTTTCTTAATCTATCTAAATTATTTAAGTAACTCTTATATTAACTATTAAGGACCAGAGAAATAGTATGAAGTTCCAGTGAAGCCTACCTGTGACCACGTGCCCAAATCTCACTCTTTCCTTTTATGGCTTTCTCCCATAAGGTAGAAGCGAAATTGGGGCAATCCAACACAAGCTTTCTAATGGTCCGACTGGAATGAAAATTTTCAAGAACATGCTCCTTCTCTTCTGATTTCGGTGCTGCTGCATGAGATGCTATTGCTTCGTGAAGCAAATTTATCTTATCATCCAAGGCTGGGTGGAGTATGCCATCACAACCCCCAGTTGCAATCTGCATTCATTCTCAGGTTTCAGAAAATGCGACTTTCAGGCGACAAAAATCCGTACAACTTGCAAACATCAATATCATATTTACTACCTCATAAATGACATCTTTGCCAAAATTTGATTGTATCAGTTCTCCAGCATCCTCAATACATGTATTAATGAGACTCTGCATGGTAGTCATTTTACCAAAACAATATGTAAATCACAATTTGAAATCAAAACGAAAGGGGACGAATTATTTAAGGAAATAAGAAAAGAGGGAAACATGACTATGCAAAGTAGTCATTTTACCCACCTCTGCAAGTCCACTCTTGATCAATAGTTCTTGCCTTCTAACAGTTGGATCCTTTTTCCCACCCTCAACTAGGTGAGAATCCTCCCCAGAAGTTTTATCTTTATTGGCTTCATCTTCCATGTCCTCCCCAGCCTCCTTGTCACTATTTTCTTCGACCTTAGAAGTTTTATCTTTACCGGCTTCATCTGCTGTCACTTCCATGTCCTCCTCAGGTTCCTTGTCACAAGGTTCTTCAACCTTGGAAGTTTCATTCTGAGTGCTTGCTTCTGAACGATCCTGAATGAAATTCAACTGAAATGAGACTTCTCTTCTTTGAATATCAGAAAATAAAAGAAATAGAATCATCAGTAACCTTGACAAGTGATGGTATATATGAATTCAAGGAAGCAAGGTCATCAGGACTGAAATAGCGGGAACAATTAGGATGAAGCAACTGGAGTAAAACACACCGTCCAGTCTGAAAATTTCACAAATAAAACAACAGGAGTTAGAGGCATAGAACCGGAAAGCATTAAAAACCAAATCATAAGATACAAACAGTACATAATCCTTCCATGTTACTTTGGGGAGGGTTAGTCCCCATCACTTGATAAAAACTGTATTATGTCTTTTATAACCGTTAACATTAAAGGGACAAAGACCGTAGACGACACCTTATCCAAAATAAGCTCCTTCAAAATTCTTTGAAGCTCAGAAATGATAGCCTGTAACATGAAAAATTTAAAACCTTAATATGAGATAGGCATTCTTTAGATATACACAATAAAGAGAAAAGTAGCACAAGAAGCAACCTTTGTTATCAGTTTTGTGTCGTCAACAACTGAAATTATGCAAACTAGCACCTGAAAGTATAACAATGATCCCCTATTAAAACTTCAGCAGAAAGTAACTTATAATAGTAAGCAGTTAGAACAGCGACATGATCCCCTATCCTTGATAAGTAAAGTTTTTCTTTTTTCTTTTTTCTTTTATTCTTAGGCAATCCTAAAGATGCATTCAAACACAGTAGAAAAAATGGGTGGTCTCAAGTAACTGCAGAGGCAAAGATTTGAAATGAAAGCAATTATGTACAAAAGTAAGCGAAACTGCAATGAGTCTCCCATGAAAATTAAACCTTCCATGACATGTTTAATGCATATTATCCATCCATAGTAACTTAACGTTAAGCATATTCAAATTCAGCCAGATCATAACAGGTCATTTCCCTAAATATTGACCATAGGAAGTAGAAACATATTTACAAGTAATTTAATGATGCTATTATATGATTAAACCCGAAATATACCTTTACAAGATAGCTATGCCTTAGCTACAAAACATAACCACTTAGTCATATTCCTTACCAAGCATCCATTTTTGTGATAAGCTATTTTGTCTACGTGACCTTTCATTCCTTTGATAATCTTCTTCCTTTCCTAAAAGGGAATGTCAAAAAAAACAATCGTATGTAAGAATAAAATCATCAAAAGGCTGGTCACTAAAAAAAATCATCAAAAGGCATATAGTTTAATTGACTACGCAGGACAAAGCTAAACGATACCTTCGCACTCCCATGCTTTACACAAGCAATCCCAAGTTTGGCCCCATCCCTTGAACCAATCATTCTAACCAGTAGTGGACTGGACAGCTGTTCCATTATGTCTCTGACAGAGGACTTTTCACAAATTCACTTTAGATAACAGGAGATGTGGCCACTGCCAAATTTCTTGGTCATGATACAAAGCATGCAGAGTTAATGAGGGAAGGTAGAGAAGAACCTTATCAGCAATGCTTAAATATTCCGTCAATAGTCTGTGTATTATAGAGTGGTCAACTATTCCTTTCTCTAAAATTGGTTGGATCACTGATGTCATATGTCGCAAAACTGAACCTTTCTGAAGTCCTAACTTGGAAATTACATCTACTAACCTGATATGAAGTTAAAAGTCATGAAATGATTGGGGCATTAGAGAAAGATAAAAACTATTATTGGCAAAAGAAAAATTAATAAATATCAACTTAGGATAGGAGCAGGAGCAATTTTTGCTAATACTGCTCCATAGATCATCAGCTTCTAAAAGCAAAGTGTGATTGATTAATCCAATCAAGCTCAATGAAATAGAGCACACAGATGCTAGACAATAAGGAAATCATTAGAACAGACGTTTCATCTTTATTGTGTGCAGAGGATGGATTTGACGTTTTGCAGGCAATAAACTTTCCAAGAGAGCAACAAGCCAGCTATATAATCCAAATCCCAGTAATTATTTCTCCTCGATATGCTTTTACTCTTAAAAATGATTGATGGAAAATGAGAAACTTGAGAGATATAACTTAAGAAAGCCGTTTACCACAGCTACAGGTTCTAAAAGTTGAACTTTTACCTTCCTTCCTTCACTGAGACTAGGTCCTTAAATAACCGAAGCTCCGTAGAACATAATTCCAACAGAAGCTCTTGCTTTTGGGCCGCAGTAGCTAACTCATAAGCATGCTCAACAACTGCGAAACATGGAAAAGCACAAGACTTACTGTACAGAGGTTGCATTTTGCAAGATGCTGTCAACATGCATTTTTGACAATTTATATCTTATGGATAAAATTTCAGCAGAAAGATAAGTTGCATGAGGGGGGAAATCATTGGTCTTTATCTGTTTCTCGTCCTTTTAGATCCTTTCACATCCTCAGAATTATTACAAATTTAGTTTACAAATCCATATATTGCTGAACACAATAAAAATCAGATGGCAAAGTGCTCCATTGAGTCATCACAAACTCTGAAAATTATCTTACCAAATTTTGATGTACTACGAAATACATCAGAAGCCAAAAAGACATATTTTACTTACCAACTGATCCAACCATGTGACGAAGAAGAGAAGCAACATGCCCATGAAGAGAGGAGATAAAGCCCGCAAGCTGTTTCTTGGAAGCTGAAAGAGAAGTGTGCCAAGTTAGAAGAACAGGTGACATAAAACATTATATAACAAGTTATGAAGCAGAAATTGAATGAATATTAAATATATTAAAGCTTTCAAGTAGACAATTACCATGGTCCAGCATCTTTTTTACTAAGTGAACTGCATATGCATTGTATGACAGAGTTATAAAATGCGGACAAAGCTCTTCAAATACTGCATCTCTTTCAGCTTGTGAACAATGCTTTACACATGTCTATTGATAAGGAAAGACACGGTTAAAACTACAAGTAGTTCTAAAATAATATAAAAACTGATATTAGGATGCTTTGGACTTAAAGAAAACATATACCTGAAGTACACGAGAAGACACGTGAGACCCTGCAATCTCAGTAATTTTCCCCTTCATCTTTTGCAGAGCTTCTGTTACCAGCCTTTTCAGACAATATATGTAAAGCAAAATGAGAGGAAAAAAGAGAAGATAAATTTAACTTCAGCGTGCCTCGAAGTAACCATCAGATTATTAAATATAGTTTAGAGGAACATACTTAGCTTTGTCCTCTTTAGCAATGTCGCGGCGTCTCATTTTCTCCCACAGACGCGCTAGATCCTGTTCAAATTAGAATATTTTGTGATAAGTAGCATGTCTACCCATGCTACCAAAATGAAAATCGTGAGCATAAAACTCACTTGTTCAAGTGTGTAATGCCGCTTTCTTTTCTTCTTCCGAGCCTCTGCAAGTTCCTGCAATAACCCAATTGATGCAATTAGTCAAAGTGAGTGATTCCCAGGTTCACCAAAACACCGTTAACACACATAACTAACATAGATAATAATAAAAACAAAAGTGCCTGCGGCATATTTCAGCATCACAAGTTCCTCCGGATTATTATAAATTAGTAAAAAAAAATTAAAAGTAAATAACAAAACCTTGGCATGCAATCGACGTTCTCGAGCTGTAAGCGGAGCCTTCTTATCTTTATCATCAGTAACATTTGGTCCCTTTTTAATGAATTTCGAGGGCTTCCCGGAGGCTTTGTTCTTCGGAGGGAAGGAACGTTTTGAGGCAGCGAGCTTGGGCACCTTCGAGGGAGATGGTTTATCTGCTTCGGTGTTGGAACCAGGAATTCGCTTTCTCTTTTTGGTCTTGTCGACCTGCTGCTTCTTCGCCGTCATGGATGCCGATCAAAGCCCGAGCTCTACTGTTCTCTTTGGCGAGGCAGAGGTGAGGTTTATTAGGGGTTTTGGGATTGAACTTGGGACAGGTTAACAGGGCTATTGGCCTATTGCGATACTCTTTTTCTGTAGGTATTCAAAAATACAAAACAAAACTTCGGTGGAAGTATTGTGAAATTTCATCTGATTTTTAAAAGTTTTTATTTAGTATCATTAACTTACTTTTAATTAATCTCTTAAGTCTTAGTGGGTGTTTGGGAAGATCTTAAACCTATGTTTGTGCAACCCGAGATAAAACTCCTCTCACACACTTACCTCGTAAATCGTAAAAGTTATTTTCAAAAAATAATCCAAACACATACTTAACCATAAGTGAAAAATTGCACTCATTAAAATTATTTAATATGTCAATAAAGGTTATAAGTTCAAATCACAATGCTTACATGAGTACCTTAGCAGTTGGCGATCTGTAAGTATATCTGTAAATGCTTTTTGAATTTAGAGACATATCCTGATTTTAGTAAATCACGTGAAACATCTCACCTAAAATTTTTTTAAAAAAAATTATAGCACTATACTAACTACTAATGTGTGCAATAGTTACAATGGCAATTCGCTGTAATTTTAATTTTTATATATATCAATAAAATAAATCATATGAAATTCAAAAAATTGTTTTTCATTATGAAAAAAAAAATCATAAAGTTGGATATGGTGTTTTGAAAAAAAAAAATACAGAAGCATTTTTTTCTATAAAATTATGGTTTTGTTGCAGCCAGCCAAACACTCTATGTTTCTCCAGAATCTTTTTTTTTTTTTTCCGAGTAAGCCATGGTCATTTCTTCCTCTTCCAAAGCAACTCTTGAGAAATAATACAATACCTTGCTGCATTAAGAAAGAGAAGGGACATAAAAATATAACAATCTTAATAAATCGGTTTAAACTTGAATAAAATATAGTCACTTCATCCTTCTAATAAATCATATTCCAAATGAAAGTGTTTTTGTAACTGGGCTGAGTTTTCCTGTGTGATAAAAAGATATGTCTTTTATTTTTAAGAAGGAAGGTTTAAAGTGTTTAGTAATTTTATTTCCTCGAATAGTTTGGGAACAGCTTACCTTTTTTTCGCCCAAGGACTGGAAGAGCGTACAAAAAGGTAATATACAATTCCGGGCTTTGGCCTGCTGGCAAAAAACATGATGGGCTTGGGCCCTATTAATGATACAAATTGTTATAATGGGCAAGTTTGGTTGGAAAAATTGAAAACTTGGATTTGAATTTGTGTTTTGGCCCATTTGACTTTTTTTGTTTTATTTAGTTTGGTGTTATTCTTGTCCGACATGATTTTTTTGCCAACTTTCCATATGATCTATGTCATTACTTCTTTTTTTTTTTTTTTACTTTCTAAACATTTTATTTCCTTTTTTTTTAACTGAATTGAGTTTTTGCACTATTATAGGATATTAAAGAAATCAACATAACAATTTTTTTATGAAATCATTATATCATTGTTGCCTCATGTATTCTACAGGTATTATCACCCAAAAAATGTTGATTTTAACTAACCGTCCAAATTAAAAAAGGAAAATTGAAGAACTCAGGTTTATTGCAAATTGATCCCGATGTTCCGCTCAATATTTAATGTGTCAACAAATTCAAATTCCTGAACACTCATTTACAGTGCTCGATATCAGCTGACTGAAACTCTTGGCATTGCTTTTTTATTTTTCTATTGTTAACACTCAGATTGTTCCCTTATCTGTAATTTCTTAATTTCACATGTAGCCTTTAAGTATGATGATTTAATATCATTTTTTAACCAAAAAATGGATAATCTCATATATTAGTTACCTTATTTAAAAAGGTGGCGTATTAATTTGTTTTTTCGAAAGGCAATATTATTTACAGTTTTTCAGGAAATTTTTGTTTTAAAACAAAAAAAGCATGCTTTTTAATTGAGGTAAATATTAAGCCAGTCATTTTATCTTTGGTTCATTTTAATGATTTAACCGTTTCTTATTAGTACTTGTGCAATGTTTAGAAGCCTCGAATATTTAAAATTGGAGAGAGTAACCAATGAAGAACAGAAAGGTCTAGTTTCTTATAACATGACAAATTAAGGTTCGAATCTCTAATAAGAGAGTTGCCTACATTTAATGCTTGACAGTATCTCGAACAGGATTGCTTCTAATAGGATGATACCTATGCCTAGTAAAAAAAATTGGAGGGAGTAAGCCTTAGTTATATTAAGATCTAAGACTATAATTATAAGACATTCTTCTATTATATAATCTTAACAATTATTAAATATAATTAAAATAATGAGATAGTATTAAAATATTTTTAAAAATTCTAGCTGAAGAAAAATCATCATCATCATCATTATTATGATTATGATTATTAAGTGAAGTACTTAATTTTAATAAAAGGCATCCCATTTTCAACAAAAAGATTTATATAAAATGAATAATATAATCAAAACTAGCAGCAAAATCAGTAATATACCTAATCAAATTAAGACCAGGAATTCGGCAATTTAATTGAGAAATACTAAGGAAAAAGGTGAAGAAAATATTGTCGACATAACAGGAAAAAATGCGAGGGAAGAACAGGATGGAGAAATTGTGATTGCATAAATCTCTATCATGATTTTTGAAACGTAAAATAAAAGCATCTCTTTATTACTTCCGCTAATTACGTGCGATTAGGAGATAAAAGCCTGGTTTATCCTAATTTTATAAAAGTTATCTAAATAATACTAAAAAAATTTCAAAAAAATACCTACAAAATATCAAAATCCCAAATCACTTTCGTTTTCTACACTAGTTTGGAAGTTGATTATCCTTGACTATTAATTCATAATTCATTTTAATAGAAAATCACTGGTTTAACAAACTTTGAAGGTATTTTTCTGAAATTTCAAAATAATATTTGTTGATCTCGTAGGGACATTTATCCGCCAATTATATAACATTACATCATCACTATGAGGTGGAGTTTCTTTCACTTGCTTTAGAGTTCTTTTATTAGGAAGGATATATGCTACAAATGAAGATGCTTCTAATAGGGCTTTTATGAATTCATCCCTTTTTTATATGTTGGGAACTAGAATAATTAATTAGAAAAAAGATTAAAAAAATAATTTTGAAATTATAAAATTTTAAATTTGGTTTGTTACCAATAATTGATAAAAGGCCGACAAAAATTGATAAACAATTCACAACTTATTTTTTAAAAAATACTTGATTTAAAATTTTGTAAATTCAAATTTCTTTTTCTCCCCTTTTCCCTAATTAATTTTGTAAACAGACAATTAATGTGCTCTA
Source organism: Inga laurina (assembly GCA_963855925.1). NCBI lineage: Eukaryota > Viridiplantae > Streptophyta > Magnoliopsida > Fabales > Fabaceae > Inga > Inga laurina. The sequence goes on from OY979702.1 coordinate 11,581,432, forward strand.
AAGCATCTTCGCTTTAAACAAAAATTAAAAATAGTCGTGATTTGACAAATGTTAGCCAACTAAGAATTTACTAATGAAAAATATTTAGGTCAGGTTTCTTACATCTATTTCATCAAATTCTCTTATCACATATGATTATATATCCTATTTTTAAAATTTTATTATTTAACTATAAACCTATATAAAAAAAATAGGACACATGAGTAGGTTTAATTAAAAAAACTTAATATGATGGACGTAAAGAAATGGATATAAGTGCAATCCATTCCTTTTTGGCGCCAAAAAAAAAAAAAGTACGTCCTTTACTAACAGAACCCATCAGATAGTGATATTTGTTATAAAAGTAAGAGAGAAGATTGATAGGATTCAGAGAAAATTGATAGAATTTCTAGAGAGATGTTAGAGAGAAGTTCTCATTCAATTCAATTGAAACAATCGATTACAGCCCTTTATATAGAGGCAGAAATCTAACCCTGGTTGTATTACCATGGTTATATTTAAATGACCATAGTTACTTTATATCGTCTTTATGTCCTTGTCTTCTTTTGCTTTTCTTTATGTCCTTGTCTTCTTTTGCTTTTGCTTTGTATCAAGTCATCTTTTCTTCTTTATGTCAAGTTGACTGGAAGAGTAATATGAGTCAATGGACATCCACATATTTAATATTCATAACACTCCCCCTTGGATGTCCATTATGAATGTGCCTCATTAAAAACTTTAACTAGGAAAAACCCAGTGGGATAAAAACCTAGCCAAAGAAAAGAGTACATCATTTATTGATACACCGTCGAGTGCTGCCTCATTAAAAACCTTTCTAGGAAAACCCAATGGGACAAAACCTAGATAAGGGAAAAAGAGTACAGCGTGTATCGACTCCCCCTCTTGATAATATCAATTGAAATCTTTGAATCTCCGAAGACCAATATCATGAACAAGTTTTTCAAAGATTGTACCTGGGAGTGACTTGGTGAATAAATCTGCTAGATTTTCACTTGAACTGATTTGTTGGATATCTATTTCACCATCCTTTTGAAGGTCGCGAGTGAAGAAGAATTTTGGTGAAATATGCTTCGTTCTATCGCCCTTGATATAGCCTTCTTTAAGTTGAGCGATACATGCAGCATTATCCTCATAGAGGATTGTTGGGATCATTTTGCCGGAAGATAAATGGCAAGTTGTACGTATATGATGTATTACTGACCTCACCACATACATTCTCGACTTGCTTCATGTATTGCTAGAATTTCTGCATGATTAGATGATGTGGCTGATATAGTCTGTTTCATAGATCGCCATGAAATAGCTGCACCTCCACATGTAAATAGATAGCCCGTTTGTGATTTACCATTATGTGGATCAGACAAAAATCCGGCATCTGCATAACCAACCAGTTCATGCTTGGATACATTTGAGTAGTATAACCCCATGTCTGTTGTACCTCTGAGATAACGAAAAATGTGCTTTATTCCATTCCAATGCCTTCGTGTTGGTGAAGAACTATATCTTGCTAGTAAATTAACAGCAAATGATATATCAGGACGTGTGTGATTAGCAAGATACATTAGTGCTCCAATAGCACTAAGATATGGTACTTCTGGACCAAGTAGTTCTTCATCACCTTCTTCACTGATTTCTCAGGGTCGGAATGGATCTTTATCCACCTTCAAAGATCTTACAATCATTGGGGTACATAATGGATGAGATTTATCCATGTAAAATCGCTCTAGGACCTTCTTTGTATAAGTTTCTTGATATACAAAGATCCCTTTCTTGAAGTACTCGATCTGTAATCCAAGACAGAATTTTGTTCTTCCCAAGTCCTTCATTTCAAATTCTTTCTTCAAACAATTAATTGCCTTTTGAAGCTCTTCAGGAGTTCCAATGATGTTGATATCATCAACATAAACAGCAATTATAGCAAAATCACTATTAGATCTTTTCATAAAAATGCATGGGCATATCGGATCATTTTTGTATCATTCTTTCAACAAATATTCATTAAGGCGATTATACCACATGCGCCCTGATTGCTTCAGGCCATACAGGGACTTATTTAACTTAACTGAGTATTGTTCTCGAGAACTTGAATTGGATGCTTCTGGCATCTTAAGTCCTTCAGGGACTTTCATATAAATATCACTATCAAGTGATCCATATAAATAGGCAGTCACAACATCCATGAGATGTAAATCAAGTCCTGCATCTACTGCTAGACTGATTAAATAACGAAAAGTAGTCGCATCCACTACTGGTGAATATGTTTCTTCAAAATCAATGCCAGGTCTTTGTGTAAAACCTTGGGCTACTAGACGTGCCTTATATCTAGTTATTTTGCCCTTTTCATTTCTTTTTCGTACAAAGACCCATTTGCATCCAACTGGTTTTACATCTTCAGGTGTAAGGACTACAGGTCCAAATACTTTTCGTTTTGCCAATGATTTTAATTCTGCATTAATGGCATCTTTCCATAGGGGCCAGTCTTTTCTTTGTTGGCTCTCACTAATGGATTTTGGCTCATGATCCTCATTATCATTCATTACATCATATGCTATATGATAAGCAAAGATGTCATTAACGTTGACTTCATTTCTATCCCATCGGATTCCATTCATAACATAATTTATTGAGATCTCATTATTTTCACATATATCAGGTACCTGGGTCTCTTCTGGGACTATAACATTCTCTTTTGGAGATAATATCTCTTCAGGAGATCGCTCTTCTGGAGCTACTAATTTTTCTTCATTATCCTCGACTTGACCATCTATATTCTTTGCTCCTTTTCTTTTTCGAGGATTTTTATCTTTGGAACCGATAGGCCTGCCACGCTTCAGGCGGGCTTTGGATTCATTCATAGCAGGTTGTCCTTCAGGGACATCAATTTTAATAGGAGCATTAGCAGCTGGGATATGTGACTTTGTCACTTTCTTTGGGTCAGTAAATGCTTCTGGCATTTGATTTGCTAAATTCTGTAAATGAATTATCTTTTGAACTTCAAGTTCACATTGTTTTGTACGAGGATCAAAATGAGCCAATGATAATTCATTCCAACTAATTTCTTTACCCAGCTGTTTGTTTTCTCCCCCTAATGTTGGAAAAAATGATTCATCAAAATGACAATCGGCAAATCGTGCCGTAAATAAATCTCCTGTAGATGATTCTAAATATTTTATAATTGATGGAGATTCATACCCAACATATATTCCCATCTTTCTTTGTGGGCCCATCTTAGTGCGTTGTGGTAGTGCTACAGGCACATATACCGCACACCCAAAAATTCTTATATGGGAAATATTAGGTTCCTGACCAAAAACCATTTGTAAGGGGGAAACCTTTAAATAACTTGTTGGCCTAATGCGAATTAACATTGCTGCATGCAAAATGGCATGGCCCCAAGCAGAAATTGGTAGATTGGATTTCATAAGTAAAGGTCTTGCAATTAGTTGCAACCTTTTAACCAATGATTCTGCAAGTCCATTTTGCGTGTGAACATAAGCTACAGGATGTTCAACATCAATTCCAAGGGACATACAATATTCATTAAAAGCTTGTGATGTAAATTCACCAGCATTATCAAGACGTATTTTCTTGATAGGATAATCAGGGTAACGTGCTCTTAATATAATCAATTGAGCAAGTAATCTCGCAAACGCCAGGTTGCGAGAAGATAATAAGCAAACATGTGACCATTTAGTTGATGCATCAATTAAAACCATATAGTACCTAAATGGTCCACATGGTGGGTGTATTGGCCCACAAATATTTCCCTGTATCCGTTCTAGAAATGTGAGAGACTCACTTTCTACTTTGCTTGGTGAGGGGCGAATAATTAATTTTCCCTTGGAACATGCAGCACATGAGAAATCATGGGATTGTGGTATTTGTTTACACTTCAGGGTATGTCCACATGAATTCCCAATTATTTGTCGCATCATTATTGAACCGGGATGGCCTAACCGGTCATGCCAAACATTAAATTCATTAGTAAACTTCTGGTTTACATTATCAAACTGCTGGTTTGTATTGGCAAACTTCTCGTCTGCATTATTGAACTTCTGGTTCACAATAGTATGTGTTTCAATTGTGTTTATACATGTGTAATACAAACCAGAAGAAAAAATAGGAAAACTTTCTAATATGCATTTTCTACCAGCAATTATATTTGTAATGACAAGATATTCCTTATTATCTTTGGTTGTTGTTTCTAAATGATATCCATTTCTGCGGATATCTTTGAAACTCAGTAAGTTTCTTTTAGACTTGGTAGAATAAAATGCATTATCAATGCATAATTTTGTTCCTTCAGGTAACAAAATATTAGCTCTTCCGGAGCCTTCAATTAAATTTATACTACCAGATATAGTCTGAACATTGGCTTCTCGCATTACCAAGGAAGAAAAATATTTATCATGTCTGAGTATGGTGTGGGTTGTTGCACTATCAACGAGACATAAATCTTCAGGATTGATGCCAATAGAATTCATTCTTCATAAAAACATAAATAAAATTAATACATATGATAGAAACAACTTTAAATAAAATATAACAGTTTAAATTATATTAAGAAATCTGCAACATCCAAATAGTTATTATCTATATCGCCATACTCAGAATTCTCGCCTTGATCAACATGATTAACTTCAACATTTGATCTTTTACCAATATTTTTAATTGATTCTTGGTAAAGATCAACTAGGTGCCTTGGTGTACGACAGGTACGAGACCAATGGCCCTTTCCACCACATCGGTAGCATGGATTATCAGCATATTTATTATGCCTACTGCTTTCCCCTTTTTGGTTCTTATCACTCTTTTCCCACTTCTGGTAGGAATTTGAACCTCCATGATATCGACCACGACCACGCCCACGGCTGTAGCCACGCCCACGTCCACGTCCTTGTCCACGTCCACGGCCACGGCCACGGCCACAATAAAATTCATTTGTTACTACATTCACTTCAGGGAATGGAGTTGAGCCTGTTGGACGGGATTCATGATTTTTCAACAAAAGCTCATTATTTTGTTCAGCCACAAGGAGACAAGAAATTAACTCAGAATATTTCTTGAAACCTTTTTCACGATATTGCTGCTGCAGGAGCAAATTGGATGCATGAAATGTGGAGAATGTCTTTTCTAACATATCATCATCAGTAACATTTTCTCCACATAATTTCAATTTTGAAGTAATTCTGAACATAGCTGAGTTATATTCGCTTATAGATTTAAAATCTTGTAAGCGTAAATGCATCCAATCAAAATGAGCTTTTAGAAGAATGACCATCTTCTGGTGATCATATCTTTCTTTCAAATTGTTCCAAAGGACAAGTGGGTCCATCACTGTCAAATATTCAGTTTTTAAATCTTCATGTAAGTGGTGGCGAAGAAAAATCATGGATCTAGCTTTATCTTTATTGGATGCCTCATTCCCTTCTTTAATCGTGTCTTCCAGACTTTTGGCATTTAGGTGAATTTCCGCATCCAATTTCCAAGATAAATAATTCTTTCCGATAATATCAAGAGCCACAATTTCAAGTTTTGCCAGGTTTGCCATTGTTCAAACTAATTAAAGAAATAAATGAAAATAATTAAAATATGAAAATGTAAATATGCAATATAATAACTGTAAATAGAATAACTGTAAATTCATAAAGATAATTATTCATAAGGCAAGATAATAAAATTAAAACATGTATGGCTTCGGGCCATTTAATTTCATGACTTTAGGCCATGTATGGCTTCGGGCCATTTAATCTCAAGATGAGGAATTAACTATTATCTTCAGGATAAAAGTTGTACATAACTTCTGGTCATACAATAAGATAAAAGATAAAAATATATATAGCTTCTGGCCATATAATAAGATAAAATATATATAGCTTCTGGCTATATAATAAGATGCAAAATGTATATAGCTTCTGGCTATATAATAAGAATGGATATGGCTTCTGGCCATATTATAAGAAATTAAAACATTATGACTTCTGGTCATAATTTCAAGAATCATATGTGTATATGGCTTCTGGCCATAATAACAATAATAATAATAATAATAATATAAAAGAACTTGTATATAAAACAATAACGATCTCCAATCTTAACCATGGAACCCGATGTTATATAACAATCGGTAAAAGTATCTCTCTAATTCCATATAGTGGCTCAGATTATCCCAGATCTATAAATAAAACAGGATATATATAATCATTAAAGAAACCATAAGAAGATCATACCTTCTATTAGAGCTTCGTGCTGATAACGTGTTATAAAAGTAAGAGAGAAGATTGATAGGATTCAGAGAAAATTGATAGAATTTCTAGAGAGATGTTAGAGAGAAGTTCTCATTCAATTCAATTGAAACAATCGATTACAGCCCTTTATATAGAGGCAGAAATCTAACCCTGGTTGTATTACCATGGTTATATTTAAATGACCATAGTTACTTTATATCGTCTTTATGTCCTTTTCTTCTTTTGCTTTTCTTTATGTCCTTGTCTTCTTTTGCTTTTACTTTGTATCAAGTCATCTTTTCTTCTTTATGTCAAGTTGACTGGAAGAGTAATATGAGTCAATGGACATCCACATATTTAATATTCATAACAATATTTTATATTTTGTTTTTGTTTAACATGGTACGTACGAGAAAACATATAAATAGACCAATTTTCAAACCCAGCAGGTAGGGGTGGAAACAGGCCAGGCCAGGCCAGGCTTGTGCCTTAACAGGCCTGGCCTGTTAAGGCACAAGACGGCCTGAGCCTGGCCTGTGGCCTGTTGCAGGCTTTTTATTAGGCCTAAGCCTGGCCTGTACACAGGCCTGGCCTGGCCTGTGGCCTGTTAAGAAGGCCTGGAATTTTTAAAAGATCCTAACAGGCCAAACAGGCCAACAGGCTGACACCTAACAGGCCAACAGGCCGACACCTAACAGGCCGACACAAACAGGCCTAACACAGGCCTAGGACTCTCAGATTTTTTTTTCCTGATAGAGAACACCATTGCATGAATCAAAAGTAGCAAATAACCAGAACACCACATGTACATAAGAGGGCCATATTAAAATTTTACAAATCACATAATTGTTGCAATGAATATCCTTGTTCTCCTGAAGCAAAAGTCACTTTGAAAGTGACACTACTGAAGCAAAAGTCACAATGAATATCCTTGTTCTTCTAGCACAAAACTTTCAAGTTCCATCACAATAATGGTAAACTATAAACTTTCTTCCTAAGGAAGAGAAAAAGGAAAAACCACCGAGAGTCACTTGTTACATGAAAAAATAAATATATGCATATATCTCTGGTCAGTACAGTAAGTAATATTGTGTATCTCTACGTTACCAAATGATTTTATGACTAGAACAAAACCAACATACCCCATAAAAGAAACACGCTGAAAATTTAATCATACATCAACTATAGTGTTACACATTAAACAGAAACGAGCACATTTTGGGGCTCAGGCTCCCATGGGAATTGATCAGATTTTGAAATCAGGAGATTCTGCGTATGGGATTGAAATCAGTTCAAATCGAAACTTTTCATCCACATCACCGTTTGCCACTGCAACTCCATCCGCTTTCTTAATTTCAGACCCACAATTGGATTCCACAATCTTCTCAGGTAAAGAGTTTGAGATAGCAGTTATCAAAAAAAAAAAAAAAGAGTTTGAGATAGCAATGAGCAACTCACGTGCAACCTCTTTAGTGGCCTTCTTGCTCGGTGACTTGTTATCCATATAACTTATCTCTTCTTCCTAAAATTCAAATCCCAAAATATCAGATTCAGCACGTGCCTCACTTTCCCCTCCAAATTAATGTCATCAGAATCGTATTAGTATTAATATCAATTTCAGATTTGCTCTTGTTTTCTGCGGAAACCCAGTTTATGCAATTTGTCCATTGTGTCAAACAATCACTAATACACCAATCAGATCAAAACAGGTCTCCAAATACGTCGTTAAAAAAGTCATGTAGTCAGACATAAGGATGAGTAATGCCGAAGACTAAATCATGAATACGTCTGATACTAAGCCACAATGTAACATTTTAAACTCATTTGGTGGAAGAGAACCCAACAAGAATTCGTACTGATAGTCAAATGAATCTCTGCGAAGAAGATCCCGATCTTACATGTAAACATATATTCATTTTTCATCTACTTTCTAACTTAATAGGCATTTACCAAGCTTGAAATCTGTTATAAACCCATCCAACTCTGCATGGGATAGAAAGAGGGGGAAATTAGAGCCCAGAGTCCAAGTTAATGTGAAAACCAAACTTTTAGTTAATTAACAAGCAACATATAGATTGAGAAGGATGGGAAACAATCAAGAAGAATGAGAGAGACACCATTGATGAATATAGTTTCTCATCAGGCACTTAAAAATTGATATATAAATCACAACTAGAACCAGCCAAAAGATTAAGAGCATATCTATGAACAGTTCTATTCATGTAAAAAAAATCTTGGTGAGTTTTTTTGTTCTTGTTTCTTTTTAAACCTGCCTTGATATTATTCATTTCTATCAGCTCAGGTCATATGATCTGGTTGATTAAATTCTGCAAACCCAATCCTTAAGGCCAAAATCCCTTCAAACGGAACAAAAACCAACCAAGCGGGATGGCATGATTTGATTTGATGGGTTCGCAACAGTTTACGTTGCCATCGAAAACACGGTAACAATTCTCTTTCCTCTTTCAATTAACTTTGTAGGTAGATGATCAGGAAGCCTATGATTCGATTTGTTTGCAACAGATTCCTAAATAATCACCGGAGAAAGGTTAAACAGTTTAATGTCCAGGCAAATCAAAGGCCAAACAAGGATCTCGTTCCTCTAATGTTCGTTCGTAATATCCATCGCAGATGTGAATCAAGTAGCAAGCGAATAGACATGAACCGTAAAACAAATTTCGATGGAGGAAAAATCAGGGAGCACTAGAGATCGTACCTTTGGGATCTTTGCCAAAATTTCGGTGCTCTCTTTGCCAAAATGCGCTGGTTCCAAGAACTCTTCGAGGGAGAGGGAGTCGCTCGCCGGGGTCGGGACTCGGGAGGCAGACGGACTCTCGTCGAGGGCGGTGACAGTCGAGGGTGGTCGAGGGGAGTCGCCGTGGTCGAGGGCCGAGGGGTCGCGTCAAGGGCTCGAGGAGTCGAGGCAGAGCGCAGAGGGAGAGGGAGTCTTTCTTTAGGATTTAGGAATTAGGTTTAGAAATTAGAGAAGAGGGGAGTGGCAGTAGGGGGCGGTCGGATAGGTATTATAGAATTTTTTTTTTTTTAATAAACCTTACAGGCTCAGGCCGGCCTGACAGGCCTGTCAATAGGCCTTGGCCTGGCCTGTTAAGGAAAACAGGCCTTTAAAGAGGCCTTGGCCTGGCCTTTTGGCCTGTCAGGCCAGGCCTGAACAGGCCTCTAACAGGCCAGGCCGGAGGCCCCTGTCAGCCGGCCTGGCCTGTTTCCACCCCTACCAGCAGGATACAGCTCAGCTTTATCATTTATCGATGAATTTCAAAAGGATTAGTATTAGAAGGAACCAAAACAGCTATATACACGTAATTATGAGAGAGATTATGTGTTCATTTGGGATAATTTATTTTTGACTTATAAATACTTATATATCATGATTTACAGTATATGAGATAAGCATGTGAAAGGAGTTTTATCTCAATTTATATAATAAGGACTTATTATCAAAAAAATAAGTCATGTCAAATACAAGCTATATATATATATATAGCTGTAAAAGGAATATAAATTATGCCTTTGAAATAATCGTATCTTAAATGCTTATATAGCTTAAAAATTAAGAATGAGATTGGAACCAAGTCGTACGTACCCACAATAATTAACTTGATGGATACAAAATAAAAAAACACGATCAACCGCTTAAGCAAAGGACCTTAATCATAACCACCGAATGCTTACATCAATTTATAGGAGTTGTTTTAACTTAATTAAAGATATTGAATTTAAAATTTATAAACCACAACAACATTAAGTGGTAGGGATGTTTTTTTTTTTTTTTTTTTTTTGAGTAGCACCCTACTGAACAGAGACCGGGATTGAATTAGACATTGAGTCACATAAACCTCATACCTTACCAACTATGTCACAGGGCGCTAGGCGTAGGGGTGCTTCTTTAAAAGATGATCATGTGATACTTCAGATTTGGATTAGTGTGGGCGCGTGAAGCCCACAGAAACAAGAAGCTTGTCTGTCCCGTTGCATAGAAAAAAGGACATTAATCATAGGAAAAAAATTAAACCACGGGCTATTCTGAGCCATGTGGGGATATCGTCGTTTAGTGAGAAAATAATGGAAGACTTTGGTCGTTTTGCTTGGCACGTTGGGGTTATGTAGTTTAAGTGCCCGTTTGAATTAATGGTAGAGGAGTGACTTTTTTTACCATCTGAATTTTAAAAAAATAAGGTAGGATTAAAAGTGAAAATGTAAATGTGATTTATATTTAGATTAGCGGTGGCAGAAGTGACTTTTTTTCTAACCTTGAATCTGTTTGGATTAGAGTTTGAAAAGTCCGTTTAGATGCAAAATAACTGAAAAGGGCATGGATGCTACTATTTCCAATCCTAATTATAAGACAAAGTTGATTTTTTTTTTGGAGAAATTGAGGAAGCTAAATAAATTACTTAATCATATCATATGTTATGTATCCTTAGATTATATATTAATTCATTAGTCAAACTAATTAGTTTGAAAAAATATATATAAATATAGATACTCTAAAGTAATTTAATTAGCTTCATAAATTTCTCCAAAAAAGTCAAATTTATCTTATAATTATAATGGAGGGAATATTGAATACTACATATATATATATTATTATTAGATGTTCCGTGGAAAAGCAACACAAAGAAGCTTTAGAAAAAAGCCACGGCAGCCATATAAGCACAGTAGATAATAAAGCTTTGCCAAACAGTATATTTTTGTCCAAAGTGCTTTTTTCAAGGAAAACGTACGGTGGTCATAGCTCACCGCTTTGGCAAACAGAGCCTAAGTGTGTATTTAGATTAGCATTTAAAAAATAACTTTTATATTTTATAAGGTAAGTATGTGAGAGGAGTTTTATCTCGACTTACAAAAAATAACTTCTGAAACCACGGTTTGAATGTTTCCCAAACATACACAAAATAGATGTTGTGGGATATTAAAATTTTTAAACCAAAACTTAGTGCTGCCACATGAAAAAACCACAGATCATGCGCCACACGCAGGACACTAACATCACAAGAGACACCTCAGAATCACTTCATCAAAATTAAAGAGATGCTTTTGACCCCAAAAAAAAAAATTAAAGAGACGCGGTTATATCATTAACTTGGTTTGAAAATAACATAAAATTTAAAATTTACCCATATTTAACATCATGAATTACACTTAAAAAGCCATAGAAGGTGAAATAATGTGATTTTTAAATAAGGATAATTTTAGAAAAACATAATTAATATCCAACTCGACTCGACGACTTATAATAAAGATTATATATTCTTTCTATAAAGCATCTTTTGATAAGGACTGGATAAAATATTGACAAGATATACCCCTTATATTTTTTATAAGGATTTGCTAATCCTCATAGGTGATTTAGTTAAGATTAGTCAATATAATGTTGTTAAATATACATCTTAAATTTGATTTTTTAATTGCTCGCATTTAAAGTGGATTAATAAATTAATGTGCTATTGCCCTCATTCCAGAGAAAATGCATTTGAGTTAAGAAAATATTAATAATCTTATCACCGGGGAAAAAATAATCTAGATGATTTATATGGCATTATATTAAGGACTAGATAAATATTCTGAAATGACCCTTATAAATTGGATCAAAGGAAATATATTATGTGGGTTAAAATAGAACATCTATTTTTAAGTGTCAGAAAGAGATTTATTTTCCTCAATATATAAAAAATCTAGTGAAAGTTCTAACTAATCACTTTCATAATTTAAAAATCCCAAATCAGTAAATCTTACTAAAACGTGATGCCATTTGTTCTTCAAGTATAGTAAGTAACTAATAAAGTGTAGTAACCAACGGGGGTTGGCGCAGATGGGTAGGCATCTGCGCCAAATCTCGCCATTCCTGGGTTCGATCCCTGGAATGGCGGATTTAAAGAACCCTCGTCGGTAGCTCTCTCCCCTGGGGCGCCTCAAAGAGGTGAATTCCTGTCGGGCCTATTCGATTGGGGGCGCCAGGACTAGTCGGTTGTCGGGGGCCCATGCTGGTAAATCCGGCGTTGGCCTTCAGGTTAACGCCGGATACCTGGAGGTTGGGTGCACCGAAGGCCAAAAGGTCCAATGCATTCATCAAAAAAAATAAAAAATAAAAAATAAAAAAATAAAGTGTAGTAAAAAAAACTAATTTAATATTTTGATATGTTTCCATAGTATTTCTCTAGAATTTTTCCAAAACGTCTAATCTTATTAGGTCAATGATTGGGAGGAAAATACTAGTTTGGTAGGTTATATATAACTAGAAAGGATAATAGTAATATGTGGATTTTGTTGGTAAGCTATCCTATAAGTATCTACTCCCCTAACTCTATTTATAAGGCACTTCCAACATTTTTCATATAAATTAAGGAAAACGTTAAATCGCATTAATTTTACTATAAAATTGAACAACTTTACAATTCCATCCCTATCAGAGTAATGAAACTTGGACTGGACTGGCCGGTCCGGCCCGGAAACCGGCGAACCGGCCGGTAAACCGGTCCAGTCCGGGTTACCTATTTTTTTTAAAAAAAATTAATTTTTCCTTTAGAATTTCATACTATAAGTCTAAAATTTTCAATTTCTCACCGGTTTGGTCTCGGTTTGGCCCCGGTCTGACCCACTGACCCTTAACCCAGTACCCTAACCGGTTCAATACCCAGTCCGGGTTTTAATACCTTGATCCCTATTTAATAACATAATACAGAATGAAAATAAAATCAACACAATAATAAATGAAATATTAAATTATACATTCATATAAAAACTTTAACGAGATGTCTTATAAATAGAGTGAAAAAAGAACTTCTCTCTCTATCGTATATATGGGATCTGAGGAGTACGTAATCTTTTTTGAGTTTGAAGACATACTTCAGCCTGATAAATCTTCAAAACCCAACTCATAATCTTTCAATGCTCATAAAAGACAATAGGAAGAGAATTAAGGTTAGAGAGAGGGATGAGAGGCGCAGACAAATGGGGAAGGTTGGTATGTTGGTGGTGAGAGTAATAAATGTGTCCGTTTTGTGGTCCATCATTTTCATTCAATGAATGTAACACTGGGAATTGTTTTGTGTTGGATTTTTGTGTATTAATGACTCCAGGTCAAAACGTCGACACTTCATTTTCCCTGGTCTGAAATGAATCTGAACATGTCCTTGATCCATTTCTGACCTCTGCTCAAAACTGGGCATTTATTGGCCAATTTCAATACCCTATTTAACTGTTTTAAGCTCAAGGAACAAAACAACCCCACCTTCTATGATTTATTCACACCATTTATGATCATGTGCAATATGCTCACTTCTCAGTTCTCACAGTATCATGTGTAGTGTGTGTATAGAAGAATGTGTCCGATGAAATATTAAAAAAAATGAGAGCATGTTAATAATATTTATATCCATTAATATTTCAAGAAATATGTATTTATTTGATTAAAAAAGTACTCCCTCTTATCTTTAATATAGGATATATTTGAAAGTTGGTCTTGATTCTAAATATAAGACTTTTTTTTTTTTATATTTATCAAGTTTTCCTAATCTATCCCCATTAAAGCTCCCTCAACAAAAATTAAGGAAAGGGGAATGAGGGAGAATGATGGCTAATTAGGGTGTTTTAAAAATTACATATTATATTAACTAATTTCCTTATTATAATCAAATTAAATGAATATGTCTTATATTAAAAACGAGAGAGAATAATAAAATTCGGAAACACCGGTGAGCAAAAAGACTTCCTTCAATGGGGACAAATTGACCCCCGTAAAAGAGTTATTCCCTCCGGTCCTAATTATAAGATAAAGTTGACTTTTTTGAAGAAATTAAGGAAGCTAATTAAATTACTTTAGAGTGTTTATATTTTTAATATCCTTAGATTATATATTAGTTCATTAGTCAAATTAATTAGTTTGGAGAAAAAAATAAAAATATAAATACTCTAAAGTAATTTAATTGGCTTCCTTAATTTCTCCAAAAAAAATCAACTTTGTTTTATAATTAGGACCGGAGGGAGTACTTATAAATTTATAGTAACTAAGCACTCGATGTAAATTAAATAATGTATATTTTGAAGAATAAAAAATCACGCCAGAAACTCAAACATGGAGATAAAAGATAATAAAGAAAATAATTAATTAATTGCATTATGTTCATATTACAAGTCGATTAGTACCATACACACAACATGACCTCTTATAACCTTGGTCCTGGGTGGTGTGAGATCTATTTTTCAGTTTTTACATGGATACTACACATGACTAGCTTGTCTGTTCAACTATAAAATATATGTATAATGAATTTTAATTATATTTATAAATTACAAACAGCTTTTCTATGTTAATGGAGTTTTGGTTAATTTAATGTACAAGTATAACCTATCTATATCTAATATATATTTATCACGTGTAAGAAGCCATTTGGTGGCCGGGATCGGCTTATTTAATGTATAGGGATTAGGTGGGCAATGACCTAGATTGGGGGTAAACGATTCATTCAAAAAATAAGTTTTATAACAAGTACTTTTCAAAGAATGAAAATCAAATTATTACTGTTCTTACGTTTGATTTGTCTATAGTAAGAAAACCTAGGTGAAAAGAATCCAATGAAAGAAGTGTGTCATATTATTTATTTTTTTGGTACGGTGGTGGGAAATGGGCTAAGGTATATCTAGGATATAAATTAGAAGATCTAAGGTTATCTATTAGAGGTATTAAATAAGGATATTTATTCATTATATTATGATTTATTAGATTTATTATTTTAATATTTGTAATATCTCAATAAAATAAAATATCTAGTATGCTATTATCTTATATAGGATTTACATTTGAATTTGAATTTTAAATTTATGATTTAAATATGACTTTTGAATTGTTATTTTATTATTTCCTAAGCTTTATAAATAGAGATAGGGTTCTCAGTTGTAGGCAGCTTTGATTGATTGAACGAACAAAAATTCCTTTTCCCTCTGAATATTCTTTTTCCTCCCTCCATTTATCCGATTTTCCCCTACTTCTTGCTATTCTCTCCCCTCTAGTCTCTGTCACACCCTTATCTCAATTTTACCTTTACCAGAGTATTCGCGGAAAACGATATGCGGTTCGGTAGACAACAAAGGAATAGCATAACTATACTGATAATATGTACATGATTACGGAAATTCCCCTCAGGGATTCGTACCTGATAATTACAATTAGTGTAGCCGCACAGGGCTACTTGGGTGTCTAAACTCGTCCTAGTGAAATGGAGACTTCTTCCCGTCTTTGTTCCACTACGGTAATCCCCTCGTACGGTACTATGCATTGTTGTTTGCATATCTTCTGTCGTCTCCTGTCTGAATTGTTGGTAGGGGAGGGTGAGATTCGAGAGAATCTCAGTAGGAAACAGATACCATAATGCATGCATGATTGATGCTATGTGTATGACATATTAGCTTTATCTAGATGTATGCCCCATAATGGCATTTCTGCATGCTCAATGTTTCATACAACAAGACTTTGGCCACAGCAAAAACAGAAACAGAGCTTCATCTATTCAAATATGCTCTACACAATCAAGTAAAGCAATCACATACATCATTACACAAGCAAAGATATCAAATACATGCAAGTAAGGCAAGTCCCCTACCTCAAATCTTTCTCCTCGATTTGCGTGCCAACAGCTCAAGGCTCCATTTTCGATCCTACAATGTCAAATGTACTATTTAGACACTTCCATAGTATTTCTGGGGGTTATATGAGTCTATCTTGAAAAACTACTAAAATACCCCCGGGGAACCGACCCCATTGTACCCGGTCTGGCTATACTTTTCTCGAAATTCTAACCTGGGCTATCCTGACATATTTTTGCCCAAGGAATCCATTTCCGGACTCGGAATTATCAAATTCACTGCCAAAAGACGAAATTGCCCTTGGCAGCCCTTATTTCAGTGTTTTAGGGGCATTTTCGTAATTATGCTTTCTCGGCCTTTTCCGAAAAAGTGCCCAACTGTAACCCCACCTATTTTCGCCCACTGAATCCAATGGAATCATCAAATCATTGAAAATCCAACTCTAAGACCCATTTATAGCCCAGACCGAAATATATGGGTTTTCCAGGAAAAATCGGGGTTTTTCGGTTTCGGCTCCGTAAACGTGTTCCTTTCTACTCCTAACCACTTTATTGACTATTCCATTAGGTTACAACTACCATTCAGTACCAATTTGGGCAGCATAACAGCCCCACATGCCCATTTCCAAAAATTAAAACCAATGGCAATCCGGCGAAATTTCACCGATTAAATTGCCCACAGCAGCTAGAATAGTCAATACACAAGAGTTTGGAAGTTACCTCAAGCTCCCACTAGCTTTTCTCAAAGTGGCTGAAAACCCTAGATGTCAAACCTCCAAATTTGAGCCTCCAAACCTTAAATCATATGCAAAGGAAGCTTAGGAATGGAGTTATACGCATTAGGAACCGATTTACCGAAGAAATCACTTACCTTAGTAAGCTTTTTCCTCCCCTTTTCTCTCTCTAAAATTCCACACTTCCTCTCTCTATGTTCAGTTAGTTCACGCAGAAATGAGCTGAAGAAGGAGAAGGAATATGCTTATATCATATTATATATTCTATTTTATTCATTTACTAATTTTCCAAAAATTTCGGATTTTACAAAATTTTGGCAGATTTCTGCCCAAACTTTGAAAAATCATAACTAATTCTAGAAAAATCGAAATGAGGTGATTCTAAAGCCTATAAAACCCTTATTGAGTCTAGTTTCAAGGAAAAGTATAGACTTTTGCTTAATGGAATCACAAAATTCCCAGAATTTCAATCTTTGCATATTGTTCCAGAAATTTCACAGTTTTTCTGTGCTGACTTCAAAAATTCATATCTTTTTGTGTATAGCTCTAATTGAGTCATATGACCTATCAAATTAAAGCTTAGGATGTATACTTTCATCCTGTAAAATTTCATAATTTTTCCTCATCATGTGATCATTTAAATGAA
Organism: Inga laurina; assembly: GCA_963855925.1. Lineage (NCBI taxonomy): Eukaryota > Viridiplantae > Streptophyta > Magnoliopsida > Fabales > Fabaceae > Inga > Inga laurina. Next base: position 11,598,638 of record OY979702.1, read on the forward strand.
TATGACAAGCTTACTACCTCATAGGCGATTTCACCAAAAACATAATTACTTTCTCCAAAATTCATCATTTTACTTTCTTAATACCCCAAAGATATAGAAATCATTAGGGGATAAATTTGGGCTTCTACTAAATTGGGGCTTAGTAGTCCACTTAATTTAGGCTTATTCCCAAGCCTCCAATCCCAAATTTCGGGGTATTACAGTCTCTCTCTTATCCTCTTTCCCCAACCCATTTCACATTAATTTTGGCATCAGAGCATGTTCCCATCTCCTTTCATGTGCCAAAACTCTTTTTTCACATCAATTTTGGCATAAAGAGCCAAGGTTGTCACACCTAATCCGTCCGCTGCACTTTTTTTTTCTGTGCAATGTCACTTTGGGACTCTTGTTTACGACCTTCTTGACATCAGAACGTTATGAAACCACCTCCATTGGAACCGTATCAAAGAGCACGACTTAACTATTTGTGGACCACCACCACCGGTTGCCAATCGAGCCACCACTAGCTAGTCAAATTCTGGCAATAGTCTTCACACGCTGATGCCATTTGGTTTGGTCCAGATCAAGTTTTTTTTGCAATTCTAACCTTGTTTCGCGTCTTTTCTTCCACCGTACACCTTCTCGAAGCCCAGAGCAAACACACCAAATCCGTTAGGGTAATCTTTCATCTTACGACTTCCTTAAGTCTCACTGGTAAGTCCCAATTGACTCTTTATGTAAAATACTGTGACTTTAAGCATGTTTGCAGGTTATTGTTTGTTATTCAATTATTTGCTTTTGCTATCTCGGCTTATTATTGCAACAAATTAGTTAGGGCCATTTTCTAAATTATTTATTATTTCCTAGCCAAAAAAATTAAAAACAACAACAAAAAAGTGTCATTATTTTAGCTTATTTGCAGCTTCCGGTGCTTAATTTATTTTGCCTTTGTGTTAGCCTGCGACTACTTAGCAAAAAAGAAAACAAGATTACTTTGATGAACAAATTGACTCCATTCAAGCTAGCATTGAATCACTCACTTCCCTCATGGACCAAAATTCCCAAAACCATCAAACCTCCATTGCTACCCTTTCAGAGAAGATTGAATCACTCACTTCCCAAATGAGCCAAAACTCCCAAAGCATTGCTACTCTAACCAAGACCAGGAAATAAGATGAATCCAAATTCCAGGAAATTTGGGATGCCTAACTTCCCAAATGTTCCTTAATATATTAAGGAACAACGAACTGAATCCAAATTCCAGGAAATTTGGGATGCCTAACTTCCTTTACTTGCGTGACGACCCATCCATTAACCTTCAGTAGTGAGACTCCAGTGGTGGTCTGATTTCATCGCGAAGCTTCCAATGGTGGGGGTGTCACCACATTCTAATGTTGGGAAGATAGGGAACAGAGGAAGCCAGTGGTGTCAACAACCTAGGATATGTGATTTTAGAGGAGCGACAACATGTGTAGGACTATGTCACAGCACAGGACAGCTGGATCTAATGGGTTTTGGTCAAAGCTCACGGTGGTCGGAATCTTGGTTGACAGGTATCACACAATGAGTTTGGACTTTTGAGGCACAAAATAGTCCTAGGTATGGTGACTTTGGAGGTTAGGGGGTGTCCGGGTGACGCAAAAGAAAGTTTTAGGCACAGGGAAGGAGATGGGAGCCAAGCATTGATATGAATCGGGTTGCAGAATAAGAGGAGAGAGCTGAGAGACTAAAGGAGGGAGGACAATAAGAAGGAAGGGAAAATCATAGGATACTGGATATCCTATATTCAAATCTAAATCCTAGATTTAAATTTCAAATTCAAATCTAAACCCTAACTAAGATCATAAGATACTATATATCCTATTTTATTGAGATACTGCAAATATTAAAATAATAAATATAATAAATCATGATATAATGGATAAATATCCTTATTTCATAACCTTGGATCTTCTAATTAAACCCTAGATATTCCTTATCTTATATCCCACCATTCCCCCTCGACTTGAAAGACTCAACTCCTAACGAGTTAAAAGTAACGCACAAATCTAGGAGGGAGGAAGGGCTAATATTTCAACACAATGCTTCCATTTGGAAATCCTTTCCAACACGTGCGGTACTGAAAGCGAACATCTTGGTCGAGATGAGTTGCTGAGTTTTGAAGAGTATCTAAAAAAACCTTTCCAACAGACAAGGTATTGTTGGAGAGGATTATTCAGTAATGGTGTAATACCCCGAATTTCGAGATGGGAGGCTAGTGAACAAGCCTAAAATAAGTGGATTGTCAAGCTCCGGTTTAGCAGGAGCCCCAAATTTATTCCCTAATCTTTCTTATATCCTTGGGGTATTAAAGAAAGTGAAATGGTGAATTTTGGAGAATGTGATTATACTTCTATTGAAATTTCATGCGAGGCAATAAGATTGTCTTAGGATTTTGGAAGAGCAAATGATGATAAAAAATTATAGAATTTTACAGGGTGAAAGTAAACATCCTAAGCTTTAATTTGATAAGTCGTATAAATCATTTAAAGCTATATGCAAAAAGATATGAATTTTTGAAGTTAATCCAAAAAATCTGGAAAGTCTCTGGAGCAGTGGTCAAAGAAATGAAATTTGGGAAATATATGCTTCCAACTAGCTAAATTCCATATTTTTCCTTGAAACTAGACTTAATAAGAGTTCCATAGCATTTGGAATCACTTCGAAACAATGTCTACAAATTTAGTTATGATTTTTCAAAGTTTGGGCAGAAAATTTGCCAAAATTGCCAATTGTTGCGAGATTGTCAAATAAAATGCAATGGCAAATGTGTAAATTGTGGAATAAAGTAAAAGCTCATATTTGCCTTTTATTGGTGGATATTTGGGAGAAGGGAAATATTTACTTGGAAGATAAATATGCCAAGTGTAACGCCCCAAATTTCAATTAAGGGCTAATGACGATTATTGTGAATAATTTTGTGAATCAAAATGGATTTAAGATCTAAATTATTATTGGAAATGACCAGCACCCTGTATTTTAGCATCATTATATGACAAATAATTATTTGGGCTAAAATAGGGGTAAATGACGCATAAAGAAGAGGAAAGGAATTTAATTATGTATTATGCAGCAATTTTAAATAATATGACATAATCAATGAGAAATTGAAAGAATGACCATAAGTTAGTGATTAATGGAAAGATTAATTACTAACTAAGGAGAAATGAGATATGTAACTAAATGGCTAATGGAATGGTTAGAGTAATCAAGTGGTTACTTACTTTATGAGAATGCATAAGATGTGGACAATTGTCATTTGATGATGAAGAGAGATGAGAAAAAAAGTCAAAGCATCATTTTTTATTCATTTCCTCTCTTTTTCCTCTCTCTCTCTCTCTCATGCGTATGGAATGGCTAGGGGCAGAAATTATGCACCTCACCCTCATCTTCATCATCACACATTTTCTCTCTCTCTCTCTCTCTCTCTCTCAAGCTCTTGTGCGCCATTTTTGAAGGAAGGAAGAGAAAAGGAAAGCTCAAGATTTAGGTAAGATCTTGACCTTGAATGCCAAAATCTCCTTCTTTAAAGTTGTTCATCTTATTAAGAGCTTTCATCCTATGGTTTTAAATTTTCCATTGGTGGTGTTTTAAGCACATAAGAAAATCTAGAAGTTGGAGAATCAGGGAACTTCTTTGGGAAAGTGTTGAGGTGAGTGAAAGTTTTATTTTCATATAAGTTTTATGGCCATTGGTTGGGCCTTGAATTTCTGAAAATTTTGCCCTGATTTTCGTGATTTAGGGTCATGGGGAGTATGATTTGTTGTTGTCATGGAAATGGTGCCTTGTTTGGTGTTTTCAATGAATTGAATTGAATTGAAGCTTAAATGTAAAGTTTGACAACTTTGTGTTGGTTTTGTGTATTGGGCAAAAATAGTGCATATCAATGGGTTGTGATTTTGGTCATTTTGAGGTTGTCATTGTGTTCCTTATGAGAAATTGTATGGGAATAGGTTTGGTTATTGATTTTGGAGTCATTGGACACTTTGGTAGAAAATTGGAAATCTATCAAATGTGAACTCTGTTCTGGGCAATTAGTTTGCATGAAAGTTTTGAATGACCAAATGGTGTTGAAAAATTCTGAAACTTTTCAATCTTAAATTTCACATTCCAAGCTTTAAAACGGACATATAATTCATGTCATTTCATTTTGCGAACTGAGAGTTATGCTTTGCCAAAGTTTAGGACAAAAACTGGACTCTGTTTTGGAGTAGTGTTGAGTTTTGTGTAATTCTGGAATTTTATGGTGATTTCTAGTTATGGTCCATATTTTTCCAGTAAAGAGGACTTAAATACCTTTCATTTGGCTTTGGAATCACTTCATTTCGATTTTTCTAGAATTAGTTAAGATTTTTGGAATTTCAACCAAGAATCAGGGAATTTCTTGGCGGCGGCCCAAACCTTTCTATCCTGATTCTGGCCGTGACCCATGGTGTCTGGCTATGGCCAGTGACCTTCTGACCATATTTTGGTCGCGGCCAACCCCTGTGTTCCAAGACTTTGAGTTTTTGAAAAGTGATCTTCAACCTATTGTTTCCCAACCTTTTAAGGCTTTTATTAGAGGCATTTGTGGCCTCTTAAAGGTCAATTACGATAACCAAATGTAAGTGTTATGAAGTGAATTAAGTCTTAGAATAAAGTATAACTCTTCGTCCTTAATTATGATTCTAGTATTTGACATTTTCCCTACTCAGGAGAGACCGGTGCAAGAATACGCCTGGAAGGACCAAGGTAGTGACTCTTCTCTCATGTTGTGTATAATACTTGGTATGTATGTTTATCATTGTGAATGTGTTATCGGCCATAGGGCATTACAACGTGAGCCATCGTAGGAGGGGTAATACTCATGATACCTACCACGGCCGTTGTAAGTGTCGAGGCTACGTTATGGAATCATGGATTCCTATTTTTGAGTATCCAGCCCGTGGGGCTGCATGTTGTGAAATGTTTTATATAGATCCCCGCTGTGGTGATATATGTGGTATGTTTATGTGGATGTGCAATACAGCAAGCAGTTCAGTGTGAGCCGTCGTAGGAGGCGATGCCCATGATACCTACCCCGACCGTTGCAACTGTTGTTGTGATTGTTGTGTGTTGTATAGATTATTTACTTTCATGCTTTGATGTTGTGTATATATGAGTGATTTGTTACTACAGGGATTCTTTAGAATCTCACTCTGCCAAAAATAAATTTTTAGATTGGGCTGAAGGATCTAAGGGAAAGCGGGCGACAAAGAGCAGATAGAGCTTCAGTGTAGGAAATTATTTTGGATATTGGTTATCATGTAAAATTATTTAGATGTTTTGGGAAACAATTGTATATATTGAGGTTCGTAGTCTAGTTTGTGTAATCCCTAAGTAAAAAGGGAAAAATTTTATGGCCTTTGTGCCTTTGTAGAACCCTTATTTATTGAATGGAACCTAAGTGTGTTGGGAATTTGTATTATACTCTGATATATATGAATGGAATCAACGCATACAGGCTATTTATGTTTGAAATGTGAGTATGAGACTATGGTGGAACAAGTGTTGTAAAAGTTTTTGAAAATCCTGATTTTGGGAAATTTTATTTTGTCTAAGTCCCCAAATCATGCATGATCTCTAATTCAAACTTAATTATGTTTTTATGAACTAATCTCAGCCTTGATCGTGATGGGGGTTACACCAAGTGGCATCATCTAAAGCCAAGAGATTAAATTATAATTGTTGGAGTATGAGCACATGTGGAATTAGATTAAAATATGATTATATTGTACATGTAATTGGATGGAACCAATTGGTTTATGAAGGGCCCTAAGGGGGTGTAACTTTGGGCCAATGGAAGATGAAAGGATTATTTAAATTGCAATAGGATTATATAACCCAAATTGGCTAGAGATAAGATCAAATAAAAGTTGTCATAAAAATATGATTAAAAATTATATTCTAAAGAAAGAGAAAATGAGATATTTTATTAAAAAGTCTTATCATCTCTTCCTCATCCATTTTACAAGATCAAGCATAGAAAAGAGAGAGAGAGAGTGAGAGCTCAAGAGCTTGGAGTCTTAGAGAGCAGGAGGAGCAAAATCAAAGGTAAAGTCTTATAGTTTCATGTGATTTTACCTTACAACGTGTGTAAACTCGTCTCTAATCTCTTATTCTTCATGGAAATCATGGTTTAGCCAACCAAAACTCAAAAGAAAGAGGGAAAGAAGATGGCAACATGTTGAGAGAGAAGAGAAATCAAAGGTAAACCACCAACCTTGCTCCTCTTGTTGATTCTTATTGGTTGTTGATGGTTGTTATTGGTTGTTGCTTGTTTCTACTTGGTTTTTAATTTGGGAAGATCAAACCCTAAGGGGAGGTGCTGCTCAAATTTGGATTAATCATGTGGAAAATGTGATTAAGTGGTTAAACAAGTGATTAAAGGTGATAAGAAGGTGTTTTATGGGTTGAAAACATAAAACTCTATTTTCTCCAATTTTTATGGAATTTGGTCCAGATCTGTTTTGGACTGTATTTGGACTAGATTTTGGTATTTTTGATAGTTCCATTGTGTTTAAAATGGAAAATTGTATGGGGTTCATGTTGGGTGCGAAGTGAGAAAAGCCCTAGAAAGTGAAATGACGAAAACAACCTTAAAACCCTCACATAGGGGTTGCCAAGGGTAAATTCATAATTAAGGCTGGAATTTGAGAAAACCAAGGTAAAAATGGATTCCTTGGGCGAAAATATGTCAGAATAGCCCAAGTCAAAATTTCGGGAAAAATGCGAACAGACCGGGTATGGTGGGGGCGGGGTCGCGGGGAGATTTTGGTTATTTTTCAATATAGACTCATATAACCCCTAGAAACACTATGAAAATGTCCAAATGGTACATTTGATATTTTATGGCCGAGTTGAGAGCCCGAGGGATTGGCACGCAAATCAAGGCACGTTATTCGAGGATCAAGATAGGGCGATTAAAGTAGGGAACTTACCTCTCTTGCATATATTTGATATTTGTGCTGATGTATTGATGCATGTTGTTGTTTTGCTTGATTATGTGAAACGTATATGAATAATTAAAGCTTTATTTCTGTTTATGCTATGGCTATACGTATGTTGTTTGAAACATTGCGCACGGAACTATGTCATTGTGTGAACATGAGATATGTAATGCAAACATTTCATGCATTAAGCACTTTTCTTGCATGCATATTGGTATTACTTTCCTACTGAGATTCTCTCGAATCTCACCCTCCCCTTTAGACAGGTGAAGACAGAAGCTATGCTGAGAGCCAAGAAGAGAACCATATGAAGGGAATGCTGTGGTGGAACAAAGACTGAAAAATATCTCCGTTTTCCCTGGGATGGGTTTAGACATCCACGTAGCACTGCGAGGCTAAATTAATTATAATTATCAAGTATGAACCCGTATGGAGAATTTTCGTATTCATGCACATAATATCAGTATATTTATGCTACTCCTCTGTTGCCCACTGAATTGCGTATCATTTTTCACAAATACTCTGAAAAAGGTGAAAATAAGATAAGGGTGTGAAAAATGGGGTTACCTTAGGTAGTGCTATACGTTAGGGAGATGAGGTTGTTGTCCAATGAACTTCAGCTACAGACAACTCTGCTTCCACCGAGACAACGTTGTTGACATGATCACCAAGCAATAACTTGTCACTCTTGAGGTCAGGAATGTCATCATTGGCAACAATTGCAGAAGTCTCCATTGATCACTGAGCCTGTATTTTATTATTACTTTGTTATTTCCTAAGCTATGTAAATAGAACTAGGGTTCTCAATTGTAAACAGCTTTAATTGATGGATTGAATAAGAATTCCTTTTCTTTTGAATATTCTTTCACCTCCCCTCCGTTCTTTCAATTCCCCCCTCACTCTCCTCCCCCCGCTAGTCTCTCTCTCCTCCCCTTCCTCCAACCCCTTTCACATCATATGGATTTCTATTTTTCTTTAATAAAATTCTTAAATTTATACCCTATGAGAAAAAAAATTTTGATACCAATATTTTTCTTGAAACCTTTCAACAAGCAATCTTGGTTTTGGGAAATTTACTTTTAAAAAAAAAAAAAAGCTTGCATCATATCTAATATTGCACACTTGCATTAATTGCAAAAAAACAAAAAAACAAAAAACACTCTCATTTTTCATCTCCAGCATTAGACCTTATCTATCTATGTGAAGTCAGATTGATTTTCTATAATTTTATCTATATATCTATGTAATTTTTTATAAGATGTTTTATACTTTTACTAGTTAATAACTTAATACAATATTATTCTTGAAAAAGAAGAATGTAGTATAGTTTTAGTGAATATAATGTTTAATTAGCTGAGTTCAAACAAACTAAACTATGTCACCTTTTTAATAGTATTTTTAAAAGACTTATAATAATGCAACCACTTTAACTCCTCCTTTTGTTTGATCCAAAAAGAAAATGGTTAATTTTACATAGCCTAAAATTAATAATGTCTATTATCTCTATACTTGTCTCTTTTTATACTCTTGTTAACTGGGAAGCCTATTCATGTGTCGACTCAATGGACTTAATAATAACTTTAATTAATCTATTGACCCAAATATTTATAATAGTTCTATCTTAATATTGTATATCTAGCTTTAAAATATTTAAGCTACACTATTATATACTTGTCATATTTTGAAAAGGTGTACTCTTTTTACTTTAAATTTGTTGGTATTAAAGATAAAATATAATTATAGTTTTTCGACCAAACTATCTAGATATATTTTCAAAATGAGAGACAAACACAACCAGAAGAGAATCTGCATTGCATTACAGAAGTATCAAGATGTATAAAAAAATCGGTCCAAAAAAAAAAAAAAAATCATCTTATTATAACATATTGATTTTGGCTTCAATTTTGTTTTATGCAGCTTTGATGTCTTCTCAGATGTGTGGTGGCCTTGATAAAAAAAAGGATAGCTGTGCTGTAAATAAATACATAAATAAATGTGGAAATTTTAATATTTATTAACATTATACTTTTTTTTTTTGTTGGAAATGTTGATTCATTCCATAAAGAACCAGAAGAACTGCATTAGTGTGTGCGCGCGTGTATAAATAGAGAGAACTGAAAAGTACTTAAATATGATTTTCAAAATTTCTATTGTAAGTTGGCAACAAAAACATTTACAATATATACCTCTTTATTTATTATTCCCTCTCCACCTCAATGCAAGATCCAACTGACATTTTAAGGAGATTAAAAAAAATAAATAAATTATTTAATTATAACATATGTTGTGTATTATTAGAATACATATCACTTTATATATCACACAAATTAGTTTGAAGAAAAATAATAAATATAAATATTTTAAATAATAAATATAAATATTTTAAAGTTATTTAATTTACTTCCTTAATATTTTTTAAAAAAAAAATCAATTGAGTCTTGTGTTAAAGTGAGGAGAAGTATACTACTAGTCAATCTTAAGATTTTACAATTTTACTTAATTTTTGTTTAAAAGAGTTAAATACGTTTATTAATAAAATCATTATTTTGTTTTTTCAGTTTATTTTATATACTAAAGCAATCCGATAAGTTCATGAGTTGAAGTGGGTGTTTGGATCCTGGACCCATCAATGGTGCATTCCAAAGGCATAAACTGGAAAGGCAATCGTAATTGTTTTTTTGAGTGTTTGGTTGAGTGTTCTGCATTAAGAGCTTTTACAATCTTAAGTAGTTTTTAGCAAAAGTAAGAATGTGGAGCTTATAATTGCGATTGAGAGAGAGAAAAAAATAGAAAAAATATTTATATGTATCACTAATTTATATTTTTTATAGTTCTAAATATAAAATAAAGTTACTTTTTAGAGATATTAAGAAAGCTAATTAAATTAATTTAAATTATATTATCATTTTTTTCAAACTATTTTGCCTGATTTATAAACTAACATATAATCCAAATATACTAACTCTAACGTTAATTTTCCAAATTGTTTTTTGAATAGCATATAGTATCAAAAAAAAATATTTTTTTTTAGTTCTTTTAACCTCTTCAAATATTTTTTCAGTTGTATGCAATGTGCTACTAGACTGATTGCAATTTTACCTTTAATGTACTTTTTCATCTGCAGAAATTACTTTAAAATATATATTTTTTGTGCTTTTAACCTTTAAAATATTTTTCCAACTGTATCCAGTGTGTTATCAGATTGATTGTAATTTTACTCTTAATGTACTTTTTCAGCTCCAAAAATTACTTTAAAATATTTTTTTGTGCTTTTAATCCCTTAAAATATTTTTCCAGCTGTATCCAGTGTGCTATCAGACTGATTACAATTTTAGCCTTAATGTACTTTTTTAGCTCCAAAAATTACTTTAAAATATTTTTTTGTTCTTTTCACCCTTTAAAATATTTTTTCAGTTGTACCTAATCTTAGGAGATTGACTACAATTTTACCTTTAATGTATTTTTTTAGTAGTAAAGAGCACTCAAAACTTAGAATACAGATTTATTGATTTTCACCCACTCTAAAATATTTTTTCAATAGTACCTAATATTTTAAAGTAATTTTTAAATATTTACTTGATTTTTTAAATATTTTTCCACCCACTCTCTCTTACCATTATCACAAAAGTCACTTATGCTTAAGTTAATCAAAACAAGTTTTACTTTTACAAAATTTATTTATACAGTCGTCAATCTAAACATAAATTACATTATACAATCTGATTTTTATCAAAAATAAAATTATAAAAAATCAAATTTAAAAAAAAAACTAATTTTATAATTGCTGTCCCAACAATGTTAGTGTGACAGGTGTTTTCTTCATTATTCAAATAAAGTTCTCTTGGCCCAAAAAAAAAAAAAGAAGTTCTGAACCTAATTCTTTTTCATGCCTTTCTTTCCGTATTTTCTGCTTAAATTGGACAATTTTCATTTTTGCATTTATAAATTTCAGAAAAAATGACTATGTGATGATATATGAGAAGTGTGGTTCATTGTTATAACTTTTTAATCACTCTTTTTTTTTACATAGAAAGAGATCTCACTCAGGACTTTTTATGTTGATTTTTTGTGAGTAGAAAATGAAGACTACAGTACTGGAAAAAAATCATTTTTAGATCGTCACATTTAGACCGGTTTTGGCGGATAAGGTCTTAAAAATTTGCGCGGTGGCAGTTTTGTAATTATATTGAACTTTTAAGACCGGTTCTTAAAAAAACCAGTCCTAAAAAATTTATTTAGACCTGTTATAAATAAAACCGGTCTTAAAATGTTAAAATTTTTATGAATTTAAAATGTTTTAACATTTAAGACCGGTTTACATATAAATCAGTCTGAAAAGTAAAATATTTAAGACCAGTTTTATATCTTTAACATTTAAGACCGGTTTATATGTAAACCGGTCTTAAATGTTAAAACATTTTAAATTAAAAAAATTTAACATTTTAAGACCGGTTTGTACAAAAATCGGTCTTAAAGGTAAGATTTTTCGCCCTTATTTTTACTCTCGCGCCCAGATTGCGCGCTCTATGAATCATTTCTTCTCTTTTGATCATTTCTCTGTGAGCTCTGTATGTGCTTGTTCTGAACTTGTCCATGGCGTCCCGTCCCTCATTTGCTCAACTCTCCTCCATCATTACTACTGCCGTTGTTGTGTTTGTCGTCGTTGTTCTTTGATTATCGTCTGTCTTCTCCGCCGCCACCTTTAATCTCCGCAGTGACCATTTTCCTCTAACTTGACTTTCCTTTGTCAGTGCTGTGAATTTAAGGACTTCATTTTAGCCTCAGTCGACGCCGCTGTGACTTTGGGTTGAAGCTCACTCCTTGGTCTTCAATCAGGTTAGTGTTCGATTTGTTATTTAATTGTACGTTGTTCAATAATTAATAATGTTCTATGAAAAAATAGTTCTTGTTGTTGCTTTAAGCACTTAAACGTAGTCTGGAAAAAATTAAATCCGCACATTCTTGTTAAATATATGCTCTAACTTTTAATTACATCCCTGTGATATTTGGCTTGGATTAATACCACTCTATGTTCTGTTTTAATTTAGTGCAATTGTTTGATTATTGTCAGTGTTATTGGTTTGTTAAAACAATACTAGTTTCAAATGGTGCCTGTTAATTTTGTTGAAATATCTAAAACTCTATTGTTATTGTTTTTTGTCTATCCCTTTATTGTTGGATATAGGGTGCTAGAAGTGTTGAGATATATATGGATCATAGTTGGATAAACGCTGAACGAACGAGTGTTGAATATGATAATGGGGTGAGTGGGTTTTTTAGACGTCGCTAGTAGAAATACCGATGATAGTAGTGGGAAGTTTTATTACCCTTGTATAGTATGTTTGAATGAGAAGCGACTAAGTACTGCAGATATATATACATATTTAATTTGTGAAGAATTTTGTAAGAGTTATACAGTGTGGGTATGGCATGGTGAAGAATTAGAAATGCCAAGTTCATCTCAATAGGGGGAGTGAACTTTGATGATAATGACATGGATACGGATGATCGTATAGAGGATATTATTCATGATATAGGAGAAGAGATTTTTGAGCAATCACATGCATATGGTAATATGTGTAGTGATACTGAGACGCCGTTGTACTCGGGATGTAAAAAGTACCAATTGTTGAAAACAATATTGAAATTGGTAAGCTTGAAAGCACGGCATGGATGGAGCGACAAGAGTTTTTCAGAAACGCTTGAGGCTTTTAAGGATATGTTTCCAGATGATAATGTGTTGCCTTCTCTATACTATGATGCTAAGAAAATATTGTGTACACTTGGGATAAAGTATAAAAAGATCCATGCATACCCTAATGATTGTATATTGTAAAGAAAAGAGCATGAAGAGGAATAACAATATCCAATATGTGAAACCCGAGGTACAAATCAAATAACGCCCCTGCAAAAGTATTGTGGTACCTTCCAATTATACAAAGGTTCAAGCGCTTGTTTGCTAATGAAAACGATGCAAGAAATTTGAGATGACATGTGGATGAGAGGATATCTGATGGAAAGCTTCGACATCTGGCTGATTTTTCTCAATGGAAGAAAATCGATCAATTATTTTCTGCCTTTGGTGAAAAGCCTAGGAACCTTAGGCTTGGTCTTAGTACGGATGACATGAATCCTTTTGGTAGCCTGAGCAGTATACATAGTTCATGGCCTGTTCTGTTGGTAATTTACAACTTATCTCCTTTATTATACATGAAACGAAAGTATATCATGTTATCTATGTTGATTTCGGGACAAAACAACCCGGAAATGATATATATGTTTACCTGAAGCCCTTGATTGAAGACTTGAAAGAGTTGTGGGACGAAGGTGTTGATGTTTTTGACGCGAATAAGAAGGAGGTTTTTAAAATGTGAGCCATGATCTTTTGTACTATAAATGACTTCCCTGCATATGAAAACTTGTCAGGCTATAGTGTTAAAGGCAATAAAGCATGTCCGATTTGTGAAGAAGGAACATGCTACCATAAACTTCAACATGGAAGAAGCCTCGTGTTGTTAATCAAGAATCCAAAGTTGTTAATTAAGAGCCTCGTGTTGTTATTCTAAAGTGGCGAGAATGAGGGCTGAAGGGCAAAAGCGTCTTTTGGTGCCCCCTGCACTATTTATCCATACTGACACGGTACTGATCCGGGATTTTGGAATTCAGAGTATTGAATCGGAATTTCCCTATTTCGGAGGTATTTTTCTGAGATTTTCCCTTTACAAATTTCGAAAAAAAATGGCCATGTGATGATATATGAGATGTATGATTCATTGTTATAAGTTTTTAATCACTCTCTCTATTTTTTTTTACATAGAAAGAGATCTCACTCAGGACTTTTTATGTTGATTTTTTGTGAGTAGAAAATGAAGACTACTGTTTTTTAAAATACAGGGTTATTAAACTGATAAGGAAAATATTTGTATATTTATTTTCCCTTGATGATTTTATGGACGATATTTGAGTTTAATATAATAAATTTGGGTGTGATTGATAAATAAATAATGTTTTTAGAATAAATAGTATTAAAAATAAATAAATAAATGAAAGTACTGTAGCAATAGGATCACTGTAGCATATGGTTACACTGTAGCGACGGAAGCATTGTAGAGCCGCCGGACACTATAGCTGTTTGCCGACAGTCATTGTAGCAGCCGTGCGGACACTGTAGCAGTACTGTAGCACATGTTTTTCCCTTATAAATAGAGATTAAGGCCAAGCTCAAAGAGAGGAGGAGAGGAAGAGAAGCAGAGGTTTCCTTCTCCTACAGGGAGAGGTCATTCTTTGACCGAGAGAGATCTTTCTCTGACATTTCTGAGTTTATGTTATTAATTTTTAGATTTAATTTCATGCATTGCATGTCTCTATCTTGGAAGGCTTAGGATTGTATTACATTTTACATGCCGCCTACATGGAAGATTTTACCTCCTAAATGGACGGCTAGATTTTTTCATTTTTCATGCATCTTTTCGTTATATATTTATGTTTCAGAATTTAATATTCAAGGTTTATGCAGTATTTTTAAGGATTTCATTCTAGTTTTATGTCATGCTAATTTATTTTTATTTTTTTATTTTTAATTTCATCATGTGCTAAAATTTATATTTTCCTAGGGTGATGACGTAGCTTACCAATGATGGATTGAATATTAACTTATTAAATCTAGTTTTAATTCTCCTTCATGATTGAGTTTTAATTATTATTCTAAATGCTTTAATTTGACTGGCCATCTTTTGAATAATTCCAATATGTATGTTGAGACCAGAAGGAGATACATGTGTGCAGACCCTATAATTAAAACCATGACTTGCATATGAAATAGGAATATATTCATATGAGTTGTGTAGTCTTACTGAGTTCCATAAATCTTAATGCATAATTAATTGCTTAAATTAATATAGGAATATATTGGATTAACAATTAATTATAGAATTGCTTAACCTTAGAAGAGGCTAGTAATTAAATTAGGGAAACTCAACTATCAATCATGTGGAATAAATTGGGCTAGAATAGATAAGTGATTCAATCTGGAATTTGTTAAGTGAAATCTGACCCCTAGGGCTTTTTCTCATATCTGTTTTCATATCATCTGCATACATATTTAATTGTCTTTCTTTTATTTTGTACTCTCAATCACCAACTAATCGATTAACTAAATAGAGTTAAAATTATTCATTTTGGTACTTAGTAATCAATTTTTGTGGGAATGATACTCGACTTACTTCTATATTACTTGATTACGACAGTATACACTGTACCATTTAATTGATCACCTGTACACGTATCATAAACCTTGATCAGATTAGCTGGTTCAAGTCGGAAACTAGTGAGCTGGTCACCTAACCGGCCCAGTCCGGCCATATAACCAGTTCAGTATTTTTTATTTTAAAAATAATTTAATTCATTTTTTATTTTATCAGAATTTCATATCAATAATTTTGAAATCTTCACTTCCTTATCAGTCTGGTACAAGTTATCTTCAATTTGACTCCAATCTGAACATTGACCCACTACCCTAACTGGTTGAAAGTTTAGTCTAAGTTTAATAACCTTGATAAAATAAGTGTATATTTCAAGGAACGAAAAACCGGACCGGCCAATGAACCGGTCACAGCACAGGTTCAAGGGTCAATGGGTCAACCGGGGTCTAACCGGTAGTTGAACCGGTCATATTAAAATATTATAATTTATTAGTGATAATATATATTAATATATTTTAAAACTTCTATAGATAAAAATAAATATTTTTAGAACAAAAAATGTTTAAAATCTATTAGCATTAGTTATAATACATATATTTATGCAAAGATATCTCATTTCCTATAATTATTATATCTTTTTAAATAATTTTTTTCATTATTTTCTTCATTTTTTTAGATTTGTTCTTTCTTTATCTATTTTTCTCTTCATTTTAGTCTTCAACTTTCCATTTTGCCCTCAAAAAACAAAAAATAAAAATTTGAAAAATTAAAAAAAAAAAAGAAAAGAAAGAAAGAAACCGGGTCAACCGGTTGGACCGCCGGTTTGATCGGTCTGACCGGTTACTGATCAAACCGGACCGGATCAAGGATCGGTTCCCGGTTCAACCAGTCGAACCGATCGGTCCAGTCCGATTTTTTATACTATGGTATATTTTGTGTTTAGATTTTTAACTTAAAAAGGGATTGGGGGGGGAACATTTTATTGTTCATGCTAGTCTTAAGTTTGGCATGATTAATGGTTGGTCAAATATTTAAATTGGTAACATGGTAACTATCAGGCCATATCAAGCAATAAAAAGTGAACAAGAATATTATTTTCCAAAAATATAGTGCCAATAATATCATTTCAATCATACACGCGCACACTAATATGAGCAAGACAACAAATAGTAACAAATATTAAACAAAGATGAAATTTTTGATATATATAAAAAAAAAAAAAAAAAAAAATCAAAGGGAAAGCTTGCTTCTTTGAAGATTACAAAACAGCTAGATGGTAGTCATCACATCGAATAGTTTCTGGCGGAGTATATTTGATTTCAATGTCTCAATCCAAAAAGAATGATACTTCTAACACCCCATTGATTTCAATTCTTAACGGATGGTTAGCTCCTCTATTAGCTGGACAACTTCAAGAGAATCATCACAAGCAAAACTAAATTATGGTTGAAATTAATTAAATTTACAATTTTGAAGCCGGAAAATAATACTATAATAAAATTGTAACATATGTATGTATGCATAATGCTCATTATGCTCCTAAATATAAGTCTCGGTTGACTTTTTTTTTCAGAGATTAATGAAAATGATTAAGTTGTTTAATTGTATTATTAGATTATATATCAGTTTACAAATCAGATAAATTAATTTAAAAAAAAAATAAAAATATAAATACTTTAAAGTAATTTAATTAGCTTCCTCAATCTCTCCAAAAAAGTAAATTATACCTTAAATTTACCATATGAGGTAGTATTAACTATTTACATGTTTAATAAAAGCATATTATTTTTGAAGACATATTTCGATCATTTTTCTGGATAAAACAAGGAAGGTTCAAAGTTAAAAATCATGTTTGATTTTGAACAGGGAAAATAACACTAGGATAAAATTGTAACATGTGTGTGTATAATATTGACTATTTACATGTTAACTAAAAAAAATAGTATTATTTTCTGAAACATTTTAATCATTTTTTTTTTATATAAGAAGGAAGGCCCAAAATCATGTTTCTTTGTATTGTAATTTTATAAGTCTGTGCATATGTTTTATGTGAAAATATTTTTTTTTTGTCTGTGTATTTGGTATGAAATTTTGTGTGCATATTTTTAATTCTTATTGAAAAAATTGTATAAGTTGAATAACTTTTATGAAATTCAGGCAATTAAACATTTATATAAAATTGCCTGCTCAATTACTGATTTGTTGTATTCGTTTCACTTTCGTGCAGTGACAGCCTTTTATTGTGAGAATCTGTTGGGTATTTCTGATAGCGATATAAGTTTGGTTCTTAAATTTGTAGTGTCTTCCTTTTTATGAGATGACAATGTTTTTGGCCAAAACACTAATGTAACGTTGTTCCCCTCATTGGCAGGTGATGGTGATAGTGTTAGCATGTGGAGCTTGAAAAAAAATATTAAAAAAAAGAAAAAAAATATTTTTTCCCCGTAAAATTTATATTTAACATTGATATTTGCATCAGTGTATCAATATATATATATATATATATATATATATATATATATATGACTTATCATTATTTTATTATAACTGTAAGATTATTATTATTATTATTTAGTAAAACAACAATAGTTAAAATATCAACAACATTACTCTTTTGGTCATATATATTTGTTGGTCAGATATATTTGTTTGGTGGGGGGATTTTTTAGTTGGATTAAAAAAAAAAAGTAGAAAAGAGAGGTTAAAATATTTTAATTAAATTTTTGTACTTTTGTATCTCACATATTTTCTTTATTAAAATTTTATAATTAATTTTTTTAATTTTTTAAATTCAACTCATAAAAATTTTCCATAACCTTCCTCCCATCCAAATCTCTCATTCCAAACTACCCCATGTATGTAATTTTAACAATTTTTAAAAAATTTTTGCCCCATTTTTTGCCCCCATTAATTATCTCACACACATCTTTTTTCTACTTATTATCTCTCTTATTCACTCTGTCTCCACAAGTATGAGCTGTTTTAGAAAGTAAAATAAATATTTTTGACGTATCTATTACCTTTAACTACCTTTAATTTAGGTAATCTAAGTTTTTTTTTGGCATATTATTCCCCGCACCGAGTAATATGGATGGATGAAATATTGATTCGTATTATTCATTTATATTTAGTGATTTATTTTGGAATTTGTGTGAGTAGTATATATCATTATTTATTTATTTAAAAAATGGAAAAGTCCAGCTCAAAGTGGGGGAAACCGGGGAAGTAAGGGGTGACGTGTCGAAGAGATGTTGGACTTTTTATTGATATTGGTTGATTATATTTGAAATGTGTTAATGTTCTGTCATGCCAGGCTAGCATCCTTGGCATGATTGACGTGGGCCCCACTGTACGCCCATCTCTTCTGTCAATCCACATGCCTTCTCTCAATGCCCCATGCACTCCTTCACTTATTATTATTCTCTTTTATTTCTCCTCTCACCCGCCGGTGCACTCTCTCCTTCGTACCTCCCTCAGATCCTCACCCTTACGTGTCACATTTCCACGCTTTGATTTCCTGAATCTCTCCGTGACCTTATCGTTTCCCCTCTCCAGCCAGGCCTATGTTTTCCCACGCTAATCACTGCCTGACATATGTAAACCAGCTATTACCCCATTACACTGTTTCCACTCTCCCACGTATACACTTAACTATACAGACACAATCCCTATTTTAACAAGTTTGGTACATTTTCTGCTGACCAATAATTTCAGGGGAAATTGCTCATAAATAGCTGTTTAGAAAATTAATCGCCTTTTTTTTTTTATTGATATTTTAAAGGAGGACATGTACACGCATTGGATACCATTAAGCAATTAATTCTCCAATCAAGTATTTATAAAAAAAATTTCGTATAATTTTTTTTCATTAAACATGCATATTATCCTATTATATGCAAATTCTATTTAAAACATTATCAGGTACTAAATTTAAATATCCCTCTTAATGAAAATTAAAACGTTGGTTCAACATGCTGTAAATGGCTAACTTCTTTTGTTAGAACCAACTCTAACCGTCTCATGATTTTAATTTTATGAATTTTATGAATTTCAATTTAATCTTTGTGCAACCTAGGAAAAAAAAATTAAATATTTGTGCGGGATATACTATTGAAGTTGCCCTTAGTTTATAACAATGGTTTTTTTTGGCTTGATATTTGGTATTGATTGATATTGTGAATTTTTATATTTAGTTAGAGTTTTTACTAAATTTTAAAGCGGGGAATTGGCAAAATTTTTTACACTGTATTTTGTTTTAACTTTTAGCTTATTATTACATGTTCAGACAAAAGAAAAGGTTATTATTATGGGTAAACAAGCACGGACACACGCTCTTTCTCTGTGTTCCAATGCAGCCAGGGAGGACCGTTTCAAACGATTTTGTCGGCGAGAGACGTTATTCCATCATATTGATGAACAGAGTAAATTGCAATTAGTGTCACTTAATTATTAATTAATATGTTGTGTTTTTATTTTTGCCACCCCCAACATTATTCTCTTCCCCCACTTGTCCATGTCCTTCTTGATTTGTCTGGGTGGCTTTTTCTTGTTATACTCTTTTTAATTCATAATATAAAACACTTTGATTGGTTAATCCAAATAAAAAATGGTATTTAACTGCTTAACTTATTAAATATGCTTAAAATTGTTTTTTTTTAATTTCACCTATATTAAATTAGATGTTAAATAAGAGAGAATATACAAAAAAAAAATCATATTTAAGCACGATAAAATTAATAAATAAATATTAATTACTCTCTAAATATTTTATATTATGCATCAATATATTTTTTTGGGAGTGAGTTGTATTATAGAAAATATTTTTTTAATGCTTCGAAAGCTGTCATGGTTTATTGGTGGGAGTATCTCCCCCGTTTTTTTTTTTTTTTTTTGTAAAAGGAGTATCTCCCTTGTTTGTAATGCTTCCTGCTTATGTAGGGGAAAAATGATTAGAGGCCAGTACTGTTTAATCTGATGCTGTCATTTATATAATTAATGCTTATAACACTCTCAGACCTTGCATAAAGCTGCCCCGGTTCTGTGGGTTGCTTCTTCCTCCTCCTCTCTCTCTCTCTTCCCCTTTTTTTCTCTGCTTCTTCTCTGCACTGTAGTTATTTCTTTGTGCTTGGGCATTAGCGCCGGTCTTTGTCTCCTTCGGCTTTGACCCAAGAAGATGCTAGTAAGTACGTTTCTTTTGTTCGTTTTCCTATGGGTTTTTATTTTGCCCTGCTTTCTCATTCTGCTTCTTCTTCTACTTGTCGCTCGAGCATAATCTGAGAATCCCCTTACTGGATTACTTTTGGTAGATGAACTGGGATGGCTGGTTTTGAACAGTTTTTTCCAATCTTCAGTTGGGTTTTAGAAAGTTTTGGGTCAAAATTATGTTTGCTTTGGATTCTCTCATATCGGATTTGCTCCTATTGCTTACCCCCCATGGCTGGCTCTGATCAAATTCTGTATGATCTGATGAAGTAGAAACTTTTTAATACTCCTCTGACCAGGCATTTTGTTTGAAGTCCTTGGTCATTTTCTGTATGCTTCAGTGTTTTACTGCTCTCAATCCATTAACAGTGTTTCCTCTGGATGATTGAATTACTCAGATTTGTTATCAAAGCTCATGCGCATTCTTATCAGATATGCATGGAAGCTATATGATGTAATTCCCCAGAGAAGAATATCATACAATCTGTCTCTAAATTTTGTGGTTGACTCTCTTTCAGGTGGCATTGCTCTTGCTGTTATTGGCATTGAGCAATGCCGTGGGTATCAATGGAGATGGAAAATGTGATTCTATACCAAAACTAGATCCAAGACCACACAGTGTGTCTATTCGGGAGTTTGGTGCAGTTGGAGATGGCAAAACATTGAACACTATTGCTTTTCAGAATGCCATATTCTATCTTAAGTCATTCGCTGACAAGGGTGGTGCTCAGCTATATGTGCCCCCAGGAAAATGGCTCACTGGAAGCTTCAATCTGACCAGCCATCTAACCCTCTTTTTGGAAAAAGGCGCTGTTATTATTGGATCTCAGGTATTTTACCCCGAACTTGATTTGATTCTGCAAAGGTTTTAACTTCGTTTCAACTTCTCCATTTCAGGTTTACTAAGATGACGATACTAACACAATTTACTGAGGATAAAAGTTTTCTGGGTTGAAACAAAAACAGACTTTTAGATACATATAGAGGAATTAATTTGAGTATTGAATTGATAATGACACCATACATCACAGACCTTGAATGCTAGTTAGTGTCCTTATGCTCTTCTCTCGAGGGTAATTCACAAACTTTGATTTTTCTACTTGTGCTTTGTCTGTATTTAGGATCTATCTCATTGGGATGTGGTTGCACCCTTGCCTTCGTACGGCCGAGGGACGGAAGTTCCAGGAGGAAGATATCAGAGCTTGATAAATGGATACAAATTAGAAGATGTGGTCGTAACAGGTTTATTTTCTTGCTCACCAGCCTTTGCCTCTTTCAGCAAAACCTCTTTTACAACTTTTCTAATTGGCATCTTCTTCTTGCAGTAAGATTTTAACATCTTTATGTAATTTGCCAGGCAACAACGGAACTATTGATGGGATGGGAATGGTTTGGTGGGACAAATTTAGCTCTCATTCCTTAAACTATAGCCGTCCTCATCTGGTCGAAATTGTAGCCTCTGAATACGTAGTTGTTTCAAATCTTACAATCTTAAATGCTCCTGCATATAGCATTCACCCAGTTTATTGCAGGTATCTTTGTGTTCATCCAAACTTTGAACGATCTTATGCTTGTATTGGATTAAGCTGTACTGACTAAGTCGACTTCTTGTTATCTGATGCAGCAATGTACTGATTCAAAATATTTCAATCTCTGCTCCTCCAGATTCACCTTATACTGTTGGTATAGTGCCAGGTTTGTCGTCCTCGATGAACTCTTTTGTTTTTCATTTGCTGAGACTGAGATTTATCAGACAAATCATAAACTATATGATCCAGTAGTTAGAACTTAAAAGTTCACTCTATTATTCGCAAGACTTCGCCGAAAAGCTTAAATATGTTTGTGCAATTTATTTTTCCAGATTCTTCTGATAATGTATGTATAGAAGATTGTATTATCATCATGGGTTTTGATGCAATTGCTCTCAAAAGTGGGTGGGATGAGTACGGAATCGCCTACGGGAGGCCCACCAAGAATGTGCATATAAGAAATATCTATCTTGAAGCATCTTCTGGCTCTACACTTGCATTTGGAAGTGAAATGTCTGGAGGCATCTCGAATGTTCTGGTGGAGCATGTTCATCTTCACAACTCACACAGCGGGATTGAGTTCAGAACCACCAAAGGCCGAGGCGGGTATATCAGAGAAATCTTCATATCAGATGTGGAAATGGAGAATATCTACAAGGCATTTTCAGCCACAGGACATTTTGGGTCTCACCCAGATGATAAATTTGATCCTCATGCTCTTCCACAATTGGATCACATCACCTTGCAGGATGTGACTGGCTCAAACATCACCATCGCCGGAAACTTCACTGGAATTCTGGAATCTCCTTTCACTAACATATGCCTCTCCAACATATCCTTATCTATAAATCCTGTCTCTCCATTTTCCTGGGAATGCTCAGATGTATCTGGTTATTCGGTCTCAGTTCTCCCGGAACCTTGCCCCAACCTTAATAGCTCCTGGAATTCTTCTTCATCCTGCTTCACCCTCATCAGCAGCAGCATCCATGGAAACAGTAAAACCTCTGTCCTGTGAAATATCCATACATAGTTGCAGTTACTTGAGTGCTTGTCGTTGAATTGGCCAATTAAATTTTCACACTCGGACAATTTTTTTTTGAGAGGATTGATGATAAAATGAATTGTCCGTAGATGGTTTTTCGTTGGAAGATCTGATAACAAACATATCAAGGACTGCTTGCAAGTTCCTTCCTCAAGTGGAAACTCAAATTCCTGTGTGCCATGTATTCACATTGATTGGAAAAGAATGAATTGCCCTGTGTTATCTCAGAGTAGGTCACATTTGTTCCCCAATAAGACAAGAGTTGTCCGGGTTGTTCATTTTTTTCTTCATCATCATTATTTGTTGTACAGTTTCATATCTTGATTCATGCTGTAATGAAATTTTGTTAGTATCGCAACAGGAGGATTCAGCATTTGGTTATTTTTTGCATTTCAGTTTTATTGTGATTGTTTTTTCCCCCTCAATTGCTGTAAATCATGTACTGGATTTGGGTGATACTTCCAATTAAAGAAAGTTCAACTTTGAGCCATATATGTCTCTTGTTCGGGTAAAAAGACTTGGTGGTACCTGGTAAGCATAATAAAACAAACCGTGTTCATCCAATATTCCAATAGGTAAATTATTATACTATTTTGGTCTTAAAGTTGTCTCAACTAATCTCTATTAAGATCCCTTTTTATTTTACTACATACATGTACCAGATTACCAGCCTTTTTTTTTCCTCTTTTAAATTTTATTGATGGACAAGGAAATAGGAAAACTAGTACATGAACCAGTCAAAAGTAGAAGAACAGAAGACAAAGTAGCTGCCAGCTTTCTTTTCTCAACATAATCCAACCATACACATAAGTTAAAAAAAGCATTTGAAGAATAACCTTTTTATTTTTGAAGTGATGATCATGGGTTCAGCTGCAAGTTTTACTCATCAGTTTTAAAGTGTGCTTGGTTTCATGTTACTTTTGGCAATATATAGGGATGCTGATATGGGCTATAGCTATGGCCTGGATAAGTACTTATAATGCTAGCATGCCACTACTGGAGATTAATTTCTAAATTCTAATACTTCTCAGTCCAAATGTAGAAGTTATTAAAGGGGTTTGTTTTAATCTTAGATGTAAGAACTTATCTACTTTATTTCCTAAATTTATATATTTTTTTTAAAGTTATCTCTATTGATTGTAAAATGAATTTCCATCCGTGGGTATGTTCTGAATAGGGTGTTTTTTGAAAACCAAGAAATATTTTTTTACAAATAGCCAACGGAATTAATGACCTTAATATTTGTAAGGGTTAATGTCATTATTAGTCTAGTGGTCCTTACAATTTGATTAAATTTTGGTTTCAGTTTTTATAATTTTAAATTGTTGGTTTTGGTCTCTTTAGTTTTATAATAACTTGGTTTGAGTTTAATATAAAAATTAAAATAAAAACTCGTTAAAAGTATAAAGACTAATGTTAAACTCAAATTACATTTTTGTGAAACTATAAAGATTAAAACCAACTATTTGAAAACAAACAAAGATCAAAACCTACAAGTAATGGTATTAAGTATTAACCCTATTTATAAGTTAATTATATAACTCTTTTATTTAGACACATTTGTGCTAGTATTATTCTCATCACCGTTAAAACACCCATTGTTTTAGGCTTATTGGGTTGAGGTAGCATTTGTATGCATACATTGGTAAGGGCACAAAAGTCCAAACAGGCCCACTCCCAAAACAACTGTTTTAAAATATATGCTATAAGAATTGAAATTTTAAAAAAATGAAAGAAATTAAGCAGTAGGTGCATGGGATTCCAAAACTAGTTAAGCAATCATTGGAGGCATCTTTTTGCTTGAGGCTGTGCGCACAGGTCTAGGGGTGAGCAAATTTCAACCGAAATCGAAGACCGAACTAAATGCATTTTGGTTTTTTCGGTTTATGAAATAGGCATATTTCGGTTTTTGGTGCAGTTTTTGCGAAACTATTTTAGTTTTGACTGAATAGCCGAAGTTCTATTAAAATGACGTCGTTTTATATGTATATATATATATTATTTGCTTTCAATATTTACTTTTAAATAATGGACCTAAGCCAAACAGTCAAACCAAGTACCCAACCCCAACATCCCAACCCAATACCCAACTTTGAGGGGAAAAAACCCAATACCCTCACTTAGGTAAAACGGGTTGGGCCTTCCCACCAAATTTGGTGGGCTTGGGTTGGCTAAATGACAGCCTGCCTCGCCTAACCCGCGGGTTGACCCGCTAATTTTTTTATTTTTCATATAAAATAAATCCAAATACTCCAATAACTTTTTCTTTGATGTTTTGTTCAATTACTTCTTCATATTTTTTATTTGATATTTTTATTTTCATATTATATTTATTTATTCTATTATTATTAAATTTAAAAGAGATGTGCTTATATAATTTTATGATGTGAGTAGATAAAAAAAATGAATATAAGAATGAAATTAACTTCCTATAAAAAAAAAGAAATATGATATGAATGGGTGAAAGAGAAAAAATATGAGAATTTTTTTTTGGACTGATAAAAATGTGAGAATTTAAAAAAAAAAAATGAGATAAAAAAAAAATTGACGGATTGCCAAGCTAACCCGCGAAAGGGCGGGCTACAACAGCGCACCCCGTTCTTGCCCGCAACCCGCGAGCCAGCACAAATCACCACCTCTACGTAAGCCCTAGCCTCTCTTCGCCCTCTCTGGCTCTCTGCCTTCAGAGTCTGACCCAACTCTCCTCAGAGTCTCAGTCCCGACTCACAGAGCGAGAAGCAAAACGTCGTCTCTGCGACTCTGCCTCGTCACTCTCACTTCGGCGTCGATCTGGCCGTCTCCGCCTTCTCACTCTCACTTCAGCGTCTCTGTTGAGTAAGAACTCTCAGCCTCATCAGTCCGGTCGGTCAGTTCAGTTGTCAGCCGGAAGCAAACCTCGATCTGCCGTCTCAGCGTCCTCTCTCACTTGGGTGAGTTGCTTCACTTCACTCGGTCTCACACCCTCACATGAGTTGCATTATTCATTGGTTCTGTTTTTTTTGCTTCAGTTCAGTTTTTTTTGCTAGATTCATTGGTTCTGTTTTTTTAGCTTTCTGAGTTACTCGGTCTCACACCCTCACAAGTAATGAGTTACTTGTATTTTAACTTTCTGATGTGGGTGTTTCTGTTTTTTTGTTTGCTTGTTAGATTCATTGGTTCTGATTGCTTGCTTGGTTCTGTTGTTTGGAATGTTTGCTTGCTTTCTGATGTGGGTGTCTCACTGTTTTATTTCAAGAGTACAAAATTTTGTTTGCTGGATTCAGTGGCTTGCTCGGTTTTGATGTGTGTTTCTTGTTTTTCTTAAACGAATGCAAGAGGGCAAGGCTGACAGTTTGTACATGTATATAAACTTTTTATACTTCCCCGTATTTATTTATTTTTATTTGAGACTTATAAGTAATGTTTTGGAAAAATCTTCCTCTCTTCACCCATCATTACGCTCTCCCTTTGTGTTGAGAATTACTGATTCTTCTGATTACGCAGTTATATTTGATAATTTGATCTCTATAATTAGCTTAAAAACATATTGCTGGAGATCAAAATGATGTATTGGCGACGTGTTGTGAGTGGATTAGTCTCTCTTCCTTTCGAATCCGTCCAGATCTTTGAAGTGTTTTAGCAAAATCTTTGAAGTATATTTTATTACTGATAGGAAAAATAGGAAGGTAAGATCAGAAATGGTGGATTAATAGTAAATTTATTTATTCTTCTTCTGGATCTGTGATGTATTAATGGTTTACACGTTTGAATTGTGTCTTCTGTTAATGGATAATTTCTCTGTGTTGCATGTGTTTTCGTTTGTTTTTTTCTTTGGGAAATATTCGTGGTCCTAAGAGTTTGTATGTTTTGTATATTCTGCGCTGGAAGTCCTTGGACTATGTGCATTTTCTTGTGGTTTTGTTCATGCCAGTGAGTTTTCAATTTTCTGAAGTTGCTTTTCTGTGTTTTAGGAGAATGGGTTCACCGAACATTAGGGACGTTTTAACAGCGTTTAGTCCTTCATTAAACTTGTTCGCTATCAGCGCTGGAGATGGTCGCATAAAGGTATGGGATTCTTTTTAGTAGCAGCTACATTTGATTGAAAATTACAAATATTGATGGGTTTAACGAAGCATTACAATGGTTGCTATTCTATTTATTATGGTGGCATTAGTATTACACCATTTTCCTTGTGCACGAAACTTTTCATCCATTCCATTGAATGCCATTGTCTTCAATACGCTAATCACTTGCAAAGTTGGACGGGATCACCGAGAGTTAGGCTTCAAAAAGATAAAATGTCTTCTATGTTAGAGCAAATTGAGTATTTATTTTTTATTTTTAGGTAGTTTTGGATCAATTAGGTTAAGGGCCTGGAAATAATGGGGTGAGGGTCGATTGTAGATGGTTGATTGGTGGATATGAAACTATGCAGGCTAACGGTTTCTGAGGTATAAAAGGCTTATGGGGAGAATATGTATATGATAAGTAAGCATAATAAATAATTGAAGATATAGCCGTTAGGCTAATTACAGTTGCGAAGTCAGTTAGTTAGGGAATTAGAAGGGTTAGTTAGTTAGTTTTAGCCTTATTTTAGTCATTAAGTCAATCTAGCCTATAAATAAGAGTCTGATCCCTGTTGTAATGTAGATTATAATTGATGATGGAATAATAGATTTATCTGTCTCTCTCTTGGTTCTGTTTCTCTCTTGATCTCTCTATCTCCTTCTTCTACAGCTGTATTTTTGGCTTCTTTCTCTCTTCTTTCCTCTTTCCCTCTCTTTTATTTATATACAAAATTGATATTCTGTAACAGTGGCATTAGATCCATTGATTCTTGGCCTTCCCATTGCGATTTCAAAAGAAAAAGAAAAAAAAATCCTACTAGTCAATGGCTACTCCAAATTCTCCATTCCTTTCAAGAAGGGTGGAAGAACACCTCCAGAGTATGACAAAGATGGTTGAACAGATGGCCTCAATTCTACAAGAACTTTGGTTCATGAAACCAGATATGGTAGAGTTACGAGAATTATTGCGGGAGGAACAGCTTTAGTTAGAAGATCCCCAAGAAGGTCCGGTCGACCACAAGGCTCCTGACAAAGTTTAGGAAGAAGACGAATTTCTTGAACCCCCTGTTTCTAAGCAAGAAACTATAGTGAAGATGAAGGCTGGACCAAGCGATTAAATCTTCTGGGGCCAACACAGCCAGATTCACATGTGGCGGCACTTAGCACTGATGCGTAGATGACTTCGTTAGGCGTTGGACTAGAGATTTCGAGTGAAGGTGAACGCACAAATCTCATCTAGAGTTTATGGGTATTTGAGTTTTGAGACTTAGACATTTTCTGGGTGTGTGGCACGACACCCCTTCAAGCGAGGAGTTGATTGTTTCTTCTCTTTCAACTCCAATTTTCTTCTTGCCATTGAATTTCTTCTCTTCATGGTTCTCTCTAATTGTTAATGATTTGGTTGTAGGTTGGTGATGTCGGCAGTTCTTCTTCTTTTTGTGCCATCGACTCCCCTTTCTTCATCGTTGTCTTTGTCCGATGCTAACGCTCTAGTTTGGGCATTATTGAAAGTTACCAAGAGTTGCTGCTTCTCAAAGATGAGCAATGGGGTTCTGTGGCGAGATACGGACTGCTTTGAGCATCAATCTTTTGTCCTGGGTTCTACGTGGTTGAGTAAAGCTAGGTTTGAAAAGTCAAACCTAGAGCTGATTCCCATTTTCTCAAACTGTTAGAGATATTTCGATGTACTGTACTTTCTAATTCCAGCTGACTAGGTGGGCTTTCAAGGTGACAGTGCACACATGAGCCTAATACCTTTAAATAAGTATAGGGACTTTGTCTTCTAGGTTTTAAGGTCAAGGTCGTTTCTGCAATACTTTTTTCCTCACGGACCCACATGTTTGTTTCATTAGTGGGATTTTCATTTACGATATTCTCCTACAAGGTGCTTGGTTCGGTTTTGGTACAAAGGAGGATTAATGAAGATGCTTTTTGGCTCTGGTTTTCTACAATGTCCAGTGGATAATAACGGGGGTTCTGCAACAAATGGGAAAAGGCAGTAAGGTGATGCACATTGTGGGATCCTCGGTACCGGCTCTTTCAAAATAGAGAAAGGATCAGGTCAAAGAATTATACACTAGCAGAAGTTTTTCCAGAATTAAGAAGCATATGTTTTCAATTTGGTTTCACTCTAGGAGATTGTATTTTTTGAGGTCCAGTTTTGTATTTTGTTTCACATCTTTGAGGGCAAGGATGTTTTTGGGAAGGGAGTATTGATATTTAAGCATAATAAATAATTGAAAATATAGCTGTTAGGGCTAATTACAGTTGCAAAGTCAGTCAGTTAGGGAATTAGAGGGAATTAGAGGGGTTAGTTAGTTAGTTTTAGCCTTAGCTTGGTCATTAAGTTAGTCTAGTATATAAATAAGAGTCTAATCCCTATTGTATTGCAGATTATGATTGATGATGGAATAATATATTTCTGTTGGTTCTATTTCTCTCTTGATCTCTCTATCTTCTTCTTCTTCTTATACACCTCTATCTCTGGCTTCTTTATCTCTTTCTCTCTTCTTTCCTCTTTCCTTCTCTTCTATTTAATTGATATTCTGTAACAGTATAACTTATACCCAGTTTCAATTTCCTGTTCTTTGCTATTTATTTCCATTGGCTTGGCCTTTGTTTTCACCCGGTTCTTGTCATTATACCCTCTAGGTTGGTTTTCATCCTCTTCTTACGACTATGCTCTCTTTGGTTGGGGCAAAAGTTTGATATCTTGTTCTTCATGAATTTAGTCACAAAAATTTAAATAAATTTTTCATTATTTATCTTGAAATTCAGTAGTCTGCAAGTCCATATGAAATGTCTTTCCTTTGTGTTTTAAACTTTTATTAGGTTGACAGCACTTCTTGTTTTATCAATGGATTGAAGTTGAGATAAAGGGCTAATTTTTTGTCCAAAAAGAAACTCTCAAATGGTAACAAACATGGCAATGGCTACATGAATAAATCTAAAATGTTTGGTTTTGAAATCAGAGTTGCAGCTTTGTGTTGTCTTATTCATCTGATATGTGTGTACATATATAGAAAAAACATAGATAATTAACCTAATCTGATTGCTGAAAGGTTAACCTAATCTAATTACTGGATTCTCTCCTATAATCAAGGAAACAATAATTTGAAATTTAGATAGATTTGATCACATAACAGATTTGATTACATAATAGATTAGATAAATTAGGGTTTAAGCTAATCCCTTTATGAGTTCTAGCCACATCCATTCCTAAAAAATATCTTAGTGGACCAAGATCTTTTATCTCAAATTCTGATGCTAAATTTTTCTTTAGCATTTTGATTTCTTCATCATCTCCTGTTAAGACAATATCATCATCATATACAATGAGTAGTGTCCTTCTTCCATCTCGGTCCTTTATAAACAGTGTATCATCTGCTTGGCATTGTTTGTAACCCCAAGCCTTGATGGGCCGAGTAAATCTTTCGAACCATGCTCTTGGTGATTGTTTTAGTTCGCATAATGACTTGTGAAGCTTACATACTTCGTTGAAATTTTCTGAATTTCTTAGTCCCAATGGCACCTCCATGTATACTTCTTCAAGATCCTCATTTAAGAAGGTGTTTTTCGCATCCATTTGATGGAGGGGCCATTCTAGATTGGCTACAAGAGATAGCAAAACCTTTGTAGTGTTAAGTTTTGCTACAGGGGCAAAGGTCTCTTGATAATCAATGCCATAAGTTTGGGTAAAACCTTGAGCAACTAGCTGGGCTTTGTACTTATTCACACTCCCATCAGGATTATATTTCACAGTAAACATCCACTTGCTGCTGACTACAAATTTCCCGTTAGGTAAATTTGTGATTTTCCATGTTCCATTTTAATGCAAAGCCCTCAATTCTTTTATAGACTGTTTCCACTTTGGATTAGACACAGCTTCCTCAAAATTTCTAGGTATGCTTTCTTTCTCAACATTTGCCACAAAGGTTTTCATGTGGGGTGAAAGTTTATTATATGAGACATACCTAACTATAGGATGTTGCGTACAACTTCTCTTCCCTTTTGTTAAGGCAATAGGCCAATGCAAATCCTCAAGGCTTGTCTCAGGCATAGGATCATGAGTCTGCTGAGGTGTGGAAGTGGTATCTACCTCATCATTTTGCTGTTCCGTGGCTGTATTAGGTTCGTCCAACCTAGTCTCACATGTTTCAGATTCAGAAATCAGGTTAAGAGGCTCAAACAGATTTGTTGTTTGGAGTTCAACTGGCTTGGGGCTGTGCTGATGTCTATTTTTGGGAGTGTTATGGGCTGAAGAATTAGATTCAAGGCTGTTGCTGATGGAATCAGAGTTCGGCACAGATCTGGGAACATGATTATTTTTATTAGAAAAGATAGGTGAAGAATCTGGAATATGTATAGGTGTTTGAGGATTATTAACAGGCTGTCCAGTTGAGGAAACATGTTGATGATCATGCTCAGTTTCATAAACCAGCTAGTCACTTCTACTCTCCCACTGAATGGGTGGTTTTGAAAAATAAGGTTGATTTTCAACCTCACATTTAAAGTGGCATAGGATTTATTTGTAATTGGACAAAAACACTTATAACCTTTTTGATTTGAAGAATAGCCCAAAAAAATTCATTTAAGAGCTCGGGTGTCTAGTTTTCCTCCTCCCTCATTGTAAACAAAAACTGTACAGCCGAAACCCTTTGGGAAAGAGAATTAATAAGTGGGGAATCAGGTTAAGTTGACGTAAACGTTTGAAGATGAGTACGAAAATTTTGGATTTGAGGGCATTCGGTTAATCAAGTAAGCTGAAGTAAGAACAGCATCTCCCCAAAATCTGCTAGGAACATTACTTTCAAACATAATAAACCTAGCTACTTCAAGGAGGTGACAATTCTTCCTTTCAGCCACCTCGTTTTGTTGGGGGGGTATGAACACAAGAAGTTTGGTGATGGAAGCCTTTTTCAGTCAAAAAATTATTGAAGTTTATGTTTAAGTACCCTCGACCATTATCACTTCTAAGAATTTTAATGGAGGTTTGAAATTGATTTAGGACAAAAGTATAAAAATTTTTGAAAAGTGTGAACACCTTAGATTTTTCTTTCATTAAAGCAACCAAGTATGATCATCAATAAATGTTACGAACCATCTGGCTTCAGAATTTGTGGCAACCTTAGATGGACCTCATATATCACTATGGATTAGTGCAAATGGATGAGAGGGTTTATAAGAATGAGAAGGATAGGAACTTCTAACTTGTTTAGCTAATTGATGAGTCACAATCAAATTTTGAAGCAGATTTATTACTAATGTTTGGAAACAGAAATTGTATAGCATTGAGACTAGGGTGGCCTAACCTGGAATGCCACAATTTAATGTCTTCAGCAGACATGATAGAGAGCACAACACGAGGTTTATTTGAGAGTGATCCTCGTATGTGGTAGAGTCCATTCCACACTTTAGCATTCCCAATCACCTTGCCCAAAGCCAAGTCCTTAAAATGGCAACCAGATTTGCCGAAAGTGACTATGCAGCTTAGATGATCAACAATTCATTTGATAGATAACAAGCTGCACTCAATCTTTGGAACATATAAGACATTTTTTAATATGATGTTTTCAGAGATAACCACAGTGCGTGAACCTAGAACCTTTGAAGATTGGCCATTAGCTACTTCTACTAACTTATGCTTGGAATATTTAGTAAAATCAGAAAACAATTCCTTGAAACCTGTTACATGGTCCGTTGCTACTGAATCCACAACCCAAATATCCTTAGATATAGACATGCCACTAAGAGCGCATGTAAGGGCAGTACCTGATTTGGCCAAGGTAACAGAAGGAGTGGTTTTCTCACAGAGTTTGGTTGAGGAAGATGCATCATGTTTGTCTAGAATCTTTGGCAGAACCATGAGTTCTTTGGTGCTTAGGGTGTCACCTTCAGTTTTAGGGGTACTAATCGCCAATCCTTTCTTATCATACCTTCCCTTTTGGCTTCATATTTGGAGGCTTGCCGTGTAATTTCCAGCAGTCATCTTTGCTGTGACCACCTTTATTACAATAGTCACACCACTTTGAAGACTTTCTAGTCTTCATATCTCAGTGATTTCCTCGAGGAACAAGGGCAGATGTCTTCTTGGGAATCTGGATTGAGTTGGGAGAGCCTTGAGTCAAGAACTTTCGGCTTTCTTCACACTTCACCATATTGAATGCATCTTCCAAAAAAGTAGAGGCTTTATACTCATTATGTGTCCCCGTGCATCTTCATATGTATCATTTAGTCATTTAGACCAAGGAGAAAATCACAGCACCTTTCTTGATCAAGTAAACGCTTGTGATACATGACATCATTATGGCAGGACCACTCATAAGTTTCGTACAAGTCTAATCGCTGCCACAACTTCACCAGAGGAGTGTAATATTGAGTGACAGATTTCCGGAGTGCACGCTTAACTTGAATAATTGCAGCAATGTTCTCCCAGACAGAGAAGGTTTTTCGGGCAGAATCCCAAATCTCTTCGGCGGTAGCAGCAAGAAGATAATTTTCGCTTATCTCCACAGTCATAGAATTTACTAGCCATGCCATAACCATATTGTTTTATGCATACCAGGTTTTGAATTCTGTAGAATTGGCTCAAGGAGGTTCTTTGGTAAGCTACTTTGCCGCCTTCTTGCCTCGAACATACATCAATATATTCCTGGACCATTGAAGGTAGTTGTTTTCATTTAACCGATGAGCAATCAGTATTTGGGAGAGGGAATCCGGTGCTGCCCCTACCAGACCCGATGATGATGATGAGCTAGCACCATGGTTTCCCACGGTAGTTGGCTGGTCAGTCCCGTTTGGGTTCTCTACAGTTGATGAGGAATGGTGTTCTCCATCGTCTATGGCAAAGACCCGCGGCTGACCATTTAGAGCTGCCTTGTAGGACATTGAGCTTTTGGCTTTGATACCATGAAATCAGAGTTGCAGCTCTGTGTTGTTTTATTCATCTGATATGTGTGTACATATATAGGAGAAAAAACATAGATAATTAACCTAATCTGATTGCTGAAAGGTTAACCTAATCTAATCGCTAGATTCTCTACTATAATCAAGGAAACAATAATTTGAAATTTAAATAGATTTGATCACATAACAGATTTGATTACATAATAGATTAGATAAATTAGGGTTTAAGTGAGATAGGCCCACAAGTGGCGGCTAGGCCCACTTCAACAGTTTTCAATATGAGTGTGAATAGAAGCTTGCAACACATGTCAAATTCAGTCACAACTATTTTTTTGGGTGCTTCATAGCTCTTAATTATTAACTGACCACACAAGTAGAATGTAGCTGTGCTTTATTCTTGTAGCTTGTTGAATGATGCATTGGAAAGGGAACATTTCAAGGCCATATATCGTGAATAGTCTAGCAGCTCTAATGGCAACAACCAAATTTTTGGCCTATAATTCTTGGATTTTAATATGTAAAGTGGCTGCCTTTACCACTTCACATCGTGCTTTTCTGACTTAACATGTACCCTTATTCTTCATGAGAACAATTTTGAATTTGAATGATCAAAGACAAATGTTCTTGCATTCAAATAATTTATATGACACATTTACAATTTCTTTTATAGATATGGGATGCACTAAATGGTCATATTCAGACGGAGTTTGCAGACATCACATCAAGTGATGCAACAAGTACATATGCAGGATCAATGAAGGGTCATCTTTCAATAGATTATACGTGCATGAAATGGTTGTCGTTAGAAGGAAAGGTTGGTTGGTTCATTGTAATTATATTTTGTAATTTGTCTTTGCCTTAACAGAATACTAGCTCCTGATACTGCCAATTTTTGCAGAAAAAAAGGAAACACACATCCTCGTTGTTAGTACTTGGGACAGGTAGTGGTGACGTGTTGGCACTTGATGTGTCTGCTGGTCAATTAAATTGGAGAGTTGATGACTGCCATCCTGGGTTAGTTCTAGATCCTTTGTCCTTTACAAAGACTTCCAATCAGCCATCACTCTTTTCACAGCATTTTGAAATATGATATTGGCTATTCGGATGGTGGATTTGTAACTCCAACGCCATAATATTTGCATGTATGGGTTGCATGGAAAGGAGTATAGTCAACACGTTTTATTTATCTTGTCATATTTTTAAAAATTTTTAATGCTATTTGTGCTGTAAAACTTTAGGCCTATCATATAGAGTTATTGGCTCTCTGCATTTCCAATGTAATTGTAAGATTAGTATTTCTTTTCTTCATCTCTTACGTTCTATGATTTTTGCTCTTTTGTTTCTAGTAAGGGCTTGAGTTTCTAATGAGTTGACTATATGGAATTTTGTGGTTTTATGTGGAACTCGATAATTTTTTTCCTTTCTTAATCTCTTCATAAGTTTATCCCAGATTAAATTCATTATGACTTTGATGGGTTTGATGATATTTACTTCCTCACTGTTAAATAAGAATATGATGTTTACCGATTCATTTTTCTCTTTCTTGCTTATGCACCTGCAGAGGCGTGAAAGCTGTTTCATCTTCCGCAAATGGATTATGTGTTTATACTGCAGGGGCAGATGGAATGGTTTGCAAGATTGATTGCAAGACAGGAAACCTGTTGGAAAAATTCAAAGCTTCTACAAAGGCAGTGTCCTGTATGTCTGTTTCTTCAGGTACGTATCCTTCACAGCTTTTGCAGGACTTGGTTTTGACAGTAGGAAAGGAAGTTGGCAAATTTGTTTTACTGACAGTATAATCTGAAGTAGGATATAAAATTTCCTAGGAAATTGGGGAGCTTCTTGTATACTGTAAAGGACAATAACTACTGACTAGGAAGCTTAGGTTTCATGTTTCTTGATTAAATAAGCATTTTGTAACAAGGCATCTACTCTCCAGTTAGTCACATAGTTGCTTTAAATCGAATGAAAAACAACTATTCCTTTTAGCTCTATGGTTGTTGAATGGCTTATGCTAAGCTATAGACAATACTTCCTTTGTGGTAATCACTCAAAAAGTCTTCGGCAAATCATTATCATTATTTAGCTTAACCTTAAAGTTCTGACATTGTAGTCACTTCTGAATTTGCTGCTTTATTTGATTCACTTGCATCAGATGGGAAGACAATAGCTACTGCAGCGGCACAACTAAAGATTTTTGATTCTTCTGATCACAAAAAGATACAGAAGTTCTTTGGCCATCCTGTGAGTGTAGGGTGTGTGTAATTATACATGCACTTTTGTGTTATTTTCCCTTGCGTTTGTCCCTGAACATAAGCATGAATGTTCTTTGTCATCTTTGTGAGCATTGTGTTACTTGTATAATAAATTTTTTAAATTTAATTAATAGGGATCTGTTCGGTGTCTTGTCTTCACTGAAGATGGGAATTATATTCTATCATCTGCTGTTGGTGAAAGATATGTTGCTGTCTGGAAGATTGATGGGGCCAAAAAGAAGTCAGTTTGTTGTGTTCTTGCTATGGAGCATCCTGCTGTTTTTCTTGATAGCAGGTGCACTCCTAGCAGGGAGCTTGACAATGTTGGTGTATGTATTTTGGCTATCTCAGAAGTTGGTGCTTGTTATGTTTGGTTTGGAAATAGTTTTGAGGAACTACACAATGTGAAGCCCACAAAAATATCATCATCTTTGGAAGACTTATCTTCCAGAAATTACATGGGTGCATCACCAGCAGTATATGCTGCAAAGTTAGAAAGCATGGACAATCATACCTCTGGGGAGGTTTTACTTGTTCATGGGTTGCTTGTGAAACCATCATTTCAAAAAATTTCAGTGCAATCTGGCTCAGACATCAAATTGAATTTCTCTGAGGATGGTATTCTTCTTCGGCTGAACAAGTCCCTTGTAAAGTCTAAGAAGACAAAAGATGTAAAAAAAGGTGACAATTTATTGTCTTTACAGAACTTTCATCAGCATTTCCCCTGTTCTCATGAATGAGAACTTCTCATTAATTTGACTTATGGTATGCTGGTTTTGATGATCATAATCTTGTCATTCGATCCTTTTAATTTGTGTATAGTATCTATCCTATAAAATTTCTCGGTCTTTGTTGATATTTTTTTCATTTATATTAATCGTCGGTCTTGCATTTGACAGTTACTGCACTCGACCGTGCTAATGCGGAGGATGCCTTGCTCCCAATTCCTAAGCTTTTTGATTCTCATGTGCAAGAGAAACAATTTCAAGACTCTTCAGGCATGGAGGTTATGGATGATTTGGTTAGAAGTAATGAATCTGTTTCTATGGAGATTGAAGGTACTGCTAAGGTCTATCATCTTTATTGTTGAATGAAGTGCTTGGATAATACATCAACTATATAAACAATGTTAGAGTTTATAATAAAACTACTTATAGGCCTTTACTGTTTAAACTTTTGATTTGGACGTGGCTCTTGACAATTACATTTACTGGAAACAGGGCCATCAAGATCAAAATTTTATGTAGGATCAATAAGGGGTTAAAAGATTGAATTTTTTAGATGCTAACTCTTATGGCAAAAAAAATTGTATAAATTACATAAACTTCTGATATGAGTGTAAAACCATCTAAAACGTCGTAATACTTCAATAAAATGAGTTATGAGTTGCAAAAGGTGCAACATTTCACATCTCAACACAACCTCTAGCTACTATATGAAATTATCCATGAATTAAAAGGCACAATTTCCAAGATAAAAACTTACATTAATCAGTTAGACCTAGACACATTCAATAATCAAGCCTGTCCAACAAACTTTAAGAAAAACAATGGTCAACATACAATAAAAAGAAAAAAAAACAACTTCTTTAATCATAGAAGGGTAATTTGGGCTAGAAAGCTGCAATAAGGTAAAATTATGCATGCAATCTTCCAGGGTCAGCTAGTATAGCATGGTTCTTGCCATTTTTCATACTACGTAGGCTCAGGGTGGTTTTAGGGAGGGGAAATCTTGAGGTCTTTGGATTTTACTGTCTAAATAACTATTATGACAACCTTGATTATAAGCATTCATCTCTGTCTTTTATATTTTCTTGCTAGGAAAAAATTAAACAATTCAATGAAATGTAATCTTATTTTCCTCCATCATTGCTGCAGGTTTTGCCATTGCTTGTTGTTTGCTCCCTCAAATGTGAAACCCATTTTTATTTTCATAAGCCTCTGTCGTCTTGATACTGAAAGATGGAATGGCACTTCTTGACTTCACGTGTTGATTTCATCAATCTGTGCAGATGAGATGGCCAAGGGCGAGACTGATGTGATCTGCATGGAGGACCAGATGAGATCTCTCGGGATACTTGACAATGAAAATGATCTTGAATCAAATATCAAATTGAGCTCTTCATTGTTAAAGGGTGTTGATCTTGAAGCTACTCTTCCAATTCGAAAGGTTTGTTTTCTCTAGTTGAGTCATTGTCATTTGTTTCTCTTATGAATTATGATTCTAGTTATCTTCTTAATCTATATTTAACTTTCATTTTTAAAGTTGCACCACATGTAGTAATTTATACTCCTGAATTGGTTTATTCATTAGATAAGATCAACCGTCTTTACTATGGAGCCATCTGAAGCATATAGGCTCCTGGAAGTTTTGCTGACTGTTTGGCAATTAAGGTTTGATATCTTTATTTTTGATCTTTTAGTAAGGTGTCTTACACGAGGAAATGCAGTGTCTCCCCCTATTTTGGTTTCTGTTGCATCTCCATTTTGTTTTACACAACATATTCCTCTGGTTCACAATTTAAGTCCTTTTCTTGGGATTGGTCCAAAATATAAGTCCAATTTGATAATATTTAGGGCATTTAATATTTTTTTTTTAAATTTTGCCCTTCTGTAATTAAATATTTTAGGTAATTAATGCATTATATTTAATGTGTGTTGACTTTTGATAGGAGTAGATTTGGAAAACAATACAAATTTTGCACATCTCTAATGATGTAACCTCCATTTAACCACCATTTTTTATTTGTGAGGTTGTAAAACTAGATCTATATTGTGGACCAGAGTAGTATGGCTAAACTTAAAACTGACTGTTTAGTTGCCATTTTATCATCATGGAATTTGTTTGTACAGTGCTATCAATCACTGTGTTGTGTTTTTTATTAAGTAGAAAGCATTACAATATATAGGCTCAAGAGTGAGCCATAAGAGGAGAGAATCATGCAATTGCGTTAAATGATAATTACCCTAATCAGATCACTACAAATTAGGAGTAATAAAGAGTGAATCAATCAGAGAGATTTATGGGATTTGATTCCGACTTCCAACAAAATTATTGTTCTAAGAATGTAGTAACCTCAATTAACAGCATGCTTGGCGTAGTTTTACTTTAAATGCAATTGCTCTCACGTGAAGTGGAGTAATTCAAGGGTAAATGTGCAGACTAAAAATTGGGTCCTTGGGCATATGATCTCCTCTCGTGTTTTTACTAGTATTTGATTTTCTTGGGTAAACTTCAATTTTTAATAGTTATAGTGTTATAGATAGCTGTGGGAATTGATTACAATGCTTTTGGTCAAATTTATCTTTATAATAGCTGTTTAATATGCCAAGAGAAATTAGCAAAGTTTTGTAGATAGATAAGTATGTGTAATTCTCGAACACAACCTCAGAAAATGATTGAGACTTCCTATTTAAAATTTGATGAACAAAGGGCCCAGGCATGTTAGAAGCATGATGTGTAATGTTAACTTGCAATCATGCGACAAAGATTATAAGAAACAGTTACTGCCTTAAAAATCTGGCTAATAGTTTTCCCTGTTTTAAGCTGTTAGTACTTAATATGTAATTATGTGTGTGTGTATATATATATTTTTGCCAAATGTAATTATGTACATATTCATGTGGCCTGAGAGCAGAAAAATTTTTGTTGGTGCGGTATATATGGTAAGAACTTATGAAGCTAGCTTTAGTTTGTTAAAGACAGCGAAGAATTGATTTATGTTATCCTTCAGATCTGAACAATTGTTTTCTTCCCTAAATGCTTCAACCAATACACTTGATAAAATTGATGTGAATAATTATGTTTTGAGCAGGTCATCTACTGGCAAGTACGCTCTTCCGTGGATATATAGCATATTAGTGATTCACGGTCACTACTTAATTTCTCAGGAAAATGTGACACACATGCTTGATTCCTTGATCAAGGTATTATGGCAAAGATTACGTTTCAAGTTTGCGTCCTCATTTAAATGCTTTATATCTGTTGTCACGATTTGAATTCG
This sequence comes from Inga laurina, assembly GCA_963855925.1. NCBI lineage: Eukaryota > Viridiplantae > Streptophyta > Magnoliopsida > Fabales > Fabaceae > Inga > Inga laurina. The sequence goes on from OY979702.1 coordinate 11,638,808, forward strand.
TCAAGCTGTTGTTACAATCTGAAAAAAATGAAAATTTGAGAAATTGAAATAGCACATATCACCTTTCAGATAGCTGGCTCTAGAGGATCTGCAGTTGAGACTTTGTTACAATTATCAGGTCGCCTGCAATTGGTGACAACACAGGTTTAATCCAAATCCCTCTAATTTATTTGGTCTTTCTATTGAGAGCTATTGGTGTCTAATGGCCTTGTATAAAATTCCTTCAGATTAACAAAGCTTCTAAAAATACAACTCATTCAGTGAGAGATCCTCAAATGGAAGAAAGCGAAGATGAGGACAAAGAGGATTATGTTGAAGAGGAAGGAGACGATGCATCTGAAATAAGTAGTGATGATGATGACAGCTAGTTGGAATTTTGATGAGATGTATGTAAAGAAAAGAAGTTATTGTATTCTACGCATATTATGTAATAACCTCTTAGGTGAATTAGATGGTTTATTTATTATTATTCCCTCCATTGGGGGCAGAGATAATTGTAATTTAAATGGGTTGGGACTTGGGGCTTTTTAATTTTGGCCTCTTCAAAAAGGTTCCATGAGTAATTGAGCTCGGTTGTGAAACTTACTGGGAGGATATTTTCCCCCACCATATGGTGAGTTTCCGCTCAGCGAGAATTTTGATTCTATTCGGATTACAGATGTATTAAATGTAACAGTCCATAAATTATTTATTATTTATTTCCAAGGTTAAAAGACAAAATCCACGCCTCTTGACTAGTATAGCATAAGTGTTTGTTGTCATATGCATTAGCTGGATTAGTTGTTAACTTCTCACCCAGTCTGTATCGATTGTTTTAGGTTCATATGCATATTTCAAATGTGTAGCATTTATTTATTTTACTATTTTCAAGCTTCTTTTGTTCAAGGACGGTTAAAGTGGTTAAAGTAGGTAAACTTTCAAGACATGCTTGGATACTCCAGTTAACATTGATCCAGAAGAATGCTATAGACTCTGATTTGAAAGACCTTACATACTCGAATCTTGAGAAATAGTGAAAATCCTTTAATGTATTTTGAAGTCTTGAAAAGCATTAGTTTCAAGCCTAAGGCTTGAGGACACCCTTGTTAATTCCATAAAAAGAAAAAAAAAAAACCTTACATGCATATCATTAATGTATAGAAAAAGTTATCATAAGTTGGATCAAACCAACCAAGAAACCTGTGGCTCTTTTCTTTGACTTTGCGTAATATACCGACATAACCGTGTCTAGTTCTCTAATTTTACTTGTGTTTTGTGCCCTTTGGAACTGTTTTAGGGATGCCTGTTCTATATATTGGCTTTAGCACGCGCGCGCACACACCATCCTGTCCGAGCATGCCTGTGTATGCGCAGACCTGTTATTACCTTGTTTTCAGATCGACAAAATAAGTGATAATTTATAATACATATACGTTTGTTTCCATATGCTCATGCCTATCCAGCATGCCCCCCCTCCCCCTTTTTGGCCACATGACCATTGAGTTCCAGGAAGATTAATTGTTGAATGAAAAGGCAGAGATTTACTGGAGCCAATTTTGTTGAAAACTAAGGCTTTGTATATGTCTATATGCTTCTATACATAAAATATTGAAAGGAATTCCGAATCTTTTTGTAAGATAAGAATTAGGAATCTTATTCTTCTCCATTCTTACATGTGTACCCCAATATCTCCATTTTCCCTCTTTCAAGTTGTACCATTTTTACCAACTATTTACTATCAAAGCATCTGAACTAAAAACAGAGTCATCTCTTTACCAGCCTAGCAGTTCTCGATGACCTGAAGTTTAAATTATCCGACATGCATTTGGATTTTCATCACTAAATATAGATGTGATGTTTGCATTGCCACTTTGGTAGTCTCCACTGTAGTATTCCAGTCGACTCTGATAAGATTGCCTTGGTGGTGATCTGACATATTCATATTCTGTCACATAAGGTGATGGCTTGTTTATGTTATAGTAGCTGTGTAGCATATACGTTGAAGGGGATGGCTACTGTGAATATATTGTGCTATCATGGTACCTGCCAGAATAGAATCTGTTAGCATAATTTGGCGAATATGGGTGTATCTCATGAACCTCTGCTAAATCTTTTGTTCCTGGGACGTTCTCTGACTTTTGGCTTGTATTGTTATCTGTAGTTATGGTTTCCCCATGCGGTGGTGGTGTATCTTCTGGTGGTTCTGCTTGTGGCAGTGTTTCATCCGGTGGGGCCTCTGCCGGCGGTTGCTGGGCCTGATCGGGAGCCGGTGAAGATCCTTCAGGTGCAGGTGCAGGTTCTGCTGGCTGATATGGAGATTCCAGTTCCACTTGTTCAGCAAGAGAGCAAATGGTGGCAGTCTTCCTTGTCTTCTTGATAGCTTTCACAATATTTTCTTGATCAGCCCATCCAATAACTGTTATTTCTGCTGAGGGAAATCGATATAGAGATCATATATACCTATTTAAAGGTAAAGTTAGTTTATCACATAGTTAGGCTTAGGTCATGGTGGCTAAGTCATAGATGTAGCAGAATGATTTAGGAGATAAAAATTGTCGCATGCTTACCATTAATGCCACTGAGTGCTTTCTTTATCTAGCGCACACACCCATTACAGTCCATTCGGACCTGTATCTCTGTGACTTGAGGCTTCTGCATTTGATGATGAACAATGAGAGAGCTATATATTTAGATATAAGAATTCTTGTGAAGCTGTGGAATTGCAGAAACTAAGAAATATGTCTATCTATGGCTGAAGAATCAGTGAGTAGCATCTATTTGTATATGGTGAGGGAATATCTTAAAGGCAAAGAAAGAAGTGGGGACTAAAAAAGAGAATATCTTTTTGAAGAGAGAAAGAGCTGGTATTGCTTGATTGGTCCATGGAATTCATTTTCTTAAGCTTAGATTAGGCAATGGGATAATTATAGGATTGTTGATGAGCTTGTATCATTCTGCAATAATGATGAGAATTTTACTTTATGAAGGATGACCATTTTATAATGAAGAGAGATTTAAGAATTACGGTATGATCCAAAACCGACCAGTGTGTATTCAAAAGGATATCAAAGTAGCTTTGTGGTTGAAGGATATCCACTCCTCTCTAGGAATCGCTCATGATTTTTATATCAGAAGAGGTTGAAACTCGGGTTTGTTATTTAGGTGGAATCATGCATTAAACAAAGATTATAGGACCACATTCTCGACCATTTATTTATTAGAAAGAACAAAACAACATACTCCCTGAGTCATTAATGTAATCTTGATTTTAATTATAAGACTTATTTCTTATATTTATTACTCCTTCAGCTTAAATATAAGACCCATTTGATATTTTTTTGGAGAGATTAAAGAACCTAAATAGGTTACTTAATTATATTATATTATATGTTGTATATCATTAGATTATATATTAATTTATAAGTTAGACAAATTAGTTTGGAGGAAAAAAATAAAAATAAAAATATTTTAAAGTAATTTAATCAATTTCCTCAATCTTTTCTAAAAAGTCAATTGGATCTTATATTTAGGATTGGAGGTAGTAATATTTTTCTTAGGGTTCGTGAACCCGGCCTGTCCGGCTCGGCCCAGAAATAGGCAAACCGGCTGGAAAACCGGTCCGGTCCGGGTCATTGTTTTTAAATTTTTTTTAAAAAATGTTTTCTTTAGAGTTTTATATGAATAAGCCTAAAATCTTCAATTTCTCACCAGTTTGGCTCCGATTTGGCTTCGATCTGACCCACTGACCTTTAATCCAGTATCCTGACTGGTTCAGTATCTGGTCTGAGTTTTAATACCTTGATTTTTTTTTTTCTAGTTGCCTCTATTGATAATTCCTCAACAATAATAAGCAAGAAGGGGTTTGATGCACCGAGATTTAGGTTTCTTTGGTCAAGTTTCACTGTCAATCTAGTTAGAGCAAAAATGAAGAAGACTAGTGAGTGTTTGGTTAACTCTGAAATCATGGTTTCAGAAGCTATTTTCTACAAGCCGAAATAAAATTCCTCTCACATACTTATCACATAAATCATAAAAATTATTCTCTAAAAGCTAATCCAAGTCCGCCCACATCTGTTAATAATGTAACGTAGTGATATTAGGCACATGCAATTGTAAATAGCTCAGCGCAAGATTAGTTAGGGCTAGGTCTGGGTATTAGTATAGGATCAAGTTTGCCGCTCACATGCATCACTGCTCACTCTTTAAATATCACTCTGTATACAGTATCAAAAAAAAAAAAAAAATCACTCTGTATAGCTCTCATTCTCATGCGAGCATAATATACAGATTCATGATTTCACGGCCTTTAGGGAGTTAAGGATGATGATTATGATGTCTTAGTAAAAATATCGCCTTAAAAATTTTAAAACGTAGCAATATTGTCTTTGACCATTAATAAAGTTAATTTTGACTGTTGATTCTTTAGTTTGACTAAAAAAATACATATTTTGACACTTAGAACAAAAGAGTTATAAGAGTGCCATTGTATGATTTAAGTCAAATTAAAGAGTCAATGGTCAAAATTAACTTTGTTAACGTCTTAATGGTTAGAGGCAACATTGCTGTGTTTTTAAAACTTTAGAGGTGATATTAAGACTGGAAAAAACTTTTAGGGTAACATTGAGATTTTTGAATATTTCTAGGACGAATTTATACCTTAACCCAATTAGTTAAATAGGTAGAGGAGTATTTTTAGACTTTCTTCAAGAAGTTACGAGTTATAATCACAATCTGTATATCTATATATATAGTAAAACCTATAAAAACAATCATATTATTCTAGGTATATATATTTTTTTGTTCGAAAGATTCTAGGTATATTATGGCTCCCATCAAACTCCATGCAAATCATAATTTGTAGATAGAATAATTTACTATAAGTTTTACATTATATATTAATGTATTAATTAATATTGATGATTATTATGCTCGCAATCAGTGTCATTTGGTAAATTTTGGAGACCGATAGTCCAATAATTACGTTTCCTTGTCACAAAGTCAGCATTCACTTTAATCTAAAAGGAATTTGTCTTTCTTTAATTGAGAATAGTGTGTGTGTCTCTTGGTTTTAAAAGAAATGCACAACACTTCTTTTAAAACCAAGAGACAAGGCCTGAACTATATCACCGTGATTTTTTTTTGGCTTGCACTTTAAAGGCGTCTTGAAGTAAAGTAAATTTCTTGTTAGGGAGAGCTTTGTGGTTCAATATTCTTAAACTTTTAAGTTTTTGTAATGGCTTTTTTTTTTTTTTTTTTTTTTGGAAAAGATAGAAAAATAACTTTAAAAATAGAAAAAAAATTAATAAATGTTATAAAAGTATATGTGGTAAGAGAGAAGATTGATAGAATTCAAAGAAAAGATTATAGAATTTCTAGAGAGAAGTTAGAGAGAAGTTCTCATTCAGTTCAATTGAAACAATCGATTACAGCCCTTTATATAGAGGCAGAAATCTAACCCTGGTTGTATTACCATGGTTATATGTAAATGACCATAGTTACTTTATATCGTCTTTATATCCTTGTCTTCTTTTGCTGTCTTTATATCCTTGTCTTCTTTTACTTTTGCTTTGTGTCAAGTCATCTTTGTGTCAAGTCATCTTTGTGTCAAGTTAACTGGAAGAGTAATATGAGTCAATGGACATCCACATATTTAATATTCATAACACTCCCCCTTGGATGTCCATTATGAATGTGCCTCATTAAAAACTTTAACTAGGAAAAACCCAGTGGGATAAAAACCTAGCCAAAGAAAAGAGTACATCATTCATTGATACACCATCGAGTGCTGCCTCATTAAAAACCTTTCTAGGAAAACCCAGTGGGACAAAACCTAGATAAGGGAAAAAGAGTACAGCGTGTATCGACTCCCCCTCTTGATAATATCAGTTGAAATCTTTGAATCTCCGAAGACCAATATCATGAACAAGTTTTTCAAAGATTGTACCTGGGAGTGACTTGGTGAATAAATCTGCTAGATTTTCACTTGAACTGATTTGCTGGATATCTATTTCACCATCCTTTTGAAGGTCACGAGTGAAGAAGAATTTTGGTGAAATATGCTTCGTTCTATCGCCCTTGATATAGCCTTCTTTAAGTTGAGCGATACATGCAGCATTATCCTCATAGAGGATTGTTGGGATCATTTTGCCAGAAGATAAATGACAAGTTGTACGTATATGATGTATTACTGACCTCAACCACATACATTCTCGACTTGCTTCATGTATTGCTAGAATTTCTGCATGATTAGATGATGTAGCTGATATAGTCTGTTTCATAGATTGCCATGAAATAGCTGCACCTCCACATGTAAATAGATAGCCCGTTTGTGATTTACCATTATGTGGATCAGACAAAAATCCGGCATCTGCATACCCAACTAGTTCATGTTTGGATACATTTGAGTAGTATAACCCCATGTCTGTTGTACCTCTGAGATAACGAAAAATGTGCTTTATTCCATTCCAATGCCTTCGTGTTGGTGAAGAACTGTATCTTGCTAGTAAATTAACAGCAAATGATATATCAGGACGTGTGTGATTAGCAAGATACATTAGTGCTCCAATAGCACTAAGATATGGTACTTCTGGACCAAGTAGTTCTTCATCACCTTCTTCACTGATTTCTCAGGGTCGGAATGGATCTTTATCCACCTTCAAAGATCTTACAATCATTGGGGTACATAATGGATGAGATTTATCCATGTAAAATCGCTCTAGGACCTTCTTTGTATAAGTTTCTTGATATACAAAGATCCCTTTCTTGAAGTACTCGATCTGTAATCCAAGACAAAATTTTGTTCTTCCCAAGTCCTTCATTTCAAATTCTTTCTTCAAACAATTAATTGCCTTTTGAAGCTCTTCAGGAGTTCCAATGATGTTGATATCATCAACATAAACAGCAATTATAGCAAACTCATTATTAGATCTTTTCATAAAGATGCATGGGCATATCGGATCATTTTTGTATCCTTCTTTCAACAAATATTCATTAAGGCGATTATACCACATGTGCCCTGATTGCTTCAGGCCATACAGGGACTTATTTAACTTAACTGAGTATTGTTCTCGAGAATTTGAATTGGATGCTTCTGGCATCTTAAGTCCTTCAGGGACTTTCATATAAATATCACTATCAAGTGATCCATATAAATAGGCAGTCACAACATCCATTAGATGTAAATCAAGCCCTGCATCTACTACTAGACTGATTAAATAACGAAAAGTAGTCGCATCCACTACTGGTGAATACGTTTCTTCAAAATCAATGCCAGGTCTTTGCGTAAAACCTTGGGCTACTAGACGTGCCTTATATCTAGTTATTTTGCCCTTTTCATTTCTTTTTCGTACAAAGACCCATTTGCATCCAACTGGTTTTACATCTTCAGGTGTAAGGACTACAGGTCCAAATACTTTTCGCTTTGCCAATGATTTTAATTCTGCATTAATGGCATCTTTCCATAGGGGCCAGTCTTTTCTTTGTTGGCTCTCACTAATGGATTTTGGCTCATGATCCTCATTATCATTCATTACATCATATGCTATATGATAAGCAAAGATGTCATCAACGTTGACTTCATTTCTATCCCATCGGATTCCATTCATAACATAATTTATTGAGATCTCATTATTTTCACATATATCAGGTACCTGGGTCTCTTCTGGGACTACAACATTCTCTTCTGGAGATAATATCTCTTCAGGAGATGGCTCTTCTGGAGCTACTAATTTTTCTTCATTATCCTCGACTTGACCATCTAAATTCTTTGCTCCTTTTCTTTTTCGAGGATTTTTATCTTTGGAACCGATGGGCCTGCCACGCTTCAGGCGTGCTTTGGATTCATTCATAGCAGGTTGTCCTTCAGGGACATCAATTTTAATAGGAGCATTAGCAGCTGGGATATGTGACTTTGTCACTTTCTTTGGGTCAGTAAATGCTTCTGGCATTTGATTAGCTAAATTCTGTAAATGAATTATCTTTTGAACTTCAAGTTCACATTGTTTTGTACGAGGATCAAAATGAGCCAATGATAATTCATTCCAACTAATTTCATTACACAGCTGCTTGTTTTCTCCCCCTAATGTTGGGAAAAATGATTCATCAAAATGACAATCGGCAAATCGTGCCGTAAATAAATCTCCTGTAGATGATTCTAAATATTTTATAATTGATGGAGATTCATACCCAACATATATTCCCATCTTTCTTTGTGGGCCCATCTTAGTGCGTTGTGGTAGTGCTACAGGCACATATACTGCACACCCGAAAGTTCTTATGTGGGAAATATTAGGTTCCTGACCAAAAACCATTTGTAAGGGGGAAACCTTTAAATAACTTGTTGGCCTAATGCGAATTAACATTGCTGCATGCAAAATGGTATGGCCCCAAGCAGAAATTGGTAGATTAGATTTCATAAGTAAAGGTCTTGCAATTAATTGCAACCTTTTAACCAATGATTCTGCAAGTCCATTTTGCGTGTGAACATAAGCTACAGGATGTTCAACATCAATTCCAAGGGACATACAATATTCATTAAAAGCTTGTGATGTAAATTCACCAGCATTATCAAGACGTATTTTCTTGATAGGATAATCAGGGTAATGTGCTCTTAATCTGATCAATTGAGCAAGTAATCTCGCAAACGCCAGGTTGCGAGAAGATAATAAGCAAACATGCGACCATTTAGTTGATGCATCAATTAAAACCATATAGTACCTAAATGGTCCGCATGGTGGGTGTATTGGCCCACAAATATCTCCCTGTATCCGTTCTAGAAATGTGAGAGACTCACTTTCTACTTTGCTTGGTGAGGGGCGAATAATTAACTTTCCCTTGGAACATGCAGCACATGAGAAATCATGGGATTGTGGTATTTGTTTACACTTCAGGGTATGTCCACATGAATTCCCAATTATTTGTCGCATCATTATTGAACCGGGATGGCCTAACCGGTCATGCCAAACATTAAATTCATTAGTAAACTTCTGGTTTACATTATCAAACTGCTGGTTTGTATTAGCAAACTTCTGGTCTGCATTATTGAACTTCTGGTTCTGAATAGTATGTGTTTCAATTGTGCTTATACATGTGTAATACAAACCAGAAGAAAAAATAGGAAAACTTTCTAATATGCATTTTCTACCAGCAACTATATTTGTAATGACAAGATATTCCTTATTATCTTTAGTTGTTGTTTCTAAATGATATCCATTTCTGCGGATATCTTTGAAACTCAGTAAGTTTCTTTTAGACTTGGTAGAATAAAATGCATTATCAATGCATAATTTTGTTCCTTCAGGTAACAAAATATTAGCTCTTCCGGAGCCTTCAATTAAATTTATACTACCAGATATAGTCTGAACATTGGCTTCTCGTATTACCAAGGAAGAAAAATATTTATCATGTCTGAGTATGGTGTGGGTTGTTGCACTATCAACAAGACATAAATCTTCAGGATTGATGCCAATAGAATTCATTCTTCATAAAAACATAAATAAAATTAATACATATGATAGAAACAACTTTAAATAAAATATAACAGTTCAAATTATATTAAGAAATCTGCAACATCCAAATAGTTATTATCTATATCGCCATACTCAGAATTCTCGCCCTGATCAACATGATTAACTTCAACATTTGATCTTTTACCAGTATTTTTTAATTGATTCTTGGTAAAGATCAACTAGGTGCCTTGGTGTACGACAGGTACGAGACCAATGGCCCTTTCCACCACATCGATAGCATGGATTATCAGCATATTTATTATGCCTACTGCTTTCCTCTTTTTGGTTCTTATCAGTCTTTTCCCACTTCTGGTAGGAATTTGAACCTCCATGATATCGACCACGCCCACGGCTATAGCCACGCCCACGTCCACGTCCATGTCCACGTCCACGGCCACGGCCACGGCCACGATAAAATTCATTAGTTACTACATTCACTTCAGGGAATGGAGTTGAGCCTGTTGGACGGGATTTATGATTTTTCAACAAAAGCTCATTATTTTGTTCAGCCACAAGGAGACAAGAAATTAACTCAGAATATTTCTTGAAACCTTTTTCACGATATTGCTGCTGCAGGAGCAAATTGGATGCATGAAATGTGGAGAATGTCTTTTCTAACATATCATCATCAGTAACATTTTCTCCACATAATTTCAATTTAGAAGTAATTCTGAACATAGCTGAGTTATATTCGCTTATAGATTTAAAATCTTGCAAGCGTAAATGCATCCAATCAAAATGAGCTTTTGGAAGAATGACCAACTTCTGGTGATCATATCTTTCTTTCAAATTGTTCCACAGGACAAGTGGGTCCATCACTGTCAAATATTCAGTTTTTAGATCCTCATGTAAATGGTGGCGAAGAAAAATCATGGATCTGGCTTTATCTTTGTTGGATGCCTTATTCCCTTCTTTAATCGTGTCTTCCAGACTTTTGGCATTTAGGTGAATTTCCGCATCCAACTTTCAAGATAAATAATTTTTCCCGGTAATATCAAGAGCCACAATTTCAAGTTTTGCCATGTTTGCCATTGTTCAAACTAATTAAAGAAATAAATGAAAATAATTAAAATATGAACTGTAAATATAATAACTGTAAATTCATAAAGACAATAAATAAATCATAAGGCAAAATAAGAAAATTAAAACGTGTATGGCTTCGGGCCATTTAATCTCATGACTTCAGGCCATGTATGGCTTCGGGCCATTTAATCTCAAGATGAGAAATTAACTATTATCTTCAGGATAAAAATTGTACATGACTTCTGGCCGTACAATAAAATAAAAGATAAAAATATATATAGCTTCTGGCCATATAATAAGATGAAAAATGTATATAGCTTCTGGCTATATAATAAGAATTGATATGGCTTTTGGCCATATTATAAGAAATTAAAACATTATGACTTCTGGTCATAATTTCAAGAATCAGATGTGTATGGCTTCTGGCCATAACAACAACAACAACAACAACAATAATAATAATATAAAAGAACTTGTAAATAAAAACAATAATGATCTCCAATCTTAACCATGGAACCCGATGTTATATAACAATCGGTAAAATTATCTCTCTAATTCCATATAGTGGCTCAGATTATCCCAGATCTATAAAATAAAACAACGTATATAAAATCACTAAAGAAACCATAAGAAGATCATACCTTCTTTTAGAGCTTCGTGCTGATAACGTGTTATAAAAGTATATGTGGTAAGAGAGAAGATTGATAGAATTCAAAGAAAAGATTATAGAATTTCTAGAGAGAAGTTAGAGAGAAGTTCTCATTCAGTTCAATTGAAACAATCGATTACAGCCCTTTATATAGAGGCAGAAATCTAACCCTGGTTGTATTACCATGGTTATATGTAAATGACCATAGTTACTTTATATCGTCTTTATATCCTTGTCTTCTTTTGCTGTCTTTATATCCTTGTCTTCTTTTACTTTTGCTTTGTGTCAAGTCATCTTTGTGTCAAGTCATCTTTATGTCAAGTTGACTGGAAGAGTAATATGAGTCAATGGACATCCACATATTTAATATTCATAACAATAAAAAGGTGTTTTCAATATTCATAATAGTAGAGAAGTAATAGGCTTGATTTATATCCTTTTTAAAATCAAAAGGAAATGACACAAATGCCCTCACACATATTTTTTTTTTAAAAATTAATCCTCACCCCCATCCCCACCCCCTATTGGTGACCGGCGACATATCCCTGCCAGCGGAGCTTCAGTGGTCGGCGCCAGAACTTCGACGGGAATGATTTTTGGCAAAGTAACAAGATTTGTAGGAATTTACCACATTTCATTAGTTTTAACAACATTTGTTTACGAAGTAACGAACCTACATTATAAGGTCTTTCACAAATTTTGTTAAGGAATTCACTATATTTCATTAGGTTTTGACAACTTTCGTTTAAATTTGTTTCTTGGTAAACAAAAGTTGTTAAAATCTAATGCATTGTGGTGAATCTCTTAACAAAAGTTGTGAATGACCTGACAGTGTGAAATAAATTTATTACTTGGTAAACGAAATTTATTAAAACCTAATAAAATATGGTGAAATTCTTAACAAATCCTGTTACTTTGCTAATAATTATTCTTGTCGGAGCTTTGGCGGTGGAGACCGGCAAGCCGGCCGGCCACTAAAGCTCCAATGCCGGCAGGTAGGGGTGAGCAATCGGTGTTCAGTTCGGTTTTCGGTGAAAACCGAATAACCAAAATGAAGACATTTTAGTAACCGAACCGAAACCGAAATGACAAAATAACCGAAACCGAAATGACCGATTAATTTCGGTTCGGTTTTCGGTGAACTTCGGTTATTGAGGCTCTTGGGCTTTTTTTTTCTACAAGCCGATCCATATAACCAAACTACAAGTCTACAAACCCAAACAACAATTCTAACAGAAAAAATAATTTGTACAAACCAAAAAAAATTAAGAAAACCAAAGATTTTCAAATTATCTTTATATCAAAATACAACCAGCACATTAAACCTCAAAAAAGTTGTAATGTATCAGATTCTTCCTTGCTCTTGAATGCATTCTGCCTTGCTCCTGAAGGTCCGAATGGCACCTACAACTGAAGGAAAGACAACAAATTAAACAAAAACAAATCAACTGCAGTGGACTAGTGGAGTGAACAAAAAAATTTTTCAAGTCTAATATTGTAGGCTTCAATTTAGCTATTCCTAGACCAGAACGAACAATGGAGTGAACATAGAATTTTTTCAAGTCTAAAATTACAGACTTCAGTTCATCTGTTCATCATGTGCAGCGGACTAATAGAGTGAACATAGATTTTTTTCAAGTCTAAAATTTTTCCCTGAAAGGTACCTTTTTTATTCAAAAAAATTTAAAAAACTTCTTCATTCCACACAGAATTCACATAAACGAACACAAAAAAGTGAAAAAGGTATCTCCTTCCCCGAAAGGTACCTTTTTTGTTCAGAAAAAAGTAACAACCTTTCATCATTATAGTGTAATACGACAAACAGAAAAGATTAAATGAAGAAAAAAAATTCAGACAGAAACGAACAAACAATGGAACATAGAAGATGATTAACACAGCAAGCTTACCCAAAACTGTAGCTTGAGGGTTGAAGACAAAGGGAGGACCACGGCAAGTTGGTCGGCTGATGGGCTGACGGCGACGCTTTCATAGACGGAAGGCGAGGTGATGTCGTTTCTAGGGCAAAGGGAGGACGGGAGGCTGCTCAACTGAAGGCGATCTTCCACGGACGTTGAGGCGACACCGTTGAGGATCTGCAGATCTCGACGATCTCGACGGCGATCTCGAAGTCGTTAGGGCAAAGGGAAGCTGAGGATTTGCGTGCTTCACACTCGACCGTCGAGATCAGAGGAGGAATGGAGGACTTCACACATCAGGACTCAGAACGGAGGAGTCGAAATGTCGAACCCTCCGGAATTGTAGGTCTGGCAGTGGAGAAGAGAGAAAGAGTCGGTCAGAACTCATGAGTTTGAAGAAAGACGGATCCCAAATCTGAACTAATGGGATTGAATTATAATGTTGATGAGTCATCAAAGCTTTTTGAGGAATTATGAATTACAAATTGTTTAATTTTTTCTTATTTTGATTTAGGAATTATGCAATTATGGAACTGAAATTTGAAATATGGGCAATGGATTATTGGGCTCAAACTGACTGGAACTTAGAAATAAGTTGGGTCGAATTTATAGTGGAATGGGCTTTAAACCTAGGCATGCCTGATGTCTTTTAGTTTTTATATCGTTAGGCAAAAAAAAAAACAAAAACAAAAACAATTTGTCACAAACTTCGGTTATTCGGTTTTAACCGAATTTTTTTTAAAAAAACCGCACCGATAACCGAACACCGAAACATCCAAAAAAATAAACCGATAAAAACCGATTAACCGAAAAAACCGAATTTATTACGGTTCGGTTCGGTATTCGGTTTCGGTTTGATTTTGCTCACCCCTACCGGCAGGGGTATGTCACTTGCCGCCGGGGGGAGGGGGGGCGAGGGATACTTTTTTTTAAAAAAAAATATGTGAGGGTATTTGTATCATTTCCTTTTGACTTTAAAAAGGACAAATCTAGCCTAACAATTTTATGGTAGTATGAATATTGGAAATACCTATCTATCTCTGCTTATTTTTAAAGTTGTTTCTCTATCTTTTTCTTGTTTTTAATAGTAAACAAAATGATATTAATAAGGAATCAAGAATCATACAAAGTTTTAAACTACAGAAAAAAAAAACTGGGAAAGCACGAAAAAGAAACCAAATGATAAAAGAAAGAAGGCTGCATCAGCTGAAGAGTATTTTGCTTAATGACATCGATCAGCTGAAGAGCTGGTCAAACAGTTTTGCTTAATAGATTGCTTCTTGAAGAAAAAGGATCTATCTTGTAACTTCGATCTGCTGTTAAGAAACTCGAATTATGAATCCAGTTGAGAGAAGCACAAAGGCATTTTAGCAAGAACAAAGAGTTGCCACTACTTTGTTCCTCCAGAGAAATTTCTGCAAAGGTGAACTGCGATGACAAATTGAAGTGGCTGGGGCTCACCAAGGCATGAGCACGTCTCCAAGCTCAAAGAGTACTTAAAAAGGTACTTATAAATCACCGACCAACAAGGTTCTCGTATCGATGGAATTTAAACTCACAACCTTATGGTTATGAGGTAACTATATATCCATCCTTCATTATTTATCTTGAATGGTGGAATTTCAAATAAAGAGGATTGCAGTTTGCATTTTTCCAACTTTTTAGAGGAGAATGCCAAAGTAGTGAAAGATAATCAATTTATTCAAGTGAAAGTGTAAATTTAGCAACCAACTGTTTCTTTTTGGGCACTCAACATTCATGTGTAAAGTAGACATAATCAATTTATTTGGAAGCATATATAGCAGCACATTTAACCCAAGTTAACTTCTTTTACTTTTTGCACTGTTGGTCCCACTAGTCTTATCACTCCCTATTACTTTAATATATTTTTAGAAGGGTTAAAGTGTAAATTTAGCAATGAACTATTTCTCTATGGGCACCCAACACAATTATTTTTCATAAGAGCACTTACAAGACAAATATGAGCATTTATAAGACAAAAAAATAGGTATTTGCAAGACAAATAAAGGAATTTAAAAGAATATAGCGAGTTAACAAAAATTTTACTGCACCCCATTGGGTCAAAATAAAATAAAGTTTTGTCAGTGGAAAGACAAATATAGGCATTTATAAGACAAATATGTGAATGACCAAAATTTTTTAACTCCCTAGATTCGTTTAAATCTCTTTCTTTGTTTTGTAAATCTCTTTATTTATCTTATAAATGCCTATATTTGTCTTGTAAATACTCTTATGAAAAAATAAAGTAAGGGCATTCATGTAAATGCTCTAACCCAGTTTAAATAGAGAAAAATATGAGTGGTGGAGCATCAAAGTGAAGACCTTACTCAAATCACAAGACCTATGGGACCTAATTAATGGAATATGGGTTCGTCAACATCTTGGAACCCACTAAAGAAGAAGAGGAGAGGTTGAAAGCAACTAAGCAGAGAGATGCTAAGGCATTGTTCATCCTTCAACAAGCAGTCCATGAGACTATTTTCTCATGGATTTCAATAGCTTCTACATCAAAGGAAGCATGGTTAATTTTGCAAAAGGAGTTTCAAGTTGATTCAAAGGTAATTGTTGTGAAATTGCAATAATTAAGACGTGACTTTGAAACATTATTAATGAAGAATGATAAATCAGTTGCCGAGTTTTTGGCAAGAACAATGGCAATAGTTGGTCACATGCGATCCTACGGAGAACAAATTTCGGATGAGACAATTGTTGAAAAAGTGTTGAGAGGCTTGACTACAGAGTTTGATCATGTTGTAGTTGCCATGGTAGAAGCCAAAGATTTGTCAGTTCTTTTTGTAGATGAACTGATGGGTTCTCTTCAAGCTCATGAGGCAAGAATCAATTGATCAGTGGAAAAGACTCAGGAGAAGGCATTCCAAGTGAAAGAGACAGCTACTAAGCATGAAGAAAATGACCGGCCAGCAAGTAGAGGTCATGGAAGGGGAAGATTTTGTGGTGGTAGTGGCTGTGGTCGTGGTGGCATAAGCAGGGGAAGACTATTTACTGAGCAATGTAACACAAAAAATGGCATTCAAATGTTATTATTGCAATAGATATGGGCATATACAAGCTGATTGCTGGTTTAAAGATTAGAATATGAATTTTGGCAGTATAGAATAAGGAGGACAACATGCATTTTATGGCCTGTGTTGATACTAAAACCATAAACCAAGTGATTTGTGGTTTGTGATAGTGGTTGTTCGAATCATATGACGGGCACCAAATCCTTATTTAAGGAGCTTGATGAGTCATAGAGGATAACGATGGCAACTTGGAAACAAAAGGGAGATGCAAGTTGAAGGAAAAGGTATAGTGGCTATTGATACTAGCCATGGCAAAGTAAAAATGTTAGACAATGTGTACTTGATTTAGGATACAATCTGTTGAGCATTGAACAACTAATGGTTGGTGGATGTTCTGTTCTATTTGATGATGATGCATGTGTCATTACAAATAAGAAGTTAGGAAAAAAGGTTCACATCAACATGACTCCAAACAAGATGTTTTAACTAGATGTTGCAAATATAGAGAATTGTGCTCTAGCTACAAGTGCAAAGGATGACTCAAAGCTGTGGCATTTGAGGAACAAACATCTCAATATAAAGGGCCTAAAATTGCTAAGTGATGAAGGTATGGTTCTTGGACTACCTACTATTGATTCTATTGATTTATGTGAGAGTTGCATTTATGGAAAACAAACTAGGAGTTCTTTTCCTATTGGAAAAGCTTGGAGAGCTTCTAAATGTTTAGAATCAATTCATGCTAGTCTATGTGGGCCTATACAAACTAACTCCTTTGGTGGGAGTGGTTATTTCTTGTTGTTTATTGATGATTATAGTCATATGAATTGGGTGTATTTTCTGGAAAACAAATTAAAAACTTTTGAGAAGTTTCAGAAATTTAAAGCTTTGGTAGAAAATCAAAGTGGATGTCAAATCAAAGTTCTCCTCACAGATAGAGGAGGAGAGTTTGTGTCCAATGACATCTATAGGGAATTAACAACTCCTTATACTCCAGAGCAAAATGGTGTCGCTGAACGGAGGAGCATAACTATTGTGGAGATGGCACGAAGCATGCTACAAGCAAAAGGACTTTCAAATATATTCTAGACAGAAGCTATAGCAACATCTATCTACTTGTTGAATCTCTCACCAACAAGGGTTGTCATGAATAAAACTCCATATGAAGGTTGGTGTGGAAGGAGGCCAAATGTAAGTCACTTACAAAATTTTGGGTGTATTTCTTATGCTTTGCTAAATTCTCAAGCACGACAAAAGCTTGATGAAAAATCTGAAAAGTGTATTTTTATTGGTTATTGTACTTAATCCAAAGTATACAGATTATATAACCCTCTTAATGTCAAGATTTTAATTAGAAGGGATGTAATATTTGATAAAAATGCAAGCTGAAATTGGAATGAAAACTAGGCGCAATAGGAGCTTTATGACCCTATTGAAGTGCCTCTAGATGGTGGAAAAAAGCAAATTCCAGCAAGCTTGCCTATTATCTCATCACCATTGATAACACAATCCAAGAACAACCCTTCATCTACATCTCTTGAAGAAGATTCAACTGAGCCATTTCCATTGAGGAGATCAACAAGAGTAAAAGAGCCAAATCCCAAATATACTGACGACATATATACTTGTCAATTAGCTTTTATTGTTTTAGATCTATTATATTATGAAGAAGTAGCTGAAAAGGAAGAATGGCAAAGAGAAATGGTGGAGGAGATGAAATCCATTGAAAAGTATGGAGCATAGGATATGGTGGACTTACCAAAAGGCAAAAATGTAATTGGCTTGAAGTGGGTGGTCAAGACAAAGTTTGCTACAGATGGGAGCCTACAAAAGCACAAAGCTCATCTTGTGGCAAAAGGGTATACCTAACAATATGGTGTTGATTTCGAGGAAACTTTCTCACTAGTTGCTCAATTTGAAAATGTGAAGCTTGTCCTTGCTTTAGCTGCACAATTACAATGACTAGTTTAACAATTTGATGTCAAGTTGGCATTCCTTAATGGAGAGTTACAAGAGGAAGTCTATTAATCACAATGAGAAGGTTTCATAAAGGAGGGCAATGAAACAAAATTGTATAAGCTGAAAAAGGTGTTGTATGGGTTGATGCAAGCTTCTCAAGCATGGTACAACATAATTGATGGATACTTTCAAAAAAAGGGATACATGAGAAGTGAAAATGAGCCCACCTTATATGCCAAGAAAGAAGGTAGTGATTTCATCATTGTCTGTCTTTATGTTAATGATATCATTTATACTAGCTCCTCTAATGCTCTTGTGAATGAATTTAAGTCACAAATGATGAATCAGTTTAAGATGTCAAATATAGGTTTATTACATTACTTTCTTGGCTTTGAAGTTCATCAAGCTGAAGATGGAATATTTCTTTCACAAACGAAATATGTTGAGACCGAGGTGCCTGCTGTGCGGTAGGTGCTGCGTGGCAAAAATGGGAGGTTTCCCAGGTTTTTTTTTCTTGTTTTTTTATCACTAGATTCTACATAAAATGAGTGATATTTTGATAAATTATGGGCAAAAAATGGAACTGTTTTCAATTTTTTATGATTTTTTAAAGATATTTCAGGAAAATGGTATAATTTTATTTTTCACTTTAAGTACTGAATCCTTGAAAAATCATAAAAAATTGAAAACAGTTCTATTTTTTACCCATAATTTATCAAAATGTCACTTATTTTATTTAGAATCTAATGATAAAAAAAACAAGAAAAAAAAACCTGGGAAGCCTCCCATTGTTGCCGCGCAGCAGGGTGCGCAGCACCTACCGCACAGCAGGCACCCCGGTCTCGTTAATATCTATGGATCTCATTTGAGGAGAAGTTATGAGAAGGATTCGATTGGGGTGTTGGGAATAATTAGATAGTTGAAGATGCAACTTGGCAAAATTAGGGTTTGAGATTCATGAGCACCATGACCTGGAAACACGCTTTAAACTCACTAGAGAACTAACGGGCAAACGCAGAAGGATTTCTAGTTTCAATTCTTCAAGGAGGTTCTCCATAGTTGACTCCGGTTTCATCAATCTACAAGGAAGCATCAACTTTATTTGTTTTGATGACCAAAAAATATCTCTTTGCTTTAGATCTCGTCTGTAACAAATTTGGATACTAAAAGAGATATTTGAACAGACAAATGGTGGATGTTGGGTTGGCGGGAGAAGGGTGTCTCCATTGTCCTCCCTTTCCATTTACTCTTCATTTAATGTCTCTACCATTAGATCAACTTTTAATGGTTGAGATTTAATGATAGATATAAAAATATTACTATAATTTTAAATATAATAAAAATTTATCATTAAATCTCAACCATTAAAAGTTGATCTAATGGTAGATACATTTAATGAAGAGTAAATGGAGAGGAAGGTCAATGGAGACATCCTTCTCCCTAGGTTGGCAGTCGGGAAAAATTACAATAAATGGCTATTGATTTTGGTTTTTGGCCTGCACCGTTTTCATTTTTTCATGTGGCTTAGCTATATATATATACGTTCTTTAGCTTTGTTTTTTTTTTTTTTTACTAATTTGAAGGAAATACATGGATTTAAAGTTAAAATACACAAAACTCCCCTTAATTTTGGGTTAACTTTTAAAAGTTTAAATTAAAAACTTAATACAGGTCAAAAGCCATTAAGAACATTTGACTATAATGTGTGTGTTTGGATCCTCGACTGAATGTGCTCAATCGGTTGAAATGAGCTTTTAGGAAAATTTGAACGTTTGGATTAGCTTTTAGCCCAGTTGTTCCTTAGGCTATTTAACATTTTTTCAAAAAACCTGATTTTACTCCTGATTCTCTTTTCTCATGAGCATCACTATCTCTTTTCTCAGAGCGATCGCAAGGCGGCATTTTTGTATTTTCAAATTTTGCTCAATAATAAAAAAAATTAACTACTTTTATATATTTTTTATAATTTAGATTTAAATTTTAATTTTTCTCTTAAAATTATCACAATATAAACATTATATATATGCATTATTTAATAAGGTTCATGTCCTTCTCAGTTATTTTCCATCTAAACTTGTTTTTTAAAATAATCATCCAAACATGTTTCAGTTTTAAAAAGTCACTTCTGCCACTATTGATTCAAACATAAATTACATTACACTATCTGACTTTTATACTATTATATGTTTGCAAAAGTCAAATTAAGAAAAAGCTATTTCTACCATCGTGAATCCAAATGTTTCATGTTTTGACTATTAGCTCCATTGTAATGGTTTTTGCTATGTTAGATCTTTTATATTGCATTGGTACAATATGTTGACGATCGTCCCAGATACGGCATCATTATTCATATTATACAGTAGGATATTAGGCTGATATTGTGGATATTATGTAGGTAACTATAATAGAGAATATCGCGCGCGGAGTGAGGAAGCTTATGGTAGAAGAGTGATTTAGGGGATATTGGGACGCTGTGGTCATAATCCTTCAACCTTTAGTAGCTTTCAGAATGACAAATCATATGGGCTTAGCTTGATGTGAACTTTTTTTCTTTGATAAACATGAATTTGTATAATATATTTACTTTTAAGCCATTTTTTATTAAAAAATCCGACTATTAGATAAGTTTCAGATATAGTAAACAACGCTATAATGAATACTGATACTAATACCACCGGGAGAAAAGGGAACAAATTGGGAAAAACTGAAAGGACATCACGTTAACTCAATCTCAAAGCTCAAGTTTATAAATTCTGATTCCGGGCTCTAAATCAAATGACCCTACAAGTGGAGGGGATAGAAAATTTTTGGGACAATTATAATTAGGTCCCGTCCAAGGGAAAAAATGAAAAATTGGTCCCCTGGGGTTGTTAGGCTCGCTCCTCGGGTTGTTAATTCAAGCTCCTGAGGTTGTTAGTGGGACCAATTTTTCATTTTTTCCTTTAGACGGGACCTAACTGTAATTCTCCCAAAATGTTTCTTCTATTATGAATATAATATTTGTGGACATCCGTATCCCCCATTATTTCTTATTTACCCATCCATTATTTTCTATGATTATGAGATCACATTAATTGAAGATAAGAGAGTTGTGCTTATAAATAGAAGACATATGTTATATATTTCTCACACATCAGAATCGTGAACAAGAGTTGTTCTCTCTTGCTCTTATATTCTCTTTTTTAATCTCTCTTTTATTTTATAACACATTATCAGCACAAAGCTTTAGTCAAGAGTATGATATTTTAATACTCTTTATTTTGATATTGTTATTTTATTTTCTCCTTCTACACCAATTATTTTTCCATTCCCATGTGACCTGAAGTCGTTGTCTTTGATGGAGCTTGAAGTTCTAATGGATATTTTTATACATTCCTCGGTGACCTGATGTCATTATCTTTATAAAACTTGAAGTTCTAATGGATATTTTTATACATTGCTCGGTGACCTGATGTCATTATCTTTGATAAAACTTGAAGTTCCAATCGATATTTATAGTGTCCTTGAAGGATTACAGTAAAATCTATTGCTAAGATCGGAGACAAACTTTCATCATATTTATCTTGATATCTTGATATCACAGATTCAATTTCTAGTAGAAAATGCATAATAGGAAAGTTTACTGCCTTTGGCTTGTTTTGCACATTCACAAGTACAATTGAAATACTAAGGAGTAGAAGAAATGTCAATACAATGAATTGGAAGAGGAGGCAATAGATTATCAATACTAAAATAAAATACAAATTGAAGAGTATTTGTATGCCTTTCAATAATGAAAGTTTGGAACTAAGAAATTGCATATATATGTACGGCGATATAATAGTGCTCAAGAGGAGAAAAGAGATGGAAGACAAAACTAAAATGAAAAATATGACTAATAATGAAAGAAAATACCTTGATGTTGAGGTATATGAGTTGAATGTTTGTTGGGAAATTTTTGGTGCAACGGAGAAATACAAGTCCCAAGAAGAAAATAGAGGTGGTAAACTCCATTGATGTATGAATAGTATTCACATACACAATATACTTAAAATTACAAATAAATTATACAATTATACATAAAGAAGGTAATTAAACAACTTAATTGTATAATTGAAGGTTATATAAATAAATACTGAAAACCATTTGATATGGGAGTTAAAGGGATTAACCATGAGGTAGTTAGAATCCTAAAAGGCCATGAAATCAAAATATCAATAATTACCAATAATGTTTAAATTTGTAAATAAATTGGCACTATATTGAAATTTTAAAATGACCAATAATTACCTTTTTATCTATTTGATTTCATATATCACTCATGTTGATATCGCAATGTTAAATAATAATTTCTCTCTCACAAATTAATTACAATCGATTTACATTTAAACTTAAACATAAAGAGTCAAAATCATATTAATTTAAACATAAAGAATCAAAATCATATAGCCTTCAGGGCTTACAATTATTTCTTAATCAAAATCATATAGCCTTTAGAGCTTACAATTATTTCTTTTGGCTTTACAAGCTGGTCATCTTTCTCCATAACTTATTGCTTTAAGCATCACACCTAATTTTGATATTTTTCAAAATATCTCATGGTCTTTTTGGCTTCACAGCCATTTTGATCTTTATTTTAAATAAATTAGTACATATTAGTCTATATGACTTGTGGTCATATTATACCTTTTTTTTTTCTATCCATATGTCTTCTAGTCATAGTATGATATTTGCTCATAATTTTAATCACCTTAGAAATGTTATTATTTCCACGATTGTAGTTCAATAGCTAAGATAAAGTATTCTTAGCCTTCAACTATCAATTCCACAATTGCAATGTGATCATGTTCATTTTCACTCTTGCATATGTTCTTTACTTTCAATAGCATCATCAATTTCTCCAAATATTAGTCTTCTGTACCATAGCAAAAATCTTGCAAAGCTTTTTTTTTTTTTTAAGATTGATATTTCAACATTTAGCCTTAATGGCTTTGATATTTGTAACAATTAAATCATCAAAGTGCCAAAATTTTTCTTGTCAGTCTTGCAATTTAATGAAACCAACAGCGTTCTTTTTTATAAGAGCTATTACAAAAGTGATGTGACTTCTAGCCATCTGATCACGAAATTAAGAATATTATGGCTTCTGACCTTTCGATAAAATTAAAATACTAGAAAATATATTAAGTAAATTCAAATTCATAATCAAATATAAATAATAGATAAGTCCATGATCATATAGACCACATTACGTGCTCATATATAATACTATTATATATTAATGTAATATAATAAACAAATGAAAACAAAAGATGGACATAATGATATAACAATAATGTATTAACATAAATAAATGAAATGTAAATAAAATAAAAATAAAAAAGATGAAATAAATGACATAAAATAAAGAAACAAACAATAATATATAACATAAAATGTAAATAAAATAAAGAAATATAAATGTTAAATAAGTGTAAATAAAATGAAATAACATAATATAATAACATAAAATGTAAAGAAACTAGAATATAAAATAAATAAATAAATAAATATAAATTTTGCATAATAAGAGATTAACGGAAAACGATAAATAAAAGTGAAAGGAAAGAAAACTTGCGAAGGATAATATAATTTCAAATCTTAGCCATTGAACCCGATGTATAAAACAATCGGTAAAAGAGTCTATTTAATTCCATATAATGGCTTAGATTATCCCAGATATATGTAAAAGACAACAACTGGATGGATAAAAATAGATAGCGTAAAAGAAAATAATAAAAATAATATAGAACAATAGATTGATAATGTAGACTAGAAAGATAAAATAACATAGAGAATACACAACATAAAACATAGTATGGAAATGAGAAAGTTAGAGAGTAAAAGAGATAAAAAAAACTAGACCATAGGTCTTCTGAGCGAATTCGTGCTGATAACGTGTTATGAAAATTGGAAAAATATAAGGGATGAGGGAAGAGGGAGATGAAGAAGATGAGAGAAAGTTTGAGAGAAAGTAAGGAGGAGTTCTTATTCACTTCATTGTTGTTGGTACCAATACATTGTACATGGCCTCTATTTATATGCCTCTAACCATTGAATTCTATACATATGGTTACAAAGAAATAAAGTTGAGCATAATGATATTAATCATAAGAAACTCTCATAAGCCATTCATTGGGGAAGTTATAAAGTTATAGCATTGAACACATGGAATTCTAAAAGTGAGAGGTTATGGAGTGAAGGGCATATGAAAGGTCAAGAGTTGGATGGTTTATGGACATCCACATCATATAATATTCACAACAAAAAGTTTGATTTTTAGTTGTTGATTATCCCAACCAAAGCCTGCCTTTACAATTTGTTGAGAAAACCGTGGCTTGGGATGAGTGATTTCGCCAATAAGTCAAGCTCAATTAAATTGGTGGTTCACTGATGAGCGTTGTTCAGTTGAAGTAAACCAGACCAGTAATTTCGCCAAACGTACAATGTGTATGGGGTGCAAAATTCTAATGAGGGAGCTGGAATTTCTTCATTATCAAATCAATTGAAATTTTTGTTTGAAACAAGGAAGCATATTGCTGAAAATTCCTCTTTACATAATTTATTGTCTAAATATATTTAAGGACTCAATGCAAATTATCTTCACCTGTGTGCAACATATATATATATATATATAAATGAATATAGGTTACACATAACTGAAGAAGAGTTGTACTCACTAAAGATAGATTATACCAGAGTCCTTAAACAAATTCAGGTACTCCTAGACAATGAATAAGCGTCCGCATTCCCAGCTCATCAGAGTGATGAGAAAAAAAATTCTTATCACCAACACGACGCAATTTCATTTAAAAGAGAGATCTGAGTTGGTGATATAGAAATAATCAAGGAAGATTGGCCTTTTCCTTCTTCCATATTCCTCTGTTTGCTTTCCACCTAACAAAGGTAATCTCAGATATCAATGTCCATGCCGGCCTTGCTCTTGCCAATTATTTATTTATTGAGAAATTCACATTTATTAATCAATGGGAAAATTTACATATTTTAAGAAAATTCCATATCAAATATCGTGTGTTATGAGTCCCACATTGGCAAACCTCACAAGTGTAATGTGATTTATAAGTTAAGGGACTCTCCCTCCTAATAGGCTAGTCTTTTGAGATGGACTCTCTATTTGAATTTGTGATCATCACATTGATTATAATATAATGAGCCCCACATCCAGTAGATTTCCTTGAAAGAGAGGCTTTATTATGCTCTTTTCTTTTTTTCGGCGAACAATATCCTATGCTCATTGATGTTTCGGATTCAAGCCTTGTCAAGCCGTAATTGAAGGAGAGTCTCCTAGTGTGAAAATGTTACAATTTATATTCTTAATTATAGTAAATATCATAAATATTTTTATTTTTTATACCACTCTTTTCCTAAACTTGAAGAAAATCAATCATCAATAAATATGTATAATTTTTTTAAAATCATACTTGGTATAAAGTTGTAAATGACATATGCGGTCCAAGCTCTAGTTTAACTTATTCAATATAATTGTGTACCAAAAAAATGGGTATACAAAATTGTGAATTTCTTCTGAACGAAAGGCTTGCTTTTGTCATGCTTCGGAAATTGAGGCCTTTAATATGGGCAAAATACAAATCTATAATTTATAGATATATAAGTCAAAATCTATTTTAATTTCAGGGTATTAGTCAATGAACTTATATAGGGTGTGTATATATCGAGGCACCTAAATTTTAGTACTAAATATTTATTATGCGCAGACCCACGAAATGGTTGGTAATCAATACATATACAAATGTTAAAAGGAGTACTAAATTACTCCCACCAAATCTATTAATAAGATCCTAATAACTAAATTATACGGTTTAATAAAATGGTTAAATTAGTTAAAAGTAATAAGTATATTTTGAAATAAATTTTTTTTATAAGTATATCTTTATTTATGAGAGACAACTAAAAGAAAGATATAAAATATACATAAGTACTACAAACCCTTTAATTAATGAAATATATATATAATTAATGAGGCACAAATGAAAAAAAAAAAAAAGTCGTTAAAAGTTGAAACAATTTTTGTCAGGTTCTTATAAAAAAGACCAAGACAATTTAAATTTTGGACTCTTATAAAAAGGACAAGAGGGATTAAGTAATAGATCCACCACGAATTGTTTATATGTAGGTGGATTAAGCCCATATATATGACTTTCTAAATGTCACTTTTTGAGTGGATAATCCCATTGATTCTAGTAATATTCCCTTTTAATTTTGTTTTGGATAAAATATAAACAAACATTAAACATAACTAGAGTGAACAATTCTACTCTAGCTAGCTAGCATACAATATCATGTCCTCAACTATATATATGTTTCACATTCTTGTGCTCTAAATATTGAAGATGTTGTCATTTCATTGTGTTTATTTTCAAAGTTACAGATTTGTACATCTATAACCTGTCAAACAATGCACAAAGCTTGTCGTTATCATGTAAACATAATTTTTTAGACAAAAGTGTACTTCTAGCTCTTTAACTTTTACATAAGCTTTCATGTCAGTTCTTTAATTTTATAATTAAAGTGTTTTTTTTTTGGTTACCTAAATGCTAGAATTGAAATTGTAAATATGGACAAAAAGTCTCAAATGTTGATATATTAAGTTTAATTTTAAAAAGTAACAATGATTCACACAAAAACATAGACTAACAGTGTTATGTTTAAAGAGCCAAGATGCCTTAAAAAAATTAAAGGACTAGATTAACACTGTATGTATAGTTAGTGGACCGAGATAAGTTTTTGCCTTTTATTTCTTAGTTGTTCTTGGTGAAACGTAATAGGCTGTGTTTGGAAACACGTTTTGGGGGCAAATAAGTCTTTATTACGAAAGTCGAGATAAAACTCCTCTCATATACTTGTTTCATATACCGTGAATCACGATTTATAAGCACTTATTGCCTAAAAATAAACTATTCCAAACGAGCATAATCAAATAAAGGCATCTTTTCTCCCAACAAAAATGAGTAAATACTCCTGTACGTAAGTGAACTAGATAAACACGAATGAAACAGCCGATCTGAAAATATATTATATTCTTCAACCATATATCAAACATATATTTATATATGTCCACAAACCCAGAGACAAACTCAAGCTTTTCATATATCCAGATGTAACCTTATTACTATATCATCAAACCCAGAGACAAACTCAAGCTTTTCATCAAATTACAAAAGGACATCACATATAGCCTCAATCGCTGAACACGAACCAACCGAACCAATACAAAGCAGCAGCAACACACACACAAATCCTTAATTAAGAGCCATATTTAATTTAAGGCATAATTAAAGAGATTAATTAATTTAGTTGTATTCAGGGTGAGCCAAGAGGTAAAGTTCAATGGCCTTGAAGAGAGAATCGCCCTTGGCTTTGCCTGTCTTGAGTTCCTCGTCGGTCGGCTGAGCATCGCCTTTGGTGAAATACTTCACACTGATCTTCGCCACCGTTCCTCCGTTTGGACCCTCCACCAGCTTCGTGTCCACCGATATCTTCTCCACCGTCTCCGGAAAATCGTTCGCTTCCACTATGCTGTAGTTATATACAAAGCTTGCTTCGTCCACTGCTTCCACTTTGTGCAACACATGGTGGGTCTTCCCTCCTGCGCATATATAATTTGTGAAAAACTGTAGCAAAAAATTATGTATTATTTCAATTCGGATGAACACACACACACACACATATATATATAAGAGTGAGCCTTGTAACTCTCAGATCTAAATAATAGACTATACGTAAATATCTTTGATGGAATCTTAATATGTTTTATTCTCAGATATCTGTTTTTGATGATCCAAGTTCTGTTTCTGTAGAAATTTCCAAGATCATGATGACGAGAAAGTTGAGAGTGGAATTAATCTGTGTGTGTGTGTGTACACCTTCAAGGATGGTGAGCTTCTTGACGGTGCCGGGGCCGCCGGTTCCCTCGACGTTTTGGATGCTCTGGATGGGCTCGACGGCCTTAGGGATGAGCTCATCGGAATCTTTAGTGAAAGCTTTGAAGAGCTTGGCCCGAGGCAACGTGGAGGTGTGCTCGTGCTCGTATGAGAAAACTCCCATGATGATTCTGATGAACTTGAAGAAGGAGAAGGAGAAGAAGATGAAGAAATTTGAGAAGTGGATGGATAGGTGTGGCTATGTAGTAGAGTGGAAGCTGCCATTTATAGCCACACTTGCTCATTACTCATGACTGTGCTTCATTACCTCAAGTCAAGTGTAGTTCACTAATTGGACTGCTTTCAATATATTATTTCACTAATTCTAACCATCGTTAGTGATATATGTTACCTCACCTTCTTTTTATTATAAGATCTAAATAAAAATTAAATTACGATTTCGACCGAAAAATAATTCAATTACGTTGAGAATTTTTAACCTAATAACACCAAACTCCTTCTATAAATCTTTTCAAAGTTATGAGTTCAAATCTATACATAGATATAATTGTTGTGTGAATTATGACAAAAAAAATTGAATTATGCATAAATAGGTAAAAACAAGTAACTTTTTTTCAAAAATATTTTTATGTTTAGGCATTTTATTACTATCTTTTATAAATAATAATTGGTAATCTTTAAAAAATTTGCTAATATATAAGAATAGAAGAGGAGTACGGGGAATTAATGCCTCTTAAATAAAATTAGAGGTTAGAATTTTATATGAAAAATTTGGAGTACTGCACTTTTTTATGCTTAATATTACTTAAATGGAGTGTAGTAGTATAAAATATTAGATAATTATAAAAAAAAAAAAAAACTTTATGCAGTGTCTCCTTCTCCTTGGTTTTTAAATGTTGGTGGCATTGGAGGAAAACTTTAGATGGCCTAATTTCAAAGGAAACTGATGAATTAGTCAAAGAGGGCGGTTTGAAAAAGCATGGCATCTTCTAGAGGACGCACCTAGACTCTTTTGAATCAATAATTAAATTCAGTTGCATTACTTTTTTTTCTTCTTTGTATTAAAAGGAGAAACTATATATAGATGTGTGTGTGTGTGTGTAGTTGAAGGCAAAATATATAAATGGTAACAAAGTTGTATATTAAGGCAAAATATTAATATTACTTTAATAATCCGTATAACACACGGATATTTTGTTTTCCAAAAAAGACCATGAATGAATTAAAGAAAGGGAAAGCTGAAAACTTCAAATCATATTGCTCAAAACGTTACCAAGATGTAATGAGAAAATGAGACGTAGAAAAGAGAGGAGAGAAAATATTTTTTTTAATGTTTAGATAAACAGAAAAAAAAATAATAAAATCTATTTTAATAATACCTATATAGAAAAGATGTGAGTTTTATGCCTACAGAGCTTGCAAAACCTTTTAGGACAAGTTTGTGAAAATTGTGGAGAGAAAAAATATGTGAGCAGCATGCATCTTTTTTCTCCTCCATTTATATTTTTCCTTCTTTTTTTCTTTTTGTTCTTACTTTCACATTTATCAATTGAATTAGCCTTTTCTTTTGAGCAAAAAAAAAAATAATAATAAAAAAAATTAGCCTTCCCTCTTCTTTGCTAACTTTTATCTCTCCATTCAATAAAGTTGTCTAGCTTGGTGTTTCTTTTAGTATTAAGATATTTGATGTATTTATGATTTTTAATAATAAAAAGCCAAAACTTAATTCATGAAAGACTTTGATATATAGCATCCAGCCATTCATTGTTCTTAAAATTCATTATATCATCACCAAAATTTACAATAATATTTTATTGGAGCCAAATCATCTTTTTACCCATAACAGCAGATAAAATAATTTATAGCTAGCTACCCTCATTCTGAAGCGGACTTTTTTTTGGCCAACCTAAAGCGGACATTGTTATTACATAAAGATAAAGTGAGCGTGACATGTGAAATTATTTAACATTATATATGAATGTATGAATAACTATACATAAGTTTTGATAAAAAATAATAATAATAACTATACATAAGCGAATTTTTTAGAATTGAGAAGTCAAGATTTCATAGCTGAAAAAAACATAATTAAGTCAATTTTATGTACTAAATGATAACTCATCGGTAGAAATAGTGGTTTAATTTTAGACAAGTAACATCATTTCATTTGACTTGAGTTTGCTTTTGATATGTTTTCTTTCTTCAGAAGCAAGCCTATTGATGTAAGATAATGCATGCACACAATAAACTACAATTTAATTTGTTCATATTTATATATACTACATCCGGATTCTGGTCCCTAATATAAAAAGACTAATTTTAGAAAATTAATGAAGCTAAATAAATTATTTAATTATAGTATATGTTACATGATCTCTCTGAAATATTTATGTGTATCATTAGATTATATATCAATTTATAAAACCGATAAATTAGTTTCAAGAAAAATAATAAAAATACATATTTTAAAATAATTTATTTACTTCATTATCTTCTCTAAATTAATTAACTGGATTTTAAATTAAACACACGAGGTAGTACCATATATGCTTGATGGATGTTGTCTTTTTCTTTTAAATCAAACCGAAAGCGCGGCGTTAGATGAATAGAGGACGTGTGGACATGTTCAAGACCGAAAACGATAATTAAAAAAATGAAATTAAATAAGATTGCCACCTACCAACCTAATAAGCCTTTCGCTTTCTTCAACTTGTTCTCTATTATTATATTGTAAATGTATGTGTCTCGAAGTTCGTATTTGGATATTATAATATCACAACTTTTTTGAGCAACTTTTAAGATACGTTTGATATTAAAATTTCAATCACAATAAACTTTAGATTCCATTTTCCATAAAAAATTTTTTTAAAATCCATGACAATTAACTGATTTAGATTTTAAGCTGCATTTAATCTTGTATGCATTGAAAATTGCTTTTTTTTTTTTAATTCAATGACAACTTTTTGAAAAAGAAAATTGCTATAAAGCTGTAAGGAAAAATTGTAATTATCAAAAAGTCTTACAACAAGTGAACAGTTTATGCAATAACACAAATTCTAATTTTAGAAATGACACAAGATTCAAGTTGTTCACTATTTATAACTTTTTAAATATATTATTTGATATTTGATATTATCAGGTTAAATTTGAGTATTTTTTGACTCAATACTATAGATTTGAGCATTTATAACGTTTAATACATAATGGTTATAGTTAATAAGCATCATCATATATGTCAAGGCGGAGGTCATACAAAGATATATAGCGCTTAAAATTAATGGTTAATACCCATCGTCAGTGGGTTCAGCTGGCAAAGAGGTGAAACATGCGACCATTTGGAGTGTGTTCGATCTTTGGAGAGTATCACTTAGTTGTGGTTCCAGTCACTGCGCTTGGAGAGGCATCTCCTTTAACCCTGGTGAAGTAGGTGTACTATCAGGCTATGGGTGGAGGTGTGTGTACTCCATAGGCCTGGAACAGTCCCCGTGGATCTGTGTTAGGTGCCCTGCCTTTGGATTGTGGGCTCCCCCTTCCAAAAATTTTGTTACCAAAAAAAAGTAATGGTTAATTATGCACACTATACTATCATGTATTGTGAAGCGGAATTCACGAAAAAAACAAAATTAATAGTTATAGTTAGTAATCGTCATTTATTTAATGACAAAAGTGATAGTTCTTTTAAAACAATTATCGTGTAACACTTACAAATGATTCATCTTCCAACCTTACATTAGCGAAAACACAAATATAATGGTTATATCACTTAACCATAAAGTATGAAAGAAAAAAACGACATTTTATAATAAACAACTCGTCATGTAATGAACAAATCTAAAACGCACATTTTCAAAACCTCATTTGATCCAACACCAAATACCAGTTTTCCTAAGTTAAATATACTTTAGAGTGAATTATTTAACTCTATTTATATTGACCTATTCCTTTTGTTCTTAGTACTTTTCTAAAAAACGCATTTTCATAACGTCGTCCTTCTCTCCCTCATCATGGTCAAACACTAGAGAACTCTTTCCATTCACCTGGCCTCCTCCTCCTCCTCGTCATCCTTACCCTCCTTCTCCACAAGCCCCTCCTCTTCCACCACCGCCTCCTCCACCACCACCACCTCCACAAGCTCTTCCCCCTCCCCCTCCACCTCTTCTACCTCCTCCTTAAATGGAGGCTCTACTGCAAACATTAGCCAGCCTTGACAGGTTCACAAGGCATCTCGCTAGATACACCCATAATCAAGTTGTATATTATCACTTATAATTAGACCCATCATCTTCTTCCTCAAATGTCAATGATGTGCTGAACGAGGGGGAGGGGGAGGAAGAGAAGGACAACAATAGTGATGATTATTGAAAACCACTATTGCTTTTTTTTTAATATTAAAAATAAGTAATCTTTAGGGTAATGTAGCCCAAAAATATTTTTTAAAAAATAATTGTCTCTTCATGGTTATTAGTAAAAAAATCATTACTAATTTAAGGGATGTTCATGGTTATTAGTAAACAACCATTTCTTAGTTAACCATTGCAATTTATACTAACACGTTTGGCTCTATAACGTAACCATTTCCATTCCAAAGGACACGATCTATTGGATAACCCGTGAAACCCATCGATTACTTGGGAGAGCAAGGACGCATGGATAAGAGTAGCAAGGGGGAACTGACTTCTCTCATTCGCACTCCCTTTTATTCACACTCGTTTTCTTTTTTAATTTTTTGATTATACTATGGGGTTGAACAATCAACTTTAAAAATTATTAAAAAAAAGTCAAATAAGTTATGGTTATTATGTAAAATCTGTCACTTTTCAGAATATCATGTCAAATACCTAACAGTTATTAAGAAATCACCATCACCGTTTACAAAACCTAACGACTGTGATGTTAAACTGTGAACTTTCATTCAAATGTGCATTATGGTTGTGAATTAAGAACAGTAAGAAAAGGCTGCCTTTCATAACGGCTCTAAACTTAGAACTGTGAGCAAGTTTAGTCAAGTCTTTTCAAATATGTACTCACTATCTCGCGCATCTTCACTTTCTCAAGTTATTACATTTAACACGCTTGTCTTTGGTTGAACGTTATCTACCATCCTCAGAACCTCACAACTTCGATTGACTATTCCAGCGTTCGACAGTCACATCCAGGTGAACCACATCCTCTACTGCTTTCTTTGAACTTTGGTGTGACAGCGCACAAGTCGCTTTGATTACCCTAACTTGTTGTTTCTTCTAAAGGCCCTAACTAGGTCGCATTCCTTTGTGTGCTTTGTTTTTCTTATTTTAAGGTATAATTTCCATTCTGCATTCACATTCTCCTTATTTTTCACTTTGTCTTGCCTAGGTAGGTTTTGACCTTAGTCATGCATCATGTTTTTCTAGAAAACACATTGCTATGTTCCTTGTCGCTAACTGAATGAGCTTTGTTTTCTAGTTAAAATGGCCAGTTCTACTTCTCATGGCTCTGATAGTACCTCTAGTTATAATAATGTTCCCATTGGTACCAATGGGCAACCATAAATGAGACCCCACAACAGGCGTTAGAACGAGTGCAGAATATTGTAAGGAGGGGCCACTGCACCTTGACTTTGTGAATGAAGAAAAGGTTGTAGGTAGAAGATTTGAGGTGAAATGGAACAATGACGGTCAACCTCTTTATCCATCATACTTCAACAGCTACATTGGCTTAACAGCAAGGACCAATGTTCCTATCTTGGCAAATAACTGGAGCCGAGCACAAGAAGGTTGTACATAAGCTATTTGGGAAAATGTCAAGGTAAGGTATATATGCCTGCTAATTACTTGTTATGTACTTTTAAAAATTATCAACTTGAATTATGTGCTTTGCAGTCTACAAATCATGTAGATGGAGATTGCATCAGGGACTTTGTTATCAAGAAGGATGGCCAATCACTACGCATACTCTGTCATGTATTAATGAAAGAATATTTGCAAAATCCTAAAGAAGCTGATGAGATAGAAGTTCCTGTGGATCTTCGGTCACCATCAAACCAGATAATTGGAGAAATTGTGTCATCTCACATTGCAACCCAGCATTTCAGGTAATTGTTATTGTAATTCATAAGACCTGCATGTATCTGTTTAATATTAACTCGAGGGTTATGTGTTTTGTAGGAATTAAGTCGGGTGAATAGGAGGAGGGTGAAGAACAATAAGTATCTATACAAGGGAGTACGAACGGGGTATGCTCAGATTGCTGAAAAGTTGGCTGCTAAGAGTAGGGACGGTAGTAAACCTTCCCGTCATG
The DNA here is from genome assembly GCA_963855925.1 of Inga laurina. Classification (NCBI taxonomy): domain Eukaryota; kingdom Viridiplantae; phylum Streptophyta; class Magnoliopsida; order Fabales; family Fabaceae; genus Inga; species Inga laurina. The sequence goes on from OY979702.1 coordinate 11,673,098, forward strand.
AACTTTAGTCGCTGGCAAGGCAAAATAAAGAAGGCTCTTAAGACAATCCTCAGGTGAAAAGGCCTCAATAAAATGGTATGTATTAATATTAGTCCCTGATTCATGGAAGTAATGTCTTCAATTAACTATCAATATTAATATTATTGTTAAATACACATGAAGTCATATCCCAGCAAGTTACAACACAAGGGGCTGCCTTTCTACGAATAAGGACATATTGGCCAAGACATTGAGGCCTAACCGTCCGATCTTCTTAAGGGTGCCGGCTTTGGATTAACCAAGACAAAATATTATGGTCAACCACAACCTTAAAGAAATAACAGGGACAAAAAGTATGAGAAGCTCCAGAAATAGTGTGATGAAATGCAAGAACAAATACAGTTTCTCACACAAGAGTTGATGAAGAAGTGTTCTATGAAGTAGTAAGGGGAAATGATAGCCTAAGTTGCACATTTCCCCATATGATCTGCCTGAGGTTTTGGTAGATGTTGAGTGTTTTGCCGATAGCCTTAGACACCATACAATTGCAATGGGCCACATGTTCAACTGTCTGGAGGATAACAAGCTCATAATGAGCGTATACCTCATAAGCATGTGAAGGTATAAATCAACACCAATATTGACCCCAGTTATCTGCTCCCTATGCCTACCAAAGACACGGATACAATGGGAGGGGCTATGGGTAGCTTTGTTGTGTGGCATCGTCTACTTAGAGTATGAAAGCCCCCTACTCAAAAAAAGTCTACCGCTCAAAAGAAACTGGCCACCAAGTCGAAGCTCCCCAATCCGTCCAAGCCCCCCACCCAGTCCAAGACCCCCACTCAGTCAAAGAAGAGGAAGCATCCCACCCCCAATGATCAATCAGGGAAGAAGTCTTCCTCACAGAATAAAATCATTGGTCAATATTTCCTAAAGTCCCTTTAGGATCTCTCTAACAAGTGCTTTGCTTCATACCCATGTCCACTAATCACATTTGAGAAAGAGGTCTTCGACCTTCCAGACCAAGTGGAAGCTATAATCGAAGAGCTTGTTTCTGAGATCTTGAACAAGGACATAGCAAGTTCAATATATGTTAACTTCTTTATGTCGTATTTCTTCAACTGTGATTGAATAGTTGGCTGTTTTGAACTTTGATTACATTTTGATATGTTGATTTTGACATTTCAAGCACCTGTACCATAATTACATCGTCCCCCGTGGCCTCTAGTACAAGATCAAGTTCATTCGCCATGACCAAATCAATAACCAGGGTGAGGTCATAGAGGAAGATGCCAAGCAATGACACGCAACATTTCTAGAGGAGGAATTCCTTAAGTGGGAGCCAGCCAGAAGTGACACTTACTTCTTAGTGCCTTACATTTAAGGGTAGAACATCATTAACTTTGCTTGAATTAGTTTTATTTATTTGTAATTATCTTAATGGTATGATCTATTATTGTACTTAGGAACTACTGGATACTCATAGTCGTAAATCTATTGTGCAAACGGATTTAGTACTATGACTCTATGAGCGGGGTTCCAGACACGAGACCATATATGCAAGAGGCTTTCAATCAGTAAGTTATTCATTTATCATCTCTTATAATTCAGTTTACTTTGCATGTTTTTGTATATATAATTTTTTATTATATCTTCTTAGAGCTATCTACACTTGCCACACTCAAAACAATCTCGAGTGCAACAAAAATAATCTCACTTATGGCAGTTATAGATGCTTCTTCCAATGGCTGCTTTCAAAGATATATATATTATTCACCAATGAAGCACAAAGGAACTGGACTGACAAATTTTTCTTCTCATTTCTTTACATTACCCAAAGGAACCAGACAACAGCAACGATTGTGGGTACTGCGTAATGCAGTACATGAAGGACATCATCACCCACGGTCCTGAAAATATTGATACAACTAAGGTATATTACATGCTAGATTGTTTGGTCAACTATATATTACAATATCTAACTTCCATCCTGTTTCCTTTCTTCACACAATATTTTGATACCTCCTGCACGGTGTTTAGCAACTCACAGATGGAAGAAGTTTCTTAAGAGTTGGCAACATCTGTGCAACATCAATGGGAGAGTAAATACATATAGAATGACTATAAATTTCTAGATACTGATTATTTGTTTGTTTTGAAGTTTTGGTTTAAATAGTCTATACATGTACACTACAAAAAAACACCCAATTTCTGATAGAATTTTTTCCGTGGCAAATTATGACAAAAATTCCATCACAAATTTTTCAATCGGAATTTCCGACGGAATTTTTCGTGGCAAATTTAGCCACGGCATTTTTTCCGTGGGAATTTCCGACGGAAATTTCCGTCTGAATTTGTCTTCGAAAATTTTTCGATGGAATTTTTCCCGTAGCAAATTTCAGAAGGAATTTCCGACAGAAAATTCCGTCCGAAATTTCGTCTGAAAAATTAAAAATTATTAATTTTTAAAAAAATAATATTTTATAAAATTAAAATATTAATTATTAAATAATTATAGTTAAATTTAATTATTAAAATTATATTACAATTTATTAATATATATTTTATTAATATTATATTTATAATTTTATATTAAAAATAATATTAAATTATTATTTATTAAGTAATTTTAATTAAAAAATTATTTAATTTAAATATATAAATATTTTTTTTGTTTTTATTAAATTTTTCATTATTTTTAATAATATTATATTTAATTAATTATTAATTATATGTATATAATTAATTAATTATATGTATGTATGTTTATGTATATATGATAATATTATATATATAATAATATGTAATAATATAACATAGGTTCATTCTGGCGCAATTGGTAAAGACTCGGGTGTGAAGGCGTTTGCACCCTGAGGTCGTGGGTTCGAACAAGAGGAGAGGCATTTGGGGGAATTATGAGGAGGAGATACGTGGCATTTGTAAATTAAAAAAATTTTTGATTTTTTTTAAAACAAATTGCAACTGAAACGAATTCCGTCGGAAATTTGAGACGGAATTGGATTCCATCAGAATTTGCGACAGAGCATATTCCATCGAAATTTGCGACTGAACAGATTCCGTCACAAATTTCCGACAGAATTGAATTTCCATCGCAAATTTTTTTGTGACATTATTATTACCGACGGAATCCATTCCATCAGAAATTTCATCGAAAACGCATTCCGTCGGAAATCGAGTGTTTTTTTGTAGTGGTACACAAATAACAATGAATATATTTTGATTTATTATATTGTTGTGTATGAATAAATATAAATATATATTGTGATTTGTTGTGCCCAAATCTATATGCAGGGGAATATTGAAAGCAGAACCCCCCCTTAAAATTTTTGTAAAAAAATTAGTTTCAATAAATCACGGTTGTTATCTAACAACCGTTATTTATGTAAATTATATATAACAGTTGTTAAAAAAACCGTTATATATGTTAACATATGTAATGGTTGTTAAAGTGAAGCCGTTATGTATGATGCAAACATTACCATATATTATGATGGTGTTTACGTGTGCCCGTTAATTATCGTCACATCAATGAATATATCAAGGCCTCACCAAGCCTCAATACATAACATGTGTTGTATTATAACTGTTATAATAGTACCCGAATAAATAACGGTTCGGAACCATAATGTATCTGCGTCGAGTTTTTATAGTGCCCGCATATATGACAATTCAGAACCATAATATGTGGTAGTTAATAACTACCATATATCGCGATTTCTGTAGTAGTGACCGGAAGAAAGTAACTCTGTAGAGATGTTTTCCAAATGCAACTGATTTTTGGTGCTTCTTATATATGAAGATCTTTGATAATGATAAGGACAATTGATTTTCCTTTTTTTATATTGGACACTAGATAATTAAATGTTTAAAAATAGCTTATTGTTATTTTTATTGAATAACATAAATTTTTCACTTCAATTTTATTCTGGAATTTTTTCAGCATCACAATATTCATAAAAAAATAAAAAATAAAAGAAAGGAAATATTTCTAACTATTATTTTTAATCAGTAGTGGCAAACACATTGATCGAACTTGTACGCGGTAATCTTTGTTAATTAATTAATTGTTTAACTTTATGTCACTGCTTTCTGAGATGTAGTAATTTAAGTTTAAATTTTGAATTGTTAGGGAGAAAAAGAATAGGTGAAGAATAAATCAGATCATATCTTGACACGTGAACTTATATATAATGAAGCAAAATCAAACACACACACAAATGACACCCTCAAAGATCAGATTAAAAAACTTTAATTAATCTTAATCAACAAGCTAATTGACCTTTATATAAATTGATAGATCGGGACCCCCAACGAAACTCATCGATCACCATATAATAAAACTTATTGATTATCGTTTTGAATTTTAGAAACCTCAATTTTATTATCTATAATATTCATATTAATGTTTGACAATTCATTTGTGAGAGGCATTGGCCAAGACTTAAATCTCAATGGCCTTGGAGAGACTGTCTCCCTCCTAGATTTATATCCTCTCCTCATTTTCTTCCCATTATCTCGTCTCTATCACGGAATAAAAAATATTATTAAATATTTTCTAAAACTATTACTTTTTTTATTTTCAAGCAGTCAACAGTTGTAAATTTTTCCGATCAATTTTTAATAATTTAAATTTAATTATTCATTTATTTATTTTTATGTAATAGTATAATCATAATTTTATAAGATGTTAAGTCTCAACCGTTATTTTTTTAATCTAAGATGTGGATGCAATGAATAAAAAGAAAATGAGAGCAAGGATAGCAGAGGATCCAAACCCCTCCCTTCCGCTTCCCAATCTCTTCTTCATTTTGCTTGGCTTCTCTCTTTAAAACTTCTTGTTAGAACCTGCTTTACCCCATGTTTGTTTGAACATGTGACATGTGGGGAACATTGACACTTCTTGTTAGAACCTATTTTAGCTTTTAAATGGAGAATATAATATTATTGGATTTTTAAGATATAGGTGTATATTGGGATTATTTTGTATTAAAATAGTTTAAGCCAATGTGATATATAGTAATCCCCTTAATAATATATACTTTCAATCTTTTCTCTAATTAATTGATGCGGGACTCTTATATTCTACAACCTCTAGTCCTTATTATAAGATCCAGTTGATTAAAGGGAAATTAAGAAAGCTAAATAAATTAGCTTAAAGTATTTATATTTTTTTTTCAAACTAATTTGCATGACTTATAAACTAATATATAATCTAATGATACACATAACTATTTCAGAGAAATCATGTAATATATGTTATAATTAAGTAATTTATTTAACTTCATTAATCTTCCCAAATTCGTAATATGTGTATGTGTGGGTATTAAAACAGAGGACTTTATGATATATATTTCATTTACATCAGGTTGGATTGATGTCGAGGCATGCATCTAGCATCCAGCATGTGGCTGCTTAATTTTCTTTCATGTTTCTATATATGGGATAATAATAATGCATGTTAGTACCGTTTTCTCCCTGTAAGAAATTGAAAACACAGTACTCCTCTAAATATTTATTAAGATAAAAAATCCCATATATGACATAAAAATATAAAATCAATTCTATCAGAGCAGAACATTAATCGAGAAAAGACTCGCCATTCATTCATGCGTAATAAGAAAGACACTAATTCTAATCAATAAACCAAGGATTCTAGGTAGAATAATTGAACTGATCAAACTGCTCCATACTGCTTTGTGAAGCATCCAAGTTGGGTTGGTGAAGTTCATTAACTTGTGAGGTTTGGAGTTTGTAGAAGGCAATAAGAGCTTTAACTTTGGCTAATTCACTTTCTGTATCATCCAAGTTCTGATGCAACTGAGAGATAAGCTTAACACAACCATACACTGGATCTTCTATCCTCCATCTTGCTTCCATATATAATGTATCCACTGCTTGTGCTCTCATTTGCACTGGCATTTGCTGCAAATATTATAATTTCACAGAAATATTAGTAAATATCAAATAACTAAATCTAATTTTTGCTCGTACGCCAAACTTCCTGAAAAGCGCTTTAGTGCTAGCCATGTGAACTCTCCGTACACACCACTAGGAATCAAACCACTAACTAGGTGGTTAAGGAATCCAAATAAATGCCAACTATGTTAAGCCCTGTGTGCTAAGCCACGTGGTTAAGAGACGATCATTTTTATTTGTTTTGATATTATGTATATTTTGTTATTTTGTCTACTACATGAATTGAGTTTAGTTATTTATTTACTAATTACCTGAAGCATTTTTCCGACATTGCTGCAACCATATATTCTGTGAACGCAAGCAAATCTTTGAGGATCGTTGGGAGGAAAATATGGAGAGAAAATGCAATCTGAAGGGCACTTTCTTCTTTGACTCTTACAAGCTGCACACCGACCTGAAATCATGATCTCAAAATCTTGTAAAGAGATCGAAGAATAAAGATAATAATCCAAGAGAAAATCTCAGGCAAGCCTAAAAGATTTTCACAATATCTCTTTGTGCTCTTCGAATTGATAGGGAGAAAATCTTTCAGAGATTTCGATATCTCATTTGTTTGAGGGAAGAGTATTATTTGTACTGAGAGGATGGATGGAACCATTCTTAAACTCCTAACGGCTATATTTTAAAAATCTCTGCATCAAGAAGGAAAGTTTTGTGAGGAAGGATGAGAGTATAATCCTCCATTTAAGTGTGACAGTGATTTTCAAAATCTTCCCATTTTGATCGGAGAAGAATACTAATTTCCTTATGCTGCCATGTTATAAGAATGTATGCTAAACATTATTGTTTTTTCTACCATATATATTATATATCGCACCCCAACGGAACGGAAAAGTAATCAATAAGCCTTTTGAAATAGAAAATTCCACTTTCTAGTTATTCTACAAAGCATATTTAGTTGAAGTCGTAAGACCTCTTGTCCTATTCATAAGAGCTTAATAACTAAATTACACAGTTTATAAAAATAGATAAAATTCGTTAAAAATAATAAGTGTGTTTGAAATGCACTATTTTTTAAGTATGCACTTATTTATAAGGGGACAAGTAAGAGAGAGAAATAAAGTAAATATAGGTATCACCAATCTTTTAATTAATGAAATATATATAATTAATGAGGAGTAAAAATGGAAAAAACTCGTTAAATGTTCACAAAACTCTTGTTAGGCTCTTATAAAAAGAATCAAGACAATTCAAATTTTATATTCTTATAAAAATGACTAGAGGGAGTATTCTCTTACATGGGTTGGTCCTATATATATACAACAATTTGACTTTATCTAAAAGTTTATCGTTCTATAAAATAAAAAAAAAAAGTTTATCGCACTTTTTCATTTTTACCCCAATTAATTATATGTCCCTCTCATCTCTATTTTTCACTTATTCTCTCCCATCTCTTCACCCACTTATTCTCTTTCCTTTTTGGGAAAATTAGAATGAAGGACCTGGGAGAAAAAATATTTATAGAGAAGGACCATAAAAATTGTAATTATTTAGAATGATCAAATGAAAAAATATAAAATTAAAAATATTAAAATGACCTTAACAAAATCTTCTGCATTCCCTCATACATTCTCTCCCACATTCTATTTTTAAAACTAATACAAAATTCTAAGATTCACTAAATTAAACAACATTTTTCTCAATTTTCATTTTCCACAACTTACACATATATCTCTGAAAAAAAAAATTACACATTCTTCAATTTTGTAAAAATATAATTTTTTTAAAATCAACAAAGAAATTAATTAAAAATAGAATTATATAATTTTAATAAAACTCAAGGTCTTTTATAATTTAGATTTATGCAAGAAATTTTCTATGATTTATTTTTGTTTTAGAAGAAATTTATGTCGGTTAAAAAATTCATTCAATGTTAATAAAATTAACAAAAAATCTAAGTAATGTATTATATAGAAAGATGTTAATTATATAATGTATTTTATTTTTATAGAAATATTTTAATTGATAATAACGTTGATAATATAAATTGAGTAACTTAGTGATATAAGTAATCTATTATATGGGTAGTTTTAGTTTTAATTTTAGTTATTTTTTCAATTATGAATACAACAGATACTATAGGAGGTCTAGTTAAGGAGAATTTAGTAATTTTGAATTTATATTAGGTTGTTCGGTCCTTCTATGTAATTATAATTTTTATAGTCTTTTATAATAAATATTATTTTCTCTAGGTTCTTTATTTTAATTTTCTCTTCCTTTTTTGACCGGATATAATGATATTTTCTTTAATAAAGATAAAGAAATACAAAGTTCAACAAGAACAGGAAGTCCAACAAACTAAAAGCCCGGCCCAAAACATAAACCCTAACAAGCAACAAAATTAATCTTAATAATAGCCAAACTAATAGGAGCAACTGCCAACAAGATCACCATCTCTTCACCGGAATCTACAAGGAGGAAATCGTCGTCACCGGCACTGACACCATTGTAAGGGGGTGTTCGAAGGAACTAATCTCAAGGGATCCACCCCTTGTAGGTAAAAAAAAAAAAAACAACCAATAATGGTTTTTGAAAAGTATGAGAGAACCCATACAAGTAGAAAACCCACAGACATCCAGCAAAAATACGGCACTGGAGCAGGAAGATAACTGACAGTCAACCACCCACCGAACAACATCTCTTGATGATGCATATGGCCAACATTAATGCCTCAAATTCGCCACCATCGAACAAACCTAACAATAGTCCTCTGAAAGGTAAAGCATACAGCAGCAACGACCATCGACAAAACCATTTCGCCAAAAACATAAATCTAACCACCAAGTTGGGATCTGATCTATTAACGTTCAAACTACCATCCAATCAAGAATTGCCTAAAAAATAGAGAACACCGCCATTAAAACCCAACACTACAAAAGAAGTAAGAAAAGATGGGCGTCCCTTTTGCCGACAAAGACCGCCAGGGAGGGAGACACCGTAACAGTAGCTAGCACAAAGGTAAGGAAAAAAGCTCTCACCGCCTCAAAAAAATTCTAGAGAGGGAGAGGAAAAGCTCGGCCCAGGGCAAGAGAAAATGATAAATATCACTTATTCTCTTTCCCATTCATCATCTACATAAATATGAGTATATTTTGGGGGGGGGGGAATCACATCTTACTACAAAAAAAAAAAGGTATTTTGTGTAATTTAGATAATTGTTGCTTATAAAAATAAAATAGTACAGGAAGGAGTACAATATTTACAATTACATAATTAGATTTATTTGTGTTGTTATGTAGAAACGTACGTGTTGGTTTTAGTTAAATCTCCCAAGACACAAACGAGTTTTTATGACTATCCAAAGAATAAGTATCATAAGCTCGTCTAATCTGGACCGTCTATATCATATCTAGATGGTCTAGATTTAATTTTTTTTCAAATGATGATTTTTAAATAAAAAGTTCTCTTTTTTTTTTTTTGGAAAACATGTTAGTTATTAGATTAGCCTTGCTTTAGATTTTATATCTATTAAAATAATTTTTTAACAAAAATAAAAACGAAAAAAATCCAAATGTAGACCTTCAAGATCACGTAAGATGAGCTCATAGGCACCCCACCCGTGAGAAAAACACTTGAGTTTTGCTCAAGATTCCAAATATATTGTATTACGAAAGGAAAAGAACCACAAAGGACATGTATCAATTGCAAGCCATTACAAAAGACACACACAAGGAGAATCATCAGAAGAAACCTAATAATATAATTGACGATAAACTCATAAATAACCTCCTTAAATGGAAGGTCTTATTGATGACGAAGACTCTGATACATATATATAGAGAGATATATATATATATATTCATATTGCTCCTATTTCATTTATAGTGGTAAGAGGGATTGGCCAAGACGTAAGCCTCAACGGCTTTGAAGAGTCCATCTCCCTTCTGCCTCCCAATCTTAAGCTCTTCCTCGCTGGGCTTGGCGTCTCCCTTTGTAACGTAGTAACGGTCACCTTCACGACGGATCCGCCGTTAGGGGCGGCCTCCAACTTGGTCTCCACGGCGATCTTCTCCAAAGTTTCAGGGAAGGTGTCGCTTTCCACTAAGGCGTTGTTGTATACGAAGCTGGTGTCCTTGTCTACTGCCTCCACCTTGTGCTTCGCGTAGTGCAATTGTCCACGAATCCGGATTCTCTCCCGTACTTTTCCCCTCCCTTGCGCCTCCCTTATAGGGGTGTTTAAATCCCGGGACGGGACCGGGAATACCCATTCCCGGTTCCCGTCCCGGGATTTTCCGGGACTGGGATCTCATTCCTGGTCCCGGTCCCGGGAAATTCCCGGGACAACCGGGATCGGGAATTCCCGGGATCAGGACCGGGAATTCCCGGTCTTAATAATATAATTATATTAGTTAAATTTTTTTTATAATATAGCGTTTAAAGTAATTATTTAACACCTAATAAGGTCATAAAAATCACATAAATTGAGTTAGAATTGAAAAATAACATATTATTATCACATTCATCATTTTTGTTATTATCTTTATATATTATATAGTTAGGATTTGTATCACGATATATACAATTTAACTCCAACTAAATATATGATATACATTTTATCAAATGATAACTTAATTTATGGGGTAAAAAATACAAAAATAAAATAATAACCTATCTTTTAAGGAAAAAAGAAAAAAAAAACGGGACCGGGAATTCCCGGGATAAAATATCCGGGACCGGGCCGGGACAACCGGGACCGGGATACTTTGAACACCCCTACTCCCTTAGATAAATTTAGGATCCAAAAAACAGGGGGTTGGGTCCTTTTTTAAAAAAATATATATATGTAGCATCCTGAAGTATTTTTCCAGTACCGCCTAGTATCATGAAATAATTTTTAAGTAGCACCAAGTATCTTAAAATAATTTTTATTACACTGATCACTCTCAAATATTTTTTTAGTAGTAATTATTGTCTATCAAATTGCACTCTAAAGTATTGTTTTAGTAACACCCAGTATCATAAATTAATTTTTAACTCACTCAGGACCTTAAATAATTTTTCAGTAGTAACTGCTGTCTAGCAAACTACATTCTACAGTATTTTTTAGTAACATCCAGTATGATAATTTTTTTTTAACTCATTCAGCACCTTAAATAATTTTTTCAATAATACCCAATATCTTAAAATAATTATTTGTTGCATCTAATCCCTTGAAATATTTTTTTTATCACTACTCTGTATTTTAAGTTTAGACCGTTCGTTATAGTTAGAAAAAATATTTTACCATACTAAATGTAGAAAACATTATGTCATGATATTGGACGGTACTGAAAAAATACTTTAGGATGCTATATATATATTTTTTTTTAAAAAAAAAAAAAGGACCCAACCCCGTATTTTTTAGACCCTAAACGGCGCTGTTTTATGTAAGTGAGGGAAAAAGTACGGGAGAGAATCTGGATTCATTGGGCACCTGCACATATAATATATACCACATTTCTAGTAAAAATCTATGGAAGCCAATGATTTTTAATATAAGATATATTGGAGGAGTTTATCTTTATCCTAAACATGAGACATAGTTTTTATATTTGTCAATTTTTTCATAATTTCCTCCTATTCCCTCAACAATAATTAAAAAGGAATAGGAATGAAGGAGTTAAGGAAGATGACTAATGTGTTTTAGAAAATATATGTTATATTAATTGACTCAACTGACTTCCTTAATTTAATCAAATTAGATAAATATATCTTATATTATGTACGAAAGGGAGTAAAACTGATTCAAACTCATTATTGACTGACATGTAAACAGAAGAAGAAATGGGACCTTCGAGGTAGTTGATCTTCTTGATGGTTCCAGGTGCACTGCTGGTTCCTTCGAGGATCTCAACGTTCTGGACGGCATCGACAACCTTAGGGATGAGGTTGTCGCCATCAATGACCAGAGCTTTGTAGAGTGTGGCCGGAGCAACGGCGGAGATGTTCTCTTCGGAGAAAGTGAAAACTCCCGTTATGAAAATGAGAAAATGACAATGGAGGAGGATGGTGGAAGCTAGATTTTTGGTTAGCTAGTAGAGTGAGATGGTTCATGAGACAAGACATGGAAAATATTTAGAGAGCTAGAGCCGAGGTTAGGTGATGAAGTTTCGTTCATTATTAATTGAGGTTGCTGGTGAAGGATTTGGTTTCATTAACGTTCTTTCAATTGTTTTTCCACTTTGTTGACGATGAGGGAGATAGATTTGTCAGAAATTGCGGATTTGGGTATTGTGATATGGTGGTCCATCTTCTTCATCGTTTAAATTCCTATGGAATCATTTATTGGGCCATCATCAACTCAGGCTGGCCAGAGTCTCACATCTTACAAATGATGGGTTTATTACCGCCCCATTGACCTCATCCCTCTTAATGACATAACTGTTATTCTCAAAGCATTTTTGAAATAATCACATGACCTTCATCGTGATGAGAAGAGTACCAGCACCGGCAACAACACATTGGCTACCTACAATTCCAAATAGCAACCCCAAACCGCCCCCGCCCAATTGGACACCACCAAATTTATGCTAAGCCACCAAAATCCACCACTAGCCCAAATAGGCCAAAAATATTGAAGCCAGAGGATTTACTTAAGCGAGAGCAACGAGTAAAAGCCTTGAAACACAAGATTCACCATCTCGCTTTCAAACTTCCGTCCATAGATGAGGCCTATTCTTTTTCTTTTTCTTTTTTTTTTTTGTAATTTGATTAAGCATATTAATCCCTTTCGAGTTTCAAAATGTAGAGTGCAAAGGGTTTATTCATCTCTTAATAAGTGTATTTCCTAGGATTTGACCTTTTGTTTAGTTGATGAAACCGCTCACTATCGTAATCAACAGTTTGTTAATAAATGAAGCCTATTCTTCATAGGGGGAATATTAAACACCAAATCTTTTTAAGACATGTTATATTATGTCTTTTTGAAAAATTGAAATGAATTAAGTTTTATACAAGATGGGGTGTTCAATTAAATGATATGTTGTTCCTTGATAGTGGATATCAAATGGACTGGGGTCTCTCTAATACTGTTTGGTGCTAGTGGATATCAAATGTTGGAAGGCGACAGTTTTCACCTGTAAGTTCAAATGTCATCCAATTATATGGTTGCCTGGTTTGGAGTTGAGTGGGGTCCATGGCTTAGATACGGCCTTTTTTTTTTTTTTTTTTGCCAATAGATACGGCCATTTATATCTTTATCAAATTTAATCCTCTGTCTTACCACTTTATTGCCCCACTATATCATCATGATGTCGTAGGCACACAAGTCAATTGTCCCCAAGCACCTTCTTACTCCCTCTAATTCTAATTATAAGATACTCACAACTAATTCTCACAAGTGAATAAATATAGTTAAAAGTATTAAATTTGTTTTAAAATTTAAATAATTTTTAATATTATCCTTATCAACTATATTAAACCCTAATATCATATTAATAATTACTCTCTTCCACTACCTTTATTAAATATGGAAATTAATGGAAAAATTAATTAATACTCCTTGAAAACTAATAAGTGCCTCATGACAAGAATAAAAAATACTTGTTAGTAGAGTTGAGAATGCGGGCCAACCCACGGGTTACTGTTTGACCCGCATCAACCAGCAAGCCACGTGGTGCGAGCCTGTGCGTTAGCACCAATGAACAAAAAACCGGACCGGACCGGCCGGTTCGACCGGTCGAACCGGAACCGGTCCCTGGTACGGTCCGGTTGGTCAATAAACCGGTCAGACCGGTTGGACCGATCAAAACCGGTGGTCCAACCGGTTGACCCGGTTTCTTCTTCTTCTTCTTCTTCTTCTTCTTTTTAATTTTCCAAATTTTTATTTTGTGTTTTTTGAGGACAAAATGGAAAGTAGAAGACTAAAATGAAGAGAAAAATAGATAAAGAAAGAACAAATCTAAAAAAAATGAAGAAAATAATGAAAAAAAATTATTTAAAAAGATATAATAATTATAGGAAATGAGATATCTTTGCATAAGTATAGGTATTATAACTAATACTAATAGATTTTAAACATTTTTTTTCTAAAAATCTTTATTTTTATCTATAGAAGTTAAAAAATATATTGATATATATTATCACTAATAAATTATAATATTTTAATATGACCGGTTATGACCGGTTCAACTACCGGTTAGACCCCGGTTGACCCATTAACCCTTGAACCTGTGCTGTGACCGGTTCATTGACCGGTCCGGTTTTTCGTTCCTTGGTTAGCACTTTTGCGGGCTAGCAAAATGCTAACCCACAGTGTTCGGGTTGCAGGCTAGCCCGCAAGCCTGCTTTTAAAAAAAAGAAGAAAGAAATTGCCTATTTTTTAAAAATGGCCGAAAGTACGATACACATCTTTGAGTCATTAAATTTACTTTCCTAGCATTAATCATTTCTTTTATAAAAATTTAAAAACATAATCCACAATTCAAGAAATAAAGTTATCAAATTTGTCAAAGTTTATAAAAAAAAACATAAAATTATCCTCAAGCAACCAAGATATAATAATTTTGTTTAAAGAAAAAGGGAAGAGGCTAAGATTTCTTCTCTTTGGATTGAGAGGTATCAAGATGGGAGTAGACAACTCATAATTTTTGTAAAATTATATGCAAAAAAAAAAAAATTGCGGGCCAACCTACAAGCCATGCAATGCAGACTTATTTGGCACGCATTTTTGTGGGTTGAGATTTTCCCAACCCTAACCCTGCCCCAACCCACGGGTTCCCAAAGGGACCCCCCAAGTTGAGCCCATATTATCGGCTCTATTTGTTAGTGGATATCTTATATTAAGAACTAGAGCGAGTATGTCTATCAGAAGCATGAAGTTCTAAGTTTAACCCTCTACAAGCATGATCAGTGTGTTTGAGTTCATTCTGTTGCTTGAAGGATGAAAAAAATGTCCTCTTCATATCTTTTTCATACCCAAAATGAGAGAATGAGTCCACTCTTAAAAGGGGCCCAAGAAAATGAATGAAATGAAACGAGAGGATTGGGACCGGCATAAAACATGCAATTTGTTCTCGTATGTTTGATCTGATCCACGCGTTTCCAGTCATCTTTCTTTATCATCCTTCTTGAACGCTTAGGGCGACAAGCTCATGGAAATCTTCAGATAAAAAGCACTTCACTTCACCGAAGACAGATACACATATGATCAAAAACTGAGTGGTTTATTTCAAAGTGCAATCTCAAATGCATGGAAATTAAGTCCCCTTCCACTCTAATTTGGACCAAGCCTTTTTTTTTTTGGTTCAAAAGGACCAAGCCTTTTCAATTCTAACTATTACAAACTTTTGAATTAAAGTTAATTTTAAAAAGAAAGAAAGAAATAATTATATTGGATTATTAAATACATTGAACAAAGTTGAAACGATATAAAAAGCAGGTCTTCCACCTTTGCGTTATTGCGCAAATAGTTACAGATACATTACCGATGCATGCATACACAAATGTATAACGATCTCAACTACTACTTTATATGCCTTCTAGCAACCACTACTTCATCACGATCTTAATAAACCCTTCCCTCAAGCTTATACTTATGCCTGGTGCTCCTAATAGCATACTAGCTAACAATTACTGGTCATAAGTTAATCATCAAGAATAATGGAACTCAACAACCCTTGGACGAACTCAAACCTCCGGGCCTTCTCCATTTTATCCTCCTCCGACAACTGCGACTCTTGGGGTTTTCTGTAACCAAACACTCGTGTTAGAAAGTAAAAGTTATAGATGAGCTCTAAAAGTTATAGGAAGCTGAAATGATTGATATTGACAACACAGGTCTTCAGACATGAAACCAGGACTAATGGTCATAGGCTTCACCACTGAAAACACTGGTTAGATCATGTCTTTTAACTTCAGCAAAATAAAATTGCAGCGAGTTTTGCCATATGCATAATCTATCAACACATAAAGCACATGCACAGTCATCCAATCCTGAGACTTCCATATCAACTACTTCTGCGGATGCAAGTTTCTGCTCATTTTTTAAGCCGGGGATAAGCTTTTAATCAAACCAATAATATATCGTGATTCCTACCTTTCCAACAAATCATCCTTGGAGCTATCCTTTACAGGGGTAGCTTCAACTGAAGGGCATGACATTAAGCTCAGTGATTCATCTGCAACAACTGAGTTGTGGATGAACGATGACAGCAGAGGATCAGGTGAAGAATTGGAGGAGGCTACATATGAAGAGCCTCCAAAAAGAGACTGCAGAGCTCCTTTTCTCAGTAATGAAAATGCTGAACTAGAGCCTCCTCTCCTATGCCTTCTCTTGTGATGAGCGTAATTTGTGGTTAAGGAACAATGGTGAAATGCTCAGTCCAACATATCATAAAAATTAAAGGGTTAAGGTGCAAATCTGCCCCGGAAATTTTCCCTGAGGTGCAATGTTCTCCTGGAAGTTTTTTTAGGTTCAATGTTGCCCTGGAAGTATTAAAATGGAGCAATATTACTCATTTCTGTTAAAAAGTTAACAGCCGACATCATTTTTTTTAACGGTCAACATTAGTTTTTTTAACGGAATAGGGCAACATTGCTATGTTTTAAAACTTCCGATGTGACATTTAAACCTGAAAAAGCTTCCAAAGCAACATTGCTTCTTAGCGAAAACTTCTGGGGCAGATATGCACCCTAACCCAAAATTGAATTAAGCAAATCCAAGACATTTTACGTTAGTATCAAGACTAGAGGGGAGAATTTCTGTGATAGCATAGAGATATAAAACTGGTTCACCTAAGATGGAGAGTTTTTATCTTACATGATTTTAGAGTGGATGAAGACACATTTATTAAATCATATAGCATACATACAGGGTGGGGGAAGCCACCACAAGATAGTGAAAATGTTAATATCACCAGTATAACAGGCTACTGATTATGATCAAACACATCGGACTAATTCATAATTATCAATTAGAAGCAAACCAAGCGTTCTTTTATTTTTCTGAAAATTAACTAAAGTTTCATAGTGTTTACCACTACGTATACATACAATTCTTAAAATCCAGCATATGATATTTTAATGCCTACTTAAAACTATATAGCAATGTGGAACAAGAAATTTATCCAAAATGAAGTGTATTCCTTTCCCCCCAAATAGATTTAATGAATGGAGATAAAACTAAATTAGCTATTGCATGCCCAACGAGCATGTCTATTGGCTAATATGGACCACAAAGCAAACAACAAAGATAAACATTATAGATAGCTGACATGCTAAATGAAAGGATATCTTCAAGAAATTCCTGTGTTGCATGGTAATATGGCCAACAAGATCCATTCCCACCTTTTTCCCACAAACAGGACAGATCTGGAAATGCAAAAAACAAACAATAATCAATGTTAGCAGGCAAACTATGTTGGATAAAAAATTTATATAAACTCAACAAAATACACAGCTAAAACAATGATAAAAGCATAATCATAGCCTTCATAGGCTTGGGCGTCAAATAATCCAATTGCGATTAATTGTGGGGGTGCTTTAAAAGCAACAAACTAAGCAAGTGTGGGTACTAGAAGCAACAAAACCTAAACACGTTCTCATATTCTCCGGTTTAAAACAGGAGACCAGCTCTCTAGGTCCCTCCTGTGACTCTACGGGTCATCCTTATGCATTTAATATTGAGCACTTGTAAGACCCGCGTTCAGACAAAAAACATACTTCGCAGAAAATAATCAACTGTCACAGCATTAGCATCTCATAGGTATGTTTACCGGAACAATACATTTCATTTCCTTAATACAGTCGCATGTTTAGTTCAACACTACAACAAAAAGTTAATGCGTTCAAGTTTATTGGTCAAAAAAGTTGTTCATGTTTTAGTGAAGGACGCCAGAGGATGGAGCCGAATAAAAATGCATCGAATAGACTCACTTGTTTGACAATTGGTGCCTTTATTTTCCTACTCATAAATGACTAGCATTTAAAATTAAAACCATCGGGTAAAAGATGAAAATTTATCATACCAGAACAAGAAACACGAGTAATAATTAAATGGAAAAACTAGAAACCAGAAATTATATGAAATGAAACAAAATGGATACCCCATTCTTAGCTTCCACAGGATGCTCCTCATCAATGTGGCAACAAAGCCCAAGGACGTCGTACTCATCGCCACAGAAAGGACAGAGAAATTCCGCCTTGAAATCATCATCTCCATCCGTTTCCTCGATACCGCCAAGGTACTGATGATCTGCACAAACACGAATTCCCCTCCGATGATTCAGTAACGAACATAACCAAGCTCCCATCAACTTTCCCTGGAGACAATCATGTCGGGGGAAGAACAAACTGGAAAATCAAACCCCATAAAAGTAAGTTTCAAAGGAGAGACAAACCAGATCGAGATTGATAGCGGCGGGAAGAAGTAGAGAGACGACCAGAAATCCAGGAATCGGAGTCCATGGTAGAAGCGAAAGGGGGAGAAAAAGGTGGGAATGTTGGGATCGGGGGAGGAGGATAGGAGTTCGGTGTTATGAGCAGGTAGTGAGGGGTGAATCGAAAGTGGTTGAGAGAGAGGGCTGAAAGTCTCAGAGAAAGAGAGGAGTGAAGCAAAGCGGAGAAAACAAGACTAGATAGAGAGAGTGAAACAGGCCTTACCGACTTCGAAGTTACGCGGGGTGAAAAGCATTTTTCTCTGAAATACCCAGGTCTCTTTCATTTAATCTCGAATTGTCCTTCATATTTTATTTTTAATATTTTTTGATGGGGATGATATCAACGGCTCTCGTAGCTCAGTTGGTTAGAGCACCCGTTTAGTAAGCGGGAGGTCTTGAGTTCGACTCTCAACGAGAGCATTGCTGGCGTTTCTCTTTTGTATTTTCCCGGGGATTTTTTTTGGACCCCACCTTCTGGGCTGGACAAAGGCCGACCCTTCACGTCACGCTATGGGATTCCAAGGTAGAAAAATGCATGACATTCTTTCTTTCCAAAAATTTCTTTTTTTTTTTTTGTTTTTATTTCTTTTGGGCAGACAGGGTTTGGATTGGAGGGAACCCTCGAAAATAATTTGATGAGAACCCATGGTAGAAAATAAATAAAAGGAAAATTAATCTTTTGATCCCTATAAATTTAATTTGATTATATTAGTCTTCACACTTTGACTCGGTGCAACTCAATCCTTATAATTTTAACCCAATTGTAATTCAGTTCCTTAACTTTAACTCACTGTAACTCAATCCCTATAGTTTTAATCATATTATATAATTTAGTCATTGTCTTTTGGAATAAAAGTCATGGAATAAATTATAAAATGTTTAAAGGATAAGGACTAAAATGTAGTAAGTCAGAGTTGAATGACCAAGTTACAACTAAGATAAAACTATAAAAATTGAGTTGCACTGAGTCAAAGTTTCAACATTGAGTAGCAACTATTCAAAATTATAGGGACCAAAAGATTAATTTTCTATAAATAAAAAGTATATTTTCCAAGACTAAGAATGATAGATTACGTTCAAGTGTCTCTCAGTTATTAATGTAAATATAAAAATATTAATGAGCGACACTACTTAAAAAAGTAGTATAATTTATTTACTAGACATTATATAATGTATGGAATAAAATCTATATCAAGTTGGGATTAAAAGGAAGTGTCACAAGATCACAAGCTCAAGTTCATGTAAATCCCAAAAAAAAAAATAGAAAAGGAAAGGAAAGATCTCTAATGCCCTATTTGGTATGGTAAAATTGAAGGTATGGAATTAAAATTCAATTCTATGAGTTGTGCATGTTTGATTGATAGTTGATACAAAAAAATGCTCATGAAATTTAATTTCTTGTGAAAGTCAAATGAGTCAATTCCATCGAACTCAATTCCACCAAAAAATTTAAGATTTATAATTCCATGTATTGATTTCCAATTTCGTCCTTTCTGCCATTAGACGCTCGACCATCCTCAACCGTTCTACAAATTTGCTCACTCTTCGATTCCATCTTCTTCCTCACTCTCTGACTTCGTCAGCCAACTCCCCCCACTGCCGGCCAACTTCTCCCCCTCATGCTTCACAAACTGTCGCCTCTTCTGCATTATATATATATATATCCATTGCAAATTGAAATTTGAAAATAAGACGCTCGTGATGACGGGGAACATATCTTGCAGCAGAGGTGAGGACGATGCAGCAGCGGTGGCTTTTCGCCAGAGTTCGAGTTCGCCGCCATCTTCGATTCCGATTACGGCGACCTTCCTGGAAGAAGAGATGAGGAGGATGTAGAAGGAAGAGGATGAAGGCGATCTGTTTGAAGGGAAGGACGAAGGAGAGGTGAGGACGATAGGGACGAAGGAGAGGTAAGGATGAAGGAGATGAGGAAGATGGAGAAGGAAAAGGGATTTTTTATTTTTTAATTATAAAGGCATTTTAATCTTTTTACATATAAATTAGGACTCATTTTTATGACATACTAAATATACTTTTAAACCTTAATTTCTTTTTTATATTTATTTTTATTTCTATCAAAATAAATTTCATTATACCAAATAGGTCCTAAGAGAATTATTTTCAATTAGAATTGGATGTATCAAAAAAAATAGAAGAATTGGCAGCACTTAAATCTGACATTATATACCGGATAAAAATGATATTTTGTCCAAGTTTACTTCTTCTTTTTTTATCTTCTCTTCATTTAAAATTTAAATAATAGTTTATTAATAATTATTAGATTAGAATGAGGAGGTGCGACATAAGATTTGCGTTTAGGAGAAACTACATAATTGGGATATAAACAAGGGAGGGGCGTGTGCAGTGGTTAGAACAAATATGTTGACTTATAACAGGCACAGACTGAGCCTGCAGAGACAGTCCTATTTTTTTGTACTCCCTTCTTGACTTTATATATAGTCTCCTCAGTACTTAATAATTGCTGCTTCTGGGCTGCTACTTTTTAATGAAAACTCATCCCCCCCCCCCCCCCCCCCCAAAAAATAAAAACTTCTGGGCCCGTTCCTGATTTATCTTCTTGAATTCTATTTCACATTGCAAAACAATTCAAATTCTTCACATAGATATAGTAATTGATCATGTTTAATTGTGGAATTCATTATCATGCCAGTATCTCTGTAACCGTACCAAATGTATGGTTTGAACAAAATCAGTTTAGAAATAAAAAGATAACTTTAATCTGGTAACTAACATTTGCATATTGTATGTTCTTACAAGTGGGCATCTACATCATTTTGCTATTCCATTAGGAATTTGCCCTATGCTTTTGGTGAAGAATTCTTATACAATAAGTCACGCTGTTTATATATATATACACATTATGACTCATTTTAAATTTCATACAAAACGCTCTTTCATCCTGCAGGCAAGATGGTTTTCATCCTGCCAGTCACCAAAACACAAAAATACACAACTTGCAGAGAGCAGAGTATGGTTATACAACCTTTTGGACGTGCCTCAGCTCCTCCTCCTTTTCTTCCTAAGAAAAGGCATGGCACTAAATGCTGCTGCGGCGTTCTCAGTATCGCCTTGGGCATTCTCTGATATCCAAACCCCCGTGTCAGACTCAAGCTGATCATAATTACTTCTAGTATTCACAGACTCATAATTCATCACACTCTTTAGTTTAGTGTTCCCTCTATCTTGCTGTTCCATTCCAGATGTTTTATTGACTGAACTTGATTGACAAGTAGTATTTTTACCACATTCAGCCTCATCCACAAAACCAGTACAACCACGAGTGAGCTCTGCACTATCATCCACTATAGTTGCCAAATCGTCATGAATTTCATTATGTTTGCTACCAGTCTCATCCTCATCAAGGCAAAATCCACCTCCCACTCTAAGGTAGTCGTCGTCATGAATTTCATTATGTTTGCCACCGGTCTCATTGTCATCTGGGCAAAATCCACCTCCCACTTTAAGGTAGTCGGCATCATGAGAGCTATCACAATTGCTCGCTCCTGCATGACTAGTTTTTTCTTCATCAGTACAGAAACCACCTCCAGATTCAAGATAGCTTCTAGGCAAATCTTTCTTAGGAGAAATATTTATTGTGCTTTCCTTGTGTCTGCTGAAACCAGAGTCATCATTGCCGCAAACATCATGGAGCCCAGAAAATATTTCATCTGTCTGCTCTCTATTCAAGTCTGTCTTATTGCTCTGATCAGATGAGGCAACAGTATCTTCGGTTTCAATGTTGTCCATGGCATAGTTGACGCTCTTCCGAGATCGCAGAGACTGGAAACATTGGAATGAAAAGAAGGGAGAAAAAGGAGAGACAGCATATCATGAAAAGAGTGTAAAAAAGAATTTCTGGAAAGATAAAAACTGTAAACTAGTGGCAAGATGCAAGTCAAAATATGCTTATCAGAAGAACATGAAATAATAATCATAACTCAGTATCTCCCTAGAAGTATCATTGCATCAAACAAAAAAGCCAGAACAATAAAAGAAAGAATAAAATGGAAACCGCCACAAGTTCCCAAGGAACAGGCCTCTATGCAATGCCACCCGATAAGTAACAAGTAAATGAGCCACAATTAATTCAACAAGACAGTAATTTAGATATTGACAAGATAACATGATAAGTTCCACTTAATCTTTTGGTGATAGTGCGCATATTTCATGGGTGTAAAAATTAGACATGATGTAAAATTGTACAATTATATCATAGTGAGAAGTAAAAAAGATGTTTCGCTGCGGTCCAACATGAATAGCAACAGAGTGAAAAGGTTCTCAGTCTCACCGAAGAAGCAGAAAAGAAGGGGAAATATCCAAGGACAATACCTGGGTAAAGATCTTCAAAGTTTTTAATTAGGTTTTACAATAAAAATTAGTATGTGGTTTTAAGGGGGAAAAATCCATTTCATCTGAGAACATGATAGGAAATACCTAAATTTATCCCTATAAGTTTCATCCAGATTATAATCCCCTCATGACCAGCATTTGCAGATTTTTTACTTTACATCATATGATAATTTTTCTTCCTTGACATGGAGAGATTTCATGGAATTCAGGGGAACAAGAAACAGATTGTTTTTTGGGCCAATTAACTAGAAATATAAAGTAAGCCAATTTTCCACATCAAACAGTAAAAGTCAAATTTAAACTCCGCACTTCCTCCTCAGTTTTTTTTCTCCTCAAAAAATAAAGAAAAAACTGCATAACAACAAAACATATAAAGAGGAAATCTATTCCAATATTTTTATCAGTTAGGAGAAACAGGACAAGACTCACCCTTCGGACCCCTTCAGTGCCCCTTGAGTTTATACCACGTACTTCAGGCTCATGGTCATCACTTTCACTATCACTAGATGTAGTTTTACGGGAATCAGTACCAAGACTTCTCTTCCTCCTTACTCTTGGAACTCTTGCACCTTTTCCCCTGCCTTTATTAGTTCTATTCTGACTCAAACCATTATCATCACTTGGCTGAGCTTGCTCTGCTCCTGTCTGCACATCTACCTCGGGCAGACCAGAAGCTGATGCAGGAGCATTCAATTTACCCTTTTTCCTTGACTGTGTCTTAGCAACAGTATCTCCAGAATTCTTCCTTTTCCTTGACTGTTTTAAATTTAACGGCTTCATGTCAGCAGGGCTTTCTCCTGTTCCCTTAAAGGTCTCTGATTTGCTAATCCCAAGTTCAGCAGGAATTCCTGTCTCATTCTTCCTACTCTTAGACGAGCCCTCTGCAGGCTCATCTGTAAACTCTGAAGGGTGATCGTCAGTGATTCCTTTCACTGCTTTCTTAATTCTCTTGCTGCGAATTTTTGCAAATCTTTCATTGAAAGTATAAAATGCTTCTAACCGCAATTGAGTCTGAAATGAGGAGATCAAATGAAAATCAGTATATTCTTACATAAAAATTGAACCTGTGAAATGTATGCATCATATAATCCACCATTGAAAAGCTTTGAGATATACATGGACCAAATTACTTTCATTTTTTTTTTAATATAATATACTTCCTCCGGTCCTAAATTTAAGACAAAATTGACTTTTTTAGAGAGATTAATGAAGCTAATTAAATTACTTTAAAATATTCATATTTGTCATTTTTTCTTTAAACGATTTTGCCTAACTTATAAACTAATATATAATCTAATGATACACAATATATGATATGATTAAGTAACTTATTTAGCTTCCTTAATCTCTCCCAAAAAAGTCAACTCTATCTTATATTTAGGACTAGAGGGAGTAGTAAACAATGAATGACAACATGTTTAACAAGAAGAGAAGATAAAGAATGTAACGATGACCTCATTTTTGTTGTATTCCTTTAAAACAGGTAAAAGCAACTCATCTGCTTTCTGACTAGTCCAGCCAAACTTCTCCCAGCACAATCTGTATGCAAACAGTTATTCAGAACATCATAAAATGTCTAGCTGCAATTTCAAAAGCTGACATTAAATTCAGAACTTTCATATTTCTGTCAATAGGCAGACTCTCAAAAACAAATATCCATTTCTGATGTTTGAGCACAGAACAAAAACCAATATCGTGAAAATGCACATGCAAACAATAAAAAGAAAGAAGCCCATTCACTTGATTGAATTATGACGTTAAAGACAACCCTATACTCCCCTCCTTTTTCAATGCCCATCCAAAGTCAACTGTGCCAGATGCTCACTTAGTGAGAATTACAAAACTAATATAGAGTAGAAAATGTCATTTATACTCACTTGCGAAGAACAAGATGATCTGGCTTTCCCCACGCAAATGGATCAGTTGACTTGTCCACTTGTGGACAAGAGTAGGCAGATATAACTGTTTCACTTGGAAAAGAAGAAGGAATGTGCCAATTCTTGCTTACATTTCTCTGTATAAGAGACCATAGAAGACAAAATTTATCTCAAATCTAAGACACCATATGCAAGAACCATCCATATGTTAATGCAAAACAAATATGATTACATGTTTATTCATAAAAATCTGCTTAGTTTCTTGGATGTCATCTGATGAGTCATGTTCCTGAGCATGGGAAATGTTTTGATCTGTCATAGTCTCTTCTATATTGCAATTTTTGCCAGGAAGATTTTCTTCAACTTTTGAACCTTTCTTTCGGGTACTGGATCCACTTTTTGTCTCAAACCTCCCAAAGATGGTAAGATCAGGTGACTCAACCCACTGCCGGAATTTCAGAAGGCCATCTTCCTCAGGGAATGCATTTACGACCTCAATGGCATTTACAATTCCAATTCCACTACAATGACATACCATACAAGAAGATGCAGTCAATTTACCTAACTCCAATAACTGTATATTCGATCATATCACTGAACTGCAAAGTAGTTCTGTAATCAGACATCTACCATCTAAGTAAACAAACCAATTCAGACAATAAAGAAAAACCCAAATATGAGTTCCAGGCAGATCGTGATTGCATCACTAGCACAACAATACCACGGCTTATTGAGGTATTAGTTATCACACCTTACACCTTCAGTATAATCACTCCCCAAAAGCAAAGCCATGCGGATTAATTTTTCTCTGGTCAATCCAAGCTCCTTCTCAATGTCCTGAACCAAGAACCCAAAAAATGTTAAAGCAAGAAACTGTTGAGATATAAGTTACTCATCCTACACAGGAACAGACCTCCATGAAGTATGTCTCCACATATTTGCGATCATCAAATATATTCTTGTAGACATTACGTGCCCCAAATAAAAAGACATCAGAGTCATCAGTTACAACACCATCCACCAGTTTTGCAAGTTCCAAATAAGCACATTGTGCTTCTGCTTCCATTGGAGCGATAATATATGGCAAGCCAAACATTTGCAATAGTTCCTACAAAAAATCAGATGCTTCAACAACACAAGGGATCAGAAGTTCTACTTCTCATATGTATGGAATATCAACTGTAAAGAAGTATAAATTCAGTCATACATAACATAAGCTGCCTTTTCTGTCAGCCAAAAACAAGAATAACTTCAATCAAGCTGTGTTGTATAAGTTAGGTCTCAAAAAGTGGGGAAAACTAATGCATTGATATCGTCACAAGGCTTAAGAGTCTAACCTAGTTGATACCATCTAGTTGGTAAAAAGTCATTTAGAATTGGTGCTTGCCAGCCCAAACTTCTAGATGGATTATTTTTTGAAAACCTATCAAACACCTGCTGGCAAGTAGGCTATATTGAGATACTTGCTGCCCAGTCTTATAGAAATGTATTTAGATACGAAATATAGGTGCTTTGACCTTTCAGAGCAAGGTAGAGCTAGCCATGTTTCAAGGTCAGTGTACTTCTCCATAACTTCAATTTAATAACAAAATTCTTGGACATATTTAACGCAACAAATTTATTGTCTTTACAGAGTAATAAAGCACGCACTTGTTTTCATACTGATTCGGGTAGTCAATGAAAAATACTTACTAAAGAATTATTTCATAGTGGATGACACAGAAGTAACACAGCAGCAGAAAAGCACAAGACACCCAAGAAACAACTTCTTTGACATGGTTAAGAGAGCCATGTATCATGTCAGCGATGAGTAGTCAAACCTGACATTCAGTAAATAATTCACTGTTGACGGACTCGGCATTGCGTTCAAGCTTCCTCTGCTCATATGCTAGGTTGGTATATTCTTGACCAAGAATTTGGATTTCTTCCTCCAAACCATGCTCGATTGCGTCTGCAAACAGGTGACCTGGGGCATCCATTGCATCTTCGACAAGGTTACTTTTGCTTTCCTCAAAGCTTCCATGGTTATCCTCTCCAGGCAACTCTGAATGAGTTTCAAGGTCTTCGGCAGACAAAGGCCCTGGGGGCTCCATTGCATCTTTACAAAGGTCACTCTTCCTTTTCTCAAAGCTTCCACAGTTCTCTCTAGGTAACTCTGGCTGAGTGTCAAGGTCTTCTGTTAATCCTTCTGAGGAGGAATCCACAAAAGGAGCAACAGGCTCAGGCTTCTCAGAATAATTACCAAAAGGTTCAGCTTCATAACTGCAGTTCTTTTTCTCCTCTTTTGAAGCACCGAGGGAGTCGGCTACAGGAGATTTGTTACCGCTGGCAAACACCTTGCCATCCTCATTTAAGGTACCCAAGAGTTGCTCTGCAGCCTTGTGGATCTCATTCCTCCTACTTTCATCTGCAGTGGGCAAAAAATCTTCAGAATGTGATCCTATCTCCAATGAATGAGGCTTCTTAATAAATGACACTGTCTTCTCAGAATCAAACGCCACAGATGACTTTGACTGTTCCTCAGGAGACTGGGAAACTTGTTTATTACTTCTCACTGTGCCATCCATTTTATCATCTGTAATTTTATAATTTGATTCTGTGTGTTCAGTGTTACCTTCCCTATGCAAAGTGGACGCACCCATTCCAGTGTCTCTCTTCACTGCTCCAAAATTGCCACAAATACTCTTCACTCCAGAATCAACCAAATTATCATCTTGGTTTAATGCATAATCTGATCTGTCCCCGTCAGCATTCGAGTAATCATGCCTGGATGATGCACCATTAAGTTTGCGGTCCCCCATGACCTCCAGGCTTCTCCGTATTGCCTCCTGTAAGTCAGCCTCCTCCTCCAAGCAACCTCGCGATGCTTTTTTCTGTGCCTCAGCTGCACACACTGTTGTGTTAGCATCATCACAAACTCCATCCTCCCATTCTACATCAGACTCATCATTATAATTATCTTTTGAAACAGGTGATTTGTTTTCCACATGAACACCAGTTTTACCTTCAACAATTCCGTCTTCCCAGTCACAATCAGAACTAGAATCAGAAACTTGTTCTTTCAATGAGTTCTTGTCAGCACTAGAAAATGCTACTGAACTACCTGCTACTAAACTAGCAAATAAATCATCATCGTCATCATTAAGGCACTTGTTATCACCATCATCCATAAAGGATATCTCTAAAGAAGCATCCCCTACTAATGCAGGGTGTTCATTTCTAGAATTATCTCCAACTAAGTCAACATTTGATCCGTCAGATGTATCAACAAGCAGGTTGCTAGAAGCTTTCGATGCAACATTTTTCTCCCCACTAAGAATTGCAATATTATTTGCTGCCTTATTTACAACTGTTCTTTCCTGCTCAATCTCCTTCATCAGATCCAAATTTCGTTGTATGTCACGGGTCATACGCATCCCCATAGCTCTAAGTCTGCTAACACGATATTGGCCCCTCTCATCCAGATAAGTTTGGATATTATCATCAGATGGACTTCCAGCTTCATTGCAAACCAACCCACTTGAGGTACTAGAATCATTGGCAGGATCACCGTTACTCACAAAACCCTGAGAAAAATGGTTTCCTGGAGTCTTCTGATGTGTGTTTTTATTTTTCTCTAAGCTGGTAGAAGTAAGTTCTCTGCAACATAATAATATGGTGAGCAAATGAAATTGTTAAGGCAATAATCCAGCACACCAATAACGAATAAATATCCAATAATTAAAACGGAGGTGCTATTGGGGCTGATATCAGCACAAAATAATGAAATCAGACAACTCACTGTTTATCACCAGTAAAAGATCTTGAAAATATATACTCTCTGTTGGCTTCAGATGCAATACGAGAAGTCTGTACACCACCTACCACTCCCCCTGCAGCAACTTTCTGCACTTCATTTATCTCCCGACGAAAAGCAACAGTTTTAAGGTAAGCCTGTATTTGTAATTCAGAGAATTTTGAAGGATCCTGAATGGTTCCACAAAGATGCTGTCAGACTACAGTAATCCCAGATATTTAGTATTGAAAATATGTACTTTTTAACAATACTACATGAGATGGTAGAGATAAACAGATCCTAACTTGCAAATACTAAATAAATCTTCAATATAGCACCACACTAAATTACTGGCAAGAAATGCATAAAATGTACCAATGATTTGCTTGACACTCAATTTTAAGAATTAAAGAAATAGCACGCAGAAACACATTCTAATTTCAAATTCTACAGAAAAGTGACAGAAAGGAAACTTCTAACAGTATGCACTAATATTTTGCATTGGTGGCACAAGTACAATTGGGTATGTGTTCTATATTTTCATTGATCACCAAAACATCTAAAATGTTTCCGAGTTCTGACCAACCTTCTTGACTTTCTGATACTTCTGTCTGTTCTCTGCGATCAGTCCCTCTCTCATCTGCAGCAATGTTTATTAATGGCTAACGTCCAAATAAATTAAGAGGGGCTGAAGTTAGAGAGTACTCTATCTGCGCTTCTACCTGACCAAGAAGGTCAAGTTGCATTGATGGAGGCAAAGAGGCTAGAACAGCTGGATCAACCTTACCATGCATCGCTGGCTGCAGAATTTAATTACATGAAGTTAGCACATCATCTTTATGATTAGGCAGCTAAGTATAAAAATTATTATAGTTGATCCATAAACTCTCACACCCAAAAGAGGAAGTTTTATTTCCCCAAACAAGTGTCTAACAAGCCATTCTCAAATTCTTCAATTTACTTTCCAAGATTGTCCTTATTATGAAGAGCTCTGGCCAACTTTGAAAATTGCAGAAATTGCAATGAGAGGAAGAATAACTCAAGATTCAAAAGTGAACTAACCAAGATCATTTCTTCGTCTTCATCATTAATGAAATCCTCTTCCTCAGAGATGACAGGCCCACCAGATGTTGATGCATTGTTTACTAACTTTTCATTTTCCTCAGCGAAAATAGATGCAGCCAACCTAATACACTCACCAAAATAATCAACCTTTACCAAGCCAACAGTAAGAGGATTAGAAAATCACGAAATTACATGCAGCTTACATTTCATCCACTTTGTCCTGATTGTATTTCTTTGCCACCATATCATCACTGCTTGACCTACATCCTACTGCGTCGACTTCATGCAACAGAATTCCCTCACCCTTTCCCCTGTCCTTTTCACTGACCTCAAATTGTTTCTGGTTGTTAGAATCCTTCAGTGGTCCTTCTACCTTTTTCCCTTTAAGCTGTTATCAGACAACAAATATAAACTAAGAACATATAAAGAAAAACCAGCATATCATGGAAGTGTAAGCAAGTCAATCGAAAATAGTCAATAAACAACATGATTAAGAGTAAACATCGCCCAAGTAATGAAGGGAGACATTATATCCTATGGTATAAAATCATGGAAAATGTCATATCTAGTTCTAACATTCCATTCCAATTGATGTGTACTCAACACAGATGTTAGTTCTCAATTTTACTCCATAAAACATGGAAAAACAAAAATTGTCAAGCTTAAGTAGTGACCATCTACAGTATATTCAAAAACTGACCTGAGAGAGAATATCAAGTTGCATCGACTGCGGTAAAGCAGCTAGCACAGATAGATCAACTTCAGCACCTAACGATGGCTGCAAGGAGAAAAACCAAACGTTAACAAGTTATCTAAAAGTTAAGCAATTCAAAAGCATTAACAACAAGCATTAGGATCTGAGAACTGCATAAAGATGTTCCCTTATATGCCACTAAAAGTTTAATGACGCATTCAAAGTAAGTACAATCAACGAACATATATAACAGTATCCACAAAAGTTATATGACAGCTCATAAAATTGGAATGCCAGCCAGTATTCTCTTGCTCACACAAATTATTCCGTAGGTGTGAATCCTCCAAGGAGTCAAACAGTATAAATTTACAAGTGCAGGTGCATGAAATATATATATAGTGAATAGTGATTCCTTAGATGGTTATATATTGAAAGAAATATGTATATCATAACTATTGCTACTTAAAATAAAATATGAATTATATAATATGCTATAATTCAATATTTAAAAAATCAAAATGAGGCCCACACTTAAAAGGAATTAAATTTAAACAGTAAAGAACAGTTAGGAAACCAGAGAAATTAAAAATCAAGTGCAAGAGAAATACAATTAAAAATCTTCAGCTTATAAGTTGACTTTGAAAGAAAAAGATTCAATGCTTATAGGCTCCGTTTTCTGGTCAAGTGGAGGTAGCATGAGTTGGTTTTAACAAAACGAACACTTCTTAACCTGTACACTGAAAATACAACTTTGCAAACTGTGGGCATATAAGCTCACAGATTGCCAGTTGACGTCTTAAGAGTGTAACTCAGTGTCTCACTTCACCAAATCCTATAACTCAGGCCATTCTATCTATCCCCTGCTGCAAACTCACCAATATTATTTCTGGATCTGTATCATCTTCCTCCTCAGAGAGACTGACTACACCAGATGGTGCTTTACCAGTTAATAATTCATCTTCCTCTGCAACAATAGACGCTGCCAACCTATATTTGCACATCCAGACAGACAGAAGAGTTATCCACCACATCTGATAATACCCATACAAAACCAAAAAATGATAAATTATGATTTATTTGCCGTATGCTATTTGTTCAGAATAAATGTACAGATATCTTACATTGCATCAAGATCCTCCTGATTGCAGCTTGTTGATAAAGTAGCCTTGGATATATTCATGTTCACTTCAGCTCCACATCTAAATATATAAATCAATCAAAATAAAAGCTTGCTCATAACTCCTAAAGAGACTAGAGAATCGGAGTGGCTTATGCAACTCACGTTTTATCTTGCTCTTTTTCATTGTTTCTTCCTAAATCACAGCCAATTAAGTCCGCCTGATCTGATTTTTTCTGACCCTTAGCATCACCATTCTGCTTCAACCTCTGGTTTTTGACATCATCTGAAAGATTTTTCAACTTCAATGCCTTTAACTGTAAACAGAAATTTAAAACAATGTTGATAAAAGAATAAAAAAACCAGGTAAGATAACTGAATTCCAGTAGCCAATACAAAATATTTTATGAATCACCATTATGTGCTTATTTTGCTGTTTCTGCTCGGCCATTAGTATAAAATGAATGGCGGTGCTGTATTTAACGCTAAATACAATAAGCAGAAAGGGCTAAATCCAACATTTTCAAACATCTGTGACCGTGAAATCAGGAGTCCTTTGCAATTTGAGTCACACGTTAGGAAAAGGGTATCTTCATATTTAACGGATCAAAACAAGAACACGCTCAAATACAAATTTCTGAGTATCCTTTCCTCACCTCTCACACTATAAAAGAACATCACATTATTATGAATAACTAGAAAACACTAAATCCACAGGTTAGAGAATCACGTACAAATTTCTCAAAAAAAAATACAGAACGAATATCCTACTATATGCACGAGTCGGTTAAAAGCTCGCAGGTGAGCAAATGATAGAAAAACGACAATAATGGATTTTTTAATAACATAAGTATTTGGAATACACTTAGAAGCAACGCTGACTGATGCAAAACTGCACTTAAAGGTAAAATTTTTGGAATTCACATGCTATAGCGAAAATATCAAATAGAACAGCAGAAACTCACATGATTGAGAAGCAATTTCTCGGCAGTCTTTCGAACTTTGGCCTGAGCATTTTCGCGCTGCCTCCGACGCGCAATCACAGTCCGTCGCTTGAGAACAGGCGTGCCGCCATCAAAGACAAAAACAGGCTTAGTCCGGAGGAACAACAGCTTACAAATTCGGCGAAAGAAGCCGAGCAAATGAGCATTGCGAACCATTTCTCCCTTCTCATCCCGCATGGCCTTCATAAACTGAACCATCCATATGCTCGCATCTGCGAAAATCACACGCCCAAGTGACAATCTTGAAATCGGGAGAGAGTGATGAATAAAGATTGAAAGAGAAAGGGGAAAGAAGAGAGTACCAATGGCGAGCTTCTTCCCGGCAAGGGTCTCGACGGAGACCCGACGACCAACGGGGGCAAGAAGTTCCCAGAGACCCTTCACTCCCATTGTCTTGCCGCCCAAGCAGTTGGATTCGCCGCGCTCCCAATACTAATATTGTTGTGTTGGATTCAACTGGAGCCCCCACCGATCGAACAAGATAGTCAGAGTCAGACCATCCAGCTCATTATAGGAACAGTGGGATGGATCTGACGGTCAACATTTAGCCATGTCATCCAAACAATGTCGGCCGTTGAATTAAATTTTATTTTATTTTCAAGGGGTGCTTATGGGTGAGATTAGATTTGGGGCCTGTTTGGTACGCTTGAATTGAGGTGGTTGGAAATGGAAATGGAATTCATTTCCATGCTGAAGTATGTTTGGTATGATGGAATTGGCCTCCATGGAAGAGCCAATTCCATCAAATTGATGGAATTAAGCTTCCATCATATACCCCATGGAATTGTAACAAATTTCATGGAATTCTCATTTTACCCTTAAAATTTATAATTTCATATGATCATTTCCATCTATTACCCTCCACTACCTTTAAAAAAAAATAAAAAATAAAAAATTGAAAGACATTTTGGTATTTTTATACAAAAATTAGATCTCATTTCCATGACATACCAAACATACTTTTAGTTCCCATTTCCATTTCCATTTCCATATCCATATCCATTTCCATTTCCATCAAAATCAATTCCAGCGTACCAAACGGGCCCTTGGAGTTACCACATAATTGGGCTTTGAATGAGCCGTTGGAGGATTTGTCAGGTGGATCAAAGTTTTGTATGGGACTGTGCTTTTCTGCTGAGAACAAGTACGAGGCAGTCCTCCTATGTTGGTCCCTTATCCTGGACTTTATAAAATGTCTCAGCCAGTTAGTTACTCCACTAGTTGCAAAGCATCACACTCGACCTCTATATTTCGGAGTCCCAGTTCCCAACATAGCTTCAATCCTTCATACTCACGAGGGCCCCTGGGTTGTTTGGAAATTTAAAATTTGGGTCGTGCCTTTGTTCATTCCTCCAACGCCAAATCTGCAAACATCCTATTGCGAAAATTTCTAGCCAGTATCCTTCATACTCTGTTGACCCTGTACGCTTGATATTTGCCCACAGCCAGTGGTCCCATTCTAATTGAAAGAATTTCCTTTCCTTGTACGCTGGAACAAGTTGATTCCAAGTAAGTTGTGCCCGGGGGAAATCTCCAAGGGCATGTATTCTATCTTCACAACTATGCTGACATAGTTCACAATTGGTTTCTCCTGATCCCCATAACTCGTTTGGCTCATTAAACATTCTCCACAATAGTTTTAGACATAATGCTTCATTCGTGTGTGCCATGGATTTAATTCCCATGCCGCCTTCTGGTTTTGGTTTACATATGGTGCCCCAAGATACAGCATGCCATTTTCTTTCCTCCCCTTGTTCTCCCCAGATAAATCGTCGCTGCACTTTTTCAATTTCTTCCATCAACCCGATTAGGATTTTGTCATATTGCATGGCAAATAATGCCATTGAGTTAGTCACTGATTTGACTACTGTTATCCATCCTGTAAGGAATAGGCTTGCAGCTTTCCAACCATTAAGACGTTGCTTGATCTTAACCATTTCTGTCAAAATTGCTCCATTTTTTAAACTTTGGAGGCAAAGTTACCCCTGAAAAATTTCTGAACCCTAGTTTTTTTTAATATGTGTGTCTATGAATGTTTTCACAAATTTAATGTCCAATTTTATAGGTCAGGATTTCCCTGTACCATCGACAACAAGACTATATTGAGACCGAAATATAGATTGCATCCTGACCATAAATCAGGACAGGAACAGGGATTGGGGTATCCGATCCCATCACAGGTTTTGAACGCTCCTACATTTGCATAACAAATTTTGTAACGAGATATTGTTCATCAATTTTTCCTTTTTTATGTTTAGTTTATGGGGAAAAAATAGGGAGAAGCCCTCGTAAAAAGTTTTTGTTACCTAACAAATGTTTATACAATCATATGTCATTACTTCGTTAAATTTGTAGATATACTATGACATAGGTCCTCATCAATGTTAAAAAAAGGTGCTCATCACCAATAAAATTTTTTATCTTTAATATGGACTTTTACCAATTTTCCCTTTTTTAAAAAAAATAATTCAAGGTCCCATGTAAAATTTCCAAACTGTTATGAATATTAATTATGTGGATGTCTATTTACTTAAAGAAAAGAAAACTTTATATAAAAAAAAAAAGGAGAAAAGGACACAAATCAAAAGCAAAAGAAGACAAGAACATAAAAAAGATATAAAGTAACTATACTTTGTATAAAGCAACTATGGTCATATAACTAAGATTAGATTCCTGACTCAATATAAAGGCTTGTAATCGATTGTTTCAAACGAAGTAAATAAGTTCTCTCTAAGTTCTTTCTAGAAATTCTATCAATCTTCTCTCTTAAAATTATCTCTTACTCTCTTATCACACATACTTTTATAACACGTTATCAGCACGAAACTCTAAATGAAAATATGATCTTCTTATGGTTTCTTTAATGATTTCATATACTTTGTTTTATTTAATAGATCTGGGATAATCTGAGCCACGATATAGAATTAGAGTAATACTTATACCAATTGTTATAAACATCGGTTCCATGACTAATATTGGAGATTGTTATATGAAGAATAAGGCATTGTCAGCTTTGTGCCTTAGTAACCTCTCTAAAATTAAACCAAGGATTGTAATATATGGTGCAATCCCGAATCGTCTCTTGAAGAGCCTTTTATTAATTATCTGAAACCAAGTGCAATGATTGATATGAAACAATAAAAAGGGGAAATTTTGATCTTTTGAAACTACAACTCTATGAAAATAATAAAAGTCCTAAATTATAATATTTTTTGTATTTTTAGATATAAAATGATAGGTGAGATGAAATGAATGAAGTGAATCTTTTGAAAATGGCTTGCAAGGACAATCATAGTTCATCTAATGATAATGGGAGTTCAATTTACTATCTTAGTAAAAAATGCTCAAAAAACCCTTTAAGCTAGCTTTAGTTAAATTGATTAAATACTTTTACACAGAGCAAGATTTAACCCCTTTAACCGAAACTCAATACAAAACACTACTATTTGCAACCAAAGTTCTTTAAAATACTAAATCTCAAACACCGTTGAGTCTAGTGCATTAATCAATGGTTATTCCTAAACCTAGAAAATAATCACTTCTTAAAACAATATTAAAAATCACTTTGTGTGCAATTTTTGAAATCACTAAGTTTTCTAAAATACCAAACCCCATCAACCGATGAATCTAGTACCAAAAGAGAGGAACTCATACTCTAGAGATGCTATTAAGCACTATTAGTGTGTGATTTAAATTAATTAATACAATTGGTTCAATGTAACTCCAAAATCAACTCAATATCTAAACAATACCATACAAGACAATAGAGAATCAATGGAATTACACTTAAAAATATATGTAACCATATATATTGATGAGTATAAAGTTTAACATTAACTAATCCAAATCTCAAATTAATCCAAACTAAATACTTAACCAAATAACAAAGGTCTAACAATATAAATACAATCTCCAAGACAGAAAATCATAATTACAAAGCTAAAAATGGGTTATAAAACTCCCAATTGTAGTATTTAAAACTTAAGCCCTTAACTTCCATCATCAAGAGATTGATCCTTTAGCCACTACAAATTATCATCACAAATTCCCCAAACATATTCACAGTTTCAGTCATGTAACATATTGAATCAATTACCAATTAGCTATAAACAATGAAATTGGGGGCTAAAATATTTCCAAAAGAAGAACATAGCAAGCCACAGTTATGACTTAATGAACTTACAGAAGAAAAATGAAATCTGCTTCTCTGCTCTCCATTCGCTGCAGCTGAGCTTGGTAATGAGGGAATGATAATGAGTGGAGGATGCTGGTTGATGAGTGTTGAAGATTGCAGCTAAAGCTCCGCCCCCAGCTCCCTTCTTTTCTCCGCTTGCGGCAGCCCTGCTTGTCAGTTCTTCTTCGCTAAAGCTCAGCTTTGGGACTTGGTGAAATGGAAGGCCGCCTGAGATTGAGGAAGTATGGTGGACAGTGGTGGTTGCTGTGGAAGGCTGTCGGCAGTGGAGGAGATGACAACCGAATGGAGAGGAAGGTGATAAGAAACGGTGAGGGGATGGTGTGGATTGAAGCTCGCCGCTACTGCCCTCCGCCTCGTGCTCCTTTGGTCCAGCTCTCTATGATTTTCCTCTTAGCTTTTGTTCTACCACTGCTGTGGATGATGCTCGCTGACGGCTGTGGTGGTGGAAGGTGCCGCCGGCGAGAGACAAAGAAGAAGGCGAAAGTGATAAAAGAGTC
The DNA here is from genome assembly GCA_963855925.1 of Inga laurina. Lineage (NCBI taxonomy): Eukaryota > Viridiplantae > Streptophyta > Magnoliopsida > Fabales > Fabaceae > Inga > Inga laurina. The sequence continues at coordinate 11,710,025 of OY979702.1, forward strand.
AAGCAGTCGTCCCCCCTGTTTGTGTATCGTATATCTGCGTGTTTGTTTCGGCATTTTGTCCGACTTCAACCGTGCTTAATTGGACTTAAACAATGTTTTGATTAAAAAAATGAGTGTTTGTTTCAGTGATTGGATTTAAGGTGAAAAAATTCATAAGTTGGAAAAAGTTAAGCCTCAAAATAAAGTTTATTGGAGCTTATGTGTCTGTATGTGTATAGAAAAATATTGATAGGAGTATTTTCATACTTTTGAGGATCAATAAGATACTCAAAATCACTTCTAATCACAAAACTTCTTTTACAAAAAATGTTTTAAATAATTCTCTCTTTCTTTAGATAGTAATCTTCTGCTAATTAAAAAATACTTTGGGATAAGAGTTTAAGCAAGTTTTGAGTTTTGTTAATATATAATTGTAGAAATGTAGAGAATAATTTATAATTAATTTTAATTAGTTTAGATTTATTATTTAGTTGTTTTATGATTTTATAATCAATTTTTTTTTATAAACATGTCATAAATTAGTTTCTATATAGTGTTTTTACCCATTAAATTTAGTTTAAATAATTTATTTGGATTATTGGAGGTATTATTGAGATTTTAATCGGTTTATTTTGTTAGATTTTGAGCTATGTGAAAATATAAGTTAGGATTTAATATTTAAATTAGAATTTGATATAATTTATAAGATTTAAGCTAGAGGTGCAAAGTAGAAAAGACTTTTGGAGTGTACCAATTTAAATTAGAGTTTGATATAATTTTATTAAAATTATACTATTACCAAATTTTCAAAGTTAATTTTTAAGAAAATTGTGAAAAAATTACTCCATGTGTAGATATCTTCCCAGGTCCCATTGACAATTAAGTTGCCAATAATAACTTTTTTCACAATTATCCCTTTATTTTTTTCATTTTTCATAATTTTTTCAATTTTTTTCTCTTAATTAATACAAAAGTCAAACCAAACATCCTAACTTTTACATAAGTTACTTTAAGTTACTTATCCAATCGCTAATCCAAACACTCATCATTTTATCCAATCTAACTTTATTCTAATCTTAAAATTCCATAAGTTTAAGTAAAAATAAGTTACTTATCCAATTATCAAAACAAACATACCCTATGTCTTAAATGAGTTTTCAACTTCAACCGTAAAAATTCTGACCAAAATGAGTAAAGAGAGAACCAAAACGATGTGTTTTACTCTGGGACCACACTGGCATTTTCAAAATTTGTGGGACCAAGCTGACATTTTGCAAATTTAAGCCCCCAACTATTATTTTCAGTTTTAATCCCCTTTTTCAAATACCTATAAGTAAAAATAATTTACCTAACATCAAATCTTCTCAAGAATAAATGATTAAGAATAATTATAATTTTTATGACAATTTTTTTCTTTTTAATCCTAATTTAATATATTTACTCCTAATCTCAATAAAGACAAAGAACGTATTTTAAGCTAAATTATTATAATAAAATCCTCAAATAAAATATGGAAATATACAATAAAATAGAGATTTGTCATTATAGTTATTATATCATGTGTGTATGTGTTATTTACAAGTTCTTTTATATTATTATCTTATGGCCAGAAGCCATACACGTCTTATTCCTGAAATTATATGACCAGAAGTCATATTTTTTTTATTATAATATAGTACATGCCTTCTTTATGGAAGGATTAGACTGTAGTCCTCCTTTATGGATGGTATAGGTTGCCACTTATATAAAAGGTCTTACCTCCAAACTAAAAGTATGAAATTAAGTGGCATGAGGCCACCTACATGGAAGGTTTTACCTCCAAACTGAAACCATGAGATTAATGGCCAAAAGCCATACGAGTTTTAATTTTCTTTTCTTGCTTTATGAATTATTTATTGTCTTTATGAATTTACGGTTATCTTTGTTTAATATATTATGTTGCATTTTTACATTTCATATTTTAATTATTTTCATTTATTTCTTTAATTAGTTTGAACCATGACAAACCTAGCAAAACTTGAAATTATGGCTCTTGATATTACAGAAAAAATTATTTATTTTAAGTGTTAGATGCTGAAATTCACCTGAATGCTAAAGGTCTTAAAGATACTATCAAAGAAGGGAATTATGCATCCAACCAAGACAAAGTCAAATCCATGATTTTTCTTCACCACCATTTGCATAAGGATTTAAAAATTGAATATTTGACAGTAATAAACCCATTTATTTTTTTGAAACAATTTAAAAAAAATGTATGATCACCAGAAGATGGTCATCCTCCCAAAAGCTCGTTATGATTGGATATATTTGCGCCTGCAAGATTTTAAATCTGTAAGCGTGTATAACTCAACCATATTCAGGATTACTTCTAAAAGCTTGCCTAAAATTGAGAGGAGTTTTGTGCATTTTTTAGCTTATTTTTAAAATTAAATTAGTAAAAACATAATTTTAAAAGAATAACACAAAAAGAAAAACATTTTGTGGGTTTAAGTTTAATGGGCCTGTATTAGTAATGGACCGAAATATCACATGATGGGATGGGACTATGGTAGGCAGTTGGCAGTGGCGGTGAGCGAAGTGGGACCCATGAAAGGGCAGTGTGTGTGATTGAGACTGAAAGCCTGAAAGCGACTTGGTTGAGAGGCGCACGTACGCTCCCCTTAGTGGGCCCCTTTGCCTTTTTCCACCTTATGCGTACGACACCTCTCCTGGGGCCCACCTGACCCCACCTCCCTTCCGCGTTGGCCCCGTCCTCTCTCACACGTGTTACATCGGATTCCCCATTGCCATCCTTTACCACGTCACCTCCCCGCTTTTTTCTTTTCCTTTTTCTTTTTAACTTAGGAAAAAAGAATAAAAAATTAATATGAAAAGAACTTCCAAATTACGAAATTTTAAATTAAATATTTATCCTGAAATAAGTTATAAATTATTTATGAAGTCTCGTTATTATTCTATCAATTCTTGATAATATATTTGATTTAAAATCTTGTAATTTAAAAAAAAAAATTAGCATCCTCTTAAAAAAAATAATGAAATAAACTCCTTACAAATATCAACTTCTAAAACATTTCTACCTCTTTCTTCCGGCTTCCTTATGTTTACTTGGATGGGGAAAAAATTTAAGAAAAGAAAAAAGAAATACGAAGAAAAGAATTCCCTTATATTCCCTCTCCTTTTTTTTTAAGGAAAATTTTTGAAAAGTATCTTCGAAATAGTAAAATCCCTATTTAGTACTCTAAAATCTAAAATTCAAAATAAGTGCCCTGTCACTATGTATGAATAGTGCGGGGGAGTCAAAACTGCCCTTCAACCCTCATTCTCGCCCACTCCAGAATAACAACACGAAGCTCTTAATTAACAACTCCCGATTCTTGATTAACAACTCTAGTTTCATCTTTTTACTTTCACAATAACAATACCGATTTTGTTATTAACAACACCATATTCTATATTAACAACTCTCATTTCTTGTTTCACAACTTCATAATTTAAGTTTCAAGGCCAATAAAAACACTTCTTTCTTTATTAACAACACCATACTTTACATTAACAATACTATATTTGTGATATGCGAATATGTGAAAGAATAAAGAGGAGTTGTTAATCAATAATGGGGGTTGTTAATTAAGAGTCTCGTGTTGTTATTCTGAAGTGGGCGAGAATGAGGGCTGAAGGGAAAAATCGTCTTTTGGCGCCCCCACACTGTTCATCCGTACTGACAAGGTACTGATTCGAAATTTTGGATTTCAGAGTACTGAATAGGGATTTTGCTATTTCAGAGGTATTTTCTAGGGATTTTCCCTTTTTTTTAAATTTATCCAAGCAAAGGGTTAGTATGTTTAAGTGTTTATTAAAGATTGATATCACTTAATTTTAGACAATAAGTCCTTATTACGCAAGCCGAGATAAAACTCCTCTCACATACTTACCTTATATACCGTGAATCACGATTTATAAACATTTATTACCTAAAAATAAACTATTTCAAACAAACACTGTATCTAAAGTGTTGAATGAAAATAAGATTTAGAATTTTTATCTTCTTAATTGTAACATCTTCATATCTCTTCCCATGATCTCCGTTTTTTTCTTTCACACCCCGTTTATCCAAATCTTTTTTTTTTTGGTTTGCACGTGTCTGCCAACATATCTATACGTATGCATCAAGGTTATTAATCTGAGGCTAGTCAGGAATCGGTTGGAATATTAGGTCAAGGATTAGTGGGTCAAAACAGAATTAGATCAGAGCTAATCCAGGATCAAACGGATGAGAGGGTGAAGATTTCAGGCTTATTAATATAAAATTATAAAAAAAATTAAAAAAACAAGAGTTTTTAAAACAAAAAATTACTGAACCGGACCGATTCTCTGATCTGGTCACCGGTTCCAGGTTGGACTGGCTAGTCCAATCCGGATTTAATAACAATGGTATACACACATTGTCATATTAAATTTAAGTATTATCAAATTTAATTAAAATTAGTTTTTTCAATATCATTTTTTCATCAATGAATTTTGAATCGCCAAGCTTATATATATATATATATATATATATATAAAAAAAATAATTGGACAACTCATTCTCTGTTCTTCATTGGAGACAAGAGAGCCTAGCTAGTTGATCTTCAATTGATGCCATCTGGCCTTTGACTCCCAAAAGAAACACGCTATGCCAGCAAAGATGGATGACCGACGAAGGTATATTATTTTAAAGCATTAATTAATTACTTCCGTCCCCATTGTTTTTGTTTTATGCTAAATCAACTTCTCAAGCATACCATGCAGACATTAGTAGAAATTTCGATATGCAGCTATATATATATATATAGACTCTACCCTGTCCTTCAGTCTTCAATATAAAAATTATATAATTAATTTTTAAATATTTAAAAAAAATTAGTTATTTATAACAAAATGGTTGATCTGAAGTCTTAACTCTACTGCTCTTTAATGAAAATCTCTTTGATATGTTTAAAAATTAATGGAGATACTTTAATATAAAATTACAAATTTAAGAGATAAATTGAAGTGAGGTATTATATCTAGGAACACAATAAATTTTGTGTGTGTGTGACAGAACCAGTTAATAAAGCGTGGGGTCTTAATTATAAAATTCTCGGTTCGTGACTGCAATATAGCTGGATCCTGGTGGCAAATTCTGAGAGTAGAATAGTCACTGGGCCATATGTGTGTGTTTGTTTTTGTATTGTGCATAGATATATTACAATTTCAATTCCAATTTTTGTTCGTCTTAATTTCATATCTTGATAATATTGATCCAATTAAATTCATTAATTTTACGGTTCAATGTCTCATGTGGTTATATAGAATGGAAATAAAGATATAAAAGTGATATTTTACCTTAATTTGAAACTCGCCTAATTTAAAGTGAATCAACGTTTATAAATTATAACACAAAGGTCAACTTGATCTAATAGGTGTTAGATGTTAATGGTGAGAGTTAATTTTGTGTTGACTCCTATCAAATTCTTAAATCCATTTTTTTTATTTGATTCTAGGTTTCCCTTTTCAAGCTTAAGATATAGAGTTTTTGTCTCTCCCACTAAATACATCCCCTAATATTTAAACTTATGTTCTTCATTTTATAAGAATGAGGTCATTTATGATTCAAACCAACAACAACTTGTTGATAATTCTTTAAAATAACTTGATTATAATATTTAACACTCTCTAGTCCTATTAAAAAAGCGTCCTGCATATTTCATAATAAAATTAAACCATGGAGCTTAGCCTTTTATTTTATGCTAAAAAAAATTAGGGATCATTACTCAAAAATCCCATGTTGTAAAATTTATTACTCAAATGTACTTAAAGATCCAAGTCTTTACTTAAAGATCCAAGTCTTTAAGTCTTTGAGTGAGGCCAACTCATCTTTCAGTTATATGTAATATATCTTTAACTATATACATATATGTGTGCACGCGCGCGCGTATATGTGTGCAGGCAATCAGGTGCAAATGTTTTGCATTTTACACATAGTTAAAAATATATTACACATAATGGAAGAATAATTGCACTTGATGAAGAAACGATGCACTCATATCTTTAAACAAATTTATGGTATCTCTAGGTAACAACTAACAAGTTATGTAATGGAGGACTTTTTAACAATTTTCTTAAAAAAATATTCTCCATATGGGTAGATATTGAGACCAAATCGAAATAAATATCTTGTTACTTGCTTCTTTCAGCTAATAAAACATTTAGCAATATATAAATAATTAAGGGGAAAAGACAAAAAACTATTTCTTAAACTTCAAAATGCTAAATTGGTTTTACTGACAATAAGAGTAATAAGATTGACGAAAAAAACATAACAATTGACAACTCAAATTTTTGGAAAATCACTTATTTAAAATTTTGAAGTTCAAATGATATTTATTTTTTACCTTTTTCGCAATAACAAATTAGTTGCTCTAGCTAAGATAATGATAGTATTAAAAAACGTGCTAAATAAATTGTTAGGGTCTATTTGAATTGACGTTTGAGAAGCACATTCAAGCAAGTTGAGACAAAAACCCATCTCACATAGTGTATGTTTTGGAACACTTATTTTTTGAATATAAGTGCTTATTACGCAAGCCGAGATAAAACTCATCTCACATACTTACCTCATATACCGTGAATCACGATTTATAAGCACTTATTGCCCAAAAATAAGCTATTCCAAACGAGCACATACTTAACTCCTACAACATGAATCATATTATGAAAACAACTTCTACCGTTAACCCAAACGACACTAACTCTATGTATTATTATCCTTTGGGAAAAAAAGGCAGGTAATATTTCTAGAAGGGGACACGGTGAGATGTAAAATCATTTTCTTAAACAAGAATGATTGGAAAGGCATGGAGCTGTGTTAATGATGTGATAATTATGAATGGAAGGGGGCCTCATGCATTGTTAATTATGGCGCATGAGATAAGAGGGGCATCATGTCGTCAAATGAATCTTTTCTTGCTCTTTCTTTTCCCCTTTCACTTTCTAACTACTTGTATTAGCCCTCTAATCACTTGTTTTAGTGCCCTCCTCAATTATTGACCAACTTCCTTCTTATTCTAATTATAACTCATTAATATTCATAAGCTAAATTAAATACAATTTCTTCTTAATTATAAATATCCACCAATAGTTGATTAACTATGCGCCTATTAAAAAAATATAAAAAGCAATGATATTATTGTCTTTTCATCTATAAAATTTAATTTTATTATGATCCAATGCGTGCAACAAAGTTTAGAGAATTCTTTGAGGATTGATTGGAATAAAGTTGCTTCCCCAAAGACTGAATGAAATTTTCCTAATATAAAATGACTTCTAAAAACAATTCTTAATCCGTAATATAAGTCACTTTATGGAGCATGGAAGGACCGTTTTCAAATATCACCCCTGTTGCAATTTACTTGGAGAATAATTAAAATCTCGTGCAATATCACCTTATGCAGTTAAATATGCAAAGTTATAAAATATTTTATTTCCAAATCAAGTTAATGAGTCGCCTGGTTTTCTTGATTATGATAATATGGTCAAAGACGAATTATAATATGTATACACTACTACAAAAAAATAAAGCTGTGGCGCTTAATAAATACCACATATCAAGATGTCTTTAAAAAAAGCTGCGGTGCTTGGAAGCACCACAGCATATATATTTTTTAAAAAAAAACACACTTCCTGTGACACTTCTTCAAGCAAGCGTCACCCTAGGTATTCGTATTTTTCTTTTAAAACCCTATAATTATTTTTTTTATCAAAAGAACCCTATAATTATAGTTGATAACACACTTTAAATGTATTTTCATATCCACAACAAAATGAAAAAAAAAATTACCAAATAGCTAATTAACAAAATCTCTACTAAGTAAAATACAAGTGTTAAAATAAATAATTATTTTATTTTTGCAAATCATCAATGTTAATAATTACTACAATAACTAAAAATTATAACTACTAAATAAATACAACTTATATATAATGATATTTAATTTTATCTCATTTATTTTTTATATAATAACTACTAAACAATTTTTTTTCATATTTTTCTTTTAGAACCCTATAATTATTTTTTTTATCAAAAGAACCCCATAATTATAGTTGATAACACACTTTAAACGCATTTTCATATCCACAAAAAAATAAAAAAAATTACCAAATAGCTAATTAATGAAAATCACTACTAAATAAAATACAAGTATTAAAATAAATAATTATTATACTTATGTAAATCATCAATGTTAATAATTACTACAACAACTAAAAATTATAACTACTAAATAAATACAACTTATATATATAATAATATTTAATTTTATCTCATTTATTTTTTAGCATATAAAAATGAGAATAATTTTTTCAAGAATAAAATGAGAAAATAAATTTCAGAAGCATTCTTCATAAAAAAAAATTAAAACAATTAAAAGTAGAAAACTTAAAAGTAAATATGAATATTCTTTACCAACGCTGCAATTGATAAAACAATATGAACACCATTCCCTCCGTCATAAAAAAACCAAAAATTTCTTCTCCTGTAGAAACACATGCAACATAACAATAAGAAACTATTATTCAAAATAAACTGTTAAACTATATATGTGATATAATGCAACTAAAATAGCAATTAGACCAAATAAACTTACTACTTCGTGGCTAATGCTAAGTTGGATGACGCGGATATAAAATTCGAAGCTTGATATAAAAATAATGGAAGAAGAAACAAATGAAAAGAGAGAAAGTGTGCGTGTGTGGAGGAAGGAAGTGTTACCATCTTCATAAGATCCAGGGAAGGGAAAGCGATTGAATATCTATTATTTATATATGTAAAAATCTGGCAGACCACAAATTTTTCAAAAGAAAATCCTCACAAAGGTGATAAGTGACAAAGGAATAAGGAGGAAGTAGCGATCGAAGTGGAAACAGTGATGAATGACAAAAAGAAAAGAAGGAGAAAATGTGGGGACTAAGAGAATAAGGAGTGATGACACGTGTTAGATGGGGAGTGGAGACTAAGAGGATAAATGTAATAGCATCAGATTGTAGGAGAGAGAATAATTTTAAAAAAGTAAAAAAAAAATACTTTGTGTAACGTTTTCTAAGCGAAGTGCCACACAAAATACATAACAGCTGTGACACTTCCTTAAGTAAGCGTCACAGCTACTACTTCTTCTTTTTTTTAAAAAAATAACACCTTAGGTGACACTTCTTCAAAGAAATGTCATCTAATATCACCAAGCAACTGTGACACTTCCTTAAGGAAGCGCCATCTAAAGTGTTTTTTTTTTTCAAAATAAAAATTTTAAAAATCTAAAAAGAAGTTGTAAAGAAGTGCCACAAAAGGTACGCCATTAATCTCTATTTTTATAGTAGTGATATAAAAGAGGATTATAATATCTATAAATTTTAATTCATGCAGAATGAATTCTCTCCCATGTAACATTTATTATGTGCAAATTAAATAATAAGTTAGTAATTATTTTCTGATTATGGTAATTGAATATTTGAATTGGAATGAGGATCAACATATTATTCCCTCCGGTTCTAAATATAAGATAGAGTTGATTTTTTTTTGGAGATATTAATAAAACTGAATAAGTTACTTAATCATATCATATGTTGTGTATCATTATATTATATATCAGTTTATTAGTCAAACTAATTAGTTTGAAGAGAAAAAAATATAAATACTCTAAAGTAATTTAATTATCTTCCTTGATCTCTAAAAAAAAAATCAACTCTGTCTTATATTTAAGACTAAAAAAAATAATATATTTATTTGCATTCCCATTGGCCATCCCCCAACGCCAAGTTCTCTTCAACAAAAACCACTTTTTCTCGGTGGGGTAGGGCCATTCCCATTCATAAGTAGGAGACAAATAGGAACAAAGCAAACTATGAGGCAATTATATGCAATACATCTCTTTAAAACAAGTTACATAACCGTGAACACGTAATACGTGGGAACGAGGAGCGTGAGTTGTCTAAGGGCTTATGAATACACTAGAAATCAAGGACTTGTTTAATTTTATTCTTTATTTTTTATTCTCACAAACAATTATATAAAATAAATTTTGGAAATAAGTTCTAAAAATTTAAAAACAAAAAAAAAATTGTTTGGATATATTGTTTTGAAAAATCTGTTTTTGAAGTGGCGTGATGGTGATCATTATTGATAGTGTAGTGACGATAGTGCATAAGTGACAACCTCAAAAAATAAAAAATAGAAAAATAAAAATAAGAAAACAACTAAAAATTGTTTTTATTTTTTAGTTTTTAAAAACAACCTTTTATTTTTAAAAATAATATTTTGAAAATAGTTTATCAAACAGGTTTTATTGTTTTTAAAAACCAAAAAACAACAGTTTTTATAAACAAAATCAAACAATTTAAAAGTGGATATTATAGAGAAGAATGAACAATTTATACATTGTAAGTTGCGATTAGGTATGGAAGAAACTTTATTCACAGCGTGTATGCTAGCCCAAATGAGCAAAAAAGGTTACAGGTTTGGGACTTGTTGAATAAGAAATCCAGTGAGATTGAGGAACCGTGGCTTTTAGCTGGAGATTTCAATGAGATAAAAACACCTGCAGAACAGAAAGGGGGTGGAAGGTCAAATGAGACAAGGTGTAGGAGGTTTAATGATTGGATTCAGAACTGTGGATTGATTGATATTGAGGCAAACGGTCTTTTTTTCACTTGGAAAGGTCCAAAATGGGAGGGATTAGACCGGGTTTATAAGCGGTTGGATAGGTGCTTATGTAATATACGTTGGCAAGAACAGTTTGAGAATGCTGAGGTCAGGATTATTCCTAGATTGTGTTCTGATCACCATCCTATTCTTATTGCTACGCAAGAGGAAACCAGAAGATATAGACCGAGACTGTTCAGATATGAAGCTATGTGGCAGATGAACAAACATTTTGGAGAAGTAATACAGAATAGCTGGAAGGAAAGGGGGGAGGCGCATGTGAAGCTATCCAAGTTGCAACAAGATTTGATACGTTGGAACAGGGATGTGTTTGGCAGCATTGGAGGCCGTAAGAGGAGGCTGTTGAGCAGGTTGAAGGGGGTACAGAGTAGTATTGATAGAAGAAGTAACCCTTTCCTTATTAGGTTGGAGGCTGAACTAGAGGTTGAGCTTATGCAAACATTAAGGGAGGAGGAAGTTCTTTGGTTTCAGAAATCAAGAGGGAGATGGTTAGAGGAGGGGGATCGCAATACCAGGTATTATCACACAAAGACTCTAGTAAGAAGAAGGAGAAACAAGATAAAAATGCTTAAAAATAGTGAGGGAGTGTGGATAGAGGAAGATGATCAAATTGTAAGTCTTTTTCAGCAATTCTATGAAACATTGTTCAAAGAAGAGAAGGATGAAAGAGAATGGGTAGTAACGAGGCAAGGTTGGGGGGAAGTGAATAGGGAAAAATTGAGGAGGGTGGGAAGGGATGTTAGTGGAGAGGAAGTTAGAAATGCTTTTTTTCAAATGGGGGGATTTAAGGCTCCGGGACGGGATGGTTTCCCTGCTGTCTTCTATCAGCAGAACTGGAAGGTGGTGGGGCAGTCAGTCATCAGTCTAATTAAGGAGCTGTGGAGGAATCCAGAAAGAATAGGAGAAATAAATGACACACTATTGGTACTAATCCCGAAGGTGGAGCAGCCAGAAATGGTAAGCCAATTTAGACCTATTGCTTTGTGTAATGTTTTATATAAAGGTCTATCTAAGTTGATTGTGAATAGGCTGAAGCCACTTATGGATAGTTTGGTTTCACCATATCAAACTAGTTTTGTGCCTAAACGTAGCATACATGATAATATTATAATTGCGAAGGAAGTTGTTCATTCAATGAGTAGATTACAAGGGAAAAAGGGATATATGATCATCAAGATTGACCTTGAAAAGGCATATGATAGGATGGCTTGGAAATTTGTGGATAAGGTGTTGGAAGAAATTGGGTTTGAGGAACATGTAAGGAGTGTAATCATGGGGTGTATTTGTTCAGCCAGGATGTCACTAACCTGGAATGGAGAAAGAAGGAAGAATTTTGTGCCTTCAAGGGGATTGAGGCAAGGAGACCCTTTATCTCCATACTTATTTGTGTTAGGGATGGAGAAGTTGACTCACCTTATTGTAGATTGTGTGAATAATAACAAATGGAAGCCTTTGCGTATGGGTAGGAATGGTACTGATGTGTCACATCTACTATTTGCTGATGATTTATTGCTGATTTGTGAAGCTGACACAAATAACATATGTACGGTGATGAATGTGTTAGAAGAGTTTGGAGCAATTTCTGGACAGAAACTAAATGCTCAAAAAACTAGTATATATTTTTCAAGAAATGTAGATAGAAGAACTCAAAATGAGATTTGTGCTTTTTCTGGGTTTAGAAGAATGGAGGATTTGGGGAGATACTTGGGAGCATTTATGCTGAAGGGTAGAGGTTCAAAGAGGAAGTTTCAGCATTTAATTGATAAAATGCAAGGTAAACTGAGTAGTTGGAAGAAGAACACACTCTCTTTAGCTGGACGGCTAACTCTGGTTCAATCAGTCACAAACCAATTGGCTGTTTTCTCTATGCAGCATTCACATGTCCCGGTTAGTGTGAGACAGCAGATGGAAAGGATACAAAGAGATTTTATATGGCAAAATGAGGAGGGGAAAAGGAAGATCCATGCTGTGAGTTGGGACTTGTTATGTACAGAAAAGAAGAATGGTGGTTTTGGCTTGAGAAATTTAGAGGTTATGAATGATGCATTGCTAGGACGTGTAGCTTGGAACATGATTGCTAAACCAAAGAGCTTATGTTCAATGGTTTTAAGTGGAAAGTATAGGAGAAATAAGGATCTGCAGAAGGAATGTGTCATGAGAAACTCTGACTCGGATATATGGAAAAACCTTGGGAGAATTTGGCCACATGTTTTAAAAAATATGTATTGGGAGGTGGGAAATGGTGAGCGAATTAATTTTTGGCATGACAAATGGGTGGATGATGACAGGAAATTATTCGCTTATTGTTCTGGGCGTTTAACAGAGGAGGAGGAGCGATTATTGGTGAGGGAGGTGGTGAATTCTGAAGGGGAGTGGGATGTAGATAGGATTGATGGTTTGGTTAATGAAGAAGGTAAGAGGCTTATAATGGCAGTGCCTCCACCTAGTTCATTGAACGGTGAAGATTCTGTTAAATGGGGCACAAAGTTGCAGAATCAGTATGTAGTGGCTGATATGTATCATAGTATGAAAAATGAGCAGAGCATGGTAGAGGACATATGGAGTACGGTGTGGAGATGGAAGGGACCGAGAAGAGTACAAATTTTTCTATGGATTGCTATGCATGACAGATTGCTGACAGGGGTGAGGAGATGTCGTTTAATTGGGGGAAACCCAAACTGTTATAGATGTCATGATCAGTCTGAATCTTTGTTACATGTGTTGCGCGACTGTGAGGTAGCTAGAGGACTGTGGCAGGAACTCAAACAGGGCAGACTTGAACCAGAATTTGAGAATTTGCAAGGCAAACATTGGCTGGTCTGGAATTTAGAAGTATCAAATGGTGAATGGAATTTAATTTTTGGATTGGCATGTTGGCTGTTGTGGACTTGGAGAAATAAGAGCATGTTTGAGGAAGGATTTATTCTACCTGAAAATCTAAGTAGAGTGGTGTTCTGGTATGTGAGGGAAGTAAAAAGGGCTAGGGAAGAGTTTGGACGAGTGCGTGGTTTTAAGCAGGAGGTATGTATTAGATGGGAGGCTCCAAAGGAAGGTTGGGTAAAGTTAAATATAGATGGTGCATCTAAAGGAGCAGAGAGATTAGCTGGATGTGGAGGCTTGCTGAGAGGGAGTAATGGCAAATGGATATGTGGTTTTGCAAGGAAGCTTGGATGCTGCTCAGCAATCAAAGCTGAGTTGTGGGCTATCCTATCAGGTTTGGAACTAGCACTGCGTTTTAGACCTGAGAAACTAATTGTTGAATGTGACTCTGTTGCAGCTGTTTCTATGATGAAAAATCTGCAGATTGAAGAGGAAGTCAGTTCGTGTCTACTGAAAGGTATTAGCCGGGTGATGAGGGTATTTCCTAATATAATGTTTGTACATGTATATAGAGAGGGGAATACTTGTGCAGATGCTTTAGCCAATTTTAGTTTTGTACAGGAGGACACGAGAGTTGTATTTGAGTCTCCTCCAGCTTGTATTGATAGTTTCTTGTTTAGGGATTATTTGGGTGTTTCATACCCAAGGAACATGTTGATTCAGGAATAAGATAGGGCTGAGGCCCCGTTTTACACCAAAAAAAAAAAAAATCAAACAACCCCCTTTAACTCCCTAGTTTGTACTTATCCGGCAACCCAACTCTCTTCTCTTATCGATGTAGTGTTTGTTTGGGATAATTTATTTTTTACTTATAAATATTTATAAATCGTGATTTACAATATACGAGGTAAGTATGTGAGAAAAGTTTTATCTCAACTTACATAATAAATACTTATTACCCAAAACTCCCCCATATCTGTCGTGGTGGGAGATAATAGAGTCCATTATTGTAATTCCATTTGCGTGGGCAATCCGGTCGCTTTGTGAGATTTACAATTACAAGTATGCTTAAGTCACTTCCAAACACAAATACCTTCTGCAAAATACTAATTTTAACCGACAATTTTGGATGGCTATTGCTTATAAAAAAAAGACAAAAGAAAGTGTTTATTTTGATTTAACTCAGTCAAGCATGTGTCGTTAAATTTTAGGTTAAGATTTTTGGGTGATTTAGCAGGAAAAAAGACTTGCGATTTGGCCCAAGATCAAACCCTTTTTTTGTGATTACCTTAAAAATTCTCAATTTTCTCATCTAATAGATATGTACTACAGTAGTATTTAGGCTTGTTTGGTTTAACGTTTTCTTAAAAAAGAAGTTTTTATTACGTAAGCTGAGATAAAACTCCTTTTATATACTTATCTTATATACCGTGAATCACAATTTATAAGCATTTATTTTCAAAAAATAAATTATTCAAAACCAACACTTTTAATAGCAATATTCGTGAGTAAAAAGGCTGGATTTTGAAGGGAAAAAATAAAATAAAAAGTTGGATTTTTCTCCAACTTCCAGACCCCGCCACGTGGCACAATTCACAACAACTGGATCCCACCACCCCCTCTCATCCACACTGCCACACACTTGTGCACAAGTCACAACAAGAACTTTATTGTTAGTTGAGATCTAATTCGAACCTTTTTAAACATATTTTTACTGGGCCTTTTTATTTTAAGAAAATGACAAAAGTTAACATCTCCAGCTCAAGAGCTCATGACTCAATCAAAAACCTACTACATTGTCACATTATTATTTATAATTAATTCAAACCTTCAAGAACATGACCTTTTTTCCTGGTCAAATTGTCAAAAGCACAACACAGATGAGAGTATATGCATGAAATTAATTATAATTAATTAATGGAAAAGGGAATAGAATAATTAATTGGGGCGCGTGAAATTTTGTATGGCAGTGCACGCACAAATATTCCTTTAGCCTTAAAAGCATATAAGTGATCTGCTTCACTATTCTCATGAAAAAGCAAGCCAAAAAGCCACAAAAACAAACTACAAACCCCATTATTTATTATTAGTATATTATAAATTAATATATAAAAATACGATAAAGTGTTCAGATTTATTAAATCTGTTCGGGAAAAACCACGTTCTCCTTCAAGTTACCTCTCAAAAACCTTTACACTATTCTTAACTCCTAGTGTACTGTAGTGGACTCACACTCACTCACACTACTGCCTATGTTTTGATGCTTTTAACATTCATTTTTTATAATAATATTAATAAATAGATTCTGAGGGTTCTGGTTTTAATGTTTCAGGTTAGTTCACTTCTTGAACGATTTGTTTTTAACGGCAACTTTAGGGAATGTGGTTGTGTTTTGTAGTGACATTTGTCTTTCTTTCTTTAGATGTTCTGATGCCAACAGTAAAGATTAAGATAAAAGACAAATTCCTTTTTTTTTTTAAAATACAAGAGGCAACATGTTACATGAAACCTATGTAAAGTAAAGATGTTGTTATGCCACAAATACAAGAGATAATAGTATGAAATTATAGCAGAACTGAACCTACAACCTTTTCGTAAGATGTTGTCATTTTAATTAGTGTGCTGTCATTTTAATTACCTCCCTTCAATTATGTCGATGATTAAATCGAGAGCGAGAAAAACCTTAACCTGAACCAGTTTAAATTAACTAATGGGCCACACTTATAATATTTTAATTAGAATAATTAAACTATCTAGCACTTCCTCCTTAAAAAAAAAAAAATCATGCTACTGAGTTATATAATATATACATATATATATGATACTAAAAATTGAAGCTTATATTAGCCTATGGCATATATAGAACATGTTTGTTTTGATGTTGAGATTGTTTATAAGCTATTTTTTACGTAAATCAAGAAAAAACTCCTCTCATATACACACCTCATATATTATAAATCACGATTAAAAAATTATTTTTAAACAATTTAATCACTATTTTAAATAAGAACATGTCCTCATTCATCGTAAGACAAAAAAAGGTTGCTCTTACCGAATATACGTTTGCAGGTTGCTTGTGCTTTTTGGCCATTCTTTTTCACTGCTTTTTTAGCAGTAGAAAAACAATCCCATTTTTTTATTTATTTATTTTTTCCATCTATTATTTTTATATTTCGCTTGCGTGACTTTGTCGCCTAAGGAATTACTCACCAGTCACCACACTTGCTTCTCCCTTATCTTTTGCGTATGTTTTATTGCAGTCTTTAATTCTGCATTTTATTATTTTAATGCTTTTTAGAAGTTAACGTCATGTTCATAAGGAATCTGGAATATTCACACACTACTAACTTTACTAATTTTTCTGTTGTTGCTTTTAAATCTTATTATTTTATTTCAAATCTCGATAATTTTGTTTATTAATCTATAATCGAATAAATAAATGGTTCTGGATAACTTGGATTTGATTGGTTTTAAGATTAACTATTTTGATTTGTACAATTCTGAATGAATAGCCAATGAGGATACAAAACACATTATCTGAAGAGTCTATGAATTATAAATAAATAAATTTTTGAGGTATTAAAAATTATACTAGTTGTGAAGGAATGTTAAGACGTGCGCCATGAGCTTGTTATCTATCTCTATCCCCACAGAATCTTGCCATAAAAAGTTTCAATTTTTGTTTTTTGAAAAAGTTCTCATCATTCCATTGACCAAGGAACAAAAAATCAGATCAGGCAATGAACCAGTCATAGAATAGATTTAAGGGTTAATGGGTCAACCGAGGTTTAACCAGAGGTCAAATCGGTCATATTAAAATATTACAATCTTAATGGGTCAACCGTGATCTAACCGGAGGTCGAATTGGTCATATTAAAATATTAAAATCTATTATTAACAATATATATATATATATATATATATATTAATATATTTTTAAACTTCTATAGATAAAATTAATTGATTATGTTATATTTGATTACTTGAATCATACCAAATTAATTGACTAAAATATTATATATTATATGTATATAATATATAATATTTTTTCATTTATTATTTTTGTTTTTTAAATTTTTGTGCCCTTGAAATTAAAATCTGTTCTTATAATTTATTAAAATATTATAGATTGTATGTATATAGGTCTAGATTTATGGTTTTTTTTTTCATTTTCAGCCTTTTTATTGAACTAAATATCTCATTTTTCACAAAAAAAAAAAGAAAAAATAGAAAACTGGTTGAACCAGTCAACCCACCGTTTTGTACCAATTCAACCGGTTTTCGCCGAGTCGACTCTCTCTCTCTCTCTCTCTCTCACTTTCAAGCAGTAAACCAGACCAGACTGGAGACCGGTTTATTGGTTTTTCGGTCGGACCGATAGGTCCAGTTCGATTTTTTGTACCATGCCATTGACTTGTTATTTGAGAAAAAAAGGAGGAAAAAAGATAAATAAATACCACTTGAATTTTAAAATATCAAATAAGTGATTTCCTAAAAATCTGAGTTATCAGTTGCTATATTTTTTCTGTCAATCTAATTACTCTTATTGTCAACATAACCAATTTAAGATTTTGAAGTTCAAGTAGTATTTAAATGTCTTCTTTTCAAAAAATCATTTTAAAAAATATCACAAAAATTCCAAACGATAAGAGTTTGACCTCTTGAAAATGAAGCAAGTCGCTTATGGAATAATTTAATAACATATTTTTAGTTAAAATTTTTAAAATAATAGATAGGTGAACCTAATTTTTAAAACAAAATTTTTATTTGCAAATTTCATTATTATTAAAACAGGGGATATTCATTTTCAATTGAAATTTTGTCGACTGAATTGAATTCAATATGCTTTTATTGAGGTTATGAATTCAAATTTTATAAATAAAAGATGATTTTCAGAGAGAACAGGCAATATTTTTTCTTAATTGAAAAGGATGTGAAACCGATTTGTGGGAAATAGAATCCTCCACATCCCTATATAAGAGGACTACTTTGCCTTAAGACAATGCATCAAAGCAACATTTCATCCAAAATTTACTAGCGAAAAGACATAAAATGCTATATAGATACAAAAATCTCAATTCAATATCCTAAAATAGCCTAATCATTTGGGAATTTCTAGGGACTAGTCTGACGTTAAACTTTGCAGTGAAATTACTTAAATTCTCTTAAGTTGGAAAAAAAGAAGAAGAAGAAATGGCAGCAATAATTAAACAAATGACAATAATATCAACTAAAAAAGTGACAACTAATATTAACGAAATTTCTTATTAAATATCAATGACAACTATAAGTTAACAGGTAAAAACTTTAACTTATTCAACGAGAATAACCATTAAGGCAACGACAACTAATTTTGTTGGGGTTAATTTTATTATTTAAAAAAAATTAATTCAATAACAGTGTTTGAAAATTTTATAGAAATTATATGATTTCAAGGGACTATTTTTTTGACAATACGTGTATGTATTTCTTCATGTTATCTAAGACTGACTAGAAAAATACGTAAGCTCTGCCATTTATTATTATTTTTTTAAAAATGGAATAGGAAATTAATTGGAAAGGGGAGTGGAAAATGACGCAGCGACATGAGCCGAGGGAACCTTATCCGATGATGGAGGTGACAGGGGACACGTGCCAGGAGGGGGTAAAGTGTACATAAGTAACCAATGAAGAGTGAGAAAACCACTAAAAAAATTATCGAAAATAATAACAATGAATGAGTCAGAAAGCACAGAGAGGGGAGAGGGATGCATGAGAAGGGATTAGCGTTACAAAATGAAAAGCAGAGCCCGCGTTGTGATAAAGTTTAGAAGATAACACTCAGCTTTTTAAATCAAGCTAAAAAAAATCGCATCGGATATTGAATCAGTCAAAATATTAATATATTTTGGGGTAAATAAGTCTTTATTATGCAAGCCGAGATAAAACTCCTCTCACATACTTATCTCGTATACCGTAAATCACGATTTATAAACACTTATTATCTAAAAATAAGCTATTCCAAACAAACACTAAAGGTAAGTGATTTAGATCATGATAAATCTGGGGTCAAATTGGAGTTAATTAAAAAATAATAATTTAAATATTTATGTATATCATTCAAAAAATTACATAAGATTTTTTTTTCTAACAAATAGTCAAATATAACCCTATATAAACCCCTAAATTTAATATCCACAAAAGTATCATTAAGTATATATGAATTTTTCTCTAACTCATGCAAAACAGCAGAAATATTTCACAATACTTTTAAAACTCTTTGCAAATCAAAAAATTTCAGAAAAATAATTTTAAAAAAGACAAAATGACGTCGTTTGAGGTATAAAAATATTTAAAAAATAAAAAATAATAAAAAGGGGGGCAAACCGGTTCACCACGGGTTACCCCAGTTCAGACCGGGGAGACTGGGTCAATTACACCCCGGTTTTTTACCCCAATTGGACCAGTCCGATGTCCGGTTCACCGATTTTCGGTCTGAATCAGCCGACGGTCCGATTTTTAATACACTGTTTTAAACACCCTTCTTATTCACTTACCACTTGGAATATTTTTTTTCCTTATCCCCGTTCTACTTTCTTTGATTATAAATTTGGCTGGCGTAAAAGAAAAAAAAAAGATAATAAATTTGGGTTATGTTCCTTTCACCATCCTACTTTATTTATTAGGAGGAATGGAGCATTTACTATTTTAAAATATTTTTTCTATAATATTTAGTATTTTAAAATAATTTTTAATACATTCAATATATGAAAATATTTTTTCAATAGCACGCAACATCATAAGTTAGGGCAAGTGACACTACTTAGAAAATTAAATGCTTCAAGAGCTAAATTGTATATAAAATTACTTTATGATGTTGAGTGCCATTGGTAAAATTCTTCTGATATCAGAAAAATATTTTAGGATGTTGGATGTAGTTTCGCCTGTATGTATAAATTAGTTTGTTTGAAAGGAAAGTAAGAGGGAAAATTAGTATAGTAAGCACAAATTAGGAGGGCATGGCCACTCTTGATCCATCAAAGTGGAAATCAAAACCACCCCCCACATTTCAAGTGTTTGCTTCTTTCCTAATGCCTATCCCTTTGCTTGCTTCCAACTCAAATTATACTACTCTTATGCCCGTCTTAATCTATCCATTTTCACCCATATTTCACTTCCATGCTTTCAAATTATTTAAAAAAAAGTAGTGAATTCTCTTTTAATAATAGTTAGATGGTGCCATTAGATAATTTCACAAGGGAATGACTAATGAGTCCTTTAAGTTCAACTTAATAACTGTTAATTTTTAAAATTTTTTATTAAATGATAAGTCTTAAATATCGATTTAGACAATAACATACTATAAAAATGGAAGTTTTGAGCTACAAATCACTGAAAGCAACTTATAAATTTCAATGCTTGATTTACTTTTGACAGCAATAGTTATACTCACTCCTCTAGTCGTATTGATAAATTGGAGAGAGGATAAGCTATTTGGTCTTATTTATAGGACAAAAAGAGAAATTTTTCATATGAATGTATAATTTTATCATTAATTTATTATTACATTGATTTTATTCTTATAAAATACTCCTTCCGGTCCTAATTATAGGACATATTTACCTAATTTTAGAGAAATTAATGATAGTGGTTAAATTAGTTAATCATATTTATTTTCCTAAAATGCTCTTATTTAAAATTTAAAATTTAAAAAAGCAGTAGAATTAAGATGTATGTGGTATTAATGAGTTGCAAGCATTAGTCACTTTATAGAATACATATGTGTATTCTTAAATTATTATTATGTTTAATTATTATTGAGAAAGTATCAATGGGGGTATTTTGGAAAAAAAAAATTGACAAAAATTAGAACTTTGTCCTATAATTAGGATCAATATCAACTTCTAAATGTTGTCCTATAATTAGGATCAATATCAACTTCTAAATGTTATCCTATAATTAGGACCAGAAGGAGTATAATGTTACATTAAATAAGAATAAAATTAGAAAGTTGTTAAGTTTTGATACAGATTCAATGAGAGGAGTAAATCTTACAACTCTTATTTCATCAAATATTATTGAAATGTATTTGTGATTAAAATGATGCTAGACGTCATCTACCCTAACCTAAAAGCTATTTTTTAATGTGTTTTTATTCACTTAAAAAAGTGAAGTCTTTTCCATTTGACTAAATTATCATTATTTTTTTAAAAAAAAAAGAATTTTACTCACACTTGGCATCACTTAATGAGGGTATGAGAGCCACCTTAGTTGAATATTTGGCCTAATAAGAGTGAGATGTCAAATCAAAACACAAAAAAAAAAAAAAAATAGAAGCAAGGGGGATTAAGCAAGAGGGTAAAAATAAAGGAGGTGAGTTAGTTGGTGACGGGTGATCGGAAAATGTCAAAAAAGGAGGGGAAGGATTTGGGTGGCATGGGGATTATATGGAGTGAATATGAAGGTGCCTCCAATTAAGTACTTAACTGTCTTTGTTAGGTCAAATCCATGAACTCCCTTTTCTTCCTTCCCTATTGGACAGTGGACACTGACCCAAACCAACAAACTCTCCCTCTTCCCCTTTTTTTTTTCCTTCAATTTTTCATATTATTTTAGTAAAATTAATTTTCATTATGTTAATTATTGTCATTCGATTAAGTTAAAGTTGTTCCTTATTAAACTCTTGTTGCTATTTATATTTAGCAACTTAATAACACTTGTCAATGCAAAAGTAAAATTTTGTGTATGAAATTAGCTGTCTCTATCTTAATTGTTGTTGTTGTGTTATAGGTTAAAGTTGATTCTTATCGAACTGATGTTGTTATCGATATTTATCAATATATTAACACTCATCAATGTAGAAATAGAAATGTTTGTGACATTAGCTGTCACTGTCTTGGTTGTTATTGTCATTTTATAACAAGCCCTTAAAACCTCACAATGACTGTCATTCCAGACTCTAAATTGAGATTCGTATATTTGAAGTATTTTGTTGTGTCTATCTCTGTGTATTTTTGTCAAAGGACTTTCATTATTATTGAGAGCAGCACAAATCAAACAAATTAGGAAGAATTAAATGGTGATATATAAATGGGCATACAAAATTTTTTTTTTGGGTAAGGACATAAATTACAATTCTCATGTTTCTACATTCATCCCAACCTTTTTGTTTGTTTGTTTGTTTTTGGCCAAATCTTCATCCCACCTTTTGTCCCTTACATGATAAGTCTTCCGTATCTGATTATATAAATATATTTTTTAAATTTTTGAGTATTCATGTATTTAATTAATATCAATTATATTATTTTACCCCGACTATGGTAAGCAAAAATTAACGCTCCTAATTAGGGGCCATTTTGAGGTCAAATATTTTAATGACTGTCTATGTAAACACCCACTAATTGATAGCTAATAAATAAATGACCATTTGTTGCCGCGATTAACATGCAATTAACTTTTTGAAGTTAAAATTGCCAACATGCCTTCACGACATTTAATTAATTACTACCTCCGATCCTAAATATAAGATAAATTTAACTTTTTTTAGAGAGATTAAGGAAACTAAATAAGTTATTTAATCATATCATATGTTATGTATCCTTAGATTATATATTAATTTATTAGTTAAACTAATTAGTTTGAAGCAAAAAATATAAATATAAATACTCTAAAGTAATTTAATTAGTTTCCTTAATTTTTTTTAAAAAATAAAATTTATCTTATAATTAAAATTGAAGAAAGTATTAATTAATAAAAAAAAATAGAGAAACATGCCATGATGGCCCGTAATTAATGTTAAATTGCACAAAAATACATATTGCTCTTAAATGGTCCAATACCAGAAAGAAACAAATTTCAATTACTCCTACGAATAATCATTTAAAAGCGATTAATTGGACAGTATCTCGGGTAATAAATTTGGATATATGAAATTAAATTCAATTGTTCATTTTTATAAAAGCAGTAACTGAGTGAAAAGCAGTGATAATGATAAATGAAACCAGAGCTGACAACAGTAACAATATCTTACAGTGTTACAGAGATATAAATTTGGATAACTGTCGGTGTAAATTAAATTCTGACAAAATAAAAAATAATTGAAGTATTATGATTCCATTAAAATTTAATTTAAATAAAAATGATGCAGCAAGCAATAAAATTTTATGCAGTGCGTGATGAAGTATTTGCATAAATAGCCAATTTTTTGTGAGTAAGAAGAAAATGATATTTCCATCAGAGTATGAGCTGGATCCACTTTTTAAGGAGTGACTCAACTTTGAATAGTAATTAATTTTTTTTAAGAAAAAGGATAAAATAGTTGAGAAATTCAGCGGGTGACAAGGACAATGCGGGGGAGGACTTAATAATTTTTTTGTTATTTTTATTTTATTTATTTTGTTTTTGTAAATTATAAATTATAAATCCTCTTTCCCAGGGAAAATCGAGTTCCTTTTTACCCATCTCTTCTCCTCCGATTCCTGCTTGCTCCTTCTTCTCAGTGTATGTTCGTTGAATTTGGAACTGAGCCTCGTAGTCTTCATAGCTTCCCAACTTCCTCGATGAATTCAGCTATGTGAAATCACTTATCAGTGTTGTTCCTTTTGCTTCCTTTGATTTTTCTGTGTTTGTTGTCTTGCTTCTGTTTGGATCTTTGTAAGGATGAATCTGAGCAACGGCAAGGGATCTATGTCAACGGTTAGCTCTCCTGCGGTTTCCAAGTCTGGTGACATCGTCTCCGACCAGTTTCCGGTGGGTCTCCGGGTACTGGTGGTGGATGATGATCCCACGTGCCTTATGATACTTGAAAAGATGCTTCGCACTTGCCTCTACGAAGGTGCTCGATTGGTTTCTTGTTCGGTTGAGATTTACTTCTTTGCTTTTCTTTTTTCTTGTTTAGCTCTTTGATTTTGTTTCGCCGATTCCATTGCTGAATTTATTAGAAAAAGAAGAGCAACGACTAATTTAAGTTTTGCTCTTCGTTCTTGTGCGAAAATATGCTTGTTGATGATTTCTTCCTGCGTGCTGATTCCGATTTTAGCTTCAACTCTGTTTCTTGAAGGAGAGTGCCACCACCCCGATTCTTTAATTTCAGATTCTGGTAGCCATATTTCTATTGAAGTTTGCTTTTTTAAAGCGTTTGACTTCGTTTTATTGTGTTTCTTGTGGTATACCTCTGCATCTTGAGATGTCAGATTTGTGAATTTCTGGCAGGTTTTGTGAATTTTTGGTTGACGGACATATCTCGGATTTGTTTGTTTATTTTCTTCGTTTATTATTATTATTGAAATGGTTGTGTTTTGAGTAGTAAGATTGTGTTTGCTTTTTGAGTCCATTTCAGTTACGAAATGCAATCGAGCAGAGATTGCGCTTTCACTTCTGAGAGAGAACAAAAATGGGTACGACATTGTTATAAGCGATGTACATATGCCAGACATGGATGGCTTCAAACTCTTAGAGCACATTGGGTTAGAGATGGACCTTCCCGTCATTAGTAAGTATCTTGTTGGATCAGATTAGATCCAAGAACTTAATACATTGATATTGTCTCAGCTACTCACATTAACTTGGGTATGCTATTTGCAGTGATGTCTGCAGATGATGCAAAGGGTGTTGTTATGAAAGGTGTGACTCACGGTGCTTGTGATTACCTTATCAAACCTGTGCGCATCGAGGCTCTAAAGAATATTTGGCAACATGTGATTCGTAAGAGAAAGAATGAATGGAAGGATTTGGAGCAGTCAGGTAGTGCAGAAGAAGGAGATCAGAAACAAAAGCCAACTGATGAGGTGGATTATTCATCCTCTGCAAACGAAGGCAATTGGAGAAACGCAAAGAAGAGGAGGGATGAGGATGAAGAAGCAGAGGAAAGGGATGACTCATCCACGTTAAAGAAGCCACGAGTTGTTTGGTCAGTTGAACTCCATCAACAGTTTGTGGGTGCTGTGAATCAGCTTGGAATTGATAGTATGTATTCTTCTCCTATGTCCTTGAATGAATTTTTTCATGCTCTTCCATCTTTCTTGCCTTTCCTCATTAACCCACCCGTCATCACAAATTAATGCCTCTGTATTTCTGGTGCATAATCTTTGGTTTCTACTTGTCTATTGCTTATTCTGTTAGACAAGAATCATGACTTCAGAAACTGTGAAAGCCTTGCTACCGATATTTTTAGTTTTTTACTACTTGAGTTGTGGGTATTTGATGGCAATATGTATCATCATCGCACCTATGCATTTTAGATCCCCTATTAATAGTTAGATCAGTCTTTGAATTTTATCAGTCAATATTTCTACATAACTAAGATCCAATTTGAATGTAGCATTAGAGATTTATTGTAAATGCAAGTGTGCACACTCTTACATTTTCAAATTCTCTTAAATATGCAGAGGCAGTTCCTAAAAAAATTCTGGAATTGATGAATGTCCCTGGGCTCACTAGAGAAAATGTTGCTAGCCACCTCCAGGTATGGTAGTTGTATGCCGTGTATAAAGGAATCAAGGATTTAATTTCTGGTCACTGCACTATTTCAAAGAGCTAACTGTTACCGTGTCTGGTTTTGGGTGCAGAAATATCGCTTGTATCTTCGAAGGCTGAGTGGAGTTTCTCAACATCAGGGCAACCTGAATAACTCTTTCATCAGCTCACAAGAGGCAACTTTTGGGGCAATTTCTTCACTCGGTGGAACGGATCTTCAAACTCTTGCTGCTGCAGGTCAGCTTCCACCACAAAGTCTAGCAACACTTCAAGCAGCAGGACTGGGTAGATCAACTGCAAAAACTGGTATGCCCATGCCCCTTGTTGATCAAAGGAACCTTTTCAGTTTTGAAAACCCAAGATTAAGATTCGGCGAAGGACAACAGCAATATGGGAGCAGTAGTAAACCAATGAACTTGCTTCATGGTATCCCTACCAACATGGAGCCAAAGCAGCTTGCTTCTCTGCACCAATCTACTCAACCCCTAGGGAGCTTGAATATGCGAGTCAATGCTTCTCCTTCCCAGAGCAACCCCTTATTAATGCAGATATCTCAATCACAACCAAGGGGTCATATGCTTAATGAACTTAATGTGTCTCATGTTCCCAGGCTTCCAACATCTATGGGGCAGTCTTCAGTATCAAATGGGTCTCCCAGTAGTGTTCTGGGAAGAAATGGTATTTCTGATAATAGCAGAGGAGTTGCATATAGTTCAGTTCCGCAAACCTCTTCAATGTTGAACTTTCCCAAGAGCCAAACCACAGAAATGCCTGCAGGTAGTTTTCCTTTTGGAAGCACTCCAAATACGTCAAGTATCACATCAAAGGGAGTTTACCAAGATGGAGGTTCTTCAGGAATGAAAGGGTCCTCTGGATTTGTTTCAAGTTACGATATCTTTAATGAACTGCACCAGCATAAGTCCCGTGAATGGGAAGTAAAAAACATGGGCCAGAACCCGACATATGATGCCTCTCAGAATGCAAATCCCTTACAAGGCAACATTGATGTCTCACCATCAGTTCTAGTCCATCAAGGTTTCTCTTCCAGCCAACAACAGATGGGACAGAATAGAGATGCTACTTCGGTTGGAAAAGCTATGTTCTCCCTAGGGGAAGGCATGCAGTCAGCTAATTTCCAGAATATTGGTCAACATCAGGGTTTCCAAAATACGCTTCTTACTGACAATTCAGTAAGGGTTAAGGCTGAAAGAATTCCTGATGCTAACTCTCAGACTAACCTCTTCCCTGAGAACTACGGGCAGGAGGATCTCATGAGCGCACTTCTGAAACAGGTTGGTTGACTTGCTTCTTACCAGCCTCTTCTAATCCCTTTTAGTTCATATGCTTCAATGCAGTTTTTATTACGCATGTATAAAAAATTATCTGTACTTTTTGCAGCAAGGAGGCATTGTACCAGCCGAGAATGAGTTTGATTTTGATGGATATTCCATGGACAACATCCCTGTCTAGAGCAGATTGCAGTTGCCGATGTAAATAGTTTCTGTTACATATGAACTTCATCACTCTGCAATGAGCTGGTTCAGAACTGAGTTTAGATTGTCCAAGAAACAGAATCTGGTTGATATCACAAATTCAAACTTATGGGAATAGCATACTATCAGGGTTTAGTCTGGATGCTCAGAATCATTTGTTAGAGAAACATCAACTACATGTATGCAAAAGGCATACATATGCAATTTTTGACTGGTTGTGATAGGAAAATTCCTAGAAAGCTTCTAATTTTAGGCTGTTCATGGATATATATATAAATGTTGGGTTAGGGCGGGGATTGCGAAAAAAGGCTTTAAACACATGCAGACTCGTAGTAGCAGTTCTAACATGAATAACAATCTGTGTTGATCATCATGCCCTTTGTTCCGCCCTCTACTTTATTTTCTTCAATCGAAGCAAATGAATGCTGTAAGAATGTAAATATTTCATTTGGTTGTTCCAAGACATTCGGGCCTGGCTATTCTTTCAAGGTTGTCTCTGTACTTGGATATTGCTTTTGATTGATTTAGCTTTTGGTGATTTGCTTTTTCCTTTTTCATAATTATTATGCCATGCAGTTGCACGTACTTGAACATGATTAGATCCATCTCTATGCGGGAGGGAGATACATGGTCGCCGCCATGCAAGATCATAGTGATTATGGGGCTGTCTATGTGATGCACTCAATTTCTCTTTCCCATTCTACAAGAAACTTAGATTTTCGAGAGATTTATATAATGTGTTTGTTTATAGGGTTGAGGTTCATTTAACTCCTTCAAGTATTGTTTCGAGCACTTTAAAGTATTTTGTAGTTCATACTTTTTGAGTAATTTTTTTCAGGTGCATCCAATACCCTAAAGTATTTTGTGATGGAATTTTACCCTTAAAGTATTAATTTTATTCAGCAGCAATATTAACTTCGTCGTTAACGCGCAAACCATCCATTTAATAAAGGTGCATTTAACACAATAAAATATTTTTTCAGTATCACTCAATGTCCTAAAATTGCTCTGCAAAATACTTTAGGGTGTTTAGTGCATATGGAAAAAATACTTCAAGGTGCTAGATAAATCACAATACTTTAGGGTGTTATACACATTTTTAAAAAAATACTCCCTCCGGTCCTAATTATAAGAAAAATTTGACTTTTTTAGAGAAATTAAGGAAAGCAATTAAATTATTTTAGAATATTTATATTTTTAGTATCTTTAGAATATATATAAGTTTATTTGTCAAATTAATTAGTTTGGAGAAAAAATATAAATAGAAATATTCTAAAGTAATTTAATTGATTTCCTTAATTTTTTTAAAAAAAGTCAATTTTGTCTTATAATTAAGATCGGAGGAAGTACTCTATAGTGTTGAATGAACCGCAAAATTATTTAGGTGTTGAACGCACATTAAAAAAATACTTAAAGGCGTTGGATCAAATTTAACCCTTGTATATACTCTATTTTTTTTAATTTATCTTTTTAGACGGGAATATGTGTACGTCATTGCAGTTGTTGTGCTCTATTCTTTTGGTTTCATGCAGTGGATTAGAAGGATGTTTGAGGTTGAGGAATATATTCGTTGTGTCTTTTTTGGTCGGAATATTCTGGTGGTTCCCGTCAACGTAAGAATATAGATAATGGGATGATCGATAAAGATTTTGTCAAAGGCATTTACACTATGGTAGTGGTGGTGCCAACGTCACGAGGCATGTGTATAAACTGAGGGATTGTCCTTCGTATCGATGCCCCTTCAATTATTAATCAAACCTAAAAATTGAGCTCCTTTTCCACATAACTCTCATTACTCTGTTTTTTCTTTCCTTCGATTTATATGGAATATCTCTTATGCGGAATATCTAAACTCTCCACTTCCATTCATCATTTTGACAGGAGCTTGTCAATTTAATTGGATAAACTAGCTTTTTAATTCTTGATTAATAAAACTATGTTTTACTCATATAATAATACTCTTTTCCATCCTAATTATAAGACTTAGTCTAGTTGTGAATCTTGATGCTTACTCATATAATAATACTCTTTTATATCCTAATTATAAGACTTAGTCTAGTTGTGAATCTTCATGCTAAATATAAGATTTCTTTTTAAATTTTATCTTTTGCATTTATTATATGTTTTCAAATTAATTTACCTGACTTATAAACTAATATATAATTTAGTGACACACACCGTTATTTTAGAAATACTATGTCACATATGCTATAATTGAGTACTTCTTTCAGTCTTTAATATAAGACATGTTTGTTAGTGCAAGCATTTCACCCAAGAGGAAGGGTGAATTGGGTGAAACTAAAAATTTTAAGATAGAACTAAAACTGGAAACCGATAAGAAGAAAGTTAAAGAGTTAGGAAGATTTCATCAAGGTGTACGCCGGGAGTTATACTGGTTCGGTCTAATTCACGATGACCTACGTCTAGTCTTCAGATATAATCTGAGCCTTCACTATACCTTTTAAGATTCAGTGGGTTCTTGACACCTCGATATAGAGCGATTTATTCCTCACTTTGAATACTCGCTCCCCCTTACACAACATAAATAGATGCCCACCTTAAGGTCCCACAACCTTAAGATATCTCTTAAACAAGTGTATTGAAATAGTAAATGTTCTCTCTCACAGAGTAGGTAATATAATCACTGGAGCTTATTAATACAAAAAGGCAGTAAGAGCTCAGAAATGAATATTCATTAGTTTTGTAGTTCCGCGTCTTAACTCTTGCTTTGAATACCTTTGCTATTTGTAGTTGGAGTGATTTTAATGACTGTTGGAGACATTCTGATTTTCCCGTTACTCACTGAACACTTCTCAAAACATTCTTTATGTTATTTGGATATAGCCGTTGTGGTGAAGAGAATGTGTTGGTAGAAGCTTGGTCTTGCATTTAATGACTCTGACACTATATTTACTTTTCTTGGAATTCAAATGTCTAAAGTGTAAATCTCCTGTAACTTGCTTTGAGGATGTTAATCATGAAAGAAAAATAATAATAAACAAGATTAATGAAAAATACTCAATATTCCTATGAAACCATAGGTTTTGATTTGATGCTCTGTTTTACTTGAAGAGCTAGTATTCGAATACTCTTATAGTTATCAGAATAATTTGAATCTTTTTATATTGCATACTATTCGAATACCCTTATAGTTATCAGGATAATTTGAATCTTTTTATATTGCATACTATTCGAATACCTTCTTCACTATTCGGATAATATTTATAATTTTACACTGAGACTATTCAAATAATTGAAACACCTATTCGAATAGTGATATCTTTATTCTTAAGATGGTTATCCTAATACATTAGCTGCTATTTGAATACATGCTTCGAGTTTGATAAAAAAATACTTTGCTTTCAGCTTTCAATATTATTCGAATAGTCTCATTGCTATTCGAATAATTTCTCATATCAATCTAATAGTCTTGATGTTGGTTTTGAAAAGCTATTCGAATATTAGTTACACTATTGGAATAGTGACTTTACTATTCAAATAGTCTCCTTAATATTCGGATAAACATTTTGAAATCCCTTTGAACATACAAAGATTATTCCGATAATGGTTATACTATTCGAATAGTGACCATACTTATTCGAATAGTTATACTAATATCCGGATAATGCATTTGAAATTCACCTTAAAAATATAAGTACTATTCGGATAATGTACAGGCTATTCGAATACTTTTAGTTTAGAAAAACTTTCAGCTGTTATATTAGTTTATACTAATCGAATAGTCAAAGATTATTTGACTAATATAATTATGCATCAGTGTATCTCTATTCAAATAACTTATGCATTATCATGATAATTGTTTGACTATTCGGATAGTCTGAGAGTTATCAGAATAATAGCTAATGAAAACTGAGTATCATTATTTGAATAGTAAACATACTATTCGAATACTCTCTTAGCAAAAATCTTGTGAATAAAAATGCAGAGGCAAACTAAACTAGACTTAGGTTAGTTAATATGACATGTATTTGCTCGAACACCATAATCATCTTCTTTAATTCCCTCATTCCATCTCCTCCTTGATTATAGTTGAAGGAGTATCAATAGAGGTAAATTAGGAAAAAAATTAACAACTATAAAAACTATATATCTTATGTTAAAGATTAAGATTAACTTCTCAAATAAATAGAATAATTTATTTATCTTTTTTAATTTCTCCACTACAAACTATAAAGTAGTCCTACATTTAGAACTGGACATAATACTTAGGACGAGAAGGAGTACTACTCTAGCCATATTTTTAGGGTAAGGAGTCAGTATTTTCTTCTTCCATAACATAAATCACCTCATTAAATTTATTTACCTCTGATTTATTATTCATAGTTCTTACTCATTTCATCCTATTAAACGAAGTAAAGTTCAAAAGTTATTAAATTGTAAGATAACGTTAAAGAAGTTTAAGGTGTTTTTTTTTTGGGTTTGTTGTGGTGAAATATGCCGGAAGCTCCTTATAAATAGATTATAGGATATGAGTACTAAATATTAATTAGTTTATGTGAAATTAATTGAACGTAAGTGTGAAAAGGAATCGTTATAGATCCCCCGTGCCTTTAGGAGGATTATTGTGCTGAGACCTGACCTTTTTTTTTTTTTTGGTCAAAGCAAACTTCATTACTTCAAATGAAAATACAATTCAGAATGGGTAAATTCCAGCAGGTCAGTCAAACTGATTCAAATGACTAAATAAAAAGATTAGGGAAAAAGATTTCGTTTTGATGAGCATATTCCTTATCATAATGCCAAAAGGGTAGTCATTTTCATTTGATTTCAGACTTTAGGAACTTTAAAAGGAAAACAGAATAAAATCTAAACCGACTTCCCATGGTTCCACACTTCCACCTTGTCTGAGTGGTTTCTTATAATATCATGTTCCCTCCCTCAAATTCTTTTTTTTAATTATTATTTTGGAAAAATACAATTAAACACACCTCCCATACTCTCATACTATAAATTCAAACCTGTGACGTTCAACACCAAACGAAGGATTTTGCGTAAATGTAACCATCACTGTTTGGTTACTACATAGATATTTTTAATAAAAATGAACAACTTTTCCCCATGTAAAACCTTTTTATCTAATTTAATTAGATAAAAGAAGTTAGTTAAGTTAATTAATGTGACATGTTTCTTTTTCCTAAAACACCCTAATCATCTTCATTAATTCTCTCAATCCCTCTTGTACTTAATTATTGTTGAGGGAGCATTCACATAGGTAAATTAAAAAAGAACTGACAAATATGGGAAACAGTTTTTACATTTAGGATCAAAATTAATTTCTCAATGAGATCCTAACAACATCAATATGCTAACTTTAATCATCATGTAGTAAATTGCGCTGACAAAACACAATGGCGTTGTACAATCTATATAATCAATCTCACCTAGTGGGATAAGGTTTCTGTTGCTTATCAAATCAATATTAGTTAGACAACAGTAATAAAATGGTATTAATCATTACAGAAACAAATCAAGACAAGAGAAAGGATGAAAAACACAATTAAACTATAAAAGAACGGAAGAAAAGAATATAAATTCTATCATGTGTCCAACGGAAATCTACAATCTTCTCAATTGTGTATATCTATATAATGACTCTGGAAAGAATAGTATCGACTGAAATGAATTAGATATACAGCATGAATGTTACAACAACAGCATGAGGAGGAGAACTTCGCCATTAAAACTTCATCAAGATGATGAACAGTAGGGGTACTGATAGTGTTAAGAACAAAGAAACCTCTCTCTTGAAACCACTGCTTGGAAACACAGAAGGAAGAGAGCACTCTTCTCCATTGAAGAACACTTTAGAGGGAAACCCATCACCACCAACCACATTAATTCCTGGAGTATTTTTCTTTGTAAATGAGATCACTGACTGTTGTTTCCCAGGAACCCTAGGATCTTTCTTAGGGTCATGCCCATCAGTTTCTGCAAGAAGATAGTTATTTCCTGACTCACCCAGCATCATTATAGTGTTACTCATCACTCCATCCAAGGCACTTGCATTGAAAGAGTACATCTTATCAAAACCTGGACCCGCCTTGTTCATTTCAACTGCAACAAACCAATCTGCATAAGCAGTCTCATCCCAGTTAAACAGCGTGATCCTCGCACTCCAACCTTTGTTATAATCCGCGAGCACGTGCCAATTTATGGTCACTCCACAGTTATCACCACAAGGCATTGGGTTTGGCACTGTGAAATGCTTCATGTCAGCCCAAGAAATAGCCTTGGCACTACGGTTCTCGAATGGAACAAGAAGCGCCTCAGCCGGAAGCAACATAGCCGGCGAGTTTGTACTACATGTTCTTCCTGTGTTGCCTGTGCATCCACATGCACAAGTCTTGCAAGGAATGACAGATTCATTGTAATAACCAGAAAATGAGACACAGCATTTTCTTGCAGCCCCATTGTCCCTTGTTATATTGCACACAACCTGCCAGCTAGCAATCACAGATATATTCGAAGGTAAGCCTGAAGGATCCGGGTTTTCGCTCGGACTAACACGAACTGGAGGGCCACATTTGTAGTCAGGATTGAGAGTACCACTTATCTTCCAGTTCTGTGGTGGAGTGAGCACTGAGCGGTTAAGATCTGGTGGCATTTTGAAGACTTGCATTTGGAACCTTGAAGATGACTTGCTTGGGTCCATTGACGGAGGCAAGATAGTTCCATTCCTGCAACAAAAAGGGATTTTTCCGAGGTTTGAATCATTGAACATTGTTGGAGGCAGATCAATTATGGTCGGACTTTTTTCACAGCTCAAAACCTTGGAAAAGTCAAATTCTTGGTAATGTCCTCCTTGTCCTCCGAAGATACACTCAGAAGGGTCAATCACAGAAGGATAAGCACCTTTCATTGCATAGATAAATTCTTGCCTCATCCAATCCCAGCTTAATCTCCAGTTATCAAGACGTCCAAGAGGATTATGATTTGAGATTGTGACCTCAGCCCAGTAATTGGCATCATAAGTACTGGTCACATCGTACATGATTGTAAGATCACCACTCTGGCGAGGTTGAAACTCTTGGCCTGTGGTTATGCTTGTTTTGAAATTGGGGTCTCTTGGGCAACAGACATGAGTCTCATTCCCTGAAAGCCAAACACATTATCCTCAAAACTCAGTCCACAGCTTAAAGCATCCTCTTTGTTTTCTTTAATTAAAGGGACATGCACTAATGGCATGAGATTTCATGTATAATCAAACCCACGACCTCCTACTTATTAGGAAGCTTTCATGCCACTAAGCTACAAGGTCATTGGGTCCCAAAGCATACTTTGCAATCACAGATGATTACTTCTACAGTTCTACAATACTCTTCTCGTCCTTAATATAGAATCTAATTGGATAGTTGATCTTGGTCCTAAGTGTAAGACCTGTTTTCCATATATACAAATTTTTCCTAGAATATAAATGATACTCCCTAAGATAGGAGAGAGCAGGAGGAAATAATTAACTAACCTACCTAACTCCTTAAATCTAATCAAATTAATTAAATAGGTCTTGTATTAAGGACCAACATATTAGGGACCAAGAGGAGTATTAAGCTAAAATGTCACAGAATTAACCATTTTACAATTAACATTAGGAGTTAAGTTAGTGGAACTATAAGCCCTGCATATAGGTAAGCTACCATATGAATGCTATGATACAAAAAAAAAAAAAGAAGACGACATATTTTCTATACGTGTCAAACACCAAACGCTAAAGCTCCAATTTTGACGTATTGATCCTTCATCTCTATAATCCAATTTTGCAATTCTTTTCAAGAAGAGAAGTGTCTGAAGCTCTAAAAGACAAAAGAGAGCTATAGAAGGACTCTCATCTGAAGTCAAACAGGGAAGCAAATTATTTGTTCAGAGAACTTCAAATAGAAGAGAATATATTGATCAAAAAAAATAGAAGAGAATATCTCTAATGAAGCAAAAATTAGAAGGTACCTTGGCCAGTTGACTTGGGACAAACAAACCCGTCATTGGCTAAAGTGATGTTCGACGGCAGGGGCACCGCCGGCGGCTCAACACCGTACTGTGTCCCCACTAAATTGATCTGAACCTGCATCTGCGTCAAGTCCCCGGCAGTCTCCGCCGCCGTCTTGAGGTCCGTCACGGGGAACCCTGCAAGAATAGTGCCGTTTCCGACGTCAGCGGGTAAGTTAGTGCCATCGGCAAGAACTGCGTTTGATGCAGAGACCAAATACTCGTCGTGCTGAAATCCCACAAAAACCTTCCAGGACTGAAGCTCGTCGAGTCCATTGTTGACCACAGTGAGAGTAGACTCGAACCGGTGGGGCTGCTTGCCGGAATCGGAGACGTTGGGAGGCAGCTGTCTTCCCCTGTTGTAGACGTAGGACAAGAATATTCCGTTGCAGGAATCGGCGGACTGAGCCAGAGAAACCGACGGCGTTAGGCCTGAGAAGATGATAAAGACGACTTTGAAGACGAGGCAGCGAACCCAGAAGTGAGAAGCCATGTTTCTCTGGGGTTTGAAATTCGAAATTTGAAGAAGAGAGAAGATGTGATTCTGAGAAATGAGACGATGAAATAACAATAAATGTCAATTTGATTCGTCTTTTGAGTTTTGAGTGATTCAAAATGTTGTCCCATGAAACGTTCTATGGGATTTGCATGAAACGAAATCGTCTTCTTACCTGCTTTAATTTGAATTGGCCAACATTCCAAACACGGAGCAGCTCTTGACCTTTTTTTTTTTTGTACTTGTGCTTTTGCCCCTTTCAAATTTCAATTGCCATTTGCCATTGACCTTGAGAATAGACTAAATAATTTACCATCATTATTTAATATTTTTAAAGTGAAATTACTCTTCGACAAACTTTTGAATACTTAACACTTCTTTTTTGTTTTTTGTTTTTTTTTGCACCATCAGAATACCTAACACTTCTAAATGACTATTTCTTGGCAAAATTGCACTTTAACTTTATAATCTATAAGATGCTTGCTTCCAATCAAATAGCATACTATGCAACTTCTATATATAAATATATATTATTTATTTTATAATAAACTCGTTTGATTAATATTATCTTTTTTTGGTCAAGAGTTTTATTAATATTTTTTGGTACAATTTTATTAATATTATTAACACTTTAAAATTCATATATTTTACTTTTTATTTATTTAATTAAATCAAAATATGTTAAGTCTGTAAGGCTAAGTACACAAATCTTCAAGGTTAAAAAAAAGTATGCAAGTCTTCTATTATCTATTGATAATTTATTCTTCTAAATTTTAATTTAGCTAGTTTAGATTATGTGAGGGTGCCCAGTGCACAAGGCGCTTATTAAATAGAATTGGGTGACCTGCAAATCACATGGTATCATACTGAGCCCTCACAATATGGATTATGTACACTCCACTAAACCTCAAAAAATGAGTCACTTTCATGTGGATATATAAATTTTCTAAAGCTTATTCCTAATGAAACGGACGGTTAAACATTTCTTCTAATTAACAAATAAGTGTTCATACATTTATTTATAAACTCGTGTAATGACTTTGTCCAAATAATATTTTTGAAAGCAGTAATGCTTATGCAAACTTAACAAATCAAATGGAGAAAAATAGCACTAGTTGCGTGGAAAATTTGCAGATTTGACGTCACTTGGAGATTAGTCTCAATATTTCACTCCCTATTATTGCATGACATTTTCAGAAAGAATAATGAGTGGTCTTAGAAGTCAACGTAACATTATGACGGTGGGTGTGCTGCTTGACTTGTTCATGCGGAATTCACTGGTTTTAGGTTTTGGGAGAAAGCCCATGTTCGGCTTGGCCTCTTAATCATCACTTATGGGCTTAGAAATTTCTCTGACTCTTGCGATTTTAGGCCCAATTAATTCCTCAAAAAATAAAATGAGGCCCATCGTCGTGGTCCCCACCCAAAATAGAAGGCCTTGTTGCATTGAATTGAAATTACTCAAATAAAGGCAAGAAGGATTGACCAAAGGGCGGAATGGAATAACAGCGTTTGTTTGTTTGTTTGTTTGTTTTTTTTGAATGAAAACTGGAATCATATTGATGAAACTCAAAAGAGCAAATACAAATACAAGCAGAAAACAAACCTCAACCTACTATCCTACACCGAACACTACCTTATGGTACGAAATTGGTGGGTGGTTAAGGATACAAAAGTTTCCTTCGATATTATGGGCAGACTTAGCTAAATGATCAACTAAGCTATTTTTCTCCCTAGGGATATGACTGACTAACACTTGTCAGTTCTTAGATATCCACAACCTCGCATCGTCTATAATATCTCTAAAGGGGTGAGTAATATCACAACCTCTAGTCAAAATATTCACCGCCTCTGTACAATCTGATAATACGACAACCTTTTTATAATCTCTATTCCAACATATCTAAAGACCTTGGATAACCGCAATGATTTCTGCTATTACCGGGGGAACTGTTGTAAGTTTACATATGAATCCGCATATCTAACAACCATCTTCTCTACTGATAGTGCCCCCACAGCCGATTCTCCCAGACTCCAAAACTGAAGCATCCACTGCTAGGGTGATAAAACCTCATTGACGATCTTGGCTACTCCTTCTTGCACTTGCATTGTTCTGGTTAGTGTAGAATTTGCAATTTGCTCTTAATTCCCTATCCCAGCTTGCCCTGAAAAGACTATTATGCGCATTTGTGTTGTCTGTGGTAATCTGCTCACCAAAGAGTTTCTTGCATCAATCCGCCCAAATATCCTAGCTGATATAGCCAAATAGCGATACCCATTGAATCTTTTTGGTGAAATTCCTTCTTGCTTCATGATTGAGGTACCACTACAACCATTCCGTGCCCTGAAGGGTTGTGAACTTTTCCCATAAGGTCGAGGCCACTACAGAGATCTATCGTTCTTTCGCATTGCTGCAATCCCTTATTAAGTGCATCAAATCCTCCTCCTGCTCACATCCAAACGGACATCTTGCAGACTCTTCCAAACCTCTCTGAACTCTCAGCTGCTCTGTGTGTACTCTACCATGTGCAAATATCCATATAAAAGACTTAATCTTCTCTAGTACGTCCCACCTCTATATCATCTTTTAGACAGATTCCCTTTCTCAATGTGTACTTGCAAACAGAAATTGATAAGCAGATTTCACAGAAAAATGACCATCAGATGAAGGTTTCCAGAAATAAATATCTGTCCCTCTTTCTTCCCTGCGTGGGTGAGATCACATGTTTCGATCAACAACTTGTTGCTGGAACCATCTGCTCAATTTGTTTCAGTCCCATTCTCCCCAGCAATCAACATAATCAACAACTTTTTCATTCTTGTCCGTGAACGCTTCAAGACCCGGAATAAGATCAATAAGAGGTCTATTGATTTCAATCAGTTATCGAACCAAAAGGACGTCGATTCACCATTACCAATCTTGACTCCAACTCCTTTTCAAAAATTTTCCCATATAGTACAAATTCCTCTCCAAGTGAGGGATCCCCATAGTTTCTTTTTAATTTCAAGGTTGAAAATTTCCCCACACATATATTTGCTGCATAGTACCTTGACCCAAAGCGCCTCCCTATTGTTCAAAAGATTCTAGCACAATTTCATCAAGAAAGCCTCATTTTGTTTTCACAAATCTCTTATTCCTAAGCCACCATCCTTCTTTTCCTTAGTCACTTGCTCCCATGATACTAGATGAAGCTTCTTGCCCTTGTCATAATCACCCCATAAAAAAACTTTTGCTCTTCTTTTTCCAATTCCTTTACCAAACCTTTTGGCAATAGCATAGTCTGCATATAATAGGATGGCAAGGTGTTGATCACCGATTTAATAAGGGTAGTCCTCCCAGCAAGGTTCAAACATCCACATTTCCAACCTGACAATTTCTTTCAGGTTTTCTCCAATATTGGTGCAAAAGTTACAAGAGATGCTCTCTTATGTATCAAGGGCATCCCTAAATACTTGCCCAAATCTCCTGTAAGTCTAACCCCCATACTTTGACTAAGACTTAATGCTCTAGAACCATTAACATTCTTGGAGAAACAAACTCTAGTTTTATTCTTATTCATCAATTGTCCAGACGCCTTATAAAAAGTTTCTAAATATCTCATCATACCTTCAACCTGTCCTTCTAAAGGCTCACTAAATAAAATAAGATCATCCTCAATAAATAATTGAGAAATGAAGGGTCTTCCCCTTTTGAATTGGATCTGCCTCCACGACCCGTCCTCTATGGCATCGTAGATGATATGGTTTAATCTCTCCATACATAAAGTAAAAATGTATGGAGAGATTGGATCTCCATGCCATTTGCCTCTAGAAGAATTAAAGGTCTCTATTGCCTCCCTATTCCATAAAACCTGGAAGGATGGTGTAGTGATACAGGCCATTATTGCTTCACACTATTTATTATCGAAACCCACTTCCTGAAGAGTGTCCTTGATGAAATCCCTTTCAAGTCTATCATTTTGTTGCCTTCTTATTCCACAAAACCTGGAAGGATGGTGTAATGATATAGGTCATTATTGCTTCACACCATTTATTATCGAAACCCACCTCTTGAAGAGTTTCCTTGATAAAATCCTATTCAAGTCTATCATAAGCTTTCTCCAAAACAACTTTGATTGCCATCCATCCTTTTATTCCCGATTTGGATCTCATAAAGTGAATTACCTCTTGGGCAATAATGATATTGTCACTGCTTTGTTTCCTTGCTATAAAGCTACACTGATGATCCCCCACAATTTTCCCCATTACATGAAGGAGTTTATGACTTATAGAATTGGTAAAACGGGCCAGGCTGGTGGGTTGGGCCCATTAGCCCGCCCAAATTAACGAGTTCAGGAGGGAGAAATCCAGCCCATTTAGCCCGTGGGCTGGCCTGCTTTATTTAATTATTTTTTATTTTTTTTCTCAAATACCCTTAATCCCTTATCTCCTTTCCTTTGATGATGTGCATAATTAATTCCCCACACTTTTTATTTGATACTTATTTTCATATTATATTTATTTATTCTACTATTATTAAATTTAAAAGAGATATGTTTATATAGTTTTGTGATGTGAATAAATGAAAAAAAAGGAAAGTA
This sequence comes from Inga laurina, assembly GCA_963855925.1. NCBI lineage: Eukaryota > Viridiplantae > Streptophyta > Magnoliopsida > Fabales > Fabaceae > Inga > Inga laurina. Next base: position 11,750,579 of record OY979702.1, read on the forward strand.
AGAATGAAATTAACTTCATAACACAAATGTATAAAAGAAAAGAAGTGTGATATGAGCGGGTGAAAGAGAAAGAGAGTAAAAATTTTTAAAAAAAGAGTGAATTTTTTTTTAAAAAAATTGGCTGGCTAAACGGGCTCGGGCTGGCAAAAGCCATCCCGCAACCCGCGGGCCAGCTCAAATTACTACCTCTAATGACTTATGACTTTAGTAATGATCTTATAACTTACATTACATAAGAAAATGGGCCTGAAGTCCTTGATGGTCTCTAGGTTTTCCATCTTTGGTATAAGGATAATATTTGTATTGTTTATATCCTTCACCTTTGATGGATTATCCAAAACTAGAGTAAGGAAAACGGGCCGGCTCGACTGTAGGGCCGAGGGCTTAAAAGGGCAGGCCCTGAAAGGCCTCGGGCCAGCCTGTTAAGCCCTTTTATTTATTTATTTTTTACTTGAAAAGGGAAACCGTGTTACCTTTTTGAATTGCCTTATTGAATTCACATGTCACTTTGTTCTCATATTGTATAAAGTATGATTTTTGAGTATGATGTTTTGCCGAATTGAATCATATTGTGTTTTGAGTATGATTTTTGAGTATTATGTTCTGCCTATTTAAAATAAAATCATATTGTATACTATTCTGCCTAATGGAGTATGATTTTTGATGGAGGTTGTGATTATTTGAATACTTAAGCCTACTACTCAAAGTGAAGCACAATCAAATGTCCTTGAAATTGATGATAGTGACGAAGAAGATGAAAATGATAGTCTTCATACTCATGTTGCTTAGAGGTTAGAGTGTTTAGCTTCTTGTCTTCTTATGTTTTGGCTTTTGTGTGAGTTATTTATGGACATGATTTTACCTTTGATTATAAGTTAGTAACTGTGTTTGTTTGTTACATGAGACACGTTGTTTAAATCTTAATGTTGATAACATTTATGTGTTAAATTAAAATTTTAATCATTGTTATTTACTAATTACATCTCTCTGGTGAAAAAAACGCAGGAAATATAGTTAAATATGGTGAAAAGGACTTCCTAGCCTTTGCCCCCATGCTCTCGAGTCAGGCCTTAAAAAACTACAATTTTTCTGACCCTGGGCCTAAAAGGGCCGGTCCTTTTAGGCCCTGGCTGGTCAAGGGCCGGCTCTAATTCCCAACTCTATCCAAAACCTCATGAACTAAATTGCATATAGAGCCTTCTACTAAATTCTAGTAATCTTGATAAAATATGGCATGTAGTCCATTAGGTCCAGGTGCTTTGAAAGCTGCAAGATCAAAAATAGCATACCGAATTTCTTCATTTGTTACATATGCTAGTAGTTGCCTTAACTCAACGTGATTTAGCATAGGAAAATAAGATCTCGTTCTAATCTCTTAAGTAACTCTGTTGCCCATTTTGAAGGGGTCATAGTAATAAGAAACAGTTAAATCCTTGAGGGTACATTGATGAAAAACCCAACTTTCCTCAAAATCCTTGAGAGCCTCAACCCTATTTATTCTCCTTCTTATAGTAGCCGTATTATGGAAAAATTTTCTATTTTTGTCTCCCTATTTTAACTAGTTGCATCTCGATTTCTGGTACCACATCAATTCTTCTTGAGCCAGAACCTTGTTGTACTCCTTCCATAGCTCCTTTTTAGTTTGAACCAGATATTGACTATCACATCTCCCCTGGCTCTTTCCACCCCTTCAATTCTTTTGAGAAGATTTTTCTTTTTTAAACTAACATTTCCCAACTTGTTTTTATTCCATTCCTTGGCTATCCTTAAAAAGTTCGCAATTTTCCCATTCCAACTATACATACCCCAACTCTATCGCACCATTTCTTCAAAACCATCCTCAAGAAACCAAACAGCTTGACACTGGAAAGGTGATTCTTGACGTTAGTTTGTCGGGTCAGGTTTGCTTCTGAGCAAAATTGGTCTGTGATCTGAGCCAAACTTGTTCAAATGATACACTTTAGTTGTGCAGCCGGTTCCAATCAATATTTGTAAAGGCCTAATCAATTCTTTCTTTTAGCAGGTCTCTCTATAATACCCTGAATTTTGAGATATGATGCTAGAGAATAAGCTTGAAATAAGTGGACAGCTAAACCCCAGTTTAGCAGGATCCCAAATGTTGATTAAGGATTTAATGACTCCAAAAGTGGACCATTTTGGAGATTATGATGTGATTTCAGATTTGAATGTGTTGTGAGCAGCGCCGAAACCTTGTATTTAAGCTCAATTATGGATTAACATCTAAATTGGCTTAAATAGAGGGAGGGCGCATAATGTGGTGTGAAGAAAAGATATAATTTGTTTGATGGTGATTTAAGAACAATTACCATAGACATGGGCAAAATGGTAAAGTTACTGACCAATTGGTTAGTTACCAAAGAGGAAACTCCTTGGTAGCTTGAAGATCAATGGTTGAGATTGATTGTTGTGAGATCAAAAGGGGTGGAATCATGTGTGTGTGTGCCTATGTGAGTTAATGGAAGATGGAGCAAGATGGTGACAGACCATTGGATTATGGTCAACTTTTCAACTCTTCCCTCTTTCCTCTCTTCTCTCTTAGGTCAGTTAAGGGGCATGAAGAGCACAAAATCTGATTCTTCTTCATGCTCTCCACTCTCTCTCTCTCTTGTCCTTCATTTTCGGTGAGTTTTGTTACTTATTGGTCTCTATTTCAGTTTAATGACCTATTTCGGATATAATTACGGTAAGGGGTTACATTTTTGGTATCAGAGCTGCAGTTCCTGGCAAGTATAGGAATTTGCTAGGATAGCTCCTTTAGATCTCTACCTTGGTGGTAGAAGATGATTTGTGATAGTGGTTGTGTATACCCATGTGTGTTTTGTTGATTGGATATATGTGATTTGTGGATTATGTGTATGTACTATTGGTTATTCTGAAGTGGCGAATCGCTGTTGAATTGAAAGATATAATGGTTCACCCGAGAATTTGATGTGTAGACCTAAAGGTAGAGGTAATCAGACCCATCATCTGATTAGAGTATTGAGAAAATGACTTCCAAGGTATGTGATATTGAGGTTCTAGGTTTATCAAGACACCAACCTAGATGTTGGGTGAGAAATCATAGGTGGTACAACATCACTAGCCATGTCATACTGGATTTGTGTGTTTATAGGCCATAAGACCTAGGGGACTATGGTACCTTAGGCTAGTAGAGATGTTGAAATTTGTGTCAGAGTTTATGATGCTCTGTGGAAATGAGGGAAATAATTTCTTGGTTCAACTGAGGTTGAGGTTCTAATAATTAAATTGTGGTCCAATGATCAAACTTAATAGTTGAGATGATCCTTAAGAATTTGAAATGACATGGATAGTCTGTGGTATCAGAGTATGGTACTAGATTTGAATTGAAATGTGTATTAGGTATCCTGAGGCTGCTAGTAGTTAATCTAGCATAGAGGAAAAGTTATCTACGAAGGATTCGGATCCAAGAGTGCTACCTACAGAGAGTTATCATCGGAGAGGGCTACCTATGATGACATCTGATCGGAGAGGCTATTTGTGTGTCTATCACCTGCGGCCCATCAGTGTTGACGGTGGGAGGACTGTACCTTTAGGGCTGTGGAATCTGGGGGATGAGACTATGTGAGCCGTAAGGCTATTCCTTCACCTGTGACCCATTGGTGTTGACGGTAGGAGGACCGTGCCTTCTGGGCGGTGAAATACAGGGGATATGTGTGAATTCTTCACCTGTAGCCTATCGATGTTGACGGTAAGAGGACCGCACCTTCGGGGGGATGAAATATGGGGGATGTGATTATGTGAAAGCCACTGTGACGATAAATTTTAGTGTGCAGCCGCCGTAATAACAAACCTTAGAGAGCAGTCACCGTGATGTTGAATCGTAGAGTAGAGTTATGGGAACGTTGGGAGTATGGGCTCTTAATGGTGTATTGGTTATGGCTTCTGGAAGTGAAAATTCAGGCCTATGTATTTGTATAAAAAGGGGGTTTTAGAAGATTCCAGTTTGATTTTGCGGTGTGTTGTGAATAAGCAGGGGTTTGGGCGTGTCCTACCCAGCTTGATAGATAGTGTGAATTGTGATGTGAAAATGTAATGGTGATGAATATACCCCTGGTTCCAGCTTTATGTGATTGTGTATTATGAGTCCATCTCCCCGGTTGGGTCGGATTAGGTTGGTCCAATGGCTGTGCTTGGTAGGCATAGGCTTAGGATGTGACGGATATTTGTGTTTCTTTCACTTACGGCCGTATAGGGTGGTTCCCATGGCGGACCACCATTCCACTGGGGTGGTAGTTTACGGGGGATTGACTATTATGAGCCGTATGGCTATGTGTATACACCACTACACTAATAGTCTCTGAGTCGCTAACAACGGTTCGGGTAAAAGACTGTGTGTTTTCCCGACAGTAAAAGGGGATGAGGGTGGGGTATGACAATTGTGAACAAGCTGGGATCGAAGTGTGGTTGTAGCCGCAGAGCAGAGTTAGTTCAGCTGATAGCAAATTCGACTACATGATCGAGGGTTCTCATTTGTGAGGGCACTACCCTAGCATGGCCAGCCTGGCTAACCACTATGTTGGTTGCACCGGTGTTGACCCCAGGTTGAAAGGCGTGTATAAAATTATTGGTCTCTCTCTTGTCCTCTATTTTCAGTGAGTTTTGTTACTTATTGGTCTCTATTTCAGTTTAATCACGTATTTCGGATATAATTACGGCAGGGGGTTACACTCTCTCCCAAGTATACTTTTCCCTTACAACATTAGTTTCAATTAAATGAGATTGAGAAATACATTCTCCAAACTGCCTTATAGATCTAAAATTTGGACGAGCTCCACCTTTTTTATTATTTGCATAAATACACGCTTTGAAATCACCCATAACAACCTATGGCCCATTAACTTTCTGACTTATGTCAACAAGCTCACTCCATAGATTACGTCTAAGGATACAATTTGGTTCTGCATAAATGCTGGATAATAAAAAGGTCTCCAGGTTATTTATAGGTATCACTTTAAGATGAATGGCTTGGGTAGAAGAGGCCACATAGTGAACGGTAACATCCTCGACATTCCATAGCACCCAAATTCCTCCCGCATAACTCGTAGCTTCCAATCTCAACAAGTATTAAAACCCATGTTTTGAATAATTTTGTCTACCCTGTTGCCGCTGATTCTAGTCTCACTAAGAATAAGAATTTTAATACTTCTTCCATGAATCACATCTTTCAATCCTCTAGGAAAAGTTTTTGAGGCTGCGCCCCTACAATTCCAAGATAGGATATTCATAATTAAAATAAACTAAAAGAGAAGGAGCACATAACCTGGGAATTATTATCTTGAATTAGATAGTTCTATGGCTTCATTAGCTCCCTGTATCTCTTCCTGGACTTCATCTTGAGTTTCGAACCACATATCGTTTTGATCTATCAATTGATTATTTAGTTGTGATCCAATATACACCACCACAGAGTCTAGAGGTTCAGGAGGGTCAAGAAGTTGATTTGTTTAAATTTATTGCTGTTCTTGAGTACCCTGTGAAATTATAAAGTTAGTTGCTCCATTTCCTTCCTCAAAAGTGGTTACGTCACGTCCTTTCTCAATCTTCCGAATAAAATCTGCCTATCTATTTTGTTCCATTGCTTGATTATAAACTTGCGACCCACCTTGTATAATTGAACCAAAAACTAGACTATGTGCTTGTCCCACTAGTTTCCTTTTGATACTTGTAGACAACAATTTAGCCTTTGAAACTGATCCACAATTGATGCTCAGCTTTGTATTTTTTTCGGAGCTCTTTGAGCTATTTAACTCTGGTTCATATTGACCACCATTCACTTTAGTCTCTAGCATTCCCTCAACTTGCGTCATTTCCTCATCAGGCTTAGTATTCAACTATTCACCTTTATCAGTTACTTTTGTCTTGGCTACAGGCGCTTTCATAAGATTAGTGATATGATTTGTTTGCAACGCCTTCTTCAATTGAGAGGATTCAGTCACCTCTCTCTTTCTCCACTGTGTACTTGATACCTTTTTTGACCTAGGATTTATTTTATCTTTTGAAGGGATATCCAAATTCATATCTCTCAGAATCCCAAAACGAGACCCAGCGGCTATTTCTTCTTGTTCCCCCATTGATCGAACATTACCTGCCACCTTTGGTAGTTGTTTCTTTTCAGTCTTTGGTTTTTGTGTATGGTGCCTCCCAGTTGATGTAACATTCATCCATGCTCCATACTCTTCCTCCACCGGAATATCATGTACCCTCATAATTGTCTATTTTTTGACCTTCAATCGATTGGCCTCCCTCGGATCATTTTGCAAGGATCCTTGATCTGTAGCATGTGTTTGGTTCTATGATCTTTGTGGGCACATCTCCTGAGTATGTCCATATAAACCACAAGAAAAACATATTGTATCAAGGACTTTGTATTCCACTGGATATACATGATTCTAAAGAGAAAATCTAGATTGAAGTTGCTTATTCAAATCTACTTCAACGCTTACTCTAGCAAACTTCCCTCTTTCCACCACATGTTGACAGTTCTCTTTTTGTGTTAAGTATTCATATCAACCTTAATGAGAGCTCTTCCATTAAGATTGTCTATCTCCATAATACATTCTTCCGAGTAGAAGTGCATAGGAAGGGTGGGAATTCTTACCCAAATTGCAACCTTGCGAACCTTATTGCAATGTGGGTTAAAATTTGGACTCCATCGCTGAACAGCCAGGTAGTATCCTTGAATAAGCCAAGGTCCATCAAACAAAAGTTTATTGCATAGGCCTTCTTCTGTTGTTCTAAAAATAAAATAGTTATTGGGAAGATCAATAAGCTCAAAATTATCAGGCCGTAATAATCATTTGATTCTATCTTTTATCATAACAAGGTTGGTCTTCTTGCCTAAAACTGTTAAAATAAGAGCATCCTTGGCTCTTTTAATCTTTCGTCTGAAACATTTAACTTTGGGATCATTCCTATCATCTTTTTCTGTTCTTCAGTTACCTCCGGTGCCGTCTCCTCTTCTTCTCTTAACCATTCTTTTAAAAACAATTATTTCAAACGAATTTTTATTTAACTTTTTTCTCAAAAATGATTTTTTAAAAACAATCATCCAAGAAGCTTATTTATTTTCTTCTCCAAAACTTATTCTAAAAACCTTTTTTTTTTTTTGTAAAAAATTTCTAAGAAAAAAATGGAATCAAGCAAGGCCATAAGTTTTACTAAGTTAAATATCCCACTAAGTAATGAAGATATTCATATGACAATACCTTTAATTATGGTCTATGGAGTTAAAAGTTTTATAATTGAATTTGGTGATGATGATGGCATTATTATGTACATAGATCTGAAGCATGTCATCATTTCTAAAGAATAAATTTTTGTTCTTACCATTAATGAGTCCTCTTAAAATTTCATTTAACAAACAAATCTCCTACTGCATTATGAGAAATACTTACATACTCCAGGAGCGTCACCTCATTTGTACTCTGACTAATTAAAATATAACAACTAATCTTATTTTAATTCTACATGGCAGATGATTTTTAAAAAAAACAACAACTCATGGGAGGGAATTGCGTCTTTTGTTTTTCTAAATTATAAAGTTTATGTTTTTCAAAATTATAAAATTTGAATTTCTTCAGATGACTTATTTGCCATATAGAATTAAAATAAGATGAATTGTTATATTTTAATTAGTCAAAGTATAAATGAGGTGGCATTCCGGGAATATGTAAGTATTTCTCATGCATTATATGATTTAGTTAACTTTAAGAGCATCCTTTTGATTTAGTATTATTTTTTATTTAATTAAAGCCAATTTGACTACAATTAAATTACTATCATTCAATGTTATTAAATGAATGCTTTTATTTGACTAATAACATTTTTTTTTTTTTTTGCCAAGATTTGACTAATAACATTAGTTCCTACTTCCTAAGGAGATTGAAAAATAGCATATGAAACAAAAGCAAGTGTGAAAAGTGTGTTGTCATATATATATATATATATATAATTTATATCTCTGGGTTTGACCATTTGTGAAATTTCAAGTGTGAATATATAAAATTATAAAAAAATTATGAATATATATATAATTGAAGGTAATAAATGGCCACGTTGTCATTCAAGAATTTCCATTTTCTGTTGGCCCCATTTCGTCTCACACCTTTTTATTCCCAAAGTGTAACCCATTACCTTTTTATAATATTATTGTAAGAAATATATATATATGCAACATTTTATGTATATCATTCCATGTGCTATATCTTTGGACACTTGAGAAACAGCTGTGCGAATAGTATAAAGTAGATAGTGTTGTTTATATATGTTTTGGTGAATTATTACTAGTGATAGATGGCACAAAGTAACTGTCATATAATAAGAAAGGACGAAAATCTCTGCATAATGATAAGTTGGATGTCGTGGAGGGCACATGAGCATGTGTGAGATTTTTCACACTTTGAGGTGGAACAACAGAAAAAGTAATATAACATATAGTATCATTATTATAAATATATATATATGAACTGCTATGCAAACTAACAATTTCTTTTTGAATTGTGTACTAATAACTAGGCAGGTTAGAAATTCTGTGATTTTTGACAGGATAGTGTTTATATTAGTCATTGAATTGTAAATTACGTGAAAGTTAATAGAAAACACTTGTTAGTAAGAAAAAATAGGATACTCTTGCAAATAAGTAGATACATTAATGTCACGGCAGATACTCTTACGAAAAGGGCTCTAGACAAAGCCATTGGGCTGTAAATCTTCAGGCCGTAGTTGCTGAGATGGAGATTTTAGCTTTTGATGCCGGCTCCTAGTTTTTCCATTATTTAGATTTGTCTTTATTTCCGGTGTGTCAAAAAGAAAAAGAAAAAATAGGTATACACTAATGTTAGGTAGAATATTAATTAACGCGCGTCTTCTTCTTCTTCTTTTCTTCTTTTTTCTATGATAACATCTTCTAAATTGCTTTATTATATCTGGCAGAAATAATTTTTTTTGCTTTTTTTTATAGGGGTATTATGTAACATCCCAAATTTTATTCATCAAAAATATATTGTAATTATTTGAATAATTCAATGAAATGGTGAATATTTAATGCCAAATGAATTAAATATTGAAAATTGAAAGTTGAATAGTGTTTTCAGTGAAATCGCCTGCGAGGCAGTGAGATTGTCATATAGTTTTGGAAGACCAAATGATGACCAAAAATTATAAAATTTTATAAGGTGAAAGTAGACATCCTAAGCTTTAATTTGATAGGTCATATGACTCAATTGAAGCTATGTACATAAATATATGAATTTTTGAAGTTAATCCAGAAAATCTGGAAAGTTTCTGGAGAGCGGTCAAAGATTGAAAATCTGGGAATAATATGATCATACCCAGTAAAATTACATATTTTTTCCTTGAAACTAGACTCAATGAGGGTTCCATAGGCTTTGGAATCGCCTCGAAACGATGTCTACAAAATTAGTTATGATTTTTCAAAGTTAAGGCAGAAAATCTGCCAGAATTGGCATTATTCCGAAAATTTAAGAAATAAAGTAATATTCCTTTTTCTCTTAATTATTTTAGAAATTAAGGGATGAAGGAGGAGAAGACAAGTGTCAATATCCAATGAGACCAAGTGTCAACACCACATGAAAGATGATGGAGATAATTGTTGTGTCATAAGTCCTTACTTATGTCATAAGGTTAGGTAGCCAACTTTTGCACCAATTGACTTGAGTAAATGGAAGGAACACTTGATTTAGTTGGAGCATAAGAGGGAGCACATTTTTGGCTAACCAAGGGAGAAGGAAATGATAATTAAGGTTGAGTGTACACAAAAGGGAAGCATGGCAAGGTTGAGTGCACACAAAAGGGAAGTATGGTGCAAGCATGGAGGCAAGTATGGTGGTTGACATGTGTCACCATAACAACCTTAGATGAGATCAATGGTTTGGAATCAAGGGAGCATTTTTATGAAGGCTTTCTCTTCCCTTCCCTTCATGCATTTTCATCCAACATAGAGAGGGAGAGAGTTTGGAGAAACTTTGAAGAGTTAGAGGGAAGAGGAAGAAGAAATCTTAAGGTAAGAGTTGATTCTTAAGCTTTCCTTATAACATTTCCCCTAGATCCTTCTCTAAACCATGTTTTTTCATGAATCTATGATCTTGAAGACTCATTCTTAGCTCAAGGAGAAGAGAGAGAGGACATCCTAGAGAGAGAAACACCAATGATCAAGAGGTAATCTCCAAAATCTCAACTTCTTTGTGTATTGAAGTTGTTGTTGGTGATTGTTGTTTGGTTTATGTGATTTTTGGTTAAGTTGTAAAATTGGAAAAGCCATAATCCTAAGGGGTTATGCTGTCCAAAATCCTTTAAATCATGATTATGAAGTGTTTAAATGAGTTAATCAAGGATTAGAAGTGGAAAAGTATAAGTTTTGGAAGCTAAAATACAAAACTCCATTTTTCCAATTTTTGACCAATATTTCGGCCAGCACAGATCTGAGGGAAGGAGTTGGATTTTCATAAAATAAATGGTTCCATTGGATTCAGTGGGCAAAAATAGGTGGGGTTACAGTTGGGCACTTTTTCGGTAGAGGCCGAAAATGCATAATTACGAAAACGCCACTGAAATCCCTAAATAGGGTCTGTCAAGGGTATTTTCGTAATTTGACCGTGAATTTGGCGATTTCGAGCCCGGAAATGGATTCCTTGGGCGAAAATAAGTTAGAATATCCTTAGTCAAAATTTTGGGAAAGCGTGCCATCGGGCCGGGCCGGGTTCCCGGGGGCATTTTTGTAAATTTTCACCATAGACTAATATAACCACAATAAACACTATGAAATAGTCTAAAATGATACTTGGATAGGTTATGACCTATTTCTGGTACATTTAATATTTTAGGACCGAGTCAGACACCGGGACAACACGCTTTCGAGACACAATTAAATTGGGGATATTAAAGCTTTGAGGTAGGGACATTATCCTTCATACACTATGCCATAAGTTATGTGATTGTGTGAATGCCATTGTTTTGTAAATACACTTTATTAATAACATGATTTGCCTAGAGAGAGGCTGTTAGTGCCAGAGGTGCACTTACACTGGGAGTTGGCAGAAGTCCAACCGGTGTAGATTGTGGGGCTGGGCCCTACTCATGTATACATGATGACGATGATGTGTTTATATTGTTCATTAATTTGTGCATACCTTGGCGCATGACATATTTACTTTTCGCATTTTCTATGAATGATATTATGTCTCTACGGGGATTCTTTGGAATCTCACCCTATTTTTAAACAAATACCTCAGCGGGTACCAGTGGGCCAAAGGGCAAAGACATTGACGTCGGGAAGTGAGCAGCACGTGTCTCGAGGCGGGGTCAAGAACGTGGGCATAATTAGTCTATTTTGTGATATTTTGGTGAAATTTGTAAATATTAAAACTTCCGCTGTATTTTCCGTTTCCGTCGACGAACAATATCAGATTTGTAAACTAACGACGTTGGGATCGTAAACGAATATTTTTATCAGTATAATTATACTTTTCTGTATGCCTATTGAATTCCGTCGTTATTACTTTTTGATTATCGAAATGGAAACGGGTGTTGACATATTAAGTATGGATCTTTTGAGATAATTTTAATTAAAGAGATACATATAATTATTTCATGTCTCTCAAAAAAAAATATCCCCATTTTTAACCTCAAACGTTAAAAAAATAAAAATAAAAGGAAGGCTCATGGCATCACTTACTGTCGTAGAAGTATTCAGCGAATCATATTTAATGGGAGCACTATTTTTAGTTATTCTCTTCGGTCCTTAATATAAGATAAATTTGACTTTTTTTGAGAAATTAAGGAATCTGATTAAATTACTTTACAATATTTATATTTGTCATTTTTTCTAGAAACTATTTTGCCTAATTTATAAACTGATAATTAATCTAAAAATGCACAATATTTGATATGATTAAGTAACTTATTTAGCTTCCTTAATTTCTCTAAAAAAATTAATTATGTCTTATATTTAAGATCGGATATAATATTTATTTATGTTTGTGTGTGTTGTTATTATGTGGTTGCTTGAAGAGATCGAGAAGTCATAGATTGGCTATGGAGTTGAGTAAAAAGATAGTACGAGTATATCAATTGAAAGATCCAAAAACGTATTATCTTAAAGGTTTTGGATTAAAATATTGTATTAAGCCCACCTTCAAGTGTTAAATTCCTCAACAAATGATAGGAGTTAGAATATTAGAGCTTAAGTTTTGTATGAAGATATTATATCTAGTTAAATAATATAGTTATTAACCCTATGATAGTTGATAGATGAATTTTTATTATCATAATAGAGTAACTAAGTTTAGTCCTCTCTTATAAACAATGAAATAGCTTTTATTTGTCTTCATCCAACAGCCGATTTGTACAAGTAAATTAAACATGTTTTCCATGCATGTCATATTGTTTGAAGAATTCCTTTTAAATAATATCACCTACTATATATGTGTATATAATTCTATGAGTATTTTATAATATTAATTAAAAATAAGTTTATTCAAAATATCAGCATAAAAAGGGTATATAAAAGAGGAACCTTTTGATTTGATCAATTGCTTTAGGGCAATTAATATATAACATATCAGAATGAAATATAAAACTTTTTACAACAGCCATATTAACATTGCAATTTAATTATTTCGTACTTTTGCAAAAAATACTGAAAATAACTTATAAAAATAAATGGAACACACACACACACACTCTCTCTCTCTCTCTCTCTCTCTCTATATATATATATATATACAGATATAAAAGTTGGTATACTCTATAAAATAATAATGGAATAATGCAAGTAATCAAAAGTCACAGTTAAAAGGGATTGCATGTAGCCAGTAGGGTCGCTTATTGCATCAATTAATCCCTTTTATTAATTTCGCCGGCCAGCAAGAAGCCACGCATGTGCCTCGTCAGGTTCTGCAATCGGCACGCATATTTATATACATTTAATTTTATATTTATATTTATATTTGAATATGCATATATCTAGGAGACTAAAATGTATACATATTCCGGGCAGCCAAATTTGACCCACTATTTGGGGGATGTACCAACAGTTAATCTTTATAAATAACCACAGAGAGTATTAGATTAGAGACTACTTTTAAGTCCTATATGTAAATATGTAAGGCTTAATTTAGAATTTTGTTTTTGTTCTAAATATAATTTTTAGAATTGTGTTTTTGTTCTAAAGATAATTTTTTGTACTTCTCATTTAATATTTTTTTTTACAAATTACTTTTATGAATTTTACAGTTTGTTTTTTTGTCTCTCACATTTAATACCCTCATTAAAATATACTTGTTTACTTATTTCAGGGATAGTGACACACATTTTGTACGTAATAATGATAAATAATCAATTTAATTTCAATAATCTTAATGAATAATTAGTTAATTGATCATGAAGAGAAAGAGAGCAAGAAGGGAGCATACATGAAATACTATCTCCCATATAAAACATAAATCACCTTCAACTAAATTAACGTACGGAGCTAAGGAAGGACATAGTGAACTCATTAAATATATTTTAAATTAAAAAATTTCAACTTTACCCATATAATGAAATTTGAAGGAGAGGGAAAAAAATATGAGGAGCTAACATTTCAACGTTAATTATATAAGGGCAAAAATGGTAAATAGATATTAATCATTGTCCAAATAACTTATATTATGCATTAAGGAATTTTTTTTTTGAGAGAAGACTTATATTTTAGACAAAAAGAGAAATAAGAAGCACATGACTTGATAAAATGCTTCTCCTTTGGGTCATCTCACATGAATGCATCTCAAATGAGTTAAATGACCCCACCTATTATTGCCAGATTGCCTTCCATCGTGTCATTAATTGAAGTTGCTTAATAGGGCAATTAGCTATGTTTCTTGATCATGGATATTGTTGTGGAATTCGTGAGTTGGCTCATTGAGTTTTATGTTTTTACATTTTTTAATTTATAAAATTATATTAACTCATCCTTATAATTTTGAAAGTTGCAAACTGATTGGTTGAACTACTTATGAATTCACCTTATTAAGTTTATCGTTTTTAAGTTTCTAGCTTATGAAATTATATCAATTTTTCTTAAATTATTGCTAACCTTTTGGAAACAATTATGTTCAGTTACTTCATATGTGAACTTCGTAGAATTTTTTTTTTTTTTTTTATAAATTTGGGTATGATAAATCATGAATGCTGATAAATTTAATTTCATTATTTAGATGTTATATTCTAAACCAACTTGTTATCATTTTTCAATGGGTAAAGGTGCAAATATAATAATAATGTTTTGCACTTTGAACATCCAACAGAATAAACATTTGATGAGTGCAAATGTGGTGGTAAACAATTTTTTAGGGAGTAAAATTGAGAATGCGGTTAAGTTGCCATTATGTTTGTCACTTTTCTCTCAAGTGCCATGGTACAACAGCAAGAGTGTCACGGCACTATACTATAGTTTTCATTACTTTTCATAACTGGTCTAAATAAAACGCAGATCTTGTTATTTATTTGTTTGCTTGTTGGTATATTTACATTACTAGAAAAAAAGCCTTTAAAACCGTCACATCTAGACCTCTATAGGCAGAGACGATTTAAAAATTATGACCGATAGTATTTTTATAAATATTGATACAAACAACGTTGATCGAGAGAGGAGACCCCATTAAAATTTCAAACCATCTTGACATCAAAATTAAAATTTTCATATATTTAATACTTATCGAGACCGCATTAACGACATTATTTGTATCAATATTTATAAAAATACCACTGGTCATAGTTTTTAAATTGTCTCCGCCTATAGAGGTCTAGATGTGACCGTTTTAAAAATCTGTTTTCTAGTAGTGTAAATATGCCAACAAGCAAACAAACAAATAATAAGATCTATATTTTATTAAGACCAGTTATAAAAAGTGGGGGAAATGGTAGTATAGTGCCATGGCACTCTTGCTATTATGCTGTGACACTTGAGAGAAAAGTGACAGATTTAACATCGTTCTCAATTTTACACCCTGAAAAATTATTTATAACCACGTTTACACCCATCAAATGTTAATTATATTGGATATTCAAAGTGCAAAATATTATTACTGTTTTTACACCAAACCCTTTTTTTATTTTTTAATTATTGGATAATATATTTAATAGTTGAGTTTGATCTAAGTTTACGTCACTCTTAGTAGTTGAGTTTGATCATATTAATCATTGGCAATTTAAAAAGTAACAACTTTGACACCACCTGTTGTTGCAGTTTAAAATACTATCACCGACGTATCTATTTATCTAAGTTTTTCAAATGCAAATAAGTAACCATATCTGGCACTGAATATATATGCATATATGTGTGTTTATACAAATCTTTAGAATAAACCCACTTTTTTGTAACCAAAAGTTTATATGAGTTGGGTTTTGGGGCTAATCAGGGTTAGAACTTCCGAGCTTAAAGTGTGGTTAAAAAAATACTTACAAATCGTCCACCAACAATACCTTACATTAGCAACAAATTTAAACCCACCACTTGATGTAGATCGTTCCTTAAGTTATGTTTGGTTTCCTAAAATAAAATCTACAATTAATTATGGCCTTTATATATTAATACTCCTTCACAAGCCTCTTTAAAAAAAATTATTGAAAATGACTTTCATCCCTAAAACTTTATAAAGGCCGTGAGGATTATTTCTTAGGGAAAATCCCATATAAAGCTACTTAAAATAGGAAAATTTTAAATAAGGTTGGTAAATTTAACAAATCCTTAATTAAGTTATTAATCTAATTTAGGATTTTAAAATATGGGTAAAATAACTTTAATGACATCCCCTTTCTTCTCTCCCCTCTTAAAAAGAATTTTATTGCTATATGACTTTATTGCTTTATATATATCAACATTAATATATAATCAAATAAAATATAACTTTTCTAAATCAAAGGAATTTTTTATGCTCTAAAAGGATCATAAAAAATAATTCAAGAAAAAAAAAAGAACCATGATACATACCAACTAAAAATCATTTAATTGATATTAAAAATCTATCAAAAAATTGATTTTTTCAACCAAAAATCATTGAATTAATATCAAAGATAAAAAAAATAAAAAAATTTTAGTTTTCTTATAAAAATAATGTAGTTATTTTTTTCAAGTGAGGCAAAAGAAAAAGGAAAGGATAATACTCTCTAACTTCAATTTGCAAAAATCAATTGAAATAAAAAGTTAAAAACTACTTTTACCAACATTAATCTAAACAAACTCTAAATAATTTTCCGTAATGCATAAATGTGAATTTATTGAAAATAATTTAGTTAATATTTCACTTTTTTAGTATAGATTATTAATATGAATTATTCGTTTCTATTAGAAATATGAGAAATTTTGATATACTTCTAAGGATATTTTAGATAAAAATATTAAATGCACTTAAAATTTCATAAAATGCTTATTGAAATATAGAAATTTCCAAGAAAACTTTATATATGAAATAAATATAGTAAAATTTATAATTAATATATTTATTTAATTTTTTTTATTGTGACATATATATTCCTTTTTTTAAAAAAAAATTTGTCCGTGTTAATAAAATGAACTCCTTGCTTAAAAATATTATAAGCTTTTGTTCTTACAATGATAATTAATATATTTAAACTATAGATAAATCATATTTTATTTTATTAAATATTAATGTTGATATATATATGGATAGAAAAACATAAGTTACAAAATAATGAAACTTTTTAGAGAGGAGAGAGGAGAGGACATTAAAGTTATTTTACTCACATTTTGAAATCCTAAATTAGGTTGATGACTCAGTTAGTGATTTATTAAATTTACCAACCTGATTTGAAATTGTCCTATTTTAAATAGCTTTATATGGAATTTTCTCTTATTTCTTTGGACACCAAATCATTGTTAGTTTCATTCACATTAATATTTTTTACGAACAACTCCCGTATCTGCACACTCGACAAAGGCATAACCAAGTTTTGCATATAATGACTTATATATCATTAAAGTATCCAACCAATTGATAAAAGAGGATCTACTTATAGGAGTAACGAAAAGTGGGCATAAATTCTGTTAATGGTCTCTAGACAGCGAAAGGAATAATAGGGTATATGATTTCCAGGGAAGTAATCATAGTACCAAAGGAAGCTTTCAAATTGAAAAAACAAAAAGTTGACAGAAACTCAAAAGCAAGGCAAATAGGAAAAAGCAAGTAAACGAGTAGGGAAGATCAAATTAAAGTGTAAAGCAAGATCCCATAATTGCGCTCTCCTTTTTAATTTTTTTACGGATTTTTTTTTCCTTCATTTTGTTACAAAACTGCCTTTGCTTAACATTTACTTTACGATAATTAATTCAATATACAAACGTAAACCAATACAAACACCTTGTAACATTACGTATATTTCAAAGGTTTTCCTTTGTGAAAACCAAAACGGCAATATCTTTTCATGCATAGATCCGAAATTGAATGCGCTTTTTAATGTTACTTCTATACTTTTATATATATATATATATATATATATAAAATATTACGCATTCATCAGTAAGTTTGGGTGTTTTGACAGACATGGTAGAAAGATTTTGGGACATGAGAAGAGTAAAATGTCTTGTCCAACACATATACTTTAAATGTTTCTTTATGACTTTCTCATGTGTTTATAAATTAATAGGATAATGCTTAAATATTAATCACTTGTTATCATCAGATTTTTAGATATTCGTATAGTCAACCTAGCGATATAAATATACCGTTTATAATAATTAACTTATAATTATTTTATAACTACTCATTCTAAACAACAATTTTTGTATTTCTAAATCTATATTAATTAATTTAGATCGAACAAACCTGAGAAATAATTAATTATTCAGGAACCATACATTATACTATAGCCAGTTAGCTCCAGCAGGAGTAACTCACAGAACTCTTATTTAAATACGACAGATAGAGTGATTCATTGACTCATGCACTTTTTGGTCAATTATCATACATTTTATAAAGAGCTCAACTTTAAAAAACCAATTTTTTTTTCTTTCATCAATCTTTCGTAGGCATATATATTTTAAGTGATTTTTCAGTGCAATATACAAAAATTTGAAGTATTTTAACAGAGTAAGAGTTCGACCCTCAAGAGGTGATGGTATTCAGTCAAGAAGCAATTACTATTAACTCTTTAAATTTGTATCATTTTTTTTTTTTAATTTGCAAGGAATGTTCTTAAAATGAATACAGACAATCGTGTTACGAACATATCGATAAATGAATTATCTCAATAGTGCGAAAGTAAAAATATTTCCAAATTAAACTTTAGCTAAACATTATTGAGCTTCTTAACTTAAATCAACAAACGTTGGTAGAGAACTGTTAATGCAAACACTTATAAACTACTCTCCTGGCCTTAATATTGCGCAGAGAAAGTATTTGTTTTTTAAAGTAAAAATATTTCCAAAACTTTAGTTAAACATTATTGAGAGCTTCTTAACTCAAGTCAGCAAAGGTTGTTAGAGAACTGTTGATGTAAACGCTTAGAGATTACTTTTATTTTTTTGTGTGTTGAACATCTAGTATTCTGAACCTACCTTATTTTAACTTGAAAAATTTATCAGAGGTCCAAACTAATCCGATTGAGTCAGGTAGGATTACAAGGATCACAAAGCTTTTAACTCTCTCTCAACTCTCAATGTCAGTTTGAACCTGCTGTGAGCATGTGGGCGAGAAAATGTTCCTTTGAACCAGCATTATGCCACTCGAACATTGATAAGGGAGGCAAGGCTCTACCACCAAGTTGTCTCATTAAATTTATTAATGAATGTATAATTTTACTTATAACTTATTATTCGACAAGTGAGTATTTTTAAAAACTTCTTAGTAACTAAACAAGCGTAAAGTTGAAAAGTTATTAACTTTTAAGATAGAATAAATGATGTTTAAGTATTTTCTTAACTACGATAAAACATGTTAGAAATAATGTGACGGGATGAGTAGAAAACTAAATACTCCTAACTAAGAAATTGAGAAAAACAGAAGGGGCTTTATGGAAGAAAAGGGAGAAACATAATGGAAAGGATGTTTGAAGGAAGAGAAGGATTTGGTGGTGGAGCCTACGGCGGAGACCCTATAATGGAGGGACATTGGACTTTAATGAAACCCTAATACAGCCTGGAAAGTCCTAGTGGACGGCCATTTTATTACTCTCTCTCTCTCTCCTTTGCCCTTCACGGGATGGTAACACCACCATTTCTTACCACTATTAGGCCTTGGGATTCATGAAAGAAAAAGACTTCTTTTTGGGCATGCATGACTTTTGACACTTTAATTCTCTCTTATATGGATTCCAGAAAATTCTTTAGATAATACTGAACACCATATACATAATTAGTAATTACTTCTTGTGGTCCTATTTATAAACAACTTTTTCTTTGATTGCGTAAAACGAACTGATAGTTAAAAACAATAAGTATATTAAAAATGTCATATTTTTTCTATATATGCCCCTATTTATGAAAAGAGTATAGGAGAGAGAATAGATAAAAGGTATGAGAGATAATGAGTATAAGATATGAGAGAAAATGAGTATTTAATAAGGGTAAAATAAGAAAAAGAAGCTTACATTTTCAGACAAAAAATGAAAGTCGCTTATAAAAGGGACTAGCCCTATGAGAGAGAAAGTTACTTATAAATAGGATCAGAGGGAGTAATTAATACAAAGCATTAAGTCTTTCTATGGAAAATGAAAGGGGTTTTTGGATTTGATGTGTTACAAATAATAGAGGGATGATTCAGAGGCCTTTCAGTTAGAAATTTAGGCTAAACTATATGTAGTTGCGCTTTGTCGTCCTTTTAGTTTAAACTACAATGATTAGTTATTATAGCTAATACTCATTTCTCGTCATAATTTGACTCCATAACTAACTTATCTCTAATTTATAGGTGTCATTTAAATTCCAATATCTTTATGTTAAGATTGATTTTGTTGTTTTATATCCTAGACACTTTAAGCTAAGTTAATTATTCATGTGATAACCGTCATTGTTAAAAACATGTTTATTTTATTAATTATGTTAAAACTGTGCTAAGCTTTCATTTTTTTTCATGAAAACGAAACTTCACATTAAAGAAACAAGTCACAACAAATAAAATTATGGATTATAAGGAGAAAACATAACAACAGACTGTAAAGAAACCAAGTAAAGCAATGATAATACCTAAAAAAGAAAAAAAAAAAAAAAGTAGACACAAAAACTAAAGCAAAACATGAGTAGCCTAAATTCGAAGGTCCTGAAATCCAGACCGGTCATTGATCCAGTCAGGGTATTAGGTTAAGGGTCAGTGGGTCATATCAGAGTCAAACAGTGGTTAACCCGGGCCTAGACCAGTGAGGAAGAAGATTTTAGAGCTATTTATATGAAATTCTGCATAAAATAATTTTTTTTAAAAAAAAAAGAAAAACCAGTCAAACCATGAATAAACCGATTGAACTGGGATTACCTACTAGATTGGAACAGTCAGACCACCGATTGACCAGTTTCTGACTTGGACCGACCTGTCCGGTCCGATTTTCAGAACTCTGCTAAGTTCTTTAGCAGTTGCCATATATAGCACTACCCATTGTATGGGAACCAAAAGATTGTAGCTTCATACTGTGCTAAGCACTCTTATATGTGGACATGCATGTTATTTGATTTTTTAAAATGAAAATGAAAACGACATGCAAATACTAGTGCAAAATACTAATTTAGCTACATGATTTTACATCAGTTACTTAAAGAACCGAAGTGATAATTCATGTGACATAATTTTGCTTTTGTTTTACGTGTAACTGACGCCATAATGTACAATATGACATCAGTTACTTGAAGAATAGAAGTGATAATTCATGTGACATACATTCGCTTCTGTTTTAAGTGTAACTGACGTCGTAATATACAATATGACATTAGTTGTATAGTCAACTGATGTCGTAATTAAGATGCTATAGTAATAATAATTATGGGATTAGTTTATTGAGCACCGTACCATAAGCCATAATTAATATAAAGTTTTGAAATTTACTTATGAAATAAATAAATTTAAAATATAACATGTCATAATTGTAATTAAATACTATAAATAATTTTTTCCAAAATATAATTATATTCACTAGTACAAAATACTAATTTAACTACACGATTTTGTATTAGTTACTTGAAGAATAGAAATGATAATTCATATAACATAATTTCGCTTCTGTTTTACATGTAACTGACGCTATAAGGTACAATATGGCATCAGTTACTTAAAGAACGGAATTGATAATTCATGTGACATAAGTTTGCTTCTGTTTGAAGTGTAACTGACGCAGTAATGTACAATATGGCATCGGTTCTATATTCAACTGATACCGTAATTAAGATGCTATAACAATAATAATTATGGAATCAGTTTAGTAAGCACCAGAAGCCATAATTCATATAAAGTTTTGGAATTTAATTGTGAAATAGACAAATTTGAAATATAACATGTCATAACCATAATTAAATATTGTAAATAAATTTTAAAAAATATTTTTTTCCCAAAATATAATTATATTATAGTTATATTTTAAATTAATTTTTTTAAGTGGGTTATTTATAGCTTAGGACCATCTGATAGAAATTAGTGAACTTCTTTTAACTACTTAACTATACCTAGTTAATTATTAAAAAAATGGATGATCAATTTATGGGTGGAACTTGACCCATAATTTATAATTTATTTATCGAGCTTACTTATAGCATCGGGTCCTATAGGAAACTAAGACCTTAATTATAACCCATATGACTCTAAGGAAGTCTTAAAAATATATTAACTATTTTCTTTCTAAAGAAAAGGAAATATTGCGTTGATTCCCACTCCACCTGACGCCCTAATGCCTTCAACAAAAACCTCCACTACTCTGCTAACTTCATAGCTTCTTTATGAATTTCGCTCTAGCTCTGCTAACTTTGCAACTTCCCTTCATTACTGTTGACGTAGCAGCTTCCAGATAGAGCACTACAAAAAAACACTCAATTTCCGACAGAATTTGCTACGGAATTTTTTCTATGGCAAATTCTGTGGAAAATCCGTCAGAAATTCCATTGGAAATTTTTTTTGCGAAATTTTTCCGTAGCTAAATTTGTCACGGAATTAACCACAAAAAAGTTTTATGGCTAAATTAGCCACGGAATTACGTCGCAAATTTTGTGAAAAATTTTTTTGTCACGGTGCCATGGAACTTTTTCGTGGCACATTCCGTCGCAAAATTTTAAAATTTATAAAATTTAATATTAAAAATAATATTATAAAATTAATTATTAAATAATTTTAATTAAAAATAAAATATTATTATTAATGAATATATTATTATTATTTATTGATACTATATTTAAAACCTTTGGCTAAAATAATATTTTTAATATTATTATATTAGTTATTATTTAATTTTATTTAAAAATAAATTTATAGTTATTAATATTATATTTATCATTTTATATTAAAAATAATATTTATAATATTACATTATTTTTTATTAATTAATTTAAATTAAAAATATATTTAAATTTAGATAATTGATTAAAATATAGTTATAAAAATATTGATTAAATATTTTAAATTTATTGAATTTGAAATTAATTAATCATAAATATATAAATATTTTTTTGGAATTTTTATTTATTTTACTTTATTTTTAATAATATTATATATATTATTAATTTTATATTATGATAATATTATATATATAACATTATGTAATAAAATAACGCAGGTTCATCTTGGCGCAACTGGCAAAGGCTCAAGCGTGAAGGCACCGGAGCATGAGGTCGCGGGTTTGAACAGGAAAGGAGGCATTTTCAAGATTTAAGAGGCGCAGACACGTGGCAACTCTCGAAGGTGACACTTGGCGCACTGCGGGAGGGTGGACGGTCTCCTACGGACGTGACATGTGGTATTTGAAAATTTAAAATAAAAAAATATCCATTAGATTTGAAAATTCATTTGTCACATATCTATTATGGCGTCTGTTTAGTTACAATGCGTATGTCTTAAGCAACTGACTTCATAATATATTCATTTACGGCGACATATTTTAAGCAAGTGACGCCATAATATATATTTTTCGCTTAGGCTAATTCCGCTACACCCTAAATACTGTAGCGAAATACGAAAACTATGTCTTATATTTAAACTAAAATCAACTCCTCAAATATGTCTTATACTATCTCTAGTTCTAAATATAAGACCTAATTGACTTTTTTGGGGATTAAAGAAGCTAATAAATTACTTTGAATTATTTATATTTATCATATTTTCTCAAATTAATTTGTATGACTTATAACCTGATATATAAGTTAATCATACAGAACATATAATATAATTAAACAACTTATTTAACTTTCTTAATCTTAAAAAAAAAAAAGTCAATTATATATGATATTTAGGAGCGAAGGTAATATTAAGGACCAGAGGAATATGTAACATCCCAAATTTTATTCACCAAGAATATATTACAATTATTATATATATTCAATGAAATGGTGAATATTTAAGGCCAAAAGAATTAAATATTGAAAATTGAAGGTTGAATAGTGTTTTCAGTGAAATCGCCTGTGAGGCAGTGAGATTGTCATATAGTTTTGGAAGACCAAATGATGACCAAAAATTATGAAATTTTACAGGGTGAAAGTAGACATCCTAAGCTTTAATTTGATAGGTCATATGACTCAATTGAAGCTATGTACAAAAATATATGAATTTTTGAAGTTAATCCAGAAAATCTGGAAAGTTTCTGGAGCAGCGGTCAAAGATTTAAAATCTGGGAATAATATGATCATTTCCAGTAAAATTCCATATTTTTCCTTGAAACTAGACTCAATGAGGGTTCCATAGGCTTTGGAATCGACTCGAAACGATGTCTACAAAATTAGTTATGATTTTTCAAAGTTAGGGCAGAAAATCTGCCAGAATTGGCATTATTCCTAAAATTTAAAATGAAAAGTGTTAGAAATTTATTAATGAAATTAAAATGCCAAGTGTCATGAACATATGAAGAGATAAGACCCAAGTACACTCATGATCACAAAGTATGACATAATGCAAGGTGTCATGAGGGCAATTAAAGTGTTCATGAAAGGTGGAAAAATCTTGACCATTGGCTAGATCAAGGGCTAGGATTAAAGATGAGAGAAGACAAGTGGTACATAAAAATCTTTCCTCCTCCTTTCATGCCATTCACGCACAAGAAGAGAGAAAAGAGAGAGAGAGTGATTTTTGGGAGCTCTTGGAGATTTAGAGAGCAAAAAGAAGTAAGATCCAAGGTAAGCTAAGATTTCTTAAAGGTTTCTTCTTCTAATCTTCCATAAATCTCTTCTCTAATCTCTTCCTTTCCATAAATTCCATGGATTAGCAAGCAAATCTTGAGCCAAAGAGAAGGAGAGTGGAGAACTTCTAGAGGAAGAAAAAGAACTCAAGAAGGTAACTTCACAAATCCTAAGATTATGTTAGATGTGGTTGTTGTTGATGAATATTGTTGGATTTGGTTATTTTGTTAAGTTTGTAAATTTGGAAATTCCTAATCCTAAGGGGTTATGCTGCCCAAATTTCTTTGAATCATGGTTAAGAAGTGTTTAAATGAGTTAATCAAGGGTTAGAAGTGAAAAAGTACAAGTTTTGGAAACTAGAACACAAAACTCCATTTTTTTTCCAATTTATGACCAATATTTCGGCCAGACCAGATCTGGTAGTAGGAGTTGGATTTTCATGAAATAAATGGTTCCATTGGACTCAGTGGGCAAAAATAATTGGGGTTACAGTTGGGCACTTTTTCGGTAGAGGCCGAAAAAGCATATTTACGAAAACGCCATTGAAATCACTAATTAGGGGCTGTCAAGGGTATTTTCGTAATTTGACAATGAATTTGGCGATTTCGAGCCCGGAAATGGATTCCTTGGGCGAAAATAAGTCAGAATAGCCCTAGTCAAAATTTTGAGAAAACGTGTCATCGGGCCGGGTACGGCGGGGCCGGGCCGGGTTCCCGGGGGCATTTTTGTAAATTTTCACCATAGACTAATATAACCACAATAAACACTATGGAATAGTCTAAAATGATACTTGGATAGGTTATGACCTATTTCTGGTACATTTAATATTTTAGGACCGAGTCGGACGTCGGGACAACACGCTTTACGAGACACTATTAAATAGGGAATATCACAGCTTTGAGGTAGGGACATTATCCTTCATACACTATGCCATAATTTATGTGATTGTGTGGATGTCATTGTTTTGTAAATGCACTTTATTAATAACATGGTTTGCCTAGAGAGAGGTTGTTAGTGCCAGAGGTGCACTTACACTGGGAGTTGGCAGAAGTCCAACCGGTGTAGATTGTGGGGCTGGGCCCTACTCATGTATACATGACGATGATGTGTTTATATTGTTCATTAATTTGTGCATACCTTGGCGCATGACATATTTACTTTTCGCATTTTCTATGAACGATATTATGTCTCTACGGAGATTCTTCGGAATCTCACCCTATTTTTAAATAAACACCTCAGCGAGTACCAGTGAGAAAAAGGGCAAAGAAGTTGTCGCCGAGAAGTGAGTGGCACGTGTCCCGAGGCGAGGATATGAACGTGGTTATGCTTTAGTCTATGCCTCAATATTTTGGTTAATTTGTAAATATTAAAACTTCCGTTGTATTTTGTTTCCGTCGACGAACAATATTGGAATTGTAAACGAACGACGTTGGGATTGTAAATGAATATTTTTATCAGTATAATTGTACTTTTCTGTATGCCCATTGAATTCCGTCGTTATTACTCTTTGATTATCGAAATGGAAACGGGTGTTGACAGAATATGCCTTATTTTATCTGTACGTATGTATTATGTATGGTACCAACTATGGAAATGAAAATGACCAATAGGGGGGGGGGAATTTTCAGTTACTATTAAATGAACTTATAATGATAATGAGCGAACATAATTAATGCAGAAGAAAACATACCGAAACAGGAAAGAGTTGCTGATATTGGAGACTTATCTGCTAGTTATAGTAATCAATCAATTTTCCAATATATATATATATATATATATTTGTGTATAAACTTACATGTATACATGCACATATATCAATATATCAAATAATATATAATAAAATTTATAATAATTTGCAATATTTACAACTTGTAAATATTTCAAACATGCACACATATTAATATATTATTTTGATCCCTTAAGTTTCAAATCATAGCTAGGTTTGATCCATCAAGGGACAAAACGATCCGGATTCTTGTGAAATTATAAGGATCAATGTTATAAATTGAATAAAATTTCAGAAGCTAAAATGAGGATAAACTTAAAGAACCAAGTTTATCGCCTCAATGCCAAACAATTGAATCATCTACACTGGTCCACTGATTTTGTAAATACTTGTGACATATAGAAGATAGAATATTGGAGGGATTAAAAATTATATTAACACGAGTTTCCCCTCTCTTTTCACGATGAATGTGATTCTATATAAATTTAGGCTTTTGTGAAATTATTAAAAAAATCGAAATTCTTGTAATAGGATAAAACCAAAGAGGAGCGGCAGCATAATGAGAGAAGTCAATTGTGACACGAAGCTGTGGTAACGCCAAAAGCACCACGTGGAGTTTGCCTCCTATGGAAGAGTGCTCCAACCAACAACACACACAAACACAACACCAAAATTTACAGAGCCTAGTTAAATGGAGAAACCAAAATGGTAAAACCTCATTTAATTAAATTTAGCATTTATTTATTTATTTATGTAAATAAATGTGTTCACTTTCTCACAAAGGAAACCGTGTCGGTGTCAGTTTCTTCCTCATCTCCCTCCCGACCTTTTCTTATTCACACATTCACATTCACTGTTGTACATTCTCATCCTCCTTCCCCCTTCTTTCTTCTTCTTCTTTCTCTCTTCCCTTTTCTGATTTCTTACTCTTTTTAAAAAAAAAAAAAATTAAATAATTTTAAATATACATCAATAAAAAGGTGTTGTATAGTGCCCTCTCTACCTTCAAAGATAAGACTCGCTTACTCACTCTCCTTCTTCAACCTCCACTATCATCTGCCTCACTCTCTCTCTCTCTCTCTCATTCTATTTCTGATCAGCCCCACTTCTTCTTTCTGAATCATTCCCTCTGATTCCTTGTTGCTTCTTCCATAATGGCTTCTTTTCTCAGAATCTTCTTCTTCACTTTCATCCCTCTGTTTCTTCCTCTGGCTATGGCGGATTCTCTCAAATCCACCTCCAAGGACCAGATCCAGTGCACAATGTGCTCTTCTTGCGAGAATCCCTGTAATCCGGTTCATTCTCCGCCGCCGCCGTCTCCTCCTCCGCCGGCGTCGTCGTCCAGTAATTGCCCTCCTCCTCCTTCTCCCCCGAGCTCCGGCGGCGGTGGCGGAGGTGGTGGTGGATCCTACTATTACCCTCCGCCGCCGCCTGTTCAATACGTTTACTCTTACCCGCCTCCGTCGGCTTATGGCGGCGGCGGAGGAGGAGGAGGAATTGGCGGCACTGGATCGTATTATCCTCCTCCGTACAACAAGAACTATCCGACACCACCGCCACCTAACCCAATTGTGCCTTACTTCCCTTTCTACTACTACAGCCCTCCTCCTCCGTCGACGGCGGCTCCATCGCCGGCGATCATTTCATCGGTTTCTGCAATCGCTCTGTTTTCGTCTCTGTTTCTGTTGCTTTGGTAGAAGAAAGGAAGAGAAGAAACAGAGAGAAATGGTGGGAATAACTGCCCAGAATCGCAGATCTGGGAATGCGGGCGAAGAAGGAGCACGCGAAGAGCTTCCATGGCGGATTCCTGAATTTCCCAATTTACCATTTTTTTCTGGAACAAAAGGAAAGAACACATTACAAGGAAAGTCCGCCATTATTATATATAATTATTGCTGTCATTCTCTGTTTTCTCAATTTCTTTTTAATGTAGGAAGGACGATCTTCAATTTGTATGTAGCCTTATGATTTGATTAATATTATGATCAAATTTTAGGAATAAAATGTTTCTGCCTGGGATATTATTTAGTGTTTTTTATTATTGATGATAAACATAAACAGTAAGAAGCAATAATTGAGGAGTTCAAAGGTAAGCGTTATTAGTTCGAATCCGTGGGCACGGTGACGTTTTTAGAGGGCTACCTCAATTAGACCTAATAATATTTAAGTATGACTCAGTAATATGATCATATTAAAAAGTTATACATATAAACACACACACACACACACACATATATATATATAAGGCAATGAAAGTTGGAGAGTGGGGTTGATGAACATAATAATGAAGGCGACTATAGTGGTGATATGGAGGATAGTGGGCACTTCAATTTTAGGTTGCACATCAAACGAAGACAGCTTTATTGAAACTAGTTTTTTTTTTCCAACTTGGATTTGTAAGATATTGTCTGGCAAGAAAATAAATAAAAATAACTTGAAGAGTGATAGTATATAAAATTGTGAATGATGTATATATAAAAGGTAAGGAATTAATGGCAAAAAAAAAAAAAAGGTAAGGAATTGACTTTCCTTCACAGCTTCGCTGTTCTAAATGCATATATTATATACATTTTCTTCTGCAAATATAAGATATCTATATACTGAATGATTTGTGGTGGAGATAATGTGGTTGAAGTGGTTTGTGGTTATTTACTTTAATAAAATTGGGGGCTTATAAAATGAATACATTAGAGAAACATGCATGTTTTATAATATGATAAAGGATTATTATTTTTATTAAAAAATTTGTAAAAGTGAAGCATAAATGTGGCTCATAAATATCACAGGAGGACTTTGTTTAATTAATGAGGGGACCTCATTAAAAGATGGGATTGTTCATGAATATATCCGTTAGGCATGTCTTGCTTTTTCTTCCATATTTCAAAATAATAATATTAATAAGCTGTTGTTGTTAGCAGATGTTGACAATCAAATATATGGGAGCGTCTTCCTAAAGACTAAATTAAAGAGTCACATCCCTTCAATTTTTGTTAAAAATAAAACGTTCCTTTCAGTTTTCAATTTTCAATTCGTGAAATTCTTTGACCTTTCCTTTCATAATTATCTTGAAAGCCGTTGTGTCTTACATATATATATATATATATATATATATTAGCGTAGAACAAATACCTATAGCTCATAAAGAGAACACAAACAAGTTACTAGCTTCCTTCGTGAATTTCAACCTCTTTATCGAAAAAGTGAAGACTAATTGAGGATACAAAAATATTGACATTTCAACTGTGTTCGCCCCCAAAAATAATATTATTTTTATTTTTAAATATAAGATATAGTAAGGGAATCAGAAAATTAATTAAATTATTTTAAAGTATTTATAATTATTATTATTTTTAAATTAATTTATCTGACTTATAAATTTATATATATAATTTTATCAAATATAATATATGATATAATTAAATAATTTATATAATTTTTTTAAAATATTTAATTAGGTTTTATAATTAAGACATTAAATAGTAGAATGGGTAAAGGTTGGGTTGGACGGAAGGAGCAGACGGAGCATGAGGTGGCAGGTCCGATTTTCTGACACAGCAGACTCGGATGCTTCTGTTGACCCAATCACATTCGTACGAGTATTTAACTCCGCATCTACATTGCATATATATGAATTTGTAGATGTAATTCGATCTGATATATAAGATAGAATTTAGTTTTTATAGATATTAAGAAAATTAATTTAAAATATTTATATTTATATTTTTTTAAAATTATTTTGCCTATTAAATAATTTATTTATTGATAAAAAAATATTAAATAATTTATTTAGTTTTCTTATTCTCCCTAAAAAAATTAACTCTATCTTATATTTAAGATTGGAAGGAGTAATATATTATATATCATTTTCGGTGGCCCGTACAGTTTAAATGTCAATATTTTTCGAAAAAAACTCAAACTCAAATCAAAACAGTCCAAGGCCAGCGCATATTCGGTTGAATGACCCGTTACTATTATCGTCCAGGCCCCGGATCCTCTCCAGCCTGCCGCAGTTGTTTAGTTTTCATGGTGGCGTTCTCACTATGTGTACTTTATAAAACTCATTTTAACTTCATTCCGTCTTGAATAAAAAAAAAAAGGTTACATATGAGGAAAAAAATTCTATATTTTCATATGTCTCTTCATATCCAATTTCATCCATCTATTTAATTTTTTTACTTGATTTAATAATATTATATATATATATATATATATTACCACTTAATTGAAAACGAGACCATGATACTTATTCATGGTAGTAATTAAATGAATATCTAGTATATTTCGTTGAATTTCATAATTAGGAATATTACACGCTTAATACACAATTAAATGGAGGGATGAGATTATGTATGTATTTTTTGGGTTTTTTTGGGCGGGGGGTTGGTTTATAGAGATGGTCTAAAGTCTAAACGCAGCCCTAAAAAAAGCAGCGGTAATCACAGCCAAACGAGCATTAATTGACAAGTGTAATTAGTAGTGGGGGGTCCGCATTTCTGGCTCATCATTGTGATGAGAAAAGAATTTCTCATCATCAAAACGACTTAGTTTTATTTAAAGAAGAGATCTGAACCGTTGATACAAAAATAATTAGGGTCGTCTATGACATATCTAGTATCTTAAAATATTTTTTAAGTCTCTCTTCTCATCCTAAAATAATTTTTACTACTTTTAACCCTTTAAAATATTTTTTCAGTTGTACCTTGTGTGTTAGCAGACTGACTGTAATTTTACCCTTAATGTATTTTTTCAGCTCAAAAAATTACGTGAAACTATTAGATGCTATTAAAAAATATTTTAAGGGTAAAATTACAATAAGTCTGCTAACACACTGGATACAACTAAAAAAATATTTTAAAGGGTTAAAAGTAGTAAAAATTATTTTAGGATGAGAAGAAAGACTTAAAAAATATTTTAAGATACTAGATATGTCATAAACGACCCTAATTATTTTTATATCAACAGTTCAGATCTCTTCTTTAAATAAAACTACATCGTTTTGATGATGAGAAATTCTTTTCTCATCACAGTGATGAGCCAGAAATGCGGACTGGGCGGAAGAGTGTGAATAGAATTAAAAGAGTGTATGGAGGAGGGAGAAGTGGGACCCTTTTGGTATAAACCTAAAGTATCCCAAGTTATTTTAGACTTAAGCCTAATTAATCTATGTCAAGTAGAAGGTGTTAAGGTTAAAACTTTTCCAATAATTACGTTTTCGGGATATGAATTTGTGTTATCCTCCTTATATAAGCAAGACTGTTTATTATCTCAACTAATAGCTTATTAACCAAAAGGGAAACCTTTTATATAAGAAGCAAGATTCATGAACTAGGACTGGGTACTGAACTAGTCGGGGTATTGGGTTAATGGTCAATGAGTCAAATCGGGGCTAAACCGATAAGAACTTGAAGATTTTAGACTTATTAATATGAAATTCTAAAAAAAAAATCTAATTTTTTTAAAAATAGGAGCCTTGATCAAATCGGTCTACTAACCGATTCGCCATTTTTCAGGCTGGACCGACCTGTCGGATTCAGATTCATTAATCCTGATAAGAAGAGTGCCACGGGCAAGGGCACCAAAATACAAAGGCAATATAGGACATGTAGCGTAGTGCGGAAACACCTGTGGGGTTGCTTGGCCCAAAACCCCCCTCGTGACCCCTTCCTACTTTGTCCCGCCACCCCGTGCCAACTTCCAAACACACAAGCTCTTTAATACAACAATCCAAACAAGTATTAGTGCTCATTCATAATGGCAACCGAAGGCCTTTAAAAGCAGCATATTAATTGTGAGTTATAGTGCAGCGAGAGAAATTTTACCTCGTTTGTGTGAACGTACATATAATAAGGAGCTTCAAACATACCTTAAAACTAACACATGTATAGCAGTTCTTAACATGAAATTAATGGAGATCATTGATACTTTGTCTAATACTTCCTCTGTCCCTAAATATAAGTTTCAAATAACCAGTTTACAATTATCAAGAAAATAGTTAAAATTAATTAAAAGTATTAAATATGTTTTTTTTTTTTTTGCCAACTATACCCTAATTTTATAGAGAATAAGTAAAAAGACAATAACTATAACAAATAAAGTTAAAGGGTAATGTTCGAAAAATTGCAATAAATGCTTTGACACACTTAAAATAAAGCTTATATTTTGGGACGAACTTATTCTCAAGTTTGAAGCTTATATGGAGGGACGGGGGAGTATATAATATTATTGAGTCAAATTCAACTATTGTTGAATCTAAATAGGGTCAGTATCATCTTTGGTTCCTTAAATTTACCTACATTTTAATTTTAGTCTTTCAAGTTTCAAACCATTAGTTTTGATCTCTCTAGAGATAAAATTGTCCAAGTATTGATTGAGTTATGTAATATCCCGAATTTTTGGATCGGAGGCTTGAGAATAAGTCTGAATTAAGTGGACTGCTAACCCATGATTTAGTAAATGTCTCAAATCTATTCCCTAACATTCCTTATATCTTTGAGGCATTAAAGAAAATAAAATGGTGAATTTTGGAGAATATAATTATGTTTTTGGTGAAATTGCCTATGAGGCAGTAAGTTTGTCATATGATTTGTATGACCAAGTGATGATAAAAAATTATGAGATTTTATAGGATGAAAATAGACATCCTAAGCTTTAATTTGATAGGTCTTAGGAATCAATTAGAGCTATACAAAAAAAGTTATGAATTTTTGAAGTTTGCTCAGTGAAATTGATTCTTTTCTGGAACAGCATGCAAAGATTTAAAATCTGGGAATGATATACTTCCAACTAGTAAAAGGCTATATTTTTTCTTGAAACTAAACTCAATACGGGTTCTATAGCCTTTGGAATCACTCCAATTCGATGTTTCTATAATTAGTTATGATTTTTCAAAGTTTGGACAGAAAATATGCCAAATTGCCAATTGTTGCGATTTTTG
The DNA here is from genome assembly GCA_963855925.1 of Inga laurina. Classification (NCBI taxonomy): domain Eukaryota; kingdom Viridiplantae; phylum Streptophyta; class Magnoliopsida; order Fabales; family Fabaceae; genus Inga; species Inga laurina. The sequence goes on from OY979702.1 coordinate 11,783,591, forward strand.
GAAAAATAAATAAATTATTATAATGTTATAAGATATCATAATAAAAGGTCATCATCTCCTTCATGCTCCCCAAAACTGAAGCCATTTCAAATGTGAAGAGAGAAAAAGGGAAAAATTGTAGAGAGAGAAAAAGAGGAGGAAAAACTTACAAAGGTAAGTGATTTCTTCGGTAAATCGGTTTCTAATCCGTATAACTATGTTCCTAAGCTTCCTTTGCAAATGATTTAAGGTTTTGAGGCTCAAATTTGGATGTTTGGCACCTAGGGTTTTCAGCCATATCAAAGGAGAACCAATGGGAGCTTGAGATAACTTTCAAACCTTCATAAATTGACTATTCTAGCTGTTATGGGCAATTTAATTGGAGAAATTTTGCCGGATTGCCGTTGGTTTTAAATTTTGGAAATGGGTTTCCTTAGTGGTTATGCTGCCCAAATTGGTACTAAATGGTAGTTGTAACCTAATGAAATAGTCAATTAAGTGGTTAGGAGTAGAAAGAAATGCGTTTATAGAGTCGAAACCGAAAAACCCAATTTTTCTCCGGAGTACCTGTATATTTCGGTTAGAGCTATAAATGGGCCTTAGAGTTAGATTTTTAATGATTTGATGATTCTATTGAGTTCAGAAGGGAAAATTAGGTAGGGTTACAGTTGAGCACTTTTTTGGAAAAGGCCAAAAAAGCATAATTACGAAAACGCCCCTGAAACACTGAAATAAGGGCTGCCAAGGGCAATTTCTTCTTTAGTAATGAATTTGGTAATTCCGAATCCGGAAATGGATTTCTTGGGTAGAAATATGTCAAGATAGCCCAAGTTAGAATTTCAGGAAAAGTATAGTTAGACCGGATACGGCGGGGCCGGGCCGGGTCCCCGGGAGCATTTTAGTAACTTTTCAATATAGACTCACATAACCTCCAGAAACATTATGGAAGTGTCTAAATGGTACATTTGTAATTGTAGGAACGAGTTAAGAGCCCGAGCTGCTGGCACGCAAATCAAGGAGAAAAGACTGAAGGTAGGAGACTTACCTTATTTGCATGTATTTGATAGCTCTGCTTGTGTAGTGATGTATGTGATTGCTTTACTTAATTGTCTTGAGCATATTTAAATAATGAAGCTTTGTTTCTCTTTATACTATGGCCATAGTCTTGTTGCATGAAACATTGAGCATGCAGAAATGTCATTATGGGGCATACATCTAGTTAAAGTTAACATGTCATGCACATAGCATCTATCATGCATGTATTGCAGTATCTGTTTCCTACTGAGATTCTCTCGAATCTCACCCTCCCCTACCAACAATTTAGACAAGTGTATACGGAAGGTATGTCGACAAGGAAGGAGAGCACTGTATGAGAGGAATGCAATGGGAAAACGAAGATGGGAAGGTGTCCGCATTTCACTGAAACGGGTCTAGACACCCTGGTAGCCTTATGTGGCTACATCATTTGTAATTATTAAGTATAATATATCAGTATATTTATATTATTCTTTTGTTACCTATCGAACCGCATATCGTTTTCCACGAATATTCTGATAAAGGTGAAAATGAGATAAGGGCGTAACAAGTTATAGGGACCAATGCTTTAAATGAATTGAAATTTAAGCCACCAAAATCTATGATTTGACACTTGAGAGACCAAAAATAAAATAACGGTAAACTTAAGAAACCAAAAATTATAATAACCCATCTAAATAAGATTAACCCTCCCAGAAGGGTAATTTTAACTATTACAAACTTGGAACTATGGGATATCATGCTTTTTTTTTTCTTTTGTTTTTATTTTATTTTTTTTGCTCGATGATGGGATACCATGCTTTAAACAATCTTATGAGTGGCTCTTTGTACTAAAACAGTTTGATGGTCAATAATATATGGTAACAACTTCATTACACCAAAGCCCATTCAAAAGGACCCAAGCATCTTGAGCCCATCACATTCATCTCTGCATGTCACTTATGAAAATTGACTCAAACGCCGGCCCATGCAACTTCTTCTTTAACCTTTCTTTATTAACCTCAAGGCTGCTCTATCAATTCAAATCATTTGACAAGAGTCATCATCAATCAATTAATCAATCATCAACTTCTTGTAATACCCACTAAATAACCCGGTTAACTCAAAAATGGGTTGGATAAACACAGCTTCAAACATGATGATGCATAATTAATAGGGTTTAAATATAAGGAAGTAAGTAAGTTGAATTTGAAATTAGATGTTAAATTAGATATCATAGGTATATTAATAATTATATTTATGTGTTCCATGCATAAACAAGAAATTAACTAACTTAGATTTAACGGGATCAATTGAATTTAAATCATCAATCAACTTCATGTTAGAAAACTTGTAACGACCACTAAATAAACCGATTAGCTCAAAAATGGGTTGGATAAACACACCTTCAAAAATGATGATGCATGGTTAATGGGGTTTAAATATAAGGAATGAAGTAAGTTGAATTTAACATTAGGCGTGAAATTATGTATCATAATTATATTAATAGTTATATGTGTTCCACGCATAAACAAGAAATTCATCTTCTATAATTAAATTTAGACATCAAATCAGGAATCATAATTATATTAATAATTATATAATTGTAATTCAAGCACATCCAAAAATGACACCTTCCATGATTGAGAGGGTCTCCATAAATTTTATGAATAATTAATAATTTATATTAAAAACTAGGTTATTGCTGCAATAACATACAACCAAGGTAATTAAACTTGGATCGGACACTGAACTGCCCGGAGTACTGGATCAACGACCATTGAGTCAGATCGGAGTCAAACCAAAGATAACTTGGGGCTAAACCGATGAGAATTTGAAGATTTTAGGATTATTAATATAAAATTCTAAAAAAATTGATTTTTTTTAAAAAAATACCGGACCAATCTACATGCCGGTTTTCGGTCAAGAAGGACTGGTCTGATCTGGGTTTGAGAACATGGCATAAAACTTTACAATTGAGGTCAATGAAGTCTTGCTCAAAACTAGGTTAGTGCTATAAAATAAAACCTAACAATTTATATTAAAAAGTTTTATTTGAGGTGCTTTATTTCTGTACTTTATCACATTAATTCTTGAATCATAAGTCAATATCACGTAATTACGCATTTGGAAGCAATAAATGCAATGAATATGATGATATGATGAATACAGAATAGATCAACCTGAAACGAATAATCATCATATACATCATAGTAGTATTATCCAAGCAGTACTACTTAGCAACATCAACAAAGGCAACGACAAACAGTGCTCATGAATTACGCACAGGTGTTGATGATAGTAAGGAAATCTGATGCATTATTGTTATGGCGCTTAAGGTAATTGCTAGCATTATTTTTATCTTTAACTACTTTACTTTCTTTATGTGAGTTTTTTTGAAGTAGGGGGAGGGTTACAAAATATTCTTTCAATTTTATCATCAATAAATTATATTTATCTCGTACAACATGTAGGGAGTAAACGCTTATTAGACAAAATAAGTTCTAACCACATCCATTATAAATATTCAATAAATATTTTGTATTTTTACCGTCCAAATATTTTATGAATCCCTTACAGATATTAGTCTGTGTGAATGGTGCATGTTATTATTGATTGTGTTATGCATAATTTTTATTAAAGTCGCAACTCAACTCGTTAAAATCGCCGAACATTTTTAATTAGCTGGAAATATCTATTAAACTTGCCTGTAGAAATGCCTCTCTTCCCAACTCACTTGAACTCGCGTGTTAACTCTTTCAGTCACGTTCAAATCAGATAAATTGGATGATTCAGTAAGTGTTTGTAATAGCTTATTTCTCTGAAATAAGCATTTATTACATAAATCGAAACAAAACTCCTCTCATATATTTATCTCGTATACTATGAATCACGAATTATAAACACTTATCATCCAAAAATAAAACATCTCAAACAAACACTCAGTCAGAAAGCAAAGATAAGTCCGTAAAGAGTTTTTAACGCAAGAGTCAACTGTCAAGACTCGCGGCAACTGGATTCCGTGGCATTTAACCCCGCGCTTCAGATTTTTGACCCTCGTACTACAATAAAAACATCAATGCAAAATTTTGAATCAAAGCCAAATATGTTACGGACAAATTATATTCACGAGATAAATTTAAAATTCAGCATGATAAAACATTATAGATTTATAAATTTATGAATGAACTATAATAACATATATTATTCAGTGTGTACTAAGAATATTTCTTACGGATAAGTGGATAACTAAGAAGTAATCTCATTTAAAATATAGAGATCGCATAAGAGGGTTTTACCTATTTCAACAAGGTCTAATTGCAATTTTTTAAAAATATACTTTTGTGTTTGTTTATATCGAAACATTGTTATAACTAGTTGCTATTTTTTATACAAGTGCTTTTATAAAGTTTAAATCATTGACCTTTACTTACACATCACTCCCTTCCTACCTTAACCGTATGAGTTAACTCTATATGGCATGCTAGATGACATGTACAAGTGTTTCTTTTTTTTTTTTTAATTAGCACCCAAGGGTGCGGACGCCGGGATCGAGCCCGGGATGAGAGGCACATAGGCCTCGTACCTATGCCAAGTGCGCCACTATGCGCTGGCGTACAAGTGTTTCTTTTAAAGTGTTTAAATGTACAAGGAGACTTTTTCTAATTAATTATGAAACATCAATATTATATAGTTTGGAAGTTCATCACTTGGAGCTTTCATTATATTGACTTATCATTTATCAAAGAAAAAGCCTCATTGGAGAATTACTTGATTATATTATTAAACTTGTTTTCCCATTTTGTGATATTGAAAATGACAATTCCGCTTTCATGTGAACTCCTTTCTGGGAAACCAAAACTACCCAAATTTTTACATTCCTATTTGACTTCTCTTGTACTACAAACATTACAGTTATATATCAATATCCCAAATCAATTTAATTTGTAGCTTATCGTAAATTCTTGGAGTTAGTAGCATAAATAAATGAGATTAAAACTCCTGCAATAATTTAATAATATTCACATCTCTAATTTTCCTTTTAGCCATAAAATTGGGATTGAGACAGAATTGTCAAGTGTGTGGCTAAATTAATTTATTTTAAGTAATTATGTGATAGACAGAAAAAATATATTAAAGGAATTTTGTCTCATAAATGTACTAAACCAAACACCCTCAAGTAGGACAGCCAAACAAGACTCAATTATTTAATACTCCACCTGGTTCAAAATATAAGATTTAAATAACCTATTAGTGTTTATCAAGAACTATGTTAGAATTAATTAAAGGCAATAAATGGGAAAAATTCCAAAAAAATTCATTTAAAATAGAGAAAAGACAAATAAGGGAGTCCGATGTTATAAATCTCAAGTCAGACTTGAGGGATGAATATGGAATTAGCAAAAGTTTCCAAATGATCAAATTGCCCCTTAGTTAATTGAGGGGTCCAAGTTGTCAATATGGATATTGGAGTTGTTAATTGCAGTGTAAATTGTTATTCTCTATACCTAAGTAGTCAATTACAACTGAGAATATTTGGGGAGCTCAAATTGTTAATATGGATGTTAGAGTTATTAATTGTGATTCTTAAGTTGTCATTCTTTATACCTAAGTAGTTAATGACGTCTGACATGTGTGGTGTCAACACCCGTTTTTATTTTGATATGCGCAAGGCAATAATGAACAAGTTTCATAGGCAAACAGAAAAGTACAATTATACTGATAATAAGTATTTGTTTACAGACAGTCATTAACAGAGCAAACATCGATAATAATAACAAATATGTACAGAATGTTCCAAAACTATTTCACATACAGATTATATACAACCAATGTATTCATTTTAGGAAACGTGTCCGTCAGTTTCCCTTCTCTACATCCTTGACTTTCGAGCTATTGGCACCCACTAAGACATTTGGATTAGAAAAAGGGGTGAGATTCCAAGGAATCTAAGTAAAAACATACGATCAACACATAAAATGTGAAAATTAAATATGCAATGCACCGTATCAAAAAAAATGAAAATTCATATCATCCGTGTGTGTACACAAAAATTCAGGGCCAACTAACCAGTTGAAACTCCTACATGTATCTCAGCTGAGTCCTTGACTACAGCTAGGTAAGACTAGTGTACCTCAGTTAGGTCCTAGACCACAGCTAGGTAATGTGCCTTCTGCACGTGTTCAGATCATAAAATACAGTAACACACATCATACAAATAGTCACATAGTATATGAGAGATAGTAGTCCCTACCTTAACCTCTTTCTTGTCTCAAAGGGTTCGCCTCATAAAACGTGTCAACTATAGGCGTCCAACTCGGTCCTAAAATATCAAATGTACAAGAAATAGGTTATAACCTATCCAAGTATCATTTTAGACACTTCCATAGTGTTTCTTGTGGTTATATTAGCCTATGATAAAAATTTACCAAAATACCCCCAGGATCCCGGGCCCAGCCCGGCCGTACCCGCCTCAATGGCACATTTTCCCAAAAATTTTGACTGGGGCTATCCTAACATATTTTCGTCTAAGGAATCCATTTCCTGACTTAAAATTACCAAATTCAATGTCAAATTATGAAATTGCCCTTAATTAAGGGTGTTTCCGTAATTATGCTTTCTTGGCCTTTTCTGAAAAAGTGCCCAACTGTAACCCCACCTATTTTTGCCCACTGAATCCAATGGAATCATCAAATCATTGAAAATCCAACTCTAAGGCCCTCAAACATCCCGGGCCAAAATTATAGCGTTTTTCTGGAAAAATCGGGGTTTTGCGATTTCGGCTCCGTAAACGCTTTCCTTTCTACTCCTAACCACTTTATTAACCATCTAATTGAGTTATAACAACCATTTGAACTAAAATTGGGCAGCATAACCCTTAGGCACACACTTTTCCAAAATTTAAAACCAATGGCAATCCGGCGAAATTTCACTGATTAAATTGCCCACAGCAACCAGAATAGTTAATATACGAAAGTTTGGAAGTTACCTCAAGCTCCCACAAGCTTTTCCCAAAAATGGCTGAAACCCTAACCTTTAGAGAACAGATTTTTGAGCCTCCAAACCCTAAAGAACAAAGAGGAGTAGCTTAGAGTCGGAGTTATACGCGTTAGGAGCTAAATCGTCGGAGAAATCGACTTACCTTGTGATTTTTCTTCTCTTTCTCTCTCTAAACTCTCTCAACTTTCTCTCTGTTAGTTCAGGTATCTTGCAGCACGAATATGGGCTGAAGAGGATGATGATATATTTATTTATCATATATTTTGTAATATTTTATTTATTTGTTTTATTTTCCAAAATTTCAAAAATGAACTTATGTACATAAATCCTTATGTACATATAACCATGCTCATTAAGCTCAATCAATATTTCCTTATTTATGCCACATGTAGGAGACACCTAGGGGTCCCTCCCTATGGTCTCAATTAGCTTCACAACTTGTCCAGGTTACGTATAGACGTAAAGTTTCAATTTTGGTCAAAATTGCACTTTTTGCTCAAATTTTTCATAAATTCATATTAAATTGACTAAAATATTCTAAATATATTTTTAACCTTTATTTTCCTTAATTAATTGAAATTAACCTCAATTAATTGAAAAATAATTTATTTTGTGCTATTTTGGCAAAATTACGATTTTGTCATTACCTTTCTAATCCAATTTCTTTTCGTATTTTTCTTTGGCCAATTTCCATCTATTTTTGGACCAAATATTTTCTCTAATATTCCTTCATTTTAGGACCTTAATATTGGGTTTTTTAAATTACCCAAGTTAATTCCTTAATTATTTTTGCCCAATTTCTCATGAAATTGAACATTTATAAATTCATAAATTCCAAATTCATGAATATTCACCATTTTATTGAATTTCTGAAATATTTACAATACTTTTGGTGAATATAAATTTTGGGGTGTTACATGTGGCCTCAAAATATTACCTACTAGGTTGTTTGTATTTGGAGAGTTTAAGTTGTTGATATAATACTACAAGTTTTAATTGTAATTCTTGAATTGTTATTTTTTATACCTAAGTAGTCAAAAGAATATGTGTAATAATTTGGAAACCTTAAGGGACATATTAGTCATTTGAAAACGTTTGATAGTTCCAAGTTCCCCAGGTCTGACTCGGGACTTGTGATATTAAACTCCCTTATTTGTCTTTTCATTATTTTAAACGGGTTTTTTTTCATTTTTCCCAATAAATATGTAAGGCATATATTTTTTCCCCAAATATATCATTATTTATAAAGTAAATATGTAAGCTAGACAATAAGTGGGGAAACGATGAAAAAATGTAGGTGGAAAAGATAAAAAATAGAGAAACACATTAAGTGATCATACAAATTCAATCTAGAACTTATAAAAAACATTACACCCATCCTTTTGCAAATTTGAAACTTATATTTTAAACCGGAGGGAGTACCATCAGTAAGTTTCTTACTTTGCATCAATATTATTAAACTCAGACCAACCACTAAACCGATCTGGATAGTGGGTTAAGAGTTAGTGGATTAAATCGGTGTTAACTTGGGATTAGACCAATGAAGAAATAAACTTGAACAATAATATTTTTTGGAATAGTTTTAGAATTTGATAATTTTTTAGGACAAATGATAATATTTTTGAATGATTTTTCTTACATTTGGAAATAGACATTCCAAACTTTTCACTTAATTTATGACTTCTAGAAATATATAGAATTCGATATGAATTTTTAAAGTCAGAAAACTCAGAATAAATAGTAAACCAGTTGGATCGGTTAGGTGATCAGTTTTCCTGTTACGTGGTCAAATGGATCAATCCGATCCGATTTTAATAACCATGCTTTGCACATAATTTGAGACAAGTCATATTAAGAATTATAAAAATTTCTGTGTATGCTAAATTGACATATTAGATAACTATATAAAAGAATATAGATTAATATTTATATATTTTAAAAAATTAAGCGAAGTTGCAATGGTAAAAGTTGCATAGCATTTTCTTTAATATTAAATGGTTACCCGCGAAAACTTATCATTCACTTCACATGGCACACAGATTTGGCGGACAAAACAAAAAACATTACATTGCACACTGAAATGAAAGTGTGAACTTTTTATCGAACAATAATCTGCTCAGTACTTCGAGATGGTTCTTGTCTTTGTCGATTGTGGCGAGCGAGACGCAAATTGTAATCAAACAAAAGTTATGGTGCACATAATACTCAATTCAAATGTAAAATATGTTAAGGATCAAAAGTACCACTCCGATGCTTATTACTTCCTTTGTTTCTAGATATAAGATCTAATTAATTTTTTTTAGGTGATTAATGAAATTAAATAAATTATTTAATTATATTATATGTTATACGTGATTAAATTATATATTAGTTTATAAGTTAGATAAATTAGTTTTGAAGAAAAACGATAAATATAAAAAAAATTTAAGTAATTTAATTAACTTTTTTAATCTTCTAAAAAAGTCAACGGGGTCTTGTATTTGGGATCGGGGGTACTAGAAGTTTAATTGGACTAAATCGCAAATACCAAAAAAGAAAGTTAAGAAATATTCTAAAAAGAAATTTTGATACAAAAATATAAAAGGCTGGCAGGGTAAATAATTACTCCCTCCGGTTCTTTTTATAAGTAAATTTCTCTTTTTTAGGGCTTGTCCTTTTTATAAACAACTTTCTCCTTGTGTCTTAAAATTTAAACGTCTTTTCCCTTTTCTACCTCTATTAAATATATATTTTTATATTAATTGTCCTCCATTCACCACTAATTGTCTTCTTTCATTTAATCATTCATTATACATTCTCTTTCATATTTTATACTTATATTCTCTCATATTTATTACTCATTCTCTTTCCTATGCTTATTTCATAAATAAGGGGATATTTGGAAGAAATATGGTATCTTCGACATATTTACTGTTTTTAACTAATCTTAACCGTTAGTTTGTTTTGAGTAATAAGGATAAAAGTTGCTTATAAAAAGGACTGGAGGGAGTATTGTTTTTTGGTTTTACCCCTTGTAGGAGAAAGGAGAGTGACAGATAATAAATGCATATTTGAAAGTCACATTATTTAATAGAGAGAATTGCCCAAAAATACCTTGGAGGCAAATTAATTGCTGATTGCCACCATGGAAGATCTGTTGCACATAACGGAATATATTTTGCACACAACGGAATATTGTTTGCACATTTATATGAAAGATTTTTGCACACACGAAAAATGGTTTGCACAAAACGGAAGATCTCTTATATGCTTGGTAGCAATTTGCAATTAATTTGCCTCCAAGGTATTTTTGGGTAATTCCCCTTATTTAATAAGGATAAAATAAGTAAATTTTATTTATTTAAATACATTAAATGACTTAACTAACGTTCTTTTATTTATGTTAATTAGTTACCAAAATCTTATATTTTGAATTTGAGGGATTACTAAGTATTGAGAAAAGATGCTATACATGTTTTCTCACTTACATTTTCTATACTATAAAATTGGAAAACAATCATTAATGACTCTAAGAGTAGACTTATATTTATGGCAAAATTATTTTGAAAAAATGGACTTATAAATTACTATAATAAGAAGAGAGTGTTACCTTTTAGAAGGTGGGACTGAAGGAAGTAATTAATTTATTTGAATTAAGGAATTTAGTGGAACTAATAACTTGTAATAAATGTGTGTTGATTTTAAAATACCCCCATTTAATTATTTACATTGAAAACTACTCACATAAAGGAAAACAACTTTAACATGTCGAGTTGATAGGATTAGTTGCCAAAAGAATTATAAATTCAGGAAATAAAAGGTACTTGGGCCTATGAATCCTCGCGCATTTAGAATCATAATTTGGTGCCATGCATAGGATTCAAACCTCAGAAACAACTATATTCCTCCTTTATTTTTCATAGAATAGGTAATGAGACAGAATTGTACACGACTATTTGACTTAACAGTCAACCTTACTAAAGGATTTTAGACATTTTTTTTTTTCATATTACGTTAGCTTTTTGGCTTTGCACTTTTGCAGGCTGGAAAAAGAGGCATAATTAGAATTTTCAAATTTAATTACCGCAATACCCCTGATCTACCATCGCTAGTCAAAATAGCGGGAATAAGAAATTAAAGTATGTTTCAGTACTGATCCATTGGACCACGTTCCCTCCTCTTTCAAATTTCGTGCTTTTCCCACCTTTCTGATTTCATATCTGTCCTTTCGATTTCAAATGTTCTGCATCAAAAATTTAAAATCCGCTTAAAGGTTTCTGTAACGCATTAAATGGAAGAGAAGATGACAAAATCACAGAACCAACAAGCCTGCCCTGCTTCATCTTTTGGAATTTCAGAGCCAATTGACGATGATTAACAAATTGGAATTAGGAACAAATAAGGGATTATATTACCACCAAAATTGGGATTCAATCATTTTCTTACAACAAATCCTTGATAAGATTCATGTTACTAATACATCAGTCAGTGAACTCAGCTCCTACAAAATTAATCAGAGAATAAAATTTCACCCTACGAATTTGATCATACAAAACATCTCTCTCTTTCTCACTCTACTTTTATTCTAAAAGCAGAACTCTGATTTGGGATCATTAGGCATAAACAGAGCCATATGAGAGAGCCATCAGCAACACAGCGGCTTGTTCTTCCTCTCCAAGCTTCATCCTCTGCCTCTCCATCGTTGATCTCTGCATCAGAACCTCTCTTCCCAGAGCCATTAATCTCTGCTTCAAACTTTCCCCAAGCTTACTATTGTTGCTTCTCGTGCCCTTTTTCTCTTCTGTACTTCCCTTGTTCAATCCCAAAATTGCTCTCTTCTTCTTCCTGCTTCTGATCCCACACGCGTTGCACAGAGACTGCGGAAAACAAAATTGAGCAACGAAAGGCAATCAGAATCATATCGACGCTTAATGTCGTCAGATCGATTTGCAGATGAGTTTCTAGTTCGGTCGGATCAGTTACCTTGGGACCGGCGGGACCGCCTCTCCAGAGAGGGGTTTTTGATGTGCCACAATCGGCGCAGGTTTTCTTCTGCTCGTTGCTCATTGGGCTTTCTTCCGATGAATCTCCGTTAGGGTTTCTGTTATTGGCGTCCTCGGCCTCCGATCCCTGCATCACAGAATAAAATCAGCTCGATTAGAATATCTTAAATCCGAATCAAAGCAAAAGTGGTAGTAAGAAACTTCGAAAGAAACCATCATGACTCGTGATCACTCACTTTTCCAGTCAGATCGACCACCATTTCGAAGATCTGGACAAAACTCAGATCAAGGAAATGAACAAGAGGAATTGGTGATTTCCTATCGAGTGAAGCCCTTGATGATCCTGAACACACACACAGTGAAGCTGAAGGTGAAGAACGAAGCGATCTAATGAAGCAGGAGAAATGGATTGGGAATGACGATCAGAATGGGAGTGATCGGTGAAGGATTAGGAAGCAAACAAGCAGTGAGTGAGAGTAAGAGAAAGAGTATGTGCAGGAAAGAGATTAGGAGAGAGAGAGCGAGAAAGGCATGGGTGGCGGAGGAGACACGCGCAACAGCCGCAAGAAGAGCAAAATCTAAAAAAACAAGGTTAAATGAAAGGGAAGTGAAACCCCGAAACCCTAATAATGGGCGAATTCAAATGACGAAACTGCCCTTGTCTCCAGAAACATCGGATCCCTTATGCCAAAATCCCCCCAGCAAGAAACCAAAGCATGCCATTAATTTTTTTGGCAATGAACATCCTGACGTTATTATTATACTCCCCTGTCTCTATTTATATTTATTATTTTAAAAAATAGTTAAAATTAATTAAAAGTAATAGATATGAAAGTTGTTTTTTCAAATATGCTCTTATTTATACATGGATAAATGAAAAAGAGTAGTATTGAGAAAAATGGTGAAAGTGACTGTGTGGGAAATTAATGAAGACATTAGTAAAAAAACCAAATTTACATCAGGTTCCTTATATCAATGACATCAAGTTCTTCAATTATACAAGGCCATGTATACTATTTTTTTCGTATGGAATTATAGTTAAATGATTATATTTAAAAAATAAGACACATGGTCATATGTGATTTACGGACTTGACGTAATCATATAAGGAACTTAATCTAAATATTTTTCTTGTAAAAATAAAATTAATGCTCATACAACCGGAATAGGACATTATAAAAGGGGAGAGAATTTTTTTTTAAAAAAGAAAAAACTTAAGACCTTATAAATAGGGATGAAAAGAGTAATTTTATTAAGTTTTAGAACTAAAAATATTTAATTAAATTTACATATGCATAGTCATGCTCTAGACTTGGAGGGGTCTCAAACTTAACCCATTATGTATATAATCTATTATTCTATTATGTGAAATTTAGCACAATAGACTATGATTTATAAATAATATAGTTAACTATAATTGTTATATTAATTACTGGATGGATATAAAATGATTTTAAATAAATTTTAAAACAAATATGCTTTTTTAATTAATTTTCAAGAAAAATATATTTTTTAAACAAACGAAAAGTAAGGTTAAGTGTTCGGTGAAGTGGGGGCTGCAATATCAAATATGAAATGATATGTGACTTGCGGACTCGTTTGGTATGCTGTAAGTACTATTGATGAAATTGAAATAGAAGTGGGAAAAAAAAAAGGATATAAAAGTATGTTTGTTATTTAAATGAATGTATGATACAAATTTTATTCAAAATAAACCTTTAGATCTCCAATACAGTTCTGTTATGGAGTTCAAAATAAAAAATGGAAGGTATCGGAGAGGGGTACAACGACCACGTCGTACTCCCTGAGGACGGTGAAGGTCATCAGGAAGGAGGGTCATTGTAGACAATAAGCTTGTGCCGGCTGATAGCCTGGTGAAGGAATTGTGTGCTCGTTTGGAATAATTTATTTTTAAGTAATAAATATTTATAAATCGTGATTCATAGTATATGAAGTAAATATATAAGAGGAGTTTTATCTCAGCTTACGTAATAAGAACTTATTCTCTAAAATTAAGTGATCCCAAACACACCTTGAGTTTTATTGGTTGTTCGATGGTAGCTGATTACAGCTATGTTTTGAATAGCTTTTTTTTTTTTTTTTGGTAATAAGTGTTTATTATGTAAATTGAGATAAAACACTTCTCATATACTTATTTTATATACTGTAAATCACGATTTATAAACATTTATAAATAAAAAATAAGCTATCACAAACTAGCACTACATCTACTTCTATGGTATTGGGGTAAAAAATTACTACTACCTCATGTACTAATATAAAAATAAGTTGGGGGTTGAATTTAATTTTAAATATAATATCTCAATTTATTTTATCTCTCAAATTTATATAATAATTTTTTCTCAATATATCCCTATTGAATATATATATATATATATATTAAAGAGTTTCTATACAATTATAGTCACTAATGTAAAATGGTATTTTAACAAAATCAATCTATATTTGTTATGAATATCTAATGTATCTAATTTCTTTAATTTACTTAAATTAATTTGTTATCTCTTATATTAAGAATTGGGGTAGTATAATTTTCAGGTCCATGTTACCAAGCAAACACTTATTCCAATTTTAATTCCACACCCCTAATTTCAACATAGCAAACCGCTCTATAGTTTCTTAATAAAAGCAAGTACCATCCCCATATCAAAAGAAAGTAATATCTTTTTTCTTAAAATGAGGGTTAGAAACTTAGAATGCAATTTTGGCCCATAAGTGTAAAATATGGAGTAATTTTTTTCCGACCATTATCCCAGTTAATGTTGATCGTTAGTTGATAAAATATGTTAAGCTGATAATCTACATGTCATCTACTTCATTTTTATTAAGGTGCAAGTTTGCCATGGAAGTTTTTGTGTCATCTGTTTCATTTTTTTTCGAAGTTAGATTTAAAACTTTCGGGGCAAGTTTGCATCTCAACAAAATGACATATAGACTGTTAGCTCAGTATATTTAATAAACTAACTGTCAAAATTAACTAAGATAACGGTCAGAAAAAAATTACTCCCTTTTGAACACTTTCAGGATAAAATTGCCTTCAGATAAACTTTTGAAACAAAATTGTCATCGGTGACAACTTCTAAAGCAAAATTGCCCCATCAGCCTTTTAATTATAAGAGGTAGTATGTGAAATCAAAGTCGCAATCTAATGCTAGTACAAGTGAGCATTATGCCGTTCCCTTATGTTGCTAGGTAATAAGACCATCAGCATAGTGATAAGTTTTTACTTTACTTAGGGTGTGTTCTTATTAGCTTTTGGAGAATAGATTCTGGAGAAAATAGCTTTTGGAGAATAGATTATAGGAAAATAGATTATGGGAAAAAGTGATTTTGATAAAATGAGAGTGTTTGGATGATTTTATCAGAATAGCTTTTTTCATGGTCAAATGACTAAAAAGGACATTAACTTTTATGATAATTACATATAAAGGATAAGATTATATTTTAAGTATTATTTGACATTAAATTGCATAATAATTACAATAAATGAAATAAATTTGTCCAAAAAATTTTTAATTATAACATTTGTCAATTATGTAATATAAAAAAATAGATGCAAAAATTATAAAATTATAACATTAGTCAATTATGTAGTAAATTACAAAATCAGATCAAACGTACATATTGAAGGCGTACACTATATTAATTTTCATCTCCTTTCATAACCTGGGTTATCTCTTGCCAAACTCACTGTATTATTCTTCATTAAATTCTTTGGAATGGTTTTGATTTTTGCAAGTGTGTCCGTGTCTTTAATTTCTTTTTTTTTTTTACCACTCTTGCCTAGTCTCTAAAGATATATATATTATTATAGCTTTTTTCATGGTCAAATTATTAAAAGGACATTTACTTTTATGATAATTACATATAAAGGATAAAATTATATTTTATGTATTATTTAAGGGTTAAAGTCTAAATTTAACAGTTAAGTTTTTTCTGAGGGCTGTCTAATATAAATAAGTTTTGGAAGATGCAAAAATAATAAGAAACAATTAAAAATGATGTAAATTTAATAAAACCGTTAAATTTGACCTAACGGGGTTAAATTATAAAAGAAGAAAACCCCTGACGGCATTAAAAATGATACAGTTTAACCCATTATTTAATATTAAATTTCATAATTAATACAAAAAATGAAATAAATTTGTCTATATATAATTTTAATTAATTTAACTAATTTTTCTAATATAATCAAATTAGATAAATATATCTTATATTAAAAATAGGAGGGAGCACAAAAATTTTAAAATTAAAAAAAAACAGAAGACAGTAAACAGAGAAAACATCGAAATTTCAAAAAAAAAAGAAAAAGGATAAGAGAGGGAAAATGGCGTGGGGCCCACATGGAAAAAGAGGAGAAAAGTGTGTAGGAATAGCTTCTGAGATAATAGCTTTTTTTGGATGAAAAACGGGATTTTCTGAAAAACAGGATTATGTGATTAAAGAGGGTGTTCGGCTGGTGGCTGTCTAAAACCATGGTTTCACTGTATAATCACGTTTTTTTTATTATGCCGAACACACGCTTAATCACAACCAATATAATTATATAAAATCTCTAACCGTTAACCAAACAGATCAGGCGAATTGGTCGGTGCAGTTTAATTTCTTGTCATACTGAAACAAATTTTTGTTATTCAAAGCTGGCTCAGATGAATGGGGTAAGGTAAGACGTGGGTAATTAGAGAAGTTAAGATCTTCCTGGTAATATTAAAAATATTGTTGTTAGTTCAAATTTAGACAATATTGAATAATTAAAGTTGAATAGCTGATAGAATGATAATGTCCTTTCCTCCAAATTTTTGCAAAGCCTGAATTCCTTATGTTAAAATGGTTCTAAATTGACTTTATATAAAAAGATATAGTGTGTGTTTGGATTAACTTTTTTTAATAGTTTTTATGACTTACAAGGTAAGTGTGTGAGAGGAGTTTTGTCTCAAATTATACAAATCATGATTTAAAACCATAATTTTTTTTTGATTACATTGGTGACCGGGATCGAACCCGGATGGGGGACGGGGGAGAAGCGCGCTTCGGTGACCATCACGCCTAAAGGATCATAATTTTAATGCTTATCAAACACACACGTACTAATAGTTAATGATGCACGATTGCAAATAAATACAGTTTCGTTTCAGGTTAATGATGTCGGTTTTCTGAACAGCTTATTGCGTAGGTGGGAGCTTTTTATTGAACAGTGTTCAGCCCTTGGTGGTTTCATTGATTTTATCATACATCGAAGACAAAAAGCTTCCAGGGCGAAGTAGAGTTGTTTTCCAATTTTGTAATGTTGAAAATGACAATTTCAGTTTCATATGACATCCCATTCTAGGAAATCAATTCCAATTTCCCACTTTGATTCCATTTGACTTCTCTTGTACTACAAGCATTGCAGCTATGAATGTCCCAATTCACTTTTTTGTAATTTGTAATCAATTTTTGGAGTTAGTAGTACAAATAAGTAGCATAAAATATTATTTAAAAATTTTTTATTGCAAAATCCATTACCCAAAGTGGCACAAGATATAAATCTTTTAGTAGGGCAACTTTTGTTTAGCGGACACAACTCTATTTTAGTTGTTTGTAACATCTTTAGTTATACACAAGTGTCTTCTATTTTATATATAAGTAAATATAGATTACACATAATTGAATAAAAGTTATATATATTGCACCTCACATTGTGCCAATACCCGTTTCCATTTTGATAATCGAAGAGTAATAAAGACAAAATTCAATGGATATACAGAAAAGTACAATTATACTGATAAAAATATTCGTTTACGATCCCAACATCATTCGTTTACAATTCCTATATTGTTCGTCGACGGAAACATAAAATACAGCGGAAGTTTGAATATTTTCAGATTTCACCAAATTATCACAAAATAGACTAATTATGACCACAATCTTGTCTGCGCCTCGAGACACGTGCCGCTCATTTACCAGCGTCTACATCTTTTCCCTTTGGCCCACTGGTACCTGCTGAGGTGTTTATTTAAAAATAGGGTGAGATTCCGAAGAATCCCCGTAGAGACATAATATCGTTCATAGAAAATGCGAAAAGTAAATATGACATGCGCCAAGGTATGCACAAATTAATGAACAATATAAACACATCATCGTCATGTATACATGAGTAGGGCCCAGCCCCACAATCTACACCGGTTGGACTTCTGCCAACTCTCAGTGTAAGTGCACCTCTGGCACTAACTGCCCCTCTCTAGGCAAATCATGTTGATTAATAAAGTGCATTTACAAAACAATGGCATCCACACAATCACATAACTTATGGCATAGTGTATGAAGGATAATGTCCCTAACTCAAAGCTTTAATATCTCCTTTCTAAATGTGCCTCAAAGAACGTGTCATATCCGACCTCCAAATCGGTCATAAAATATTAAATGTACCAGAAATAGGTCATAACCTATCCAAATATCATTTTAGACTATCCCATAGTGTTTATTGTGGTTATATTAATCTATGGTGAAAATTTACAAAATGCCCCCGGGACCCTGGCCCGGCCTCGCCATACCCGGCCCGATGGCACATTTTCCCAAAATTTTGACTAAGGCTATTCCGACTTATTTTCGCCCAAAGAATCCATTTCTGGGTTCGAAATCAACAATTCACTGTTAAATTACGAAAATACCCTTGACAACCCCTATTTACGGATTTCAGTGGTGTTTTCGTAATTATGCTTTTTCGGCCTTTACCGAAAAAGTGCCCAACTGTAACCCCACCTATTTTTGCACACTGAGTCCAATGGAATCATTTATTTCTTGAAAATCCAACTCCTACTACCAGATCTGGTCTGACCGAAATATTGAGAGAAAAGTAGAAAAATGGAGCTTTGTGTTTTTGCTTCCAAAACTTGTACTTTTTCACTTCTAATCCTTGATTAACTCATTTAAACACTTCATAATCATGATTTAAAGGATTTTGGGCAGCATAACCCCTTAGGGTTATGGCTTTTCAAATTTTACAACTTAACCAAAAATCACATAAACCAAACAACAATCACCAACAACAACTTCAATACACTAAGAAGTTGAGGTTTTGGAGATTACCTCTTGATCTTTGGTGTTTCTCTCTCTAGGACGTCCTCTCTCTCTTCTCAACCTTGAATATTAGCTTGCTAATCCATGATTTTCATGAAGAATAAGAGATTAGAGGATGAATACACAAAATAAGAAGCTTAAATCACCTTAGAACACAATCTCTTACTTTGATTTTCCTTCCTCTTTCTCTCTAGCTTTAAGAGCTTCACAAACTCACTCTCTCTTCCTTTTCTCTATGGCTTGGACGAAATATGCACAAGGGGAGGGAGAATATGTGTTTTAATATTTTAGTCTTTATGTTTCATCCTAGCCCTTGATCTAACCAATGGATGAGATCTCTCCACCTTTCATGTACACCATCCCTCCACCATACCTCCCACCATACTCCCTTGCTTTAGGCCATACCTTCCTATCATTTATGTTTAATGGGTTTGACTAACTTTTTCCCTTATTTTTCCATGTATTAAACGAATTCGAGGGAAGGTAGAGGAGAAAAAAATATTTTTCATATATTCCACAATTTATGTAACATCCCAAATTTTATTCACCAAGAATATATTGTAATTATTATATATATTCAATGAAATGGTGAATATTTAAGGCCAAAGGAATTAAATATTAAAAATTGAAGGTTGAATAGTATTTTCAGTGAAATCGCCTGTGAGGCAGTGAGATTTTCATATAGTTTTGGAAAACCAAATGATGACCAAAAATTATGAAATTTTACAAGGTGAAAGTGGACATCCTAAGCTTTAATTTGATAGGTCATATGACTCAATTGAAGCTATGTACAAAAATATATGAATTTTTGAAGTTAATCCAGAAAATCTGGAAAGTTTCTGGAGCAGCGGTCAAAGATTGAAAATCAGGGAATAATATGATCATTTACAGTAAAATTCCATATTTTTTCTTGAAACTAGACTCAATGAGGGTTCCATAGGCTTTGGAATCGCCTCAAAACGATGTCTACAAAATTAGTTATGATTTTTCAAAGTTAAGGCAGAAAATTTGCCAGAATTGGCATTATTTTGAAAATTTAAGAAATAAAGTAATCTTCCTTTTTCTCTTAATTATTTTAGAAATTAAGGGATGAAGGAGGAGAAGACAAGTGTCAAAATCCAATAAGGCCAAGTGTCAACACCACATAAAAGATGATGGAGATAATTGTTGTGTCATAAGTCCTTACTTATGTCATAAGGTTAGGTGGCCAACTTTTGCACCAATTGACTTGAGTAAATGGAAGGAACACTTGATTTAGTTGGAGCATAAGAGGGAGCACGTTTTTGGCTAACCAAGGGAGAAGGAAATGATAATTAAAGTTGAGTGTACACAAAAGGGAAGCATGGCAAGGTTGAGTGCACACAAAAGGGAAGTATGGTGCAAGCATGGAGGCAAGTATGGTGGTTGACATGTGTCACCATAACAACCTTAGATGAGATCAATGGTTTGGAATCAAGGGAGCATTTTTATGAAGGCTTTCTCTTCCCTTCCCTTCATGCATTTTCGTTCAACATAGAGAGGGAGAGAGTTTGGAGAAACTTTGAAGAGTTAGAGGGAAGAGGAAGAAGAAATCTTAAGGTAAGAGTTGATTCTTAAGCTTTCCTTGTAACATTTCCCCTAGATCCTTCTCTAAACCATGTTTCTTCATGAATCTATGATCTTGAAGACTTATTCTTAGCTCAAGGAGAAGAGAGAGAGGACGTCCTAGAGAGAGAAACACCAAGGATCAAGAGGTAATCTCCAAAATTTCAACTTCTTTGTGTATTGAAGTTGTTGTTGGTATTGTTGTTTGGTTTATGTGATTTTTGGTTAAGTTGTAAATTGGAAAAGCCATAATCCTAAGGGGTTATGCTGCCCAAAATCCTTTAAATCATGATCATGAAGTGTTTAAATGAATTAATCTAGGATTAGAAGTAGAAAAGTACAAGTTTTGGAAGCTAAAACACAAAGCTCCATTTTTCTTTTTTTTTCCTTCAATATTTCGGCCAGGACCAGATCTGGTAGTAGGAGTTGTATTTTCATGAAATAAATGGTTCCATTGGACTCAGTGGGCCAAAAATAGGTGGGGTTACAGTTGGGCACTTTTTCGGTAGAGGCTGAAAAAGCATAATTACAAAAACGCCACTGAAATCCCTAAATAGGGGCTGTCAAGGGTATTTTCATAATTTGACAGTGAATTTGGTAATTTCGAGCCCGGAAATGAATTCCTTGGGCGAAAATAAGTCGGAATAGCCTTAGTCAAAATTTTGGGAAAACGTGCCATAGACTAATATAACCACAATAAACACTATGGAAGAGTCTAAAATGATACTTGGATAGGTTATGACCTATTTCTGGTACATTTAATATTTTATGATCGATTTGGAGGCCGGATATGACACGTTCTTCGAGGCACATTTAGAAAGGGGATATTAAAGCTTTGAGGTAGGGACATTATCCTTCATACACTATGCCATAAGTTATGTGATTGTGTGGATGCCATTGTTTTGTAAATGCACTTTATTAATAACATGGTTTGCCTAGAGAGAGGCTGTTAGTGCTAGAGGTGCACTTACACTGGGAGTTGGCAGAAGTCCAACCGATGTAGATTGTGGGGCTGGGCCCTACTCATGTATACATGGCGATGATGTGTTTATATTGTTCATTAATTTGTGCATACCTTGGCGCATGTCATATTTACTTTTCGCATTTTCTATGAACGATATTATGTCTCTACGGAGATTCTTCGGAATCTCACCCTATTTTTAAACAAATACCTCAACGGGTACCAGTGGGCCAAAGGGCAAAGACATTGACGTCGGAAAGTGAGCAGCGCGTGTCTCGAGGCGAGGATATGAACGTGGTTATGCTTTAGTCTATGCCTTAATATTTTGGATAATTTGTAAATATTAAAACTTCCGCTGTATTTTCCGTTTCTGTCGACGAACAATATTAGATTTGTAAACGAACGACGTTGGGATAGTAAACGAATATTTCTATTAGTATAATTGTACTTTTCTGTATGCCCATTGAATTCCGTCGTTATTACTCTTTGATTATCGAAATGGAAACGGGTGTTGACAATTTATCTAATTGAACTATGTATAATTCCCCCTAATCCCCCAAATTCTTGATTTTATTCCACCGAGAATAATCCCTTTTATGCATTTTCCTTTATTTTCCTTGATTAATTGAAATTAACTCCAATTAATCGGAAAATAATTAATGTTGGGTTAAATTGGCAAAATTATGATTTTGCTATCCCCTTTGTAATTTAATTCAATTTTTGAATTAATTTGCCCATTTCCTTATGAATATGAATATTTCAAAATTCACAAGATCCAAATTCATGAATATTCACCATGTTATTGAATAATTCAAATAATTACAATATATTTTTGGTGAATAAAATTTGGGGTGTTACACCTTGAAACAAATTTTAGTAATTTTGGACAATAAATCTTATAATAAGGAATTTTTCAACAATTTTTTTAAATAGTATTACAAAAATTGTAAGTAATTACTTGACAAGAAACTTATTAGGAAAATCTTAGAAAAATTCATTTAAAATAGGGAAAAGACTAATCAGGGAGTTCAATATAACAAATATCAAGTCAGACTTGTGGGAGGTATAACAACTAAAGAATCACAATTAATAATTTCTACATACATATTGACAACTTGAGCTTTATAAATATTTTTAGGGGTAAATTGATCATTTGAAAATATTTACAAATCTGAGATTCCTCTTACGAGTTTGACTTGGGATTTGTTACATCTAACTGCCTGATTTGTCTTTTTCCTATTATAACCAATTTTTTTTGGGATTTTCCCAAAATTATTTTTGCAAGTATTGCAAGTTTGCTAAAGTAGTATCAAGTCTCGAGGGGACTTGAGTGTAATTTTCGACAACGACTAATATGGCCTTTGACTAAACTTTGATCAGCCAGGGACCATCGTCACCATGGTGGCGTTGGTAAGGAATTTTAAAAATAATAATATTTAATAATTCAAATATCATTATATAATTCTTCTTGGACAATTTACAAAAATCAACCTTTAAAATTTATAATAAGTAAATCTAAATGTTCTTTTTATCCCTATGACCCTATTAAGTTGTAAACTAATATATTTTGAAGTTTGGCTCACACAAATTTTAGGGGAGTTATAAATTATCCTACAACTTAAAATGTTCAATCTTCATTTATAAGATCAAACATGACAAAAACTAAATCAACTAACAGTTGGCTTTAATAAAAGAGATTAGTCCTTCATAACGTGATAAATTTATGTTCAAATATTTGTTGGGAGGAAAAAAATTCCAGGAAATGAAAAATATGGGGGAAACAGTTGCAAATCAACTTGTAAAAATGTCTATATAGCCCTTTGTATATATCCATCAATGTTAATGATCGTGAGTTTCTCAACATGTGAAAACTTACCTATTACACGGCACATAGGGTATGTTTGGTATGGTATTTGGATTGTTTATAAGTTATTTTTCATGAAAATCAAAATAAAACTCATCTCACATACTTATCTCATATATTGTAAATTACGATTGAAAAACTGCTTTTAAACATTACAATCGTTATTCCAAATAAGCCTATAGATTTCACCAAGAAAGCCTAAAAAAAATATTTACATTGGACACTGAAATAAACGTGTGAGCTACTATTGAACAATGATCTGTTCAGCACTTTGAGATGGCTCTTGTCTTTGTCAATCTGGTGAGTGAAATGCAAAAATTAGCTAAATAAAACTTATAATACAAATAATCAATTTAATGTAAAATAAAGCAAACGAAAAAAAAATATAGAAACTAGGATGTTATTTACGAGTAAGGAGAATTCACTTTCATGTGAGCTCCATTCTAAAAGAAATTGCAAATTGTCTTTTTCATTCCAATTCACCATTTTCTCAACCATTTAACCCTACTTGTTCAAGATCGACAACCAATTTGTAATACACTCTCGTTCTAAATATAAAAAGCTAGCAGACGAGTTTTTATTAATTTTGAATGTAATACTTCAATTTGTTTTAATTATCTTCTATATCTATAATTTTTTTCCTAAATTCACCCTATTAATTTCATATATTAAAATGGTTTCTATTTAAAGAGTATTTTTCAATACTAAATAACTAATTTAACTAATTTTTAAATTGATCAATAAAAAAATTAAGATATATAATACCTGCAAATTAGAGTAGTATACTAACTTTTAGAACTAGGAGGAGAGTGATTACTGATTAGTATCAAATAGTGTTTTGAAGATATGACTAGACCGGACCAACTGGTTTGGGTCGAAAATTAATCAACCGGTGGTCCAACCGGTTCAGTCTAGTAAGTTGGACTGGTTCAAACTTTTTAAAATTAAAAAACCTCAAATTAATTCATTTTTTTAAATTTTATTTAAAATTTTATATAAATAATTCTGAAGTATTCATTTCCTCACCAATTTAATCGTAAGTAAGTTCTGATTTAACTTCAACCTGACTAACTGATTTAAGATCCAATATTATAACCGGTTCAGTAACCTATTTGTGTTTCAGAATCTTGCTATTAAATACCCGTTTGGAATCATTAAAAAATATGCTTTAAACTTTGAAAACAGCCATGTGTCTCTTTTCTTTTCTTTTCTTTTCTTTTTTTCATACGAAGAATGTGTAATGATAGTATGAGACAGACTTGTACAGGACAGTTTGACTTATTGGTCAAACTTCCGTAAGCATATCAGCCAGTCACACAGAGCATATGCATGCAACACATTTAGTTTTTTTTACCCCAACTAAATACGATAAAAACAATTCTTTTAATCAATTTCACACAACGAAATGATGCAAGCGGAAAAAAAAAGGTCTAGTAATGTTTCAAATTTAATGCCCATGATACCCTTGATATTTGTAAATAATTGACTTTTGTTAGAAGGATCTCCAAATATCACCAGTCAAACTAGCGGGAAATAGAAAATTAGTATATTTTCAGTATTGATCTATTGGAGACGTTCCCTCCTCTTTTAAATTTTTGTGGTTTTCCCACCTTTCTTTCTGATTTCATATTTGTTCTTTCAAATGTCTGTGCTTTAAAGCTTCTGCAACGTATTAAATGGAAGAGAATATGACAAAACCAACAAGCCAGGCCTAGCTTCATCTTTTGGAAATTCAGAGCCAACAGACACTTGTTCACAAAATTGGAACTTAGAAAAAAAAGGGATCATATTACCAAAATTGGGATTCAATCAATTTTCTTACAGTTCTTAATAAGATTAATGATACCAATACATTAGTCAGCAAACTAAGCTAATACAAAAACTAATCACAGAATTCCACACCCATGATTTTGATCATACATTTTCTGAAATGTAAGGGTGGATTATAGAACATCTCTCTTACTCTCTCTACTTTTGTTCTAAAAGCAGCATTCTGATTTGGGATCATTAAGCATAAACAGAGCCGTATGAGAGAGCCATCAACAACACGGCGGCTTGTTCTTCCTCTCCCAGCTTCTTCCTCTGCCTCTCCACCGTTGATCTCTGCATCAAAACCTCTCTTCCCAGAGCCATTAATCTCTGCTTCAAACTATCCCCAATCTTAGTATTGTTGCTGCTTCTTTTGCCCTTTTTCTCTTCTGTACTTCCCTTGCTCATGCCTAGAATCGCTCTCTTCTTCTTCCTGCTTCTGATCCCACACGCGTTGCACAGAGACTGCGGTGAACAAAATTAATGAAACAACAAATGATCAGACTCATATCGACGCTTGATTTCGTAAGATGGATTTGCAAATGGATTTCTAGTTCGATCGGATGAGTTTACCTTGGGACCGGCCGGACCGCCTCTCCAGAGAGGGGTTTTTGATGTGCCACAGTCGGCGCAGGTTTTCTTCTGCTCGTTGCTCATTGGACTTTCTTCCGATGAATCTCCGTTAGGGTTTCTGTTATTGATGTCCTCTGCCTCCGATCCCTGCATCACAGAACAAAATCGGCTCGATTAGAATCGCTACATCCGAATCAAAGCAAGGTGGTGGTAAGAAACTTCAGAAGAAACCATCATGACTCGTGATCACTCACTTTTCCACTCAGATCAACCATTATTTCGAAGATCTGAACAAAGACTCAGAACAAGGAAATGTTTAAGAGGAAATAAGAACTTCCGATTGAGTAAAGCCGATGACCCAACACACAATGAAGGTGAATGAGAAGAAGAAAACGATCTAGGAGAAATGGATTGGAAATGAAGATCAGAATTGGAGTGATCGGTGAAGGATTAGGAAGCAAACATGCAGTGAGAGAGTAAGAGGGAAGAGTATGTGTAGGAAAGAGATTAGGAGAGAGAGAGCGAGAAAGGCATGGGTGGCGGAGGGAGACACACGCGCAACAGCCGCAAGCTGAGCAAAATCCATAAAGAACCAGGCTTAAATAAAAAGGGGAAGTGAAACCCTAATAATGGGGCGAGTCCAAATGACGGAATTGCCCTTGCCTCCAAAACCATCAGCCTTCCTCGCGCCAAAATCCCCCTGCAATGAACAAAAAAGCGCGGGATTAATTTGATTGAGTTTTTATATAATTTTTTTCCCTTCTGGCCATTAACTTTCCGACATTATTATTATCACTAATAATATAATTTTAATTGGTTGTCGCAACTAAAAATGAAATATATGATCTATGATTACTGATTAGATATAAATATGTACATTATATTTAATTTCGCAATAAAAGCCATACTATTTATTTATGAATTATAGATAGTATAATTTTTTATACTTATTATATTTATTATTACTACATAGATAAAATGATTTTAAATAAATTTTGGAAATAAATATTCTTTTCAAATTAATTATAAAAATGAGATTTTTGTAAGAAGATAAAAAAGAAAAGTGGGGGAGCGTTTGGTGTGGTGGTGGGGCGCCAATATTAAATATTGAAATGATGTGGGACCTACGTTTTGCCGGGGAAGGCTCGTTGTTGCCTACGGCCTGTGTACTGTTTTGTGTACATTGTCATTAGGTCAGCTAATTGACCATTTGTGGTTTTCAATCTCTTTCACCGTTTCACCTTCCTTTATTTTTTAAAATTTTTATTTTATTTTTATTTCAAACGTTTTTCACTCACTCTCTCATATCGATAATAATTTGTCAGTACTTTCAAAATTTTTAGCCTTTTTTTTGGGAATAAAATGGTATCTAATTAATAGAAGTCTATACCTGGAATCTTTAAAGAGAGTAGCTCTATACTCCGCAGAAGGAAAATTCATGGTAGTAGTTTCGACATTCATCTAATGACTTTGGCGAGTAAGAAAATCAACACAGTCGTTCGCCTTCCTTTACATGAGATCGAAGTAACATTCTAGCTAGTCTTGAATTAGGAGGTAGCGAAATTGTGTAATGTGGCTGTTGAGGGGATGATCTTGAGTTAGGTCACTACTGATTAGATGCATTGTCTCTGCAGAGTCACTAAGGACAGCAATTTTATAATAATTATGATCCCAACTTAAGCAAAATTTTTTACAGATCCCCATAATCTCCGTAGCAGTAAGAGGAGTTTAACGAAACTCAGTATCCAAATTGCCTTTGCTATCCCGGAGTACTCCACCGCAAGTAGCTTCACCATTCTGAAATATCTAATCTCAACCATTCTTCTTGAGGAGGGGTCCATCTATCTAGAGATTCACTGAGGAATGTGTTAGAATGTTTTTTTAAGTTTTAATAGACTGGAGCATGTTGTCCTTAGTAATACTCTAATTGAGAAGACAGCATCTCTTTTAGATTTAGGCTCATTAGAAGCATGTTGTCCTTAGTAATACTCTAATTGAGAAGACAGCATCTCTTTTAGATTTAGGCTCATTAGAATATATTTTGCTACATCGATCATTCTATATGCTCCAACACACAAGGGCGAAGAGCTTTTGCTTTGGGGGGGGGGGGGGGTGGTTGAATTTTTGACTCTAGTTACGAGTGGCTGTTAAAGGTCTAATCAAAACACAAATAACCATTTCTTAAAAAAAAGATAGATAGTATGCCAATCAAATTTGCATTTTTGTGACCCTAGTATGCTGCTGGGTCTTAAGTAATCCTTCAACGTAATAAATTTTTATATTTATCAGTCTTTTCCTAATTTATCCTATTGATATTCCATTAACAATAATTAAAGAGGAAGGGAAAGAATGAAATTAAGTAATCCTTCTAATGAGACTGATAAAAGGGTGATCATCTAAGTGCCTGTACGCCATCCGAAATGGGGTTTTTTGTTTTTTGTTTTTAAAAAAATCATGTTGGCTTCTGCCTTTTTGAAAAATGAGGTGTTTGGGTTGACGTTTTGCAATTGAGCTTTTATTCCAAAAACAGCTTTTAAGAAGAAGTTCAAAAATCTGGTTTTTCCAAAAAAGGTCACTTCTGTCATCGTCAATCCAAATATAAATCATATTTACAATCTAACTTTTACAAAAGTCATATTTAAAAAAAGTCACTTCTGCTGTCACTAACTGAAATATGCCCTAAATGTATCACATCTTTTTGAGTTGCCTATGCCTATTAGTTGTGCTTCAGTTTTGGGAAGTAAACGGCTGTGAAAGTATGACTGTATTAGAAGCGCTGCATGCATTGTTCGATCTAAAGTTTCTTTTTTCTTTTGTTGTTTTTTTGGGTTCAGATGTTATGTCTTAATAAAGCCTACAAGTTCTGAGAATAATCATGTAGTCCCAAGAAAGTTTTCTCAAAATGGGAGCAATTGATGCAACTAGTGAGTTGACTTTTCACCTAAATTTTCTTTTTGTGCATAACTCTCTCTCTCTCTCTCTCTCTCTCTCTCTCTCTCTCTCTCTCTCTCTCTCTCTCTCTCTCTCTCTCTCTCTCTCTCTCTCTCAATCTTCAATTGTAGATGATGAAACTAAAAATTTGAAATGTATAAAAAAAATGAGTTATAACTTAGAAGTCTAGTTAATAAATTATGCTCAAATATGAAGGCGGTGATATATAGAATATAATGTGTTGCAAGTGTAACTTTTGAACAAATATTTCGGTGCACATGTTGTGCCTTCTTTCACCCACACATTGTTGCATATGATATTAGAATAATTGGCGGATGAATGGACTCCAACTTCAACAAAATGGGACTTCTCTTCATTATCATTCATCATTTGTGTTTTCAGAATGCGAACGACCAATCTTCTTTGGAATTTAATCTCGGCCAGTTTGTCTTTGTAAATTTTTATATTAATGAGTCTTCTTTATTTAGAGAAATTAAATATGTAAAATCATCTCCCATAATCAATTCATCAAAATAGATATCACGCATGCATTGAACAATTCCCTTAAAATACAGTTATCTTGCCTAAAATGCGCTACTCCCTTTGGTTTCCTAATATAAGAACCACTTAAATGATTTGGAAGGATTAAGGAAATGAACTAACCTAGTTAATTAGAATAAATATGACATGATCTCCTTATATCCTTGCGTAATACCCCATCATGTCCTTAATATAAAATATATTTGTGGAGTTTATCTTAATTATAAATATAAGACATAGTTTTCATAATTACTAATCTTTTTATAATTTACCCCTATTGACATCCTCAACAATAATCAATGAGGGGAGAGAAGGAGGGAATTAAGGAAGATAACTATGACGTTTTAGAAAATACATGTCATATTAACTAACTTATTTAATTTCTTTAATATAATCATATTAGGTAAATATGTCTTATATTAAGGAGTGGAGGGAGTATTATATTATATACAAGTTTATAAGTTAGTTAAATTAGTTTGTGAAAAAAATAATAAATATAAGAGATAAAATGGATTGAGATATTATATTTTGGACCAAATCTAACAACTAACTAGCTTTTATTTTAGAGTCCAAAAGTAGTATTATAATTATCACTTGTGTGATATAAAAAGTATTAAATATATAATGAATCTTCTAAAATCAGAACGAGTCAAGTTTATGCTTTTCAACAAAGTTCATTGGGTGTTTGTATTAGCTTATTTGCCTTGCAAGGGATAGTAAAGGTAACTATATGAGAACATCGAATGTAAGAAAACTTTGTTTTTATTGATGATTTCATTTGCCAAATAGCCACTCAAGATCATTAAAAACAATGAAATAAAAGTTTGAAATAATTTTTTAATGGAAAATAATATAATTCTTAATGATAATCGGATCTTACAAAGATTTTAGGGAAAATCCCTAAAAAGAAACTTCAAAAGTGTGAAAAGACAAAGAGGTGTTTTGAAATTGGAAAATCCTGCAGAGGTGCTTTTGACTGATTAGGGATTTTTAATTTGGAGAAAAATGACCGAAATAACCCTCTCTTTATCAACACCCCCCTCTCTCATTCTTCTATCTCCTTCTCCTTCTCCTTCTCCCTCCCTCCCTCATATTCTTCATGTTTGTCCTCTAGCTTGTGACAAGGTCATTTACTGTTAGTGGGTGGTTTTTGAGGAGGAAAAGAGTGGTGGGGATTACTAGGGTTAGTTGCATTGAGAGGGGGAGTGGGTCCAAAGTGGGTGTAGTCCATTTCAGGAGGAAGGAAAGCATCGACAAGGCTTGCAATTCTGCCCTAATTTTCCATTGAAGCAGAGAAAAGGTGGATTGTTCTGATGGTGAAAAAATGCCAGAGAAGAAGAACTTATATATTGGTTTCCTAACTTATGACATTTAGATAGTTTCCCGAACTCATATAACTTTTTCGCAAGTTTAGATAAGTGTTTCTGCATATTCCCTGGAATGTTTGTGAACGTATTAGGCAAAATCCCATGAAAATGTTAAGAGTTTTCCTATTTGATATAAGCGTTTATCAATGTTATATAATGATTTCGTAAATTCAGACAAGCATTTCCGTAGGTTTTCCCACATTTTTCTTAGCTTGCTCGACAAAATCCCCTAAAAATCTTAAGTGTTTCCCCATTTGAGATAAGCATTTATCAATGTTATATAAGGATTTAGCAAATTCAGACAAGCATTTTTGTAGGTTCCCTCTCATTTTTCTCAACTTGGTTTACAAGATCCCCTGAAAATCTTTTTGTTTTCCCCATTTGAGATAAGCGTTTAACAATTTTCTTGAGCGTTGTCTTCGATCGGTCCTCCAGCCTTCGTCACCGTCGACTGCCTTAGCTGCCACCATCGTTGATCGTCGAAGGTAGCTGCCGGTCCTTTTTCTTGTATCGAGTCGACTCCTTCGCCATTACTCGAGGGATCACTCGAGTAATGTTACAAATAACTTTACAGATTACTCAAGTGATCCCTCGAGTAATGCCATTCTCACATGTTACTCGAGTGATCCCTTGAGTAATGAAAGAAGAAATAAACGTATTACTCGAGGGATCACTCAAGTAATGTTTCAAATAATTTTGTAGATTATTTGAGTGATTCCTTGAGTAATGTCATTCTCACACGTTACTTGAGTGATCCCTCGAGTAATGCAGGACCATTACTTGAGGGATCCCTCGAGTATACCTCCAAAAATCTCATAGTGTTCCTTTCTTTAATTAATTTAACTCCAATTTTTTTTTTATTATAACTCATCTTTCTAGGTATTATAAAAAGAGAAGAATATGTGAAAGAAGTGTATATAATTGTTAGAATAATTATTTCATAAATAATAATTTTACAAAATAATTATTATTAATAAATACATTGTAAAAGAAGAAGGAAAATATGTAGAAGGGCATTTTTGTCCACTTATAATTAACTCACCTAACCTAACCTCCTGAACCAAACAAGATATCAATCCTCACCTACCCTCTTTTTGAACCAAACAATATTATAACCTCCTCTAACCTAGCTTAAATAAACCTCATTTAACCTAACCTCCGTTGAACCAAACACACCAAACCTAACCTAACTTAATAAAACCCCCAACCAAACAAGGCTTAGCACGATCATATAAGCATTTCCGGACGTTCCCCCCCACTTTTTTCTCAGCTTGCTTGACAAAATCCCCTGAAAAAAAATGAAGGGTTTCCCCATTCGAGATAAGCATTTATCAATGTTATATAAGGATTTCACAAATTCAAACAAGCATCTTCGTAGGTCTCACTCACATTTTTTTCAACTTGGTAAACAAGATCCCCTGAAGATCTAATAGTTTTTCCCATTTGAGATAAGTGTTTATCATTGTTTTTTAAGTGTTTTGCGAGTTCACATTTCTCACAACTAGCACAACAATGTCTCCTGACCCTTACGTGCTTTTACCAATTTCTTATTACTAGTTGTCAATTCTGTTTATATATTTATCAAGTTTAGATTAGCATTCTGCAATTTCCTGTACTTTTTATCAACTTGCACTACAAAATCCTTGACACTTGCATGATTTTTCACAATATCGCTTAAGCGATCATTATGAAACGATTAGATTTTCCCATCTGTAGATAAGTGTTTCACATGTTAGTTCACAACTTCTGCAGCTTTATTTTGTAAACATCAGCATGCCATGACAGTGCAATTGTCTTTTCAGATTCTATCAAAAGAGGACAATATCCTTCTTCTTTCACCCTATATACTAGTTTCAAATTAAAGGAGTAGACAACCTATACCCAAAAACCCTGACATACTGACATCTAGGCCTAATAATGGGGTATGACCTTACATAAATAACAATGGAGAATAAAATGACAGTATCCAAAAACCAGCAATAACAAACATTATTTTAACATTTTCAATGACAACAGGACATTAAGGAAGTGGTTCACCTTCATAGCTCTAACTCAACAAGTTGCAATTCAACATTCACAAGATTTGATAAAGGTTTTCACAAGTTCTGATAAAGGTTACACAAGTTCGGATATCAATAAAGCCTACCAACTGAAATCTCCCAACTTTCTGTTGATGATTTTATCGGTGATGAACCTTCCCTGCACTTTCTGGATAAGATTCACACTACAAAAAAATGTGATTTAGTAGCGGTTAAAAATGGGTATTAGTAGCAGTTTTAACCGCTACAAACAACATTAGTAGCGGTTAGGCAAACCGCTACTAAATCGTACATTGCAAGCGGTTTTTAGTGGTTATATAAAACCGCTACTCAAGGAACATAACCGCTACATCTTTTCTAGCGGTTACAAAAAACCGCTACAACATCCCGCAGGATGAATTTTTTTTTTCAGAGATATTTGTAGCGGTTATATAGCCGCTACAAATATAAAAAATTGAAATTTTAAAGGCAAGAAAAGAAAAATGACATTTTTATTTTATTTTGTAGCAGTTAATAAACTGATTTTGAATTTTTATGAAATTTGTAATGGTTATAAAACCGCTACTAATTTCATGAAATTCAAATTTAGCGCCAAAAAATGTAATTTGAGTTTAAAAAGGCGCATTTGTTAGTAGCGGTTTAATAACCGCTACAAATATTTAAAATTTTTTTAAAAAATATACGATTATTTGTTTCTGTTCTTTTAATATTAAATTAATTAGTTTATTTTTTTATTAGTTTATCTAATTTAATTAGCCTATTAATAAATTAGAAGGATAAATTTAATTTAATTGGTTGAGTATAAAAATTATATTAATAATATTATTAAGGATACGTAGGTAATAAAGAATTGTTATGTTGTTTAATGTAATGTAATTGTGTATAAAAAATAGATGAAAATGAGATACAACTCAAATATATCTGAAAAAAAATTGTGAGAATAAATTTTATATAAAGGAAATAAGTATTGTAAAAAAAATAAAAAAACTTGTTACCATATGTGATCGTATTATTCAGCTCCTCTACTCATACAAAAAAAGTTGTAAATGAGAGAAAATGAAAGAAAGGTAAGGTGAAAAGAAATTGGAGAGTGTTTGAAATGAGTTGTGGTAAGGGTATTTATAGGGATCCACGTACAATTTGTAGCAGTTCATATGTCGATTTTGTGGTGATTTTTATTTAGTAGCGGTTATGGTTACTTTTGTAGCGGTTTAGTAACCGCTACAAATATTATTTTAATTTTTTTAAAATTTTATTTTAAAAAATTTTTTTCCAGTTTTTTTTAAAGAGAAACGCATAATTTGAATTTGATCACTCATTGTCGCCATTCCTACAGAAATTATGTAGAAAAATTATTGTTAGGGATGTTTTATTAAACTTAAAAAATGTAATTTAAATGATGTGGATTTGAAAAAACTCACCGCAGTAGAGGTAAATTGTCATTGCCTTTAAGGAAGTAGTTTTCAAAATCGGCTGGCTGAAATGGCTCACTCTCGTAGGCGATGTTATCGCCTTAACCCATGTCGTAAAGGTCTCGTGGCTTTAGATAAACGACCATGTGCCAATCCCAGTGCCTCTTGTCCTCGACATAATAAACCTGATGTGCCTCTGAAGCTAGAATATACGGCTCATCATCTTGAGAAATACCAGTATGAATCGGCCGTGAGAAATTGACTGATGTGATCCCTAAGTCGTCAGTTGTCAGTCCCTGAGAAGTGGTGGTATTTTCCCATAAACACTTGAACAGCGTCACGGTGAAACGGCCTTGATAATTAAGTTCGACCGTATCAAGAAGCTTGCCATAGTAAGGGACGGCTCCGAACTGCATGTTGGCGTCACTGTTGCTTGCATAACTCCTTGTCCCAAATGTGCCATAAACACCCGAATTCTGAGTTTGCAATCCTTGATCCTGTGAAACCGTGCAAAACTTAAAACCATTGACATTGTATGCTGTAAACCTTTTTGCATGATCAAGAGGGCCGATTGCGAGAGCTCTGAAATCTGGTGAGTGTGGGTTGTGGTCATTTAGTATTCTGCGTGCAAACCAGCTCGGGAATTCTCTGTAGACCCTCTATCAACTTTCGAGGATGTCTGTGTACGGATCCTGAGTTGACGCTTAACATGACTTCTGCATTCCCTGCAATTAATAATGGAAAGGCGATAGTGAAATGAAAGTGAGAAATGTTACGAAAGATATAGATCGAATAAAATGTGAGTGTACAATTCTTACTGTATGAAAGGTTCAACTTGAGTGCAATTAATCAAGACATGTCTATGTGCTTGCAACTTCTCGGTTGCCGTTAGTTTGAAGTTCTCAGTTGCTCCAACTGGTTTACCAACACGAGGGATAAATTCTCCTGGTGCCGGTGCAGGATCAGGACAATCGTCAACACGAGGTGGGCAGTTGAAATCCGTCTCAAGATCATCAAAATACCTTGAGCAAAAATATAGCACCTCATCCCCTATATAGCCTTCAGCTATAGAACCTTCTGGCCACGCCTTATTCCTTACGTAATATTTTAATTTCCCAAGGAACCTACGAAGTACAGAAGAGAAAATTGATATAAAAAGCTGAAAAGGACGACTAGCAAACATTAAATACAGAGAATAAATTAAAGCACATATTTAAAATGAGTACCTCTCAATCGGATACATCCAACGATATTGTACTGGTCCAGCGAGCTTTGTTTCATGAACGAGGTGGACTGTAAGGTGAACCATCACAGTAAAAAAGGACAGAGGAAAGATCATCTCCAAATGACAAAGCGTAAGAATGATTTTCGACTGCAACTGATCGAGCTCCTCAACGATCAAAACCTTAGAACACAACTTCCGAAAGAAGGAACAAAGTTCCACCAAAACGATGGAAACATCGGGAGGAAGTGTATTCTTTATAGCCAGAGGGAGTAACTGCTGCATAAGAACATGTGATTCATGACTCTTCAGGCCAGCAACCTTTCGAGCCTGCAAGTCAACACATCGAGAAATGTTGCTTGAATACCCATCAGGAACTTTTAATTTCTTCAACGTCGCGAGGAACACTTTCTTGTTCGGTTTTGTGAGGGTAAACTTTGCCGGCTGAAATTTGTCATGCTCATCTGGCCAAGCGTCTTCACGAACTCCTATGTCGCATAAATCTTTCCTTACTTGAAGGTGATCTTTTGTCTTGCCGGGTTCGTTAAACAGCGTATATAGCACATTGTCACAAACATTCTTTTCAATGTGCATTACATCAAGACTGTGGCGAAGTAAATTAGATATTCAATATGGAAGAGTGAATAAAATACTTATCTTCTTCTACTGCTGAGGCGCCGAAGTCCTGCGCGTCTTTCGGCGAGTTTGTGCTGAATCGTTGCTTTTTCCAAACTCGAAGTCAACATGCTCAAGCTGCTGTAAGATATCTGTACTAGACAAAGTCTGAGGTGGTCCTCTTTTTTTTGCTTTCCTATTGAAGCGATTCCGTTGTAATATGAACTTATGCCTTCTATCGAGAAACCTCTGATGCCCCATAAAGCACCACTTTTGGCTGTGGGGAAGGCGCACTGCGTCAGAGTCAAAATTGCAAGCTGGACACGCCGACCCAGTATGCACATTCCAACCTGATAATGTGCCAAGGCCAGGAAAGTCACTAATCGTCCACATCAAGGCTGCACGCAAGTTGAACAAAGTCTTTCCATAAGTGTCGTACGTCTCCAAGCCGACATTCCACAGGTCAAGCAATTCTACAATAAGCGGTTAGAGATACACATCGATGTCATTGCTCGGTGCCTTTTTACCTAGAATGATTATAGACATAATGAAAGAGCTTTGTTTCATACACATCCAGGGGTAAGTTGTAGGGAACTAAGACTACCGGCCAAATACTGTAACTTGTGCTAAGATTCCCGAAAGGATTGAAACCGTCGGTCGCCAACGCAAGCCAAACATTTCTGGGGTCAGTCGCAAGATCTGGAAAGTCGTTGTCAAATGTTTTCCAAGCAGCTACATCCCGGGGATGTCTTAATTTATCGTCTTCGTTGTTATCAATGGCATCCCACCTCATGTGCTCCACAGTTTTAGACGACATAAATAATCTTTGTAGACGAGGTTTCAAAGGGAAGTACCTGAGAATCTTTGCAAGTTTCTTCTTCTACTTTTTCCTCTTCCGAATTGTCTTGTACCTCGATGTGTGACATCTCTTACAAGTTTTCCTCCTGGAATCGTCTCCCCAATACAACACACAATCATTTGGGCATGCATCAATCTTTTGATAGTTCAACCCCAACATATTGATAATCTTCTTGGCCTCGTAGAACGTAGTGAGAATCTCAGCGTCGGGGAATGCATCTTGTAATAAGTCGAGCAATATCGACATTCCCTTATCTGTGATCCCACATAAGCACTTGATATGATACAATTTGATTAAGAAAGATAATTTAGAATATTTGCGACAACCTTGATATAAAGGACGATCTGCTTCATCCATCAAGTTAAAAAAATCTCGAGCTGCTTCATTCCTCATAAAAACAGGCTCAAAACCGTGCACTTCTTTGTTGAAGTTGTCGCCTTGAAATCCAAACGCATCACGCACAGCATCATTCACAAGATCATCTTCATCTACTTGAACGCCTACTTGAGAACTTCGAGGAAGAGCATCGTCATATCTAATGTCGGCCTTCTCACCATGAACTGCCCAGAACGTATAGTCCTCAGGGAAAGGCTTTATAATCAAATGTTCCTTCACAACATTTCGTGCATGTCACTTCATGAAATTGCATCTCCGACACGGACAGACGATCTTGCCGTTACAGCTGGCGTGAGTGAATGCAAAATCCAAGAAACTGTTTAATTTGTACAAATATTCAGGAGAATTGTGCAGCAACCTGATCCATGATTTATCCATAGCTACTAGTGAGAGAGAAGAAAGTATAGAGAAGAAGTTGAGTGAGAAGAGAATGACGAATGCCAAGAACCTTATATTCTGAAATTCCAACGTTTATAATTTTGTAGCGGTTCCCAAACCGCTACAGTTCTAAAATATTAGTAGCGGTTATATATATAAAACCGCTACTAATTTTCAAGCCGTTACACATTGGTAAGAAATTCAAAATATACACGTTGAGTATTTGTAGCGGTTATATGTATGCAACCGCTACTAACATTAAAGTCGTTGGACAACAAATTTATAAATAATTTTTAATTTGTAGCGGCTATACATAACATAACCGCTACAAATGTGAACAAAGGCGGCAAATTTCAAAATTCAAATGATGAGTATTTATAGCAATAAAAACCGCTACAACTATATACATATTTGTAGCGGTTTCTATTGTAGAACCGCTACGAATATATATATTGTTGTAGCGGTTTTTATCGTAGAAACGCTACAATTATATATATTTGTAGCGGTTTTTATTTAAAACAGCTATAAATATATATATGCTTTATTTTTTTAATTTAAAAATATAAATAATATTATTGCAATTAATTCATAAATTCAACATCGCGATCTAATAATATAAATGTAATTATATTAAACACAATAAGAATTTAAGTTCTGAAATACAAACTCATGTATATATATTTACAAATGTTTCAATAACAAATAAAAAAAAGATGTCCTAAACTAAGTAGTTGGGGGCTGATCATCTGGTGCTCCCTCAGGTAGGGCTCGCTCAGGTGCTGCTGGATCGGGCCACTACGCAGAGTGAACCGCACCATCATCATCAGCAGGAGGAGGAGAAGTAGTAGTCGGGACGACGTAGCGAGGGACAGGTGTCACGCCCTTATTTTAATTTCACATTTATCAGAGTATTCGCGAAAAACGATATGCGGTTCGGTAGGCAACACAAGAATAGCATAACTATACTGATAAAAAGTACTCGATTACAGAAACTTCCCATAGGGGTTTGTACCTGATAATTACAATTAGTGTAGCCGCACAGGGCTACTTGGGTGTCTAAACTTGTCCCAGTGAAACGGATACTTCTTCCCTTCTTCATTCCACTACTGTAATCCCCTCGTATGGTACTCTGCATT
Organism: Inga laurina; assembly: GCA_963855925.1. Classification (NCBI taxonomy): domain Eukaryota; kingdom Viridiplantae; phylum Streptophyta; class Magnoliopsida; order Fabales; family Fabaceae; genus Inga; species Inga laurina. The sequence goes on from OY979702.1 coordinate 11,822,332, forward strand.
GTTGTTTGCATATCTTCTGTCGTCTCCTGTCTAAATTGTTGGTAGGGGAGGGTGAGATTCGAAAGAATCTCAGTAGGAAACAGATACCACAATGCATGCATGATTGATGCTATGTGTATGGCATGTTAGCTTTATCTAGATGTATGCCCCATAATGACATTTCTGCATGCTCAATGTTTCATACAACAAGACTATGGCCACAGCGAAAACAGAAACAGAGCTTCATTTATTCAAATATGCTCTACACAATCAAGTAAAGTAATCACATACATCATTACACAAGCAAATATATCAAATACATGCAAGTAAGGTAAGTCCCCCACCTCCAGTCGTTCTCCTCGATTTGCGTGCCAACAGCTCGGGGCTCCATATTAGATCCTAAAATGTCAAACGTACTATTTAGACACTTCCATAGTGTTTCTGGGGGTTATATGAGTCTATCTTGACAAATTGCTACAATACCCCCGGGGACCCGGCCCCATCGTACCCGGTCCGGCTATACTTTTCTCGAAATTCTAACCTGGGCTATCCTGACATATTTTCGCCCAAGGAATCCATTTCCGGACTCGGAATTACCAAATTCACTGCCAAAAGACGAAATTGCCCTTGGCAGCCCATATTTCAGTGTTTTAGGGATGTTTTCGTAATTATGCTTTCTCGGCCTTTTCCGAAAAAGTGCCCAACTGTAACCCCACCTAATTTTCCCTCTTGAATCCAATGGAACCATCAAATCATTGAAAATCCAACTCTAATACCCATTTCTAGAGCTGGCTGAAACTTATAAGAATTTAGGAAAAATTGGGGTTTTTCGGTTTCGGCTCCGTAAACACGTTCCTTTCTACTCCTAACCACTTTATTGACTATTCCATTAGGTTACAACTACCATTTAATATCAATTTGGGCAGCATAACAGCCCCACATACCCATTTCCAAAAATTAAAACCAACGGCAATCCGGCGAAATTTCACCGATTAAATTGCCCACAGCAGCTAGAATAGTCAATACACAAGAGTTTGGAAGTTACCTCAAGCTCCCACTAGCTTTTTCTCAAGGTGGCTGAAACCCTAGCTTCAAAACACCAAGAGATGAGCTTCCAAACCTTAAATCATATGCAAAGGAAGCTTAGGAACGGAGTTATACGCATTAGGAACCGATTTACCGAAGAAATCACTTACCTTTGTAAGTTTTTCCTCCTCCTTTTCTCTCTCTAAAATCTCAACTTTCTCTCTCTCCATGGCTGCTATTTCACGACAGAAAATGGAAGAAGATGAAGCCAAAAGTGCTTTTATCATATATTACAATTTCCTTTATTTATTTTCCCATTTTCGGATTTTTCAGAAATTCTGGCAGATTTCTGCCCAAACTTTGAAAAATCATAACTAATTCTAGAAAAATCGAAATGAGGTGATTCCAAAGCCTATAGAACCCTTATTGAGTCTATTTTCAAGGAAAAATATAGAATTTTGCTTTCAGGAATCACAAAATTCCCAGAATTTCAATCTTTGCACATTGTTCCAGAAATTTCACAGTTTATCTGTGCTGACTTCAAAAATTCATATCTTTTTGGGTATAGCTCTAATTGAGTCATATGACCTATCAAATTAAATCTTAGGATGTCTACTTTCATCCTGTAAAATTTCATAATTTTTGATCATCATTTGGTCATTCAAAATCACATGACAAGCCCACTACCTCATAGGCGATTTTACCGTAAGCATAATCACTTTCTCCAAAATTCACCATTTTACTTTCTTAATACCCTAAAGATATAGAAATCATTAGGGGATAAATTTGAGCTCCTGCTAAATTGGGGCTTAGCAGTCCACTTAATTTAGGCTTATTCCCAAGCCTCCAATCCCAAATTTCGGGGTATTACTGTAACACCCCAAATTTTGATTAAGGCTTAATGATAATTATTGAGGATAATTATCGGATTAAAGTTGAATTATGTATATTGATGACAATATTATGTAATATGTCATAATGGTTGGGAAATTGAAAGAATGGAATTATTGGCATAAGTTGGTAATTAATGGGAAAATTAATTACTAGCTAAGAGAGAAATGAGAAGTGGGATTAAAATGGCTAATGGAAGGATTAGAGAGATTAATTGGTGATTTAGTGAGTGAGAGCCAATGAAGAGTGGACACATGGCAAGCCCACATGTGAAGAGATTGGGAGAAAAGTCAAATAAGATTAAACAAAGCATTTCTCTCTCCTCTCTTCCCTCTTGTGCGCAGGAAAATCTGAAGTGGAGGGAGTATAATCATTTTTCTTTCATCTCACACTCCACTCCATCTCTCTCTCTCTCGTCCTCTCACTCTTCCCTCTCCATTTCTGTCGCCATTTTTGCAGCAAAGAGGAAGAGGAAAAGCTTGCAAAAAGGTAAGGAAAATGGCTTCTATTGCTCAAACTTCCTTCTTTAATATTGATCCTTGAATGAAGAGCTTCATTTTGATGGTTGTAATGTGTTCATTGGTGTTAGTTTGTGACCTCAAGAGATTGTGAAAGTTGAAGAATCAAGAAATCTCTTTGGCAAAGTGAAAGAGGTGAGTGTTATCTCCCTTTTGATATATATATTGTGGATGTTGGTGAGCATTGATTTTTCTGGAAATTTATGCCCTATTTTCGAAAATTAGGGTCTTTGTGAGTTTGGCATGTTGTGATAATGGAAATGGTGTATTATGATGTCTTTTGGACAAATGGATTGGTTTGAATCATTAAAAGTAAAGTTTGGGAGCTTTGTGTTGGTTTTGGTGTATTGGTCAAAACAGAGCATGTGGTTAGAGTATGAATTTGGTCATTTTGAGGTTACCATTGTGTTCCTTGGGGAAAATTGTATGGGAATAAGCTTGGTTAATGATTTTGGAGTCATTGAACACTTTGGTAGAAAAGTTGGAAAATGCTGTCAATGTGAACTCTGTCTGGACAGTTTATTTGTGTGGACGTTTTGAGTGATCAAATGATTTCAGAAAATTGTGAAACTTTTCAGTCTTAAATTTCATATCCCAAGCTTCAAAATGGACATATATTTTATGTCATTTCGTTTGGTATTCTGAGAGTTATGCTTTGCCAAAGTTTGGTGCAAAAACAGAACTCTGTTTTGGAGTAATGTTGGGTTTTGGGTGATTCTGTATTTTTGTGATGATTTTAAGTTATAAGCCATATTTTTCCTTGAAAGAGGACTCAAATACCTTTCTTTTGGCTTTGGAATCACTCCGTTTCGAATTTTCTAGAATTAGTTATGGTTTTTCAAAGTTCAGCCCAGAGTCAGGAAATCTCTGGGCCGCGGCCCAAGAGTGGCGGACCGCGGCCCAAGCCTTTCTGACCTGTTTTGGGCCGCGGCCCAAGAGTGGTGGGCCGCAGCCCAAGACCTTCTGGCCATATTTGGGCCGCAGCCCAAGGAAGGGTGGGCCGCAGCCCAACCCTGTATTCCAGCACTTAGTGTTTTCAAAAAGAGATCTTCACCCTATTGTTTCCCAACCTTTTAGGGGTTTTATTAGAGGCATTTGTGGCTTCTTAAGGGTCATTATTGATAACCAAATCTAAGTGTTGAAGAGTTAATTGAGTATTGGAATAGAGAATAATGTTTCGTCCTTAATTATGACTTTAGGATTTGATATCTGCCCGGAGCATAGAAGGCTTGTGCCTGCTCAAGGAAGGAAAGACAAAGGTAGTGACACTTTATCCTATATCATGTGTATTGCATTGCTTGTTTGCATTAGTCATCGATTGTAGTGAAAGTGAAGGGGACGCGGCGAAAGCCCGGACTCGATTAAAGTGAAAGTGAAGGGGACGTGGCGAAAGCCCGGACTCGATTAAAGTGAAAGTGAAGGGGACGTGGCGAAAGCCCGGACTCGATTAAAGTGAAAGTGAAGGGAACGTGGCGAAAGCCCGGTCTCGAATATTGATTGCTGCATTGTGATATATGTGACTTGTTTTGTATATATGCATCATATAAATAAACTGTTGCTACTGGGATTCTCTAGAATCTCATTCTTTCCAAATAACATTTTTAGACAGGGCAAGTGGATCCAAAAGCAAGCAAGTGGCAAAGGACGATTAGGACTGCCAGCGGTAGTCTTAGTTAAATATTTTGGTTTCATATCGAATTGGCTATCATTTTGGATTATTGTAAATATACTGAATAGAATTGTAGTGGTATAGTTTTGTGTAATCCCCGGTATGGATACTGAGACGGGCAATGATGCCTTGTGTAAACCTTTGGATTAATGTTATTATCCCGGGTGAACGTCGGGAATTGTGCTTACTCTGATATTGTATATGTAACAGACCAAACAGGCCATTTGTTTTAATGAATGAAATGAATAGAGATCCACTTGTACAAGTGTTTTAAAAATTTTTTAATTGTCCCAGATTTCTTATTCGATAATTAAATGTGCTTAAACGTTAATCCCGGCCTGATTATCGAAGGGGGTTACATTTGTGGTATCAGAGCAATGTTCCTGGCATTTGTAGGAATTGCTAGGATAGTTGCCCTAGTTATTTGCCTGAGTGTAAAGTGATTGTTGATAGTTGTTGTATACACATGAATATTCCTGTTATTGATAGGTATATAAGAGTTTAAGGAATATGTGTATACTTCTGTGGTGATTTCTGACTGGGTGAATCATTGTAGACTGAAGAGAACAATGGCTCGCTCTAGAAATAGACAACCGGATCCGGAGGTGGAAGAGCTCAATGATAATCCTCCTGATCCGATGCAAGAGATGATGACATTGATAAGAGAGCAAAGAGACATGATCCGTGAGCTAAGGGAAGAGCTCAGGGAAGAAAGAGCTAAGAGAAATGAGGAAAGGCTCCAGTCTACTCATGCAGAGACTAGAGAAGAGACCCAACCAGAAGAGACAGCTGAGGGGTCGCATAGACCTCCAGAGTCCCCACCTCATATTGAGCATAATCAAGGGTCACAGGGGGTGCCGGCTCAAAATGATGGAGACCTTAATTCTTGGGTGTCCAAATTCTGCAAACACATGCCTCCTGTGTTTAAAGGAATATTTGACCCTCAAGCAGCGGAGGATTGGATAATGAGGCTGGAGAAGATCTTCGAGGTGCTTGAGTGCCCATCGGAGGTGAAAGCAAAGCTAGCTATCTACAAGCTAGAAGGAGATGCAGACCGATGGTGGCGAAACATTGCCATGACCATGCGGGCTCGGAATGTGCAAGTGACTTGGGAAGTGTTTCAAAGAGAGTTCAATGACAAATTCTTCCCTAAGTCTGTGAGAATAGAGAAAGAGTCAGAGTTTCTAAAGATAAAGCAAGGGGACGATGAGACCTTTGACGAGTACTTGTCTCGGTTTGTTCGTCTATCCCGGTATTCCTCCTACCTCCGGTATAAAGATGATGAGGAGTGGGGCTCTGACATGCTAATCCGGGGTTTGAGGAGGGAGTTGAAGAAAAGATTGGCCGCCCGGCAGTTTGACAAGTTCAACAAAGCGGTGGAAGAATGCCGGATCACCGAGAATAATTTGAGAGATATTAACCCAAGTAAGGGTGGTGGTCGCGGTGACACTGGTAAGGGAAGTTCATCCCAGAAACGTAAAGACCAAGAGTTCTCATCCAAGGGCGGTAGTAAGAAACCGTACCAAGGTGGAGATCGTGGGAATCAGGGACAGTTACCACAGTGGGTATGCCCCCGGTGCAATAGAGCACATGCGAATAGAAATTGTGAAGGGCAATGGGTGTGCTTCCTCTGCAAGCAGCCCGGACATATGGCTAAAGATTGCAAAGGGCGACCGGTAGAGTCAAGGCCCAAGAATCAAGCGAGAGTGTTCGCAATGACCCATGAAGAGGCAAGGAAATCTCCCGAATTGATCCAAGGTATTATTCTTCTCAATGGTAATGTATTGCAAATTTTGATTGATTCGGGTGCTAGTCATTAGCTTATAGTCTATGATTGTGTAAAGTGCCTGAGATTGTATGTTCATAGATTGCCAATTGATATTGTGGTGTGAACACCTATGGGTGTTAAGTTTGTGACGGCGAAAGCTTGTCTAAATAGTATTATAACCATAGAAGGGTTGGAGTCTACTCGTTGATTGGATTTGTTTACCTCTGCACCAAATAGAGGGTATTCTGGGCATTGATTGGTGGACGGCGGATTGCCTCCAGAAAGGGAAGTAGAATTTCCAATGGAAATAGTGCTTGGAGCTGGTTCGATATCCAAAGCCTTACATAGAATGGCCTTATGAAAAGGCGGAATTAAAGAAACAAATTGAAGAGTTATTCGAGAAGGGACTCATTCGAGTCAGTGCGTTCCTATGGGAAGCTCCGGTATTGTTTGTGAAAAGAAGGATGGAGAATGGGAAAAGTGAATGGCTTCTAAGTTCTTAATACAATGACACCTTCATCTAGAGACAACCAACTGGGAAGCGCTATCTACAGAGAATTCAAATTGGAAAGGGCTACCTGCGGAGAATTCTGATAGGAAAGGGCTACCTACGGGGAGTTCTGATCGGAGAGAGCTACCTAGGGGAAGTCTGATCGCAAAGGGCTACCTACGGAGAGTACCATACCGTAGTGTGAAGCCACCGTGATGACAAACCCTAGTGTGGAACTGCCGTGATGACAAACCATAGCGTGCAGCCACCTTGACGATGAACCGTAGATTGCAGTCGCCATGATGTTGACTCATAGACTAGTGTTACGGAAAGGTTGGCTCTTAGTGATGGTGCATTGTAAAGAATCCCTTAATGGATGGGTTTTCTTGAGATGAGAAGTCATACGGCTTGGAATGATTCGAATTGAATTGGGCTAAAGTTTGGCACGAACAAATAGAGATTGTGAATGTTGTTAGTGGTAATGGGAGGTTCCTATGGGACTCCTATTAAATCAATTTAACATTGCTAAAGTATAGATAATGAGATAGAAACCCAAATATAGTGAATGTGATGTGTTTGAGAACTGTAAGGAGTAGAAACTCGAGAAAGTGTAACTGACAGAGTGTGCATGTCGACGTGAGCCGTTGTAGGGTTTGACATTGATCATCTCTACCATCGGCCGTTGATGTACCGTATGGAATGTAAAGACCGTAAAGTAATGTGTAAATGTGACCACGCCAAGCGCACCGCTACTGGCTGACCCTGTTGAGGGATACGGGTGGGGTGTAGGCAGGGTGGGCACCGCCACTGGCTGACCCTGTTGAGGGTGCGACAATGAAAGTATACGCCATGCCAAGTGCACTGCCATCGGCTGAGCCCTCGGAGGAGGGGGTATACGGGTGGAGTGTAGGCAGGGTGGACTGTGATAGAAGGGTACTTCGGATAGAAGAGATTGAGATTCCGAAGAGGCTCGATATTGTTATTGAAACCCAAGGGTCCCGATTACCACTAGTGGAGTCATTGGTGGGTGTACGGGTGAGGGTAATGATGGGGAAGTGAATATAGGGTAAGCGAAAGCAAAGTGGAAAACAATGAAAGTTAAGATTTGCGATTACAGCGGAAGCTGTCGATTGTGCGTAGTGAATCTATGGTACCTTGACTGATCCCCAGAAGGGGGAAAGTGACTTAATGACTATGGTTGAAGAGGCTTAAGCCGTAACAAATGAGTATAGTATGTATCATAGTAATCAAGTGAGGTGAAGACCTCTAAGGATTGAAATCGGAGATCATGTGCTCGTGTGGGTATCTCCGAGTACAAGAAATGATAAAGTGATTGAGAAACAGAAATTGAACCATGGAGTATTGGTCTGTTGTGATTCTTGAGTGAATCGGACCTATGGCGTATTGTTGATACAAATGGTTTGAAAGGATTATCCTAATGGGAAGCAAATCGAGGAACGGAAGCCGTTATGAAGAGGCGTCTAGAGTTTATAACCTAAGTGGTGTACCAAATTTCGAGGACGAAATTTATTGAACGGGGGGAGAATTGTAACACCCCAAATTTTGATTAAGGCTTAATGATAATTATTGAGGATAATTATCGGATTAAAGTTGAATTATGTATATTGATGACAATATTATGTAATATGTCATAATGGTTGGGAAATTGAAAGAATGGAATTATTGGCATAAGTTGGTAATTAATGGGAAAATTAATTACTAGCTAAGAGAGAAATGAGAAGTGGGATTAAAATGGCTAATGGAAGGATTAGAGAGATTAATTGGTGATTTAGTGAGTGAGAGCCAATGAAGAGTGGACACATGGCAAGCCCACATGTGAAGAGATTGGGAGAAAAGTCAAATAAGATTAAACAAAGCATTTCTCTCTCCTCTCTTCCCTCTTGTGCGCAGGAAAATCTGAAGTGGAGGGAGTATAATCATTTTTCTTCCATCTCACACTCCACTCCATCTCTCTCTCTCTCGTCCTCTCACTCTTCCCTCTCCATTTCTGTCGCCATTTTTGCAGCAAAGAGGAAGAGGAAAAGCTTGCAAAAAGGTAAGGAAAATGGCTTCTATTGCTCAAACTTCCTTCTTTAATATTGATCCTTGAATGAAGAGCTTCATTTTGATGGTTGTAATGTGTTCATTGGTGTTAGTTTGTGACCTCAAGAGATTGTGAAAGTTGAAGAATCAAGAAATCTCTTTGGCAAAGTGAAAGAGGTGAGTGTTATCTCCCTTTTGATATATATATATTGTGGATGTTGGTGAGCATTGATTTTTCTGGAAATTTATGCCCTATTTTCGAAAATTAGGGTCTTTGTGAGTTTGGCATGTTGTGATAATGGAAATGGTGTATTATGATGTCTTTTGGACAAATGGATTGGTTTGAATCATTAAAAGTAAAGTTTGGGAGCTTTGTGTTGGTTTTGGTGTATTGGTCAAAACAGAGCATGTGGTTAGAGTATGAATTTGGTCATTTTGAGGTTACCATTGTGTTCCTTGGGGAAAATTGTATGGGAATAAGCTTGGTTAATGATTTTGGAGTCATTGAACACTTTGGTAGAAAAGTTGGAAAATGCTGTCAATGTGAACTCTGTCTGGACAGTTTATTTGTGTGGACGTTTTGAGTGATCAAATGATTTCAGAAAATTGTGAAACTTTTCAGTCTTAAATTTCACATCCCAAGCTTCAAAATGGACATATATTTTATGTCATTTCGTTTGGTATTCTGAGAGTTATGCTTTGCCAAAGTTTGGTGCAAAAACAGAACTCTGTTTTGGAGTAATGTTGGGTTTTGGGTGATTCTGTATTTTTGTGATGATTTTAAGTTATAAGCCATATTTTTTCTTGAAAGAGGACTCAAATACCTTTCTTTTGGCTTTGGAATCACTCCGTTTCGAATTTTCTAGAATTAGTTATGGTTTTTCAAAGTTCAGCCCAGAGTCAGGAAATCTCTGGGCCGCGGCCCAAGAGTGGCGGACCGCGGCCCAAGCCTTTCTGACCTGTTTTGGGCCGCGGCCCAAGAGTGGTGGGCCGCAGCCCAAGACCTTCTGGCCATATTTGGGCCGCAGCCCAAGGAAGGGTGGGCCGCAGCCCAACCCTGTATTCCAGCACTTAGTGTTTTCAAAAAGAGATCTTCACCCTATTGTTTCCCAACCTTTTAGGGGTTTTATTAGAGGCATTTGTGGCTTCTTAAGGGTCATTATTGATAACCAAATCTAAGTGTTGAAGAGTTAATTGAGTATTGGAATAGAGAATAATGTTTCGTCCTTAATTATGACTTTAGGATTTGATATCTGCCCGGAGCATAGAAGGCTTGTGCCTGCTCAAGGAAGGAAAGACAAAGGTAGTGACACTTTATCCTATATCATGTGTATTGCATTGCTTGTTTGCATTAGTCATCGATTGTAGTGAAAGTGAAGGGGACGCGGCGAAAGCCCGGACTCGATTAAAGTGAAAGTGAAGGGGACGTGGCGAAAGCCCGGACTCGATTAAAGTGAAAGTGAAGGGGACGTGGCGAAAGCCCGGACTCGATTAAAGTGAAAGTGAAGGGAACGTGGCGAAAGCCCGGTCTCGAATATTGATTGCTGCATTGTGATATATGTGACTTGTTTTGTATATATGCATCATATAAATAAACTGTTGCTACTGGGATTCTCTAGAATCTCATTCTTTCCAAATAACATTTTTAGACAGGGCAAGTGGATCGAAAAGCAAGCAAGTGGCAAAGGACGATTAGGACTGCCAGCGGTAGTCTTAGTTAAATATTTTGGTTTCATATCGAATTGGCTATCATTTTGGATTATTGTAAATATACTGAATAGAATTGTAGTGGTATAGTTTTGTGTAATCCCCGGTATGGATACTGAGACGGGCAATGATGCCTTGTGTAAACCTTTGGATTAATGTTATTATCCCGGGTGAACGTCGGGAATTGTGCTTACTCTGATATTGTATATGTAACAGACCAAACAGGCCATTTGTTTTAATGAATGAAATGAATAGAGATCCATTTGTACAAGTGTTTTAAAAATTTTTTAATTGTCCCAGATTTCTTATTCGATAATTAAATGTGCTTAAACGTTAATCCCGGCCTGATTATCGAAGGGGGTTACAATTACAACAGGGGGAACCTGTGGATGCTGCTCGTCCAGGAACAGGCGACTCCATGACTGCTCGAGCATGTTGTTCGTGATATCATGCCATTGCATCTGCTGAGCGTAGATCATATCAGCCTGCAGCTGCATCTGCTGCATATGCAGCTGGTGCATCTGTTGCTGCTGCTGTGCCATCTGTTGCTCTAAATCTGACCGCAGCTGGTCAATAGACTCGTCCATCGGAAGTTTGACCCCTCTAGAGCTGCCAGCCTCAGAGGCGGCGCTCCTGCCATAGACCATACTAGTCTGGCGCCTATCCCCAACCCCTGCACACGTCCAGGGTGCTCAGCCTGAGCCAGACCCACCTTCAAAGGAGCCGTCGGGTCCACTGACCCCTGTAACTCCTTGGCCTGGGTCTGTCGCAGCTCAGCTTGCGACTGCTGCATCCGCTCCTGCCATTTTATGAAACAATTACTAATTAGCATTTTTCATTATTAAGTTGGTTTTATAAAAATTATAATAATAAAATTACTTACAATGGCCTCCTCTGCTTGCTGAGAGGTCGCAATCCGTCACGGTGTCTGTGTGTGATGGCATACAACTCCTCATAGTCCGTCTGACGGTTCTCTTGCTGTGCCTTCTTCTCCTAAAACAATTACAAAATTCAATTAATTAGTATTATGAAATAACCAGCTAAAAGTCAGTGATATTTTGAAAACTTACCAGCTCGCTGTAGGTGACAGCAAAGGTCTTCGATCTTGCTGTGTGGTGGATCGTCTGCTGCACACGGATCCTGGTGTTCCTCTGAGAAAGCTCCTAAAAAAACAATATTAAATGTATTAAAACAATAAAAAACATTTAAAATTAATAAATTTCAAATTAAAAATAATTAAATTGAAATTATAATTTAGTAATTAACAATTACAAAATTATCTATAAAGAATCAAATAAATACATTACCTACCCCTCAGCGCTCCTCCTGAACTGGACGAAACCCGCCAAGTCGTTTGGCGGCACGCCATCCGGGACTCTCTCAATCAGCTGCTCCAGAGCAATCGTCCCGTCCTTATCCACCCTGTGGAAGAGACGGTTCCTCCTGTTCCTCCAATCGTCACCCATCTTCACGAGGGTGTACCTCTTCCGGTTGGCCCGGACGGCAAACCGCAGCTGCAAAAAAATTATTTAAATATCAATAATTATAAAAATCATATTAAAAAGTATTAATTAAATATAATTACTCACAAAAAATATTAATTAAATACTATTAATTACCTGAACCACCTCCTCAAAAGCCTGGTCCTTCGGCCCCCTCGGAACGTGCCTCCACGTCTTGAAGTGAAGGGGGAACCGCATCCAATTCGCGCCCAGGTCGTTCAGGATGCGGTTGAACAGGTGACCCCCATTATCGATGGGCTAGTCAATGCCCTCATTCTACGGCATTATAACTCGCAAGGTCCGGTCCATGCTGTTCAGACCGGCCACATCCAGCCTCCTTGTCAACACGTTCCCCTGCTCATCTGCACAGTTTACCGCACGTTAGATAAATTGTAATTCAAATTTAACATTTCAAATTTAAATAAATAATTTATTAAATTAAAAAATTTATTTACCTTGGACCTGCACCTCAAACCTAGTGGACCGCGAAGACGACCCTCGTGGGTTGTTCTGCTCCCGAGCCTCCTCCTCATCGAGGAACTGCTCCATCTCCCTGAGCGCAATTGGGATCTTGAAGTCCTCCTCGTCGTAGTCCTCAACGCTGATATCTGGCCCCCCAAACTCAGGCACCTTTGGTGCGGTCTTCTCCTGTGGGATAGTCTGCGGTGCCTGTGGTAGGGCCGACTCCTGTGGGGGGATGGGCTGAAATGCCGCGGTCGCCCTGCCTCCACGCTGCCCCCTCCCTCTACCCCCTGCTCGGCTGCTGCCAGCCCGCAAAATCGGTTTGGGGACCTCAAGGGCCTTCCCCTTATCCTCTCTTGAAGCCATATCAACTGTAAAAATAAAAAAAACATTTTAGTCACATTATTATGCAAAAATATAATAAAAATACAAATACAAATAAAATACGTGTTATATACGTACCTCAAGTGCAAATACCAAGAAATACTTTAGCAAAAACTCTTTCACAGACGTCTGAACGCTCAAATCTTGAAGAAACCACTGAGAGAAACCCCAGGAAACAAAATGAGCAAACGGAAAAATGAGGGAGACGGCTGCTTAAATAGGCCAGACATTTGTAGCGGTTATTCCAATAACCGCTACCATAACCGCTACAAAGCACCCAGGGCGCCTTAAATTTGTAGCGGTTTTATAATAACCGCTACAAATTACAAGAACCTTTGAAATTCTGTAGCGGTTATGGCCCAGAACCGCTACAAACTTGGAGACTCCTGAAATTCTGTAGCGGTTATCGACCTATAATCGCTACAAATACCTGACGTTTGGCATTTTGTAGTGGTTTGTTTGCTATAACCGCTACAAATAACTGTTACACTGTTGGCAGGTCTTGGTCGCGCCAAGTGGCGGGAATATTGTAGCGGTTTGTATTTATTAACCGCTATAAATTAATCACTACAAGTTTTGGCGGGAAATTCGCGCCATTTTTGTAGCGGTTTGTTCTACCTAACCGCTAGAAAAAATGTTGCTAATCTGTCGCGTGTAGCTTGCCGCTACAAATTTGTAGCGGTTTTGCTTAGAACCGCTACAAATACTACAATTTGTAGCGGTTTGATATAACCGCTACAATTTCACCGCTACAAAACACCATTTTTTTTGTAGTGTTAGAACAACAAAAATCTCCCAAATCAAATAAAAACATGAAATTCCAAATTCAAAATAATCACCTTCAAGTCCTTGCCATACTTGGAATCCTCAGGATAACATTGTTCCTCCTTTGCTCCTTCAACGCCCTCGATTTTCTCGAATATGGCATTCAGTTGGTAGTGTTAGAGAGCTCTTATGCTATGTAACTGAACGAATTTGATGGCAAGGATGAGATTTGACAGCTTACAAACTACCGCTGGAGACCCTGTCACAAGCTAGAGGATGAGGACGAAGAAGATGAGGGAGGGTGAGAGAAGGAGAAGAAGACAGAAGAATGAGAGAGAGAGAGAGAGAGAAAGTGGGTGTGGAAAAAGAAAGGGTCGTTTCTCTTGAAAATCCCTAATCAGTCAAAAGCACCTATATAGGATTTTCCTATTTTGAAACACCTCTCTGTCTTTTCTCACTTTTGAAGTTCCTTTTCAGAGATTTTCCCAAGATTTTATATTATATATATATATATATATATTAAAAATTTTACCCCTAACTTAACACTCCCCACATAGAAGAGAGACGCACAACCATAATACAACCATAATACGCACAACCATAACTTAAAACCATGGTATTGGAGATAAAACAACCCAAACACATTTTATTTCTCCGGAATCTATTTTTCTATTAAAACCATGGTTTTAAGAATAACAATCCAAACACTCTTATTTCTCCATAATTTATTTTTGATAATGAAACCATGGTTACTATGGTTTGAGGTGGGAAACCATGGTTTGGCCAGAACTTATTTTTTTTACCTTGTCAGAAGTTATTCTCCAAAATCTATTCTCTCAAATCTTTTTTTTTCACTTTTTTTTTTTCAGAAGCTGGTTTTCAAAAGCTAATCCAAAACTAGCATCTACAACCTCTCATTGAAGGGAGCAAGGGAGGTGTGGTTTGCCAGACAAACCACGAGCTTTTGGCTGCATTTTTATAATTCATATTAGAAAACAAGGTTGTGTAATTTATTTTTGAGAAAATTATAAGAAAATATGACTTAAACTATAAAATCTCAAATAATTGATTTTATTAGGGGCGTTCAAAGCGTCCCGGTCCCGGTTGTCCCATCGCAGTCCCTAAGGGTGTTTGGGATCAAGACTGGATTGGGAAATGCCGATCCCGAAAATCGGGAAATTTTCGGGATCGGGAATTTCCCGATTTCGGATTTCCTTTTTTTTTTAAAAAAAAATTTATATTAGATTTTTTGTTGTGTTTCCTTTAGGCTAGTATACATATATGATTTGTCTAATATCATATTGTACCAAATAAGTCTAATATAAATATATAATTAGTCCAATATATGCTTAAAGTTGTCGATTCAGCTGCAAAAAGAACAAAAAATTAGAATTATTTAATAAATAATAAACGAAGTTAACTAAATAAACTAAAAGAATAGATATTACATTAAGGATGTTAGAGATTTTCACATTTTATTTCACATTTGGTTTTATTTTCTTAAATATTTTAAAAAATGTACATGTATATATATATATATATTCGGGATCAGGAAGTCCCATTCTCGATCTCAATCTCGAAATTTTGGGGACGGGAGATTTGCTCGGGATCGGGACAAGAAGACCGAGATGAGAAATTGATGAACACCCCTATCAGTCCCAAACATTTTGATCCTAGAATCTCATGTCTAAGACCAGGAAATATTAGGACTGGGACGGGAACCGGGATCACCCTTGAGATCCCAGTCCCCTTTTTTATTTTTATTTTATAAATTAAGTTATCCTTTAATTTATATAATTATTATGGTCTTATTAGTTGTTAAATTATCATTTTAAACTATGGAATATGAAGAATTTAACTAATATAATAATATTTTTAAAATTTATTATTTTTTTTAAAAATAAACCGAAACCAAGAATCAGGATTGGGTTGTCCCAGTCCCGTCTCGACTTTTGAACACCCCTAAATCTCATACTAAAATAAGTTGTTAGTTGCTATATTTTTGTAGTTAATATCTATATTCCTGTAGACCATAAGACTAATTTAAGATTTTGACTGTAATTTCTTGTCTTTGTGTCTTTGTTTTATTCCCCCTAATAACCTAATGGAGGACGAATCTCACAGTATTTGCGAAAAGTCCACAACTTCAAAAACAAAATTAAGAGCTTTTACCAAAAAAAAAAAACAAAATTAAGAGAAGCAGACTCGTAAGCCTCTTTGTTTTGGTAACCATTGTGATTTGTGATTTTAAATTTCATAGGCCTTTAGGATTTATGGGACCCAATAAGAAAGCCCAAAAGTAAACTCACCAAAACAGCCCAAAAACATGCCAAAGGTTTGTAACCTCGTTGTTGATGAATCACATTAAACGAAGTGAGGCCATTCAATCACCCAAAAAAGGGCCAGGATCATCATATTAATATTTTTTTTCAACAAGAAATACATTAATCATGATACTTCAATTACAAAGTCTTGATGCTAAGAACAAAGAGCTAAACAAACAAATTTGGGCAGACTCAAAGACACATAAAGTAACTAATCGAAACAAAAGGCACCTAGATAAATCAAAGGAACAAAAAACAAAGCGAGCAATTAGTGCACCATCCAGTAACAACTTATAAAATCTTAACAAGCCCGCGTTTGCGCGGGATGAATGTAATTTAATCTAAAAATTAAAAAAAGTTTTATAAACCCACATATGAAGAGAAAATCATGAAAAGAAAATAATATAGCTCAATATAAAAATAAACTATATTACTCATAATTAAGGGATGTGTTGCTGGAGGGGGAATTTCTCCATATATATGTGTATGAAATAGGGATCTAGTCAATATTATGCAAAGAAATTAAAGTTAAATGCAACAAATCTCTAAATGAATTTAAAAAATAGTAGAAATTATTGAGCTCAATATAATTCAACAATAATAAATCAAATTGTAATCCTTTTGCCCAGCCACATACCAAATTTATTGGAATTGGCTACCATCCTCTTCTTTTCTTCTTCCTTTTTGCTACTCATCTCAACCTTAATATTGAAATCTGAATGGTTCAAATTCAATATTTTATCAAAAATATTCTTTTTAAATATTTTTTTTATTGTAGTTTTCAATCATCATAACAAAAATTTAGCAAATTTTGAATTTATTTATTTATTTTTAATAATATAATATTTTATTAATATTTTTATTAAGCATTAAATCTAAACTGCTCAAATTTCAATCTAAAAATCGAGATGAGTAGTGGAGGAAAAGAGGATGGGAAGAGAACAATAAGAGCAGAGGACCAAACCCAGATTTATTGTAGCTCTTTGATTAGAAAACTGCATTTTTCTATAACTACACCAAACATACTCATATTAACTAGTCATTATATTGTACTAACATCCTTATTGATTAGTCATTATATTGTACTCCACTTAGTCCACAACATAAGTCATTTCTTAAGGCAAAAAAAAAAAAAAGGGTCATTTTTTAAAGAAATCTTTGATCCATAATATAATCAACTAACTAGTACAATAGATAATTTAATTTTTATCTGTCAATAAACTTGTAATTACTAATGTTTAAATGTAGCTCTTTGTATTTTTTTCTCTCTTTCAAAATTTCATTTAATATCAATGAAGGTTGAAATTTTTTTTTAATATAAGACATATTTAATGAGTTAAATGTCAATTTTTTTATTCCAGTGAATTAATTGGAGTGACTCATTTATATTGTGGATTGGGGGAGTATTATATTCCATTATGAAACTATTCCATTACATTAACACGGATTCCATGAACAAAGGCCCTTATTCTCCATTCTCCTTTGAAATTCATTCAATTGAAGTGAATTCTCAAATTAAGCCAATGATATCAAATGGATACCATAAAAACTTGCAGTAGATAATATTAGCGTGCAATTTTCAAATGCCTCCAAGTTATATAATGATTAATCACTACTACAGAATTATGATATAACCACCCCAATGGACGTCCTAATTTTAAAATTGGATAGTTAAAAAGGAAGGCGGTGGCATTTT
This sequence comes from Inga laurina, assembly GCA_963855925.1. NCBI lineage: Eukaryota > Viridiplantae > Streptophyta > Magnoliopsida > Fabales > Fabaceae > Inga > Inga laurina. The sequence goes on from OY979702.1 coordinate 11,839,556, forward strand.
CGTAATTATGTGTACGTAGAGAAACCTATAGACGTCTCAAATTTAAATTTGGGACGCCTAAAGTAGAGTTTAGACGTCCCAAATTTTATTTGGGACGCCTAAAGATTTCCACTGGCGCCAAAAAAATAAATTACAAAAATTTAACTTACTTTAAATGTCCTAAATGGTTTTGGGACGCCTAAAGTTTTACTTTAGGAGTCCCAAAAAAATTTGGGACTCCTAAAGTCTTGACTTTAGGCTTCCCAAATGGGATTTGGGACGCCTAAAGTCTGACTTTAGGAGTCCCAAAGACTTTAGGCGTCCCAAAAAAATTTGGGACTCCTAAAGTCTTGACTTTAGGTGTCCCAAATAGGATTTGGGATGCCTAAAGTCTTACTTTAGGAGTCCCAAATTTTTTTGGGACTCCTAAAGTCATGTCAGAAATTCTGACATGCGTGAGACTTTTCTTCCCTTTTCTTCATTCCCATATCAGAAACTCATCCCTCATTTTCCATCTTTCCCATTCCCCATGACTTCTCTTCCCTTTTTTCTTTCATTCCCGTGACTTCGTCTTCTCTATCTACACCATGGGTATGCTTTTTCATTATTTTCTTTTCTTCATTATACTTCGTCTTCCTCTCTTCCTTTTCTTCATTCCCTTTTCCTCCATCTCCTTTCATTCTCATAGCACCTTCTTTGCTTTCACCCTCCGGCGTACGCCTCCTCTACCTTTTTTGCCCCCTCCACCCTCCGGCGTAGACCTCTCACTTTTATCGTTGCTTTCAGCCTCCGGCGTACCTCTCCTCTCCACTGTGCATACACAACTCCTCCAACGTCTTCTCTCTACCTTAGAAGCACATAGACACTGTTGGCTTCCCTCTCCCCTACTTTCATCAGGTTTGTTTTTTTTAAAATATAAATTTACATGAATAACTAAGTTAAACTTGCAATGTGAAATTATTATAATGCTTTCAATTTATTTACATGATTCTAGTTATTGGAGTGTATTTTCCTTGATTGTTTTTTTTTGCCAGAATCATAAACTAGTTGTTAGTAGTTATGCAATACTAATAATGTTTTTGTTTTATACGTTTGGAGCTTGGAAATAGAGGGAAATACATATGTATATTTATTTGGATGAAATGAACAACAATTAGTTTGTAGTTGTGTGGTGACAAACATTTTGACACTTTCTGGTTGTTGTTATACATATATAATATTAGGTTGTATGAGTTGTTGTTATTACACACACACACACACACACACACACACACACACACACACACACATATATAGTAAAAAGATTGCAGTGCTAGATGTCTTTACCATTTTGTAAGGGACATTTTGTGATTTATGAATCCATCTTTAATTCTATTTCTGCAATTTTAATTTGCTGGGGAATGAAGAATATAAATAATAAAAAATAAAAAAAATAAAAATTTTTAATGTCCCAAATTAAGAATTGGGATGTCTAAAGTCCCCCTGTGGAGGACTTTAGACGTCCCAAATTAAGAATTGGGACGTCTAAAGTCAGGACTTTAGACGTCCCAATTCTTAATTTGGGACATCTTTTCTTAAAACATACTACGTCCCCTACATAGAGGTCCCCCAGTTTTTGAACGTTAAAAGTGCCAAAATAGGGACATTAAAACTCTTTTTTGTAGTATTGAATGAATTTCATTATACTACTTGATGTCCAATATTTCAGGAAGCCAGATACTCCCCCCCAACCTTATATAAAAAAATGGTTCAGATTTAATTTTTTTTGACATTGCACTGATTTTTAAGTCACGATTTATACTAAAACAGAACCGACTATGTTATTTCAAAGTGAAAAGATCAGAGTAGTAGCATTTCCACATGATAATAATATTGGAGGGGCCGGATCTCTTAGGAGTACAATAATAAGAGATGAAAAAGAAAGTAGTGCACAATATCTTCAAGGGCGTGAGCAGTACTTTCCTTTAGGTTTAATTCGCCTCCATCTATACCTATTTTATATGGTGCAATTTGGATTGATGATAGAATTTCTTGTAATATATAACAAAGACCCTTGAATATAGATTACACTTTAATCCTCAAGCAAGTTAATAATGGCTTTTATAAAATGATAATTTGACTTTATCTTTGTGTGCACTCAAGGATAAAGACAGTGAGTTTGATATCTTATTGTGTGATTTCTGATGTTGCATATGTTTCATATGTCACAAATGAAGTATGGTGCGTGGTATTTATAGGCCATGAAGATGAAGTGATGTATTGAAGTGGTGCCTCTTAAAGTAACACTTCTTCAATTAAAAGTCTTAACCACATGTTAGATTCATGAATCCTCATGAACCAATATAACTTCAATAACCAATGATTATTTTAAATAACTCTTCCAAGGTTACGCTTTTATAGTAAGCAAGGTTTTCTTAAAAACCAACACAACTTTCTATCAAATAGTAGTTATCACACATTTTCATAGGTGTCTTTAGAAATTAAAAGGATATAACCTTTATGACTTTTAGTGTTATAACTCTTTACACAACTCTTCATATAAATTCCTTAATTTATAAGGACATGATTTTTTAACAAACACATCTCTTCATTTTAAAATATTCCACCACATGATGGGCTTAATTAAGAAGATAAATGGCATAAAAAGAACTCGCATGTTAAAAAATAACGAGACTTAGATAATAACCAGAGTTTGATATTTTACACACACACACACACGATAATAAGGAGATGACTTGCTGTAGTACGCATCAGTGTCATCTAAAAACACCAGTAGAAAAATGACTTTTAAGACCGGTTAAAAATGACTTTTTAGACCGGTTCTGTATTAGGTCTTGATACAGCCGGTCTAAAAAGTCTGTTATTTTTTAGACCGGTTGTTAGAACCGGTCTTAAAAGTCAAACTTGTAAGACCTGTTGTACCCACAACCGGTCTAAAACTCCACATTTAAGACCGGTTGTGGGAGCAACCGGTCTTAAATATGAGACATTTAAGACCGGTTGCTCCTACAACCGGTCTTAAAGATGAGACATTTAAGACCGGTTGTGGGAGCAACAGGTCTTAAATATGAGACATTTAAGACCGGTTGTACCACAACCGGTCTTAAAGATGAGACATTTAAGACCGGTTGCTCCCACAACCGGTCTTAAAGTACTTTTTAAGACCGGTTGTGACTACAACCGGTCTTAAAGCTTCATTTTTTTAAAAAACGTCCCTTTTATTATATGTACACGCACAGAATGCTCCAATTTTAAACAGCAATACATAACAATCACCATCCCATCTTTCCCATGCATTCATTGAACTCGCCTAGTTATGGGTGGAAAAATACCAAACTAAGATTAAGAAATGTCATAAAACACACATCACGTGTGTGTATGTTATGGTAAGTCACTAAAATTTTCAGCATTTCCAAATCTCATCTCAGAAAGTTCAAACTATTTTGTGATTTTGCAGAAGTGCAGGCAAAGCCATTGAAGCAGAAGAACAACTAAGCGCAAAGTATAGTAATCAACAAGTTTGCATACAAAACTGCAAATTCTAGTCAACTAAAGGCTTATTACTAAACACCTTAATAACATGAGGCAGTCCAGCGTTTCTCGTCCTCCCACAAAATCCACCTGCAAGAATCATATACTTGTAAGCAATTTGATGGACAGAAATTTCTCTGAACTCAATCACTCATACATATACAACACCTCAACATTCTCCATAATCTCCAATCACATCCCTATATATAAGCTAGGTATATGCAATTAACAATCACCAAATGACAACAGTAAAACAAAACCTGATTCATTCATACCATAACTAGAACAACATCAGACCAGCGTTATCATAATAAATTACAATAATGTACAATGAACTTTGGATTCAAAAACTCACTATTTTTGTAATAGCTCATGGATGAATTCAGCACAAGATGTGCGAATGAAATCAATATCTTCTTCAGGAAAGGGATCAGCAAGATCAAACATCTGTAACTCCAAAACCAGACGAAACATTGACTTAGTATAACTTAAAAACAATAAAGTAAAACAAAAGTTTTGAAATATAAATTTACCTCTTGAGTAAAATCAGTCGTGCCTAGAGTGATAATATTGTAAATATGTCTCAAAACATAAAAACCACATAAGTTGGACCCCTTTGGTTGCCGACGGCTCTGAGAAAAAACATGATATCATTAAAACAAATATAAAGGCATGTCTTATTACATTCTGTAAACAAATCCATATGTACTAACCTTTGGCATGATCCATGTAGGGTCCTTTAAGTCACGAACATGCTTACCACAAGCAGTGTGTAGGAATGTCCGCATAGCCCTATGATCATCACAATGACAAAGGTTATTGGTTTTACACAAATTCCATAAACTTTGCATACAAAAGGTAAGAATGAAAGAAAACTAACGAATTAATGGTCTTTTTCAAATCATTCCCTGGTTTGAAGTGGAGGGAACATAAGAGGATGACAGTGTAACTACTCTTGCATAGAAGAAGCAACTGCCAATGATCACTGAAAAAAACAGAAGAACATTAATAAGCAAACATAAAATATTATATAAATTATAAAATATCAATTTGTTTCTTACCTATGCACATATGGAGCCAAGAAACACTCGGTTCCAGTTTCACTAAGCCTCTTTGACAAGTATGTATGTCTAGTAGCAGCAGTGGTCCCTTTCTCTTGGATGTGATGGGGGCATAAGAATCCAAATTTTTCGCTTTTGCCAGAGGAGACCAACCTACGATGCATGTACCTACAATAACGCAAGCACATAAATAAAAGGTAAATGGTGAAACTTTTAAAATATTTACTTTGAATTGCAGAAGCTACTTACATTAAGAACAGTTGGACAATCCCAATCGTAAGATTTTGTCCAGGAGCTACCAGGGACATCAAATCATCCCTCTCAAGATAGCATGTCACTCCTGACTGTCCAACAACTGAATCCGTAGGCCACTCTCTTATTTTGAAGGATGTATCATATGCCATCAGAATCACTTGCTGCATGATATTCAATGGAGGCTGTGAAACTTCTTGCTGAGTGAAGGGAGCTGGACTTGGTGGGGCTTTGATCGGACTTGGTGGTGGGCCTTTGATCGGACTATCCTCGGCTCGACCAGAAACAAGGTTCGTTGGCCACAAGATGAATGTGCCCAAGACATCGCTAACGACCTTGAATTCATCAGAAGGGATAGGGACAGGTGCATCCGCAATAATCACCTCGTCAACTGACACCCGGACTTGATCACCTTCCATTTGTCGGTGGTGGACAGTTGATCCCAGGTTATGCACACTACCCCGTGCAACTAACCGTCTCAGAGGATCCTCGACAAAAAGATCACAAAGCCCAGTAATTTGCGGGTTAGGACCCTCTGATGACTGCCCGATGTTGCAACAACTACCTTTAGTGCTCTGCTTATTAGGATCAATTGATTGTGGCTGGGGAGCACTGGTATCTTGTCTTGAGCTCATAAACACTATCATTTCCTCTTTCATCTTGCTCAACCGGGTCTCTAAAAGTGCATCAAAAGATGCTTCAGCCTCGGCCTTTGCTTCTGCTCTTGCAATGGCCAACATATTCTCCAATTCCTCCCTAGTCACGATGTTTGAGGAATAGTGTACGGGGGCTCCAAAGTAATCCCGTATCCCTACCCCTCCTCCAACTCCCCTGACACGGCCTGGATGCTCGTGTTTGCTAGTAGCAACTGTGAGGATGTCATTCCTGCCCTCCGACTTAAAAGATCCCTCAGCTTGTTGTTTTCTAAGTTCATCCTGTAACATAATACAAAATAACAAATGTAAGTAATAATGTACGTTTCTTATGTAATTAATTACAATAACGTTATATACTTACAATTCTTTCACCAACTATACGAGATTGTTCACTCGTATAAGTCCCACTCCTCTTTTGGTGGGCAAATTGCCATTTTTCTTCTCGACGAATCGGAGATGGCGGAGAAAGAAGAACAGAAGGATCGGATTGAGATGCTTCTTCCAATCTCTTCCGTTTGGCCGCCAACAAGTCTCTTTCAGCCTTTGCATAACCCCCACGAGACATTGTATGAGGGCAATCATTCTTTCTACCACTCTCTTGTGCTTTTTGCCTTTTTGCCTGTGAATAAGAAATGATACAAAAGGAAAGTGTTATAATCAATTAAGATAATTGCTAAGTAAATAAAATAAAAAATAAGTCAACTAACCAAAGATTCAGGAGTAGTCCGAAGCCTAACAAATTCTTCCCAAGTCGCTTGATCAAGAAATGTATACGTGCTGCACGGATTAGGACGAGGCTGACCATCTTGCACCTCAATATGAATGTAATTGTTGGTCAGACTTGTCTTAAACTTGCTCCAGCGCTCATAACAATACGTCATCGTCTTGTTGTACAAGATCTCACTCTGAGGAACGTCGTAGGTGAGCTGAAATGCATGCATTGAAGGAGTAAGTGACAAATGAAGTGACATTTGATAATAATTAATTACATACAGAAGATAATTGTATACCTGAATAGTGTCCCAAATATGCTGCTTCACCTTTGGATCGACATTTCTCCACTCCTCTATCAAGATGCTCGGCTTATTACGTGCAAGGAGGCCGACGAAACTCCTATATCGTTGTGCATTAGGCCCGATTGGTTTCCAATGTCTATCAAACTCAATCGGTATCTTTTGGCCTGCACTCCGACTGAGGGAAACATCTGTCAACCGTGTGGCACGTCTACCCCTCCGTACAGACTGGCTACTGCGCTCACTACGACCCTGGCTCAGAGCATTGCTAGGCTCGCCCTGGTTAACACTATCTGGCTGACTCTGCTGAGCACTAGGTGACTGACCCAGAGGTGGAGGAGGTGGCTGATCCTCTGCACTAGGACGCTGGGGATCCGTCATTTTCCTGTAACGACAACAAAGAAAGATAAATCCTAAGCTATGACATGTGAAGACTATATCGATAAAATAACTAAACATATTCTTCAGATAATAATCATAATCATAATTACTTTAGTTAGTTAAGGTCAAAGTAGTATCATAAAGAGATATCCTCCCATATTCCCTCGTGATGATCATTTCTTGTGCCGTGCGCATTATCTGCTTCATCTTCTTCGTTCAGTTCTGGTAGACCCCTGGAAAAAGAAGGAGTCTCAAGAAGATCATAATTTGAGTGACTTTTCTCGTCAATATCAACGACCCTTTTTCCTTGGAGAGCTACAGACCACATTTTATTTGCCTGATCAGTGATATAGAACACTTGTTGCGCCTGATCTGCCATAATGAAAGGTTCATCTCCAAAACTTCTACTATTCAGATATACTAATGTCAATCCTAACCTATCGATCTTCACACCATTATTGACATCAACCCACTTGCATTTGAAAATGGGAAATCTAATTTTAACATAGTCAACCACCCAAATCTCTTCAATCACCCCATAATAAGGTATGGCAGCCAACGTAGGGTTCTTATCTTTCGAACTAGAGAAGTGCATAGATTCAGCCACTAATACAACACCACTGTTCTGGACGGTGCTCTTATCATCTAGGGACTTCGTGTAAAAGGTATAACCATTGATCACAAATGAAGTCCAACTTATGACATCAACTTCAGGACCACGTGCTAACCAATTTATTGTATCAGAAACACATTCTTCTCCGTCAACCTTTTGTTTGAACCAATGTGCGAAAGTTCTGTTATGCTCCCTGATTAACCTTTGTTCGCTCATTCGACTATTTTGTTTCCGTACAATTTCTTTATGGGCATTCATGTAACATTGAACTTCATCAACATTGTTCAAGATGTACAGGTGGACTTGTTGCAATTCATCAGCATCTATGCTCTTTACTGTTGCCCCGCGTCTACCCCCTTCTTGATCATGACGCTTAGGAAGGCCAATATGTCGTACATTTGACAAATACTGTTGACAAAATTCCATAGCTTCTTCAGAAACATATTTTTGAACAATAGATGCTTCAGGCCGATTGGGGTTCTTCACATACCCTTTAGTATTTTCATAGTTCTTTCGATCGGGTACATCCACCGGAAATAGATAGGGCCACACAACTTTATCTCCCTCACTAGATGAACAACCAAGTGTACCATAATATCAAAAAAGGACGGAAGAAAAAGCTTCTCAAGCTGGCATAAGATAATGTATCCTTCATTTTCCAATTCCTCCAATCTTTCCGTGTCAATGACTTTACAACAAATGGCATTGAAGAAGAAACAAAGTCTAGTCAATATGTGTTGAAGATCATATTCGGCAATGCCTCGAATAGCTACTGGGAGTAGTTGTTGCATTAAGACATGACAATCATGAGACTTTAGCCCTATTAACTTCAAGTCTTTTATCGATATAAGCTTTTTAAAATTTGAACAATACCCTGAGGGAACTTTAGCGCCATGTAAACACTCACAAAAGCTTCTTTTCTCAACCTTAGACAAAGTATGAGCAGCTGGAGGACAAAAAGTTCTATTACCGTATGGCCTTGGATGTAAATCTTCTCGTATTCCCATTTCTTGCAAGTCTAATCTTGCCTTCACGCCATCCTTAGAACTTCCCTGTATGTTGAGCAGTGTCCCAACAATACTATCACATACGTTCTTCTCCACATGCATGAAATCAATACAGTGTCTGACGTCAAGATTGCGCCAATATGGAAGATCGAAGAAGACGGACCTTTTTTTCCATATATTTTTCTCATTTCTACTCTTTGATGACTTACCAAACATAGTATTGATATTTTTCACCTTTTCATAAATTTTCTCCCCAGTCAATGCCTCTGGAGCATCTTCAAACTCTTGGCCACCGAAAAAAGCTTTTTTTAATCTACGATAAGGGTGGTTTCGTCTTAGAAATCGCCTATGGCCAAGGTAAACCGTCTTTCTTCCATGTTGAAGTTGATGGTAGCATGTGCCTTCTTCACATATCGGACAAGCTTTGTGGCCTTTAACGCTATATCCTGACAAGTTCCCATATGCAGGGAAGTCATTTATAGTACAAAAGATCATTGCTCGCATATTAAAAGTCTCCTTCTTGTTCGCATCAAAAACATCGACACCTTTATCCCACAACTCTTTCAAGTCTTCGATCAAGGGTTGTAGGTAAACATCTATGTCATTTCCGGGTTGCTTTGGTCCCGAAATCAACATAGACAACATTATGTACTTTCGTTTCATACATAACAAAGGAGATAAGTTGTAAATTTCCAACAGAACAGGCCATGAACTATGTATACTACTTAGGCTACCATAAGGATTCATACCATCTGTGCTAAGCCCAAGCCTGAGATTCCTAGGTTCTTCACCGAAGCTAGGAAATAATTGATCGATTTTCTGCCATTGAGAAGAATCAGCTGGATGCCGAAGCTTTCCATCAGAAATCCGCTCATCTGCGTGCCATCTCAAATTTTTGGCATCAATTTCATTAGCAAACAGGCGCTTGAACCTTGGAATGATTGGAAGATACCACAACACTTTTGCAGGGCCCTTATTTGATTTATACCTCGGAGTTTCACATATCGGACATTGCTCCTTCTCTTCATGATCTTTTCTATACAATATGCAATCATTAGGGCAAGCATGGATCTTTTTATACTGCATCCCTAGTGGACACAGTATTTTCTTAGCATCATAGTATCGAAAAGGCAACACATTATCATCAGGAAGCATATCTTTAAAGGCCTCAAGCGTTTCTGAAAAACTCTTGTCGCTCCATCCATGCCGTGCTTTCAAGCTTACCAATTTCAATACAGCATTCAGCAATTTGTATTTTTTACACCCCGGGTACAACGGCTTCTCAGCATCACTGCACATATTACCATATGCATGTGATTGTTCAAAAGCCTCTTCTCCTACATCACGAATAATGTCCTCTATCCGATCATCCATATCCGTGTCATTATCATCACAAGTCACTTCCCCCTGTTGAGATGCACTTGGCATTTCTAATTGTTCACCATGCCATACCCATACTACATACGTCTTACAAAACCCTTCACAAATTAAATGTGTATATATATCTGCAGCACTTAATCCTTCTCATTCAAACATTTTACACAAGGGCAATAAAACATCCCACTATCATCATCGGCATTTCTTTTTGCAAAGTCTAAAAAACCCCTCACCCCAATATCATATTCAACACTCGTCTGTTTAGCTTGTATCCAACTACGATCCATATATTCCAACACCTTTTTTTTTGTTTTCTACTTTTTCCCCTGGAAAAGGTAGGAGTATGATGAGAATGGGTCATCTTTTTTCTTCAAGCATAAACAAGAGTGTTGACTTTTTTGCTTATTTGAAAAGAAGTGCATGTCACTAAGTTAATGGGGGACCATTTGCATGGCTTCCTACAATTCCAACCTTATAAAGAAAAATTCACTAAACGCATATATATCCTAATTACCCCGTCATGTTTGGAAAGGTATAAACAAAATAAAAAGGTATAAACAATAGAGTAATATATTTATGTATCGTGAGGCTTGCTGTGATTTTAAGGTGGTGTTTATTTCGAGTTGTTGTGATGTCTTTGGGAGATCGATGTATGGAAGCAATAGATACACGCAGAGTCATCCCCATTTAACAATATATGTTAAGAATGTGTAAGGTGTTTGATTTAGTGATAATATACTATCTTCAATCTAATTATGTAAAACGAATGTTACTGAATTGAAAAATGTGACAATGAGATCCCAGAAGAAGCTTCCTCTCAATCAAAATTGAAGAGAAGGCCTCAACATGAGTGCTCCAGAAGTCCCGAGTCACAACTTGCCTTACCAAGTGGACAAAGGGTAGCATTCAAGGCTGTCAGTCATGGAAATTGCCCCCCAAAAAAATATTACTAGGAAGGATTATTGTGTATATGTTGATGTGATTAATACAAACATAAATATATAATGGTATTAGGTTGAGGTAACATCCACAAATTAATAATCTAAGGAAGGAATAGTGGTAGTGAGTATGAGTAAGGAGGACATGACATGACCCTGAATTAATGGTGGCAGATAAAAATCTGGACGGTTGGTAGGATCCATTCACTATCCATTTTGCTTTTTTATAGTTGCTAGTTGCTACCTGCTTTTAATATTTTCCCCTTTCATTTCATTTACTCCTTTCTTTCCTACCTTCCTTCCCTTTGTATCTTCCCATACGCAACTTGCATTTTTTTTTGTCAATCACTAACACATTTCTTATAGCACCCTCTAATTATCTCCATTTAACCACGAGTAACCAAATTTTGCAAAGAAACCACCATTTCTTCCCAATTACCTACCATAAAACATCCTCTCAATTCATCCCAATTACCTACCATAAAACATATTACTAGCATTCAAGGCTGTCAGTCATGAGTGCTCAGGTTTTGTTTTTTGGTGGAGCATTTTGCTAGGAGGTTAGGATAAATGATATATAGAGGATTTGAAATTATGCAAACTTCTTTCGTTTTGCTAAATCCATGACAACAGTTCCCAACAACTGACCTAATGTCTTCAATTTCTCCTTTCAAACAATTTATCAAACATCTAATGTGCATTCACATTCAACAATAGAACAGAGGAGGAACATATCTAATGGTGTTTTCTCAGAACAGACGAGGAACATACCTCAAAATAGAGATTGAAGACGAAGATTTCCCAGAAATCCAGTGACGACAACACCCACGAGCAGCTGAAGCAATGTATGAGGTATGTTCGTCGACAGCACCCACGAGCACCCACGACAGTACAGCGGCCGAAGAGCGACGACGGACTCGATTCAGAATGGGATAAGGTAAGGGATGGGGACTCGCGCTGAGGAGAGAAAAGATTGGGAACAAACTTGCTTGGGTGATTCAGAATGGAAGGGACCGAAATGAGATTGGCAAAGGCGGGAGGTATGTTCGTCGACAGCACCCATGACAGTACAGCGGCCGAAGAGCGACAACGGACTCGATTCAGAATGGGATAAGGTAAGGGATGGGGACTCGCGCTGAGGAGAGAAAAGATTGGGAACAAACTTGCTTGGGTGATTCAGAATGGAAGGGACCGAAATGAGATTGGCAAAGGCGGAAGTGTGAGCAACGGCACGGCGCTGGAAAGAAATTAAATTGGGAACACTTTTAAGACCGGTTAAGAAGATAACCGGTCTTAAAAGTGGACTTTTAAGACCGGTTGCCTAACAACCGGTCTTAAAATTGGACTTTTAAGACCGGTTGCCTAGCAACCGGTCTTAAAAGTCCACTTTTAAGACCGGTTGTTAGGCAACCGGTCTTAAAAACATTTTTTTTTACCATTTATCCTCTTAACCGTCCTAAAAAAATATATTTTAGACCGGTTCTCTTAGTAACCGGTCTAAAAAATAAAATCTCTAATTTTTTTTAGACCGGTTAGAATAGAACCGGTCTAAATAATCTTTTTTAGACCGGTTATTATAATAACCGGTCTCCCAACTTGTTTATAATAACGAAAATGCCACCACGCATTTCTTTTAGACCTGCATCCATTACAACCGGTCTAAATGGGCCGGTCTAAAACACCTTTTTTGTACTAGTGAAAAAACATCTTCCGATTTATAAGATCATATCTATTTGTCCTTAATACAAGACCCTCATCTTCAAAAATACCCTCATCTTTTTCACTCTTAACTTCAATTATGGTTTTAGTTTGATTAAGGGTGATTCTGAAAAGTTGGAAAAGTTTTTGACATTTAACTAATTTTCTTAATTTTAAAAAAAGTATGGTTAATAAGGTCTTATAAAAGGGTCATGATGGAGAAAACTCTCGTTGGAACACCCCAACTCCTTAAATGGACCTTTGTCGAGTAGGACTAGATTAACCAGTTACTCAAATACTTAATAATATGATCAAGAAAATATGTTGGATACTGATGGTTCTGTTGGAATAAAACAAAGTTACATGATGGAGCAATAAAAAGAAAAAGGGATAAGCCACTTTTAGAGAGAGAGTGGGAAAGCCGACAGTTTCTTAGATACAATTATGATAAGAATAACTTAAACTCATATGTAATCACGTTTAACAACTATAAAAAAGTTTAAATAGTTAACAAACTATAACATACTGATTATATGTTGTTTTTTTCGGAGGATAAAAAAAGGTTAAAATGAAGCTTGTCCTTTTCTTGCCCCAGCCATTTGGATGGTAAAATTGTCAATTAATACAGAAAGTACTATCACGAAGTTGAGTAAAACAAAACAAAACAAATCATGTGTTATATATGGAGGGAAAAAAAAAGTAGTGCTATGTTCATGTTAATTACAAGACATGATTTGAGCAAAAAATTACAAGACATGATTAAAGGGCACATTTGATGTGATGCAATATTGGATTGCACTAGGTTTGATGAAATGATACAATTATGTTTGTCCACCTCTCCCATTGACTCTTATTCTAACCATTCAAATATAACATCATTGCCCAAAAGTACCCGATTTTCATGCACTCTCATTTATCTACTTTCTTATTTCTAAATAATTGAATCCTTCTAAGTCACTTTAATTTAAACCTCTTCACCATCAGAAACAAAGATGAATAATTAACTCATTAAATTTATCTTTAAATTTTAAATTTGTTCAATTTTACCCTTTTTAAAAACTATAGATTAAAGGAAAAGAGAGAAAAACATGACACTCGAGGAGCCACAAAGAAACACTAAATTAGAATTAAATTCTCTTTTTAGTACTTCTTTAATCATATTTATAAGGTAGATATTTTTGTTTTGTTTTCTTTTTCTGACATATCATTAAATTAAATTTTTCACATGAACCCGTCAATTTATTATTTTGGTGAGTTTGTTCTCATGGGGTAGTATATATCAAATAAGGGTAAAGTTGAAATGTTGTTAAATTTTAAAATAAAGTTAATAAGATTTGAGGTTTCTCTTGATTCCAATGAAATTTTATTAAAAGTAACTAATAAATAAAACTAAGGGAGTAATTTGCAATTGTGATAAAATTGAAAAATATTAATTATTAACCCTTTAAAATGGCTTAAATTAGGAATCATAAATTTACTCTAGAAGACCCTATAATAGGGATAAGAGGCAGTAATTTGCAAATGCCACGGGGTAATCCTACTGATGGAGAGGGAATTGAAAAGGAAATCAATGGATTTCCTAAAATATGATGGGCACCGTGACATTTTTTTGGGGAGTGGAATTTGATTCCCCACCACCTCTTAAGTATGTTGGGTACAACGACTCGGCCACCCAATAGCACGATTGGGACCTAAAAGCTCGATTGAAACAATGGTTTGGATTTTTTGTGTCTGATATAGCTTTTCATGACAATGGCTTAAGGTTGAAAAGCCGTTTTTACCTATATGTCAATTTTACTGGCTTTTTGCGATTGGCTTCTCAATATTGGGTCGAATTTTGGACTGACAAATGCTAATAATTGTGTCTAAACAACATTATTCATCTCTCTCTCTCACATTTCAATAATTGTGTCTAAACAACATTATTATTCATCTCTCTCTCTCTCTCTCTCTCTCTCTCTCTCTCTCTCATTTCAACATTTACTAGACAAATATTATTTGGTTGATGCTGGCTATCCGACACCAGTTAAATATCCTGGTCCCTACAGATGTGAGCGTTATTACCTGCCAGAATTTAGGCATCAACCTGCATTTGGAAATGCTAAAGAGACCTTCAATTTCTATCATTCCAATTTGAGGTCAACCATTAAAAGGATTTTTGGAGTGTGGAAGAATAGATTTGAAATGTTATAAAAAGTGCATAAATATAGCTACGAAACACAAGTCCGTTTAGTTTGTGCAACAATGGCTATACATAATTTTATTAGGAGAAATTCTCAAACTGATGTTAATTTTGAGCAAGCAGAAATGAGAATATAGGTCATGTAAATAATAATATTGTAAATGAAGAGCCTTCCTCGACCAATTGTGATGGGACATCTTCAACCCATATGATTCAAATTCGTGACATGATTAGAGATCAGATTGTATGGGACATGTGATCCAATTAGTATGTAATATTTTTTTTTATCAAATTATGTATTTTGGCATCACATTTTCTTATTTAAATTTTTCCACTTGTTTATAATATTAAATATCTTTTTTATCTTATAATTATCACAAAAACACTTATGTAATCGCCAATCTAAACAAGTTTCACTTTCACAAAAGTACTTATGCAATTGCCAATCCAAAACATATATCATATTACATAATTTGACTTTTACCCAATTTTAAGTTTTCACAAGTCAGATTGCAAATAAGCCATATTTTCCATTGCTATCCCAAACATACTCTTAGAATTAAAGACAGATGTCAAATAAGAAAATTACTTATTTTTCAGTCCTAGTTAGGCGTCATATATATATATATATATATATAAATGATTAGGACTCATGCATAATTAATTAATTTTTTTATTTAGGAAATTTTTATAATTCTCCCTATAAAACATCCAATTGTTTTGGGAAATCTAAGCCATTTTTCTAGACAAAAACACCCTCAAATTTCACCCAAAATTTCGTTCTTCACCCACCTTCATTTTGCCATCAATGAGTTCGAAGACCACGGCCGGTCACCATCTAGTCTTTCTCGTACGTCAATCTCATCTTTGTTGCAATAAAAATAACATATTTTAGTCTTGGGTTAAGGTTCTTTTTGTTTTGGAAGTTATCACAAAATCTTAAATTTATCTCATAAGCTTTTTAAGAGCAATGTGGATCACCCCAAAAGTTTTAAAATATTAGCAATTCTGTCTTGGCTATTATCCATATTAAGTTTGAATATTAGTTGATCAAATATGTTGAGCTGACAGACCCACATGTCATTCACGTCTTTTTTGTAAAGTTGTAAATTTGCTTTAAAAGTTTTCACTTATGAACAATTTTGCCCTGAAAATATTTTTAGTTCAATATTATCCTAAAAGTTTTTAAATTGTAGTAATGTCACCCAGATTATTATAAAAGTTGAGTTTGACTGTTAGTTGACTAAAAATGCTAAATTGGCACCGTGAATGACATTGAAGAAGTCGCGGATGGAGGAGGAGCTCACTTTTGCTAGAGAAAATGAAAAAAAAGATTCAATATTCAGATTCAAGAACATTGAAAAAGATTACCGAGAACAAGGCCACTGTTAACCATCTGTTGTCGTATCCTAGCGACATCGAGATAAATAGGTACCTCTTCATTTGATTTTCTCTTTATTGCATAAGATGCTTTCACTACTTTAATTTTCATCAATCATTTAGACGGGGTGAATTTTTTTTTTAAAAAAAAGTTTACTTATTTATAAATCTAACTTGAAAAAAATTAAGTGGATGAAACATGGATTGGCTAGATAAACATATTGGGCCAATTGGATAATTAAGGTGAAATTATTATGATTTGGAAACTTACTGGGCAACATAACTTTTAAGTGAAAACTTTTTGGGTAATTTTGCACCTAAACCTAAAACCAAAATAATGTGGATACATGTGGACCTGCCAGTTTAGCATATTCGGTCAATTAATGGTCAACCCTAACCTGGATAATGGCAGGGAAAAATTGCTACAATTTAAAAACTTTCAGAGTAAAAATACGATTTTGTGAAAACATCTTGGAAAAAGAATGGACCTTAATCTTTCAATCTTTTATTATCTTAAAACCAGCTTTCCATGCCATCTTTAAAATAGACACACGCACAAACTAATATAAAAAAAATACACATATAAAACAAATCTCAATTCCATTCTCTTTCCTATTCCCATTTCATAAAAAATCTTTTCAATATACCAAATGATTCCTTATATATCCTTAAAAGCTTTCAGATGGAAAGAGTTTAGAATACAAACTGATCTCATACATATAGAACCTTTTTCTACTAAGTGTGTTTAATTAAGTGATGAAACTTTTGAAGCAAGCTAAGGGAAGATAGCCCTCCTTAATTAACCCGATCCTTTTCACTTTGTTGCTCATCAGCTACTTCACTCTTTCTCACATGCTCAAGCAAAAACAGCTTGTGCAGAAAACTTCTCTGAGTGGTTAAAAACATTAATATGTTGGCACTTATCTCAAAAGGTAAATCTCAATTCTGGTCATAGAAGTTTACCAATTATTTCTGTATGCCTAAATCTTGCTTAGAATTATAAGCTTATATAAGAGAAAAGGAACATAATTTTCTCTGGGTCTTATTTGAATGAACAAGAGAAGAAGAACAAATACAGATATATGTGGGGATCATGAGACAAATCAATTGGAGTACCAAAGTATATCAATGCTATAAATGGGGCATGCGTTTAGAGAAAATTTTTTCTTTTGGTGACAAAAAGAGAAGAGTTTTGGACGGACATGTAAATTAAAGTGCCATCCTTATCCCTTCTTTTGAAGTAACTGGACCCCCTCCTTTTTCAGATTTCACCAAATCTTTCTTTCTCACTATGACAGCTCAGTTTTGGACTTACCTCCTATTATATTAAGAGCCATGTTTTTATTAGTACAAGGATATAATATATATATATATATATATAAAGAATACAATAATTAATAATGCCAAGGCTTATCCCACGCGAATGTCTCATTGTATTGTAATTAAGCTCTGACCAACCCTGGAAAGTACTTGATATATAATAAAGGTTAAACCATTTTATTGGCTTCGCTACCTCTATGGTTCAGTAGTTGATCCTGAATTTACAATGGCTCAGGATCAAGGACTGGGTTGAACTCTGAACTTGAAACAACATAGCTCTACAAGCATAATTAATATTAAATAAATTAATGAAACAACATTTTAAATATATATGGTATTATCAATTAAATTAACTTTTGAGAGAATCATTATTCGACAATTGAAAGAATAGACTGAATGAGGGAGAGCATCATTATTAGGCAATTGACAGAGAATCACTACAAGATGGACCACCAAAACTATGAAGTGATTAATACTATTTTAATTTATGAAAAAAACTTATTAATTAATTGTTCTTAATATAAGACATATTTGGAGAGTTGATCTTGGTCCTAAATATAAGACATATTTTTTATATTTATCAATTCCCCCCCTAATTTACCCTATTGATACTCTCTCAATAATAATCAAGAAGGAGAGGAAATGAGGGAATTAAAGAAGAAGATTGAGGTGTTTTAAAAAATACATGTCATATTAACTAACTTTATCAATCTAATTAAATTAGTTAAATATATATTTAGGATTGGACGGAGTAGATCTTTTCTTCAAAAAAAATGTACGAAAAAATTACTAGTGAAATGTTTTGAAGAAAAGTCCAGACACAGAAATTGTACCTAACTCTGAGCCATGGAAGGTGAGATCTATTAAAGCCAAAATACAGGCAAGTTTTATTAAGAACCATATAATCAGGTGGATTGATCGGACCATTCTATATAATTCATACCCATATGACGCACATGAACTAATGTATAATGCATATTTTAGTCCAAGTCGCTAATTATGTTCATTAAACAGGTTAACGAGGATGGTGTTTCAGAGTTCGAATCTAGTTAAGACCTGTCATTTTTCTCTTCAATCCATCCAAATTGGAGTCTTCTCAAGACATGGTTCGTGTTAGCGACTGTGCGTAAGTAAATAGGATCATCATTATATGAAAAAGTGTTAGCTTTTAGCCTTGGATAACTCAATCACTTGAATACACCTGGTATTGGTAGCCCCATTTGCTTGGTGTTTCCTCTTCAACCCAACCTCTTACCTAACTTTAAAGATGATCCATGATTGATGATCTTACACACTCTATGGGTGGTCTCCCAGCCTTCACTAGCTTCCAACATTTATCATCAAACGCTTATGTTTTAAGCAACCGTGGTTGGGTCAAGCATCATTAAGATTACTCATTTCTTAAATAAGATCAAATGTTTCAACTCTGTGAATTAATAATTGTATTGAAAGAGCTACTTCAATATTTAAATTTGTAACTTTTTAACTCATATCAGTTGGAAATATCAAACATTATATACTCCCTCTGATCCTATAGTACTCGTGGAAGAATTGTAGTCGCATCTCTTAAAGAGCAAATGGTATAATATATAAAGAAAATTATTAGATGTGTTGGTGAGATTGAACGGTAGATCAATTAGTATTGAGTTATTTGAAAAGGGGTAGAGAAAAATTGAAGAAGACACTCAATGAATTTATTGAGTGTGACTTTTTAGTCAACAATCTATCAAAGTTTTGGTTATTAATAGAGCATAATAACGTGATGCATAATGACGTGATACGATCTATTTAGCTACCTACTTAGTGGGATAAGGTTTGTCGTTTGTTGTATTTACAACAAATATGTATTAGTTTTCCTAAAATACCCATTTATTCATTATTCCTATTGTTGAAAAGCCCTTTTAATGCATGCAATCATTATAGATAGTTTGGGGGAAAATTATTAATTTAGGTGCTAAAGTAGATTTAGGTCTTATATTAATTAGGACCAAAATTAATAAATCTCTCAACTAGCTTCCACATTTAAGCCCGAAGAGAATTAATAAGGAGTATATAGTTGATAAAGGGGGAAACAGCTTTTCCTCATCATAAAAGATGATCCCTTGACCAATAACCTTAATTACCGCTATGCACGTTATGTGATGTGGCAAGTTTATTTAATTTAGTACATTCTGACCATATCCATATTGTCCTTTCCTTATCGTCATACAACAATAAATATATTACTAATACATCGTGCCTTCACTTCTCTCCTTCTGTCGGTAAGATTTGATTGGATCAACCCACAATAATTTACCTATCTTGTGCTTATAAACAAGTTATTGATATCCACTGTAAATAAATGATCGAAGTAATGTGAAAAGTTGAAAGATTACGAATTGTTCAAAGAATATAAGGTGCTGGGATGGGGAAGGTTTTATAATTGGTGGCTATATATATGGCGTCATATCTTTTAGCAAAAAGATGGTTTCTTATAACAAGAAGCGGCCGTCCCCCACAAAGCCATCTAGATTTCCTTCTTAGTGCTAAAGTGGTGTGGCCTGTAAGGTCGTTTCAACCTATATATACATCAATATTTTCTTTTTGGTTATAATGCTAAGATACACTTTACTCTTGCTTTAGATATGGCCATATCCATAGCTCCATTTTGGTTATTGTCCTTATATTCCATGAGGTGGAAACACTTCAATATTCCCCAAAATCCTATGTTCCCCTCTAAGCCTTCCTTATAGCTTCTGGTCCATCCCAATCTTATCAATATCAACTTCACTACTATGGTGATCCAACCTTTATTTTGGTTAGTTTGTCGTTTATTAAATTGCTCTGACAACTGAATCAATAAGAGATCCACCAAGAAATTTAAATTAATCAATACTCATTTGGTTCTATTTATAAGACAGGAAAAAATTAAATATTTTTTTGGTCTATTTATATGAGACACGTTATTAAATTTTTCATGTGAATGTACAGTGTTATTACCTTTAATTTATTATTATGTAAACTTTGTTTTCATGAGGTACAATGTATATTAAATAGATGTAAAGTTGAAAAGTTATTAAATTTTAAGGTAGAGTTAATGGGGTTTAAGGATTTATTTAGTTCCAACAAAACACGTTAGAAATGTCTTATAAATAAGATTAGAGATATATATAGCAACTTGCAGCTCATAAATATGAATAGTGTGATTCATTTCATACAAAAAATTGATTGGATTCAAAATTTCTTTGAACAACATATTGGATATGTTGTGTTAGTCTTTTTTATTATATCATTAGGCATGTTTCTCATATATTGCATGGAATTTAAAATACATAAACTACTACTTCTAGTCCTTAATATATAAGACCTAGTTAACTTTCTTTAGAGAGGTTAAAGAAGCTAAATAAATTACTTTGGAGTATTTACATTTATCTTTTTTATATCAAATTAATTTGTATGACTTATAAACTGATATATAATCAAAGGAGACACAACATATGTTATGATTAGCTAACTTATTTAACTTTTTTTATTAACCTCTCCAAAAAAAATCAACTAGGTCTTATATTAAAGACGGGAAGAGTACTTATGATTGACTTCTTAGTAGTTTGATTTCTAGATAAAAAAATGGATATTTTATATCAATATAGATTGTAGCCGACACTTGACATATATGCTTCCACTATGGTGATCCTGCCTTTATTTTTGATAGTTTGTCGTAATTGAGAAGTCCCGACAGGGCAACTGAATCAATAAGATGTCTATCAAGAAAAAAATCAATATAGATAATTAAATACTAGTCACGATTCATTTGTTATAAGTAATGTGATTGTTTTTTTCTGGAGACTCCATATACAAGACTTGATGCATCTACAAGACTTGATGAGCTTCTTAAGCCAATACATTGTGAATTATATATAAAAGAAATCTACATAGAAACCAAAGTCTAACTGAATCTATCGGTGAAACCCGAATTCAATTCCTAGTTTAAATCGGCCTAATCTGTCACTAGCTACATAAGTAATTTGTTTGTTATCATAGGTTTTTTAAGTTCCTTATTTAATTTGTTAATGGGTTAAGGCATAAACATCTATATAATCTCGAGAGTATTAGATCCTAGAGCGATTAGAAGATTAATCACAATTACATAAATTTGTGGTGAGTCTTTCCAATGTAGTTTAAGTTACTTTGGTATAAGTGACAAGTTTTTGTATATTAAAGCAAACTCTGATTTGGTATCAAGAGCTATGCCATTTGGGACTAAAAAAGAATGCAAAAATAAAAAAAAAAAGAAAAAAAGATTAAAAAAGAAAAGAAAAATATTAAGTAAAATATTATATATATGATAGTCCCAAGTGATTAGAGGATTCATCACAACTATATAAGTGTGTGGTAAATCCTTGCAAATTATCTTGAATATATCTTGTTCCAAGTGACAAGTCATGTGGCTGGGACTAATGCAAGAATAAATATAAAAATTGGTGGGTGAAAAAATATATAGATAGAATAATCAATTTTCTAACTTCCAAGAGTTTGAATCTCAAAAAAATAATATTTCTTCCAAAATAACTGATAGTAGTACATTTTAAAGATTACCTCTTGTTTTCAAATAGTTTGTCACTTTTATAAATATTTTCAAATAGAAGTATTCGAAATTAATAAATATTATAAAATAGAAGTATTCAAACGTTATTAATTCTAATATATAGGGTCCTCTTGACTCTTGTTTTCAAATGGTTTGTCACTTTTATAAATATTTTAAAATATAAGTACTCAAACAATAACTCTAGTATATAGGGGCCTTTAATAATTAAATGAAGTGGGCGCTCCTGAGTCCTAATCTTAATTAATTGGGTATAAAATTAAAACTTTGAGGTTTTGTCAAACTTGTACATATAATTTTTTTTAAAGGAAAAAAATGGTGTGTATTTGTATACCACGATTTTTTTTTAAAACCACTTCATAGGCACTAAACACATACGGGTGGGTCTTTAATTAAGAACTCCTTTAAAGAAACATTGTCATGGTTGATGCACAAACTGACCAGGGGATACTGATGCCAGTATCAATATTATAATGATCAATATGTCGATCAATATTTGTGGCTTCAATATATTTGGATAAAAATATCAAAATATATATAATAAAATTTCGAAAATTTATACTATATTTATACATAATAAAAATATATATACCACTATTACCAGACTCAAGCTGAATGTCATATATCTCAAAATATATATGTCTTGTTATTGCATTTAACGTAAACCAAGCTATTAGATTAGCTAACCTAGTACAAAAGAAGCTTTAAAATTCTCATAATAATCAATGTAAAATACAAGAGTTATAAGGAGCTTTATATATATATATATATGAATAGTGTCCTAGTTACTCGTCTTCGGAGTTTTCTATTTTTATTTTCTCCATATTTTTTCATATGTTTTATTATGATGGACTTATTATGAGGTAACAAAGAATGAGTTTAATTACCAAAATGTCCAATGACAAGTGAGATCTGATTTTTCACATTGGAATTTGTTAATGCATGTTCATCGGTTGTTATTAAAATTTCTTAGTAATTATCCCTAAGGCGCAATAATAATTCCCCGTTTTATAATGGATTGGGATCAGTGTAAATCATGTTGGGGTCACATCCAATTAAGAATTTGGCATGTCTAATTATAATTAAAGATTTTAGGAGGTGGTTAGATTTAATTTTTGTCACATAGAATGGAATCCAGCTTCTCTCCCTTGCTCTTTTCGTTTTTTGTCTCTCTCTTATCCAAAACACTGCCGTTTTGGGTCAAAAAGAGGGGAGGGGGTTCGGTCCTTTTTTTTTTTTTTTTTTTAAATGTAGCACTATGAAGTATTTTTTCAATACCACCCAGTGTCATAAAATAATATTTTTTGTATTCAGTACAGTAAAATATTTTTCTAATTACAACAAACAATCTAAACTTAAGATACAGAGTGGTGATAAAAAATATTTCAGGGTATTAAATGCAAAAAAAAAAATTATTTTAGGATACTGGATATTATTAAAAAAATTATTTAAGGTACTGAATGAGTTATTAATTTATGAAACTGAATGTTACTAAAAAAAAATACTTTAGAATGCAGTTTGTTAGACAATAGTTACTACTGAAAAATTATTTGTGTTGAGTGAGTTAAAAATTAATTTATAATATTGGATGTTGCTGAAACAATACTTTAGAGTATAGTTTACTAGCCAGTAGTTACTACTGAAAAATTATTTGAGGATGATTAGTGTATCAAAAATTATTTTAAGATACTGGGTGCCACTTAAAAAATACTTCAGGATTCTACATATTTTTTTTAAAAAAAAAAAACCCACCCCCTTCTAACCAAAACGGCAGTGTTTTGGGTAAGAGAGAAGCAATGGATGGAAAGAGTAACGCCACGTTTGGTACAGTGGAATTGGGAAGGATGGAAGTGGAACTAATGGTGGAAGTCATCTTTTAGGCGTTTGGTACGGTTGAAGCTGCTTCCCTATGGAAGCCACTTCCATTAAAAACGATGGAAGTCGGTTCCATAGCTAGACCCATGGAACTCACTCCAGTTCCAGAGAACTGAAACCCAGAGACTCTTTTGCCCCTGGTCCAACCCATGTCCCTCCGATCCAGCTATGGCGAACTCATCTCCATCGGCCCTCATCAAGCTCGTCTCCCTCGCTGCCCTCAAATTTGACGACCACACCACCGTTAGCGAGATTATCAAACATTTCCTTGAGATCCCTACCCTCTGGAATGAAGTCATATAAATCTGGAAAGTCTTCGTCCGTTTTGATTCATCTCCATTGTCGCTGGATAATCTGCTGCACTACCGATGATGCCTTTGTCTCCCTTTGTTTCAAAAATTTTATGAGTCTCCATTGTCATTTTTTATCTGATTTTTTGCAACAATGCAACGTCGATCTTCTCCCTCTTCGATCTGCTAACGGTGATTACGTCTTCTCCCTCTTCGATTTAGTTGTTTTCGAAGGCAAAGGCGGATGGCGGATGGCAGACGAACAGTGGACAACGCGTCTTCTCCTTCTTCGATCTACAACTTTTTTTTTTCAACTTTGAGCCATTTATTTTAAATTCAATTTGCTATTAAATTTCTGGTTTGTTTTCTATTTTTTGAATCACTTTTTGGTTTATGGATTGTTCTTGTTGATTTCTGTTTTACGATTTCATTGCTCCAATTTGATTCTTGTTTGTTGTTCACAGTGGTGGTTAGATGAAGAAGGTGGGAGACGACGGAGTGACGGACATGGTTGGAGCTTGGAGATGGAAGAGATTTTTTTTGGGGAATGAGGGCATTTTGGTATTTTCATGTTTAAAATATATATTTTAATTAAAAATTATATCTTACTTCCACCCTCCTACCAAACATGTTTTAAAACTCAATTTCAGTTTCGGTTCCACTTCTATTTCCACTTCCAGTTCTACTTCCACTTCCACCAAAAACACTTCCATGATACCAAACGAGGCATAAGAGAGAAGCCGGATTCCATGGAATGAAGAAGTTGGTTGGAGCAAGTAAACTTGAGAATAATTATATGGCTATGAGCTATGGGCTATGAGCTATGGGTTAGGCAACTTGAGTAGACCAGGAGATGCAGAGGTTAGATATGGTCTATCACCTATGTTTGATTCAAAGCCAGCTAGCATCCACAGTTTCAAAGTGAACTAACAGTTAGTTGTTAGGGTTCTCATACAAGGATTTTGTATCAACCCATATTTAAATGCTAGATTTGGTTATACGGCTGACTATAGACATCTTCATGACTGGATTCGATTTTTTCCTTATATATGTTGAAAAAATAATTCAATATATGATATTATTTGTTTAGTTAAAAAAAACTAGTGAATTAGTGAAAGAATTATGTTATTGATGAATTAGTGACAATATATTTTATGATGGAATCATTAAATTTTGTTGCTACTAATAGATCACTTACTAATAAAGTCCTCATATCAATAATAAAATTTGAACTCATGATCTTATAAGTTATCTTAAGCAACAAATTATTATCAATTAGACTAATTTTGATTGACAGACAATATAATTTTAATAACATATTACCATCAACCATCCTAGCTGTGCTGGTTGTCAGGTACCAACGGAATGTGTGGGGGCCCAGAGCACGTGATATTAATATTATGCATTTATGCCTCCAGGTCAAGTAGTCTAGATATATAAACTGTAGTGTTTCTCTGGGTATGCCATGTAATAATAGTAATATATCCATGTGACAAAACACTATGATTCATGAGCTCTGACCGAACCGGTCAGTCTAGTGTGAAAACCTGTGGATAAATTGGGTTGGTTCGGTATCCAGTTTAGGTCGCTATATAAATTTTTTTAAAGAATTTATATTAATAAGTCTAAAATTTTTAATTTTTTATTAGTTTGGTTTCGGTTTAGCTTCAATTTGACCCCGATTTCATCCACTGATCCTTAATCCAGTATCCCGGTCGGTTCAGTATCCCATTTGGGTTCATGAACCTTGCAAAACACTCTTAAAAATGCCAAAAAAAAGAAAAGAAAAAGAAGAAGACAAAACACTCTTAAAACGTACAAATTTTAAATTACTGATTCATATATAGTATTTAAGTATAAAGTCATTATTAAAACTCGTTGAGTCAGCATTTTTTGTTAATGAAATTAACAATATTAATGTTAGAGAAATAAAAATATATTTTAAAGATTAAATTAAAATTTGATGTAAACTTAGAAGGTCAAACATATTATTTTTACCTGATTTTTTTTTTCATGAGATCTTTGTGTCTGATCTACACATATATTGCATCTTGCTCTAACATTTGTTTGAAGCAAGTCTTGCCTCTAAAAAAAGTGGATAACCAACCTCTGCTTTTTCTTTTTTTGGCCTTCCAATCTAATTGGAAAAATAAATACCCTATTGATTAGTTACCACAACCACAAAGAATGCACAGTTCATATCATCAATGGAAAATTACAAGTTCTAACTTTTCTAGTCTCTGTGAGTAGGGATATTATGGAATGATGGTTTGTTTCTTGTTTTTTTTGTCAGTTTAATCTAATTATTTATAAATAACTATTTTTACTGCTAACGAGAAAAATATTAAATATTATTTTATAATTTTTAAGGATATAAATTTGTAACTATACAGTAAATACTACTTCCTCCGATCTTAAATATAAAACTTAGCTTGAAAGTGAATTTTGGTCTTAAATATAATGGTTTTTTTTACCTCTTATATATATCATTTTTCCTTAAACTAATTTTCTTGACTTATTAACCAATATATAATCTAATGATATATAAAAGTAGAGCCGGGAATTCGGGCCGAGCCTGTTTAGGCCCGAGCCCGTCAAGGGCCGGGCCTATGATTTGGAGGCTGAAAATGGAAGCGGGCCTAAAAAGGCTGGCCCTGAAGCCCTGAGGGCCGGCCAGTTTAACTTTTTTTTTTTTTTTATTTTAAAAAAATGGGTACAAGACAATGAGCAGTAAGCATTGGTCAGAGGTAGAGTTAATCTAACCTAATCTTCATATAAAAAATGCTCTCACATTGATGCAGACATCATTTGAAGCTTCTCTTCTTTGATTTTCTTTTTTCTTTTTTTGCATGTATACGCCAAAATCCAAATAAGGTGTTATATTATTACTGACATTTGAAGCTTGTAGGCTTATTTGATTGTGGCTGTGAACTTATTTAATTGGTTATGAACATTAATTATGGTTTGGACTTAAGTTTTAGTGTTTGTGTTCTATTAAACTTGGATAATATTTATGTTTTAAATTAGGTATTTTAGTCTTTATGAGAATAAGAAACAAAAAATGAATGGCAAAAAAAAAAATGTAAACGGGCCAAAAGCCCGCGGGCCTAACTTAAACGGGCCGGGTCGCCCTAAAAGGGTATGGGTTTGAACTCAGGCCTGAACGGGCCGGCCTGTTTAGGCCCGAGCCCGTCACGGGCCGGCCCGTTTCCCAGCACTATATAAAAGTATTTCAGATAGATTATGTCACGTATACCATGATTAAGAGCCCGTTTGGTTCAAACCCATTATATGTCTGCAGTGGTAATCATGATTACATTACTAAGAGAAATGTTTAGTTGCCCTTTAGCATGGTAATATGGTTTACTATGGTTATGATGATTACCAAAAAAATTGGTAATCCTCATTCATACCTTCCCATATGAATACTTATTACCATCCCATTCCTTAGTTTAAAAAGTCCAATTTATTCTTTAGTTTCACGTGTCTTTATTTCACTAATTGTCTTATTTCACCTGCCACATCATGCCAGAACCGCCGCCGCCGCCACTACCTCCTCCACCCGCCTCCGCCACCCCTACCATTGCCGACGCTGCCACTACCTCTTCCTCCTCCATCGCCAACACCCGCCACCCCTGCCATTGCCGCCGCCACTATCTCCTCTTCCTCCACCTTCACCTCCTTCATTGCCGCTATGAACTCCTCCTCCACCACCAATCCTCGTCGCCGACACCTCCACCATTGCCTCCACCGCCACCGCCACCACCATCTGCTCCACCGTTGCCGCCGCAGCAGCTACTACCTCCTCCTACTCCACCACTGTTGTCGCCGCCACTACTTCCTCCTCCACTGTTGTTACTGTCACCACCTGCCATCGCCACTATCACACCACCTTTATTGTCCTCCACCATCAAAGCCATCGCCATTGGACGATCCTCGGCGAGATAGCATGACAGTTATGATGAGGCAACAATATGGCTCTTAACTATTTCTTTTATAAAGATTATATAAAGGGTAAAATAGACTTTGTGTAATATATTAATTTTAAATAATTATTAAAATAATAACTTATTGCACCTTGCTTAAAAATCAAACTAAACACTAGCCCTATAATTAATATCGCATTGCATCGCAATACACTACATTGTAAGGTATAATGGGATCGAACCAATCTGGCCTCAAGTAATTTATTTAGCTTGCTTAATTTTCAAAATTATTTAAATAGGCCTTTAGAACCGAAGGGAGTATGAAACTAGAACTTGCTTAAATTCCATTATATAGTAATTAAGTTATTTCGCTAATCATGAGAAAAGTGTGAGACCTAAAATTATGAAAAGTTAAGATTTTAAGTGAACCAAGTAATTTAGGTCAATTTCATCACTTCACAAGAAATTTGACTTCTTCTCTTTACTTACCGGCCCCAACCAAGCAACCCGCCGTGATTGTTGAATCTTTTTTTTTTATTATTATTTTCCTTTTTTAATATGGTGTGTATCTGCGATGGAAAAGCTTGGATCCAAGATCATGACAAAAATCAACAAGTAAAATCCAAACAAATCTAAGGTACCAAAATTTGATCTATTTAGTAAGGATATAATTTATATCTCACAAAAACACAGGTTTGAATTTTCTCATATGACCACTTTTCTGCATGTTTGGAAACCATTTAAAAAAAATGGTTAAAATGAAATCAAATTTCAAATTGAAATTAAATTGGAGATGCCCCACGTATAAACTTAGGTCCTAGGTAAATCAGGACATTACAAGACCTTATGTCGCTGGATATACATATAGTCTGAGGTTTCAGTTACCAATTTATGAAGCTAAGAGGTAGCAGCCAGGAGGCAAGCCTACATCACTTTATCAGGTTAATTTAATGTTGTCCCTATACACATATGTAACTGTTTCTCTTTTGATGGATTGGTTTTTTCGTTCGTTCAAAGTTGTTTTTAGGACATTAGATCCGTGAAAAATTGACAAGTTAAATAGGAGAAAAAACATATTAATTTATTATATAACCATATAATATGTGTGTGTTGTATTTTTTAAAATGCTAATATCAATGTTTTCCCCATCAATCCATCACATTTTTTATATATTGTTAGGGATAAAATTTAGAAAATGATATATAATTAACCTTTTTCATCAGTGAGAACTCATGAAAAGAATTACTACTAGTAATTGTGAATCCGAGGTCCTTGGAATAAAGTTCAAGTAACTACTGCATACTAAGCCACAAAAAGTTGAAATAACCACTCCCTTGTGTTCATAATATAAATCACTTCAACCAATTTATCAAAACAAAAAAATGATAGTTATCTCATTAAATGTCTTAATTTGAATTTTTTTCTTTCAATTTCACCCATATTAAATTAGGTTGGGGGATGAGAAAGAAAAATACAAAAAGTTACATTTAATCATAATTTCATAGGTAAAATTGTAAATAAGTATTAATTATTTTTCAATTAACTTATATTATGAACTAAGATTTTTTTCTAGAAGTGACTTAATAAACAGAAGGAGTATAAATGTCAAGATAATAAGTCAACCAACTGTTGCTACTTAATAAAGTGACAACAGTGCTCGCATCACATTAATTACCAATATTTTGCCTCCCACTAATATTTTTGTATAAGATATTAGCATTAATTCGTGGACCATTTCTTCACGAACATGAATTTTTCCTTCAAATTTATTTGCACACACAATAAATGGGGCCTAGAGTGATAGTAAAATTGTGGATTTTTTTTACAGAAAAAGGAAGAAAAATAATGGGAGTTTATGTATATAAATAAGCGGGCACAAAGAGAGAGATCCAAGCGAGTCTCTCTACCTCCCCTTCCACCATCACTATAGCAGTTAAACTCACCAGAAACACCCAACCAACATGAGTACCTCAGAAAACCCTAACTCTAATAAGTGCGAGACGAGAAAATCTTCATCTTCATCATCATCTTCTTCTTCTTCAGCTAATCTGAAGCTATTTGGTTTCCCATTAAGTGCTCGTGATGCTTTCATTTCCTCATCAAACCATAAGAGATCATTCAAATGCCATTTCTGTCAGAAAGAATTCTCTAATTCTCAAGCTCTTGGAGGCCACCAAAATGCTCATAAAAGAGAACGTCGTCAAGCTACCTTAGCTCATTTCGACAACCTTAGCGTTCATCTTCTTCCTCATCGTCGACGCCTGCAGATCACGGCATCATCAGCTCCATCAGGACCGTCCACGACGACCAACCTTGTTCATAATAAAACTTTTTGGTCCGAGCCGGAGATTTGGAATGAAGTTCGATCCGACGACAGAGAGGCACGTGATGGTGCTGAGAAAGAGCTCTCGAGTGATGAAGGATCAGTACGAAATGGTGATGATGGCGTTGATCTTAACTTGAGTTTGTAGCCTTTTGATAAGAATTGATAATGACTAGCCTGAATTCTAGTACTCCAATTTGTCCCCCCGGCCCCTTTGTTCTTATCTCTTTTTAATTTATAAATATCAAACAATGTGTTGATTTGTCTAATCTCAAGCCAAAGTGCTACTTATTACTATTATAGAACCATTTAGGCTTGTTTGTTTCTTCTGTATTTAGGTGAAGCTCTGGATTTGTGCTGGTTGGGAATTGCACGTATTATTCATAATTAGGTTCGGATATGATATTATTACCTCTATCTCTAATAATGATGGACTCGTAAACCTTTTTTTAAGGTTAAAGTATATTTAAGTTCCATCCCTAAACTAAATCTTATGGTTTGTATGTATAATTTCCAACAAAATGAATTTTTATATTAAAAAAATTAACAAATTTGATAGTACCACCCATAATATTATATATCTTCAATCATTTCTTTAATTAGTCGATGTGAGGACCTCGGAGTTAACCATTTGTAGATTATAAACCTTATATATAAAGATCTGAAGGGTGTTAGTGAGGATGATGTAGACATAATTCTTGACAAGATGGTGATTGAAGTTTGGAGGAAAAAGATGTGTCTGAAATTTAGACATCTGTTAAATCGTCTCTTATATGAAAAAACAATTTCTGATATCACAGAGATCAGCCTCTTGGCTAATCTCAAGGGAGAATGTTGTCACTAATTTATACCTCTATATTATAGGACTTGTTTGTGTACACGAAAATTTCTGAGGACACGATATATGCAAGGCTTAATCTTATTTTTTTTAATGTCCCAAATTAAATGTCTATGATACTATTATATTAGATTTTTGGATATATATATATATATATATATTAATGCTATGTTCTTCAAAATAGCTTCAGCCGAATGCTAGTATATAACATATTCAGATACCTAATTTGATACAATATTTTGATACCATATTAGATTTTTGACATAGGCATAGCTATGTTTTCATCAAAATAACTTAAGCCAATTTGATAGTATACCTTTAACATTATATATCTTAATTCAACCCTTTTTCTATTTAGTCGAGGTGAGAATCTTATATTCTAATGCCCATAGTTCAGTATTTATACATTATAAACTTTGTAAAGTTCTGAAGGGTGTAAGTGGAATAATATATATATATATATATATATATATATATATATATATATAGAGATTATTCTTGACAAGATGATGGTGCTGTTTGGATATTTGGGGTGAAAAGAAGTGTTTGAAAAGTATTTCAGACACCATCTAGTAAAATGTATCTTATATGAAAAAAAATAGTTTTTGATAATGTAAAAAATACGCCTCTTAGTTAAACTTAAGAGAAAATGTTGTTGGCAATGTATCTCTAAATTAGAGTGCTTATTTGTGCACAACAAAACTTCTGAGCAAACTATATATGCAAGCTTAATCTTCATTTATTTTAATCTTCTTCCTTTTTATGCTTTCATGTCCCACATTGAATGGCTCTAATACCTTATTAGCTTTTCTGGTACAAGTATATATTATTGTTGTTTTCATATGAACATAACTTAGGCTTGTTTGGTATGAGGGGAGGGGAGGGAAAGTGGGCAGAGGGAAAATTGTTTTTAGTTGAATTAAAAAAATGAGAGAAACGGGGTTAAAAGTTTTTAATTAATTTTTTTTACTCATTTATCCTACGTATTCTCTCTATAGTAAAATTTTGTAACCCTACTTCTCCACTTTTCTTAAATCCAACCCATAAAAATTTTTCCTCCCCTCCAAATCCCTCATGCCAAACATACTCAAACAAATGCCACTGATACAATACTCTGATACCGCTTTAGATTTTATGACATAGGTATATATTAGGGTTATGTTTTTATCATAATAACTTAAAGCCAAATTGATAATTCTGCCCATAACATTATATATATATATATATCTATCTATTAGACTTTGGGTTCAGGTCCGCCCTTGATGGGCCGAACTATTTAATTAGAAAACAAGTAGCCTTATCAAATAAGAAACAAATCAGCATTAATTATAGATTTGTTAATTGAGAAATAAGTAATTGTATGTCAGGAAATTAATCAAGGATTAATTTCTTGATTATTACTTAGAGGGCAAGTAAGAATACACATAACTTCCTAATCAGTAGTCTCCTTAGACCTCCATAAATAGGATGTGCCTTTCTCAATTGAACCTTACCTCTACCATTGAACTATCTGACAATCTCTCTTCTCTCCTACCATCTTTCTCGTTCTGGTGATCTGTTGTGCCAATCCTAATTAGTATCTAGTAGTCTAATAATTGTATGAGCATTATTATGTTCGAGTAATGGAGCATTGGAGCTTTGATCCAAATCCGAACATGGATTCGCCCTGGTATGCAAGCCTCTTCTTTCTTCTTATTGTTTCCTCCATTGGTATCAGAGCTGGATGATCCTGAGGCTATAATTTATTTTTTGTGAATAAGCATGTGATATAATTTTGTTTATATCCCCATTTTTGCTGCTGCAATTTTTTTATGATAATTTTTTAAAATGAATTTATATTGATTTTATTGTTGTTGGAATAAGTTAGTTTACTTATTAAGAATATTTCAGTTGCAACATAAGGTTAATGTTGAAAGATTCTTTAAAATAGGAAATTATTCAAATGAGTTTTTAAATATGAGATCCTATACAACCTTGACTCAAATTCTTGGATATAAAACCTGAAACTTGCAGCAACTTGAAATTATTAAATAATAATAAGTCCCCCTATGCTTCTAACCATATTGAATTAATTGGGATTGAAGCATTGACTTATAAGTCAACATTGTTTAACAAACGTTGTGACCAAGGACAAGATATAGAAAGATGTAGGAATCATCTCATTAAGTGGGAGGTATGCTGCAAATACATCCAAGTTAATGGATGTAAATATGGCTTAGAGGAGTTGAGCATTGTAGCTAGATGCAACATGACTTTATATGGCCATAAAGGCCCTATGAGAGGGAGAATCTAGTTAAGAGACAACAATATGAGACAAATTTTGAATGTTCTTTCTTCATTGAATTTATGGTTATATGCTTTGATTTTTTAGAATTGAATTGAGCGTATTATCTTCTCTTCATGAACATTCATATTGTTATTTAGATGATATTATGTCATTATCTTATTATTATATTTGCTTTGATCGAGTGGGAGTTTCTAGAACGTATTGAGAAGCCTGAAAGGGGAATGAGTTCAATAAAAACTATGGTTAAAAGGGTGGTAGGCTAACTAGTAAGAGTGGGATGAGAGTCTATATAGTTGTCTCCTGAACATGAAACTAATGAACTTATTATCTAATTATCCTATGTCTTATTTGAACAAACTAATATGATTTGTATACCATAATCGTCTAAGTGACCAAATTATAACCAAGTATATTTGACTGAGTTTATAAAGATAAGCTCACAGAGATATTTGTTAGAAACTCAAATCTCTTGCATTTGAGAAGAATGAAATGTCGAGGACATCATACCAACTGGCCTTCAGCATCTAATGGTTGAAGCACCCCAAAGGAAATAAAAAGCTTATGCTATCAAGCATAGAAAGAACAAGATTGCTCATATTCATGCCTATATGAGTAATATAACTCTATCTAGACTGTGTGGATAGCATTGGAAGATGATGGAATTGATGATCTTCTTCTATAAAGTTAAGACTAAGTTTTAACATGGTGTATTAAG
Organism: Inga laurina; assembly: GCA_963855925.1. Classification (NCBI taxonomy): domain Eukaryota; kingdom Viridiplantae; phylum Streptophyta; class Magnoliopsida; order Fabales; family Fabaceae; genus Inga; species Inga laurina. The sequence continues at coordinate 11,873,780 of OY979702.1, forward strand.
TCCTGACTTGTCGTTTAGGCAACACTTAAGGAAAATGTCAAACTAAGAAGTTTAGACAAACAAAAAGCCAAGTTCTTTATAACAAACAACAAGTGTATATTGTGATATGATGTCTCCCAGTGAATGGCAGTAAGCTATGTTTCCCGGTGATTAGGAATAAGCTTCATCTTCCAGTGAATGAGAGTATGCAAAAGCAAATACTACTCATGATAAGTATATTGTAACCTTTGGCAATGTGATTCGCTACATTCAACTTGAGTATGAAAGACTGAAGGATTTAAAATCCATCAGTCAGACGGACTTAGGTAAAGAGTGGAAGGATTCATCCTCTAAGCCTAAGGGCAAGAAACCTATAAGGTAAACTTGATCTAGAAGAGGTCAAGAATGATTTCTACAAAGATGAAAGGCTACATTGATAATCCTTTAAAGTTGGAGAAGAAACAATCCACATGAGTAGTGAATGTTTCACAAAAGTATATGGCTTCATGTCGGATGCAAAGCAAGAAAGAGAAAGAATCAAAGGATTGGAACTTACATGTTAACTCTACATATATAAGTCACCTTGATTCACTTCATGGAATATGAAACCGATAAAGATCAATGGGACCGTAACTCTTAAATATCTTTGTTTTCTCTTTAGTTTAAGATCAATGGGACTGTGACTCTTAAATCCTTTGTTGGATTTGATGTTTTCTTTTGGAAATAACAATTTCATTTCTTGCCACATTCACACATTGATCAAAAGGAATGATCAACCTAGAAAAAGAGGTTTGTGCCAAGTAATGTGTGCTAAAGTGTGAATATCCTTGTGAATAGTTGAGAACTTGGTCTAACTGGCAAGAAAGACAAGGAAAAATTTTGAGAAAATATTCTCTGTAATTAGCAAACTATGACGTTTGTGAACCAATGAACGTGAGGGTAGAACACAGAGCCTAGTGTTTCATTAACATCATAGAAGTTTACTTGAAATACAGTTACGTTTACTTGATTTTAGACACATGTGGAGCTGTTAGATAATAGCTAAATCTAGTCAGAACTAACAAGGGTTAAGAACACCTATTTGATTAGTTCAATGTACTTTGTATACAAGAAAGGGATTGTTAAGCAGCTATCAATACCTAGAACCCTTTAACATAATAGAGTTGTTAAAATAGAGAGATAGACCTCTCCTTGACATGATTGAGTAAATAATAGCATAAGTGAAACTATCAGCCATATATTGGTAGGTAAACTCATAACTATCATCTTCACACTTAGCAAAATGCCCTCCAAGTCAGTCACAACCTTGTCCTACGAATTATGGATAGGCCTTAAACTAGGTCCAAGCACCTTAAGACTATAAGGGTCAGCAACTTAATATCCATAGTTCTTCTTATGAATATAGAAGACTGGGGCCAAGGAACAAAAGGTACGTCTTTATGAGATGACTTAATAATTTGAAATGATATGTCTTCATTAGTGAAAATGATGATGGCTTGGTGGCTGAGAGAACCAATGGACATAACATTCATAGAACACAAATTTTCTAGCTGGAAATAAGCATTGATCATATTGAATTTCTCTAAGAGGCTAACTATGACAAGGAATAACCAAGTGTTCCTTAATTCACTAATCCGAGTGGGAAGGTTGAAACCATTTTCACAATGAAAGAGGTAAGAGGTAAGTTAATAGATTGAATACCTCACCCATATAAAGGAAGAGAATCTGATGAAATCCATCTCGGAGTAAATTGTCACTTAGTAAATGACGATAAGGGGATAGATTCCCTAATAGATTGAATGCTCTCTTTATCATTTAGAAGGTGATGATGACTACTTATAAGTGTCTAAAAGACACTAAAAGGACCTACAAAGGAGAATTGTAAAGTGTCATGCAAGAGGATATGGATTCTTTTTTAACTAGCTAAGCACAAGTTTGGACGATTTGTCACCTAGCCAAAAGGCGATTGAGAAAAAGTAGGTTCTCAAATCCATAATAGGCATACAAAACCTAAAATACTTAGTGGCTAAGGGGCACTACAATGGGAAGATTTCCGGTTGTGCATTTTAACTCTAAACAATCAATTTTGGCTATGACAATAAGCTTAGTCTTGAAATTACATCAAGATGATGTAAAGACTGCTTTCCAATTTGGAAATTTAGAAATTGGATGATGAACTCTGCATGAAGCTGCTTAAGGGCTTTGTAGAAACAGTCATCCAGGTAGTAGTATATAAGGTTTTCAAAAGATGAAAGCCTCGCTAACTTCGAGATAATTGAAGAACACTACATGAATGCCAAACAGCCTTGGGATGATTCTTTGTGAAGTCATCCTTTATCAAATGACATATGTTTATCTGAAACAAGTGTCAAGTGAGTTAAAGAAATAAAGGATTAGAGTTATCCTTAAATTCTGAGTTGAAAGATCATAGGTTGAACATAACATATCTTGAATGACAAGACAAACGGAGATTGTGCAAGGAAGGTACAATCTTTTGCACCTAAGACATGTACAAGTGTTATTCTTAGACATTTCAGTATGCCAAACTGTAAACCCATGAACATCCTTGAAGAAAAGGACACAACGCTAGAAAGGTTATATGTCCTACAAGGAATCCAACACAGAAAAGGTGGATAGAATCCCATAGTAAGCATATGGTTGGTAACACGAATGTCTACATTGATGTATATAAGACCAAATATTTTTTGCCAAACTTGGAAGCTATTTTTGGTCTAGTTGTGAAAAAGATTATGAGAGGAACAATAGATTGAGTTGTTAAGGCAACAACTTAAGTTTGAGAGGATACCCCAATACAAGACTTAGGCAAATGATAATAGAGTAAAGAAATAAACAATGTATCTCTGTTATCCATAGAATTAGAACATAGAACGTGTTCTGCCATCATTTAAGAAGCCATATAGCTAGAGAATTTCCCATGAGCAATTGGGAATCACTACAAAAAAAACGTGATTTAGTAGCGGTTAAAAATGGGTATTAGTAGCGGTTCTAACCGCTACAAACTATGTTAGTAGCGGTTAATCAAACCGCTACTAAATCGTGCGTTGCAAGCAGTTTTGTAGCGGTTCTATAAAACCGCTACTCAATCAAAAATAATCGCTACATAGTTTGTAGCGGTTAAGCATAACCGCTACAACATCCAGAGATATTTGTAGCGGTTATATAACCGCTACAAATATAAAAAATTATATTAAGAGCTAAAAAAAGAATTTTTAATTTTGTAGCGGTTAAGAAACCGCTACAAATATAAAAAATTGAAAATTTGTTGGCGTGAAAAAAATGACATTTTTTTATTTTGTAGCGGTTAACGAACCGCTACTAATTTTGAATTTCATGAAATTAGTAGCGGTTCTTAAAAACCGCTACTAATTTTGAATTTCATGAAATTAGTAGCGGTTTTTAAAAACCGCTACTAATTTCATAAAATTCAAAATTGGCGCAAAACAATTTAAATTGAGTCGTAAAAAAGCGCATTATTTAGTACCACTCTGGCCCTTTTTATAAGTCCTTCTTGACCAAAAAATTTGGTTCTATTTATAAGTCCACTTTCAGTACATAAATGAGCTTATGACAACTTTGCCCCTATTTATTGTACCCATAAAGAAATAATTTGAAGAGAGATAAAGAAGAAAAAGTTGAAAAGTACACATTCATAAATGAGGGTATAGTTGGAAATTTACCCTATAATCATTGGGTTAACTACTTTTTCTTGGTATGTGGGATTTAGGTAAAAGGGACTTATAATAAGGACCAGAGTGGTAGCGGTTTCATAACCGCTACAAATATTTAAAATTTTTTTAAAAAATATATAATTATTTTTTTTTTCTGTTTTTTCAATATTAAATTAAATAGTTTATTTTGTTATTATTTTATCTTTTTCAATTAGTTTATTATTCAATAGTTTAACTTATTAATAAATAAAAAGGAAATATGTAATTGAATAGGAGTAGTATAGAATTTATATTTATAGTAATATTAAGGATAGGTAGGTAATAAGGAATTATTATGTTATCTAATATAATGTAATTGTGTATGAAAATGAGATACAGTTATGATATATCTAGAAAAAAAAATGATTAGAATAAATTTTATAGAAAGGAAAGAAGTATTCTAAAAGAAATTAAAAATCTTGTTACCATATTTGATCGTATTATTCAGCTCCTCTACTCATACGAAAGAAGTTGTAAATGAGAGAAAATGAAAGAAAGGTAAGGTGAAAAGAAATTGGGGAGTGTTTGAAATGAGTTGTGGTAAGGGTATTTATAGGGATCCATGTACTATTTGTAGCGGTTAATGTAGCGGTTATAATTAGTAGCGGTTATTTATATTTTTGTAGCGGTTTAATATTCATAGTGCTATTTGTAGCGGTTAATGTAGCGGTTATTAGTTAGGAGCGGTTATTTATATTTTTGTAGCGGTTTAATAACCGCTACAAATATCATTTTAATTTTTTTTTAATTTTTTTTAACAAATTTTTTTTCATTTTTTGTAAAGACAAAAGCATAATTTGAATTTGATCACTCATCGTCGCCATCCCTACAGAAATTTTGTAGAAAAATTATTGTTATTGATGTATTATTAATTAAATTTAAAAAATTTAATTCAAATGACGTGGACTTAAAAAAACTCACCGCAGTAGAGGTAAATTGTCATCGCCTTCAGGGAAGTAGTTTTCAAAATCAGCTGGGTGAAATGGCTCACTCTCGTAGACGATGTTATCGCCTTCACCCATGTCGTAAAGGTCTCTTGGCTTTAAATGAACGACCATGTGCCAATCTCTATGCCTCTCGTCCTCGACATAATAAACCTGATGTGCCTCTGAAGCTAGAATATACGGCTCATCATCTTGAGAAATACTGGTATGAATCGGCCGTGAGAAATTGACTGATGTGATCCCTAGGTCGTCAGTTGTCAGTCCCTGAGAAGTAGTAGTATTTGCCCACAAATACTTGAACAGCGTCACGGTGAAACGGCCTTGATAATTAAGCTCGACCACATCAAGAAGCTTTCCATAGTAAAGGACGCCTCCGAACTGCATGTTGGCGTCACTGCTGCTCGCATAACTCCTTGTCCCAAATGTGCCATAAACACCCGAATTCTGTGTTTGCAATCCTTGATCCCGTGAAACAGTGCAAAACTTAAAACCATTGACATTGTATGCTGTAAACCGTTTTGCATGATCAAGAGGGCCGATTGCGAGAGCTCTGAAATCTGGTGAGTGTGGGTTGTGGTCATTTAGTATTCTGCGCGCAAACCAGCTCAAGAATTCTCTGTAGACTCTCCTATCAACTTCTGAGGATGTCTGTGTACGGATCCTGAGCTGATGCTTAACATGACTTCTGAATTCTCTGCAATTAATAATGGAAAGACGTTAGTGAAATGAAAGTGAGAAATGTTACGAAAGATATAGATCGAATAACATGTGAGTGTACAATTCTTACAGTATGAAAGGTTCAACTTGAGTGCAATTAATCAAGACATGTCTATGTGCTTGGAACTTCTCAGTTGCCGTTAGTTTGAAGTTCTCAGTTGCTCCAACTGGTTTACCAACACGAGGGATAAATTCTCCTGATGTCGGCGCAGGTTCAGGACAATCGTCAACACGAGGCGGGCGGTTGAAAGCCGTCTCAAGATCATCAAAATACCTTGAGCAAAAATATAGCACCTCATCCCCTATATAGCCTTCAGCTATAGAACCTTCTGGCTACGCGTTATTCCTCACGTAAGATTTTAATTTCCCAAGGAACCTACAAAGTACAGAAGCGAAAATTGATATAAAATGATGAAAAGGATGACTAGCAAACATTAAATACGGACAATAAATTAAAGCATATGTTTAAAATGAGTACCTCTCAATCGGATACATCCAACGATATTGTACTAGTCCAGCGAGCTTTGTCTCAATACGGACAAGATCATTAAAACCGCTACTAACATATTTGGTTGTAGCGGTTTCTTAAGATAAACCGCTACAACTATATATATATTTGTAGCGGTTATTATTTTAAAACCGCTACTAACATATATGGTTGTAGCGGTTTCTTAAGATAAACCGCTACAAATATATGTACTTTATTTTTTTTTAAATTTAGATATAAATAATTCATAAATTAAACACAATAAGAAATATAATTATATAAAACACAATAAGAAACAATTACTCAATAAAAACTCATATATATATATATATATTTACAAATGTTTAAACAAAAAAAAAGTCCTAAACTAAGTAGCTGGGGGCTGATCATCTGGAGCTCCCTCAGGGACCGCTGGATCGGGCCGCTGCGCAGAGTGAACCGCACCATCGTCATCAGCAGGGGGAGGAGGAGGAGGAGGAGGAGTCGTACTCGGGACGACGTAGCGAGGGACAGGGGGAATCGCTGGATGCTGCTCGTCCGGGAACAGGCGACTCCATGCTCCCTCGAGCATGTTGTTCGCGATCTCACGCCACTATGTCTGCTGAACGTACATCATATCAGCGTGCATATGTAGGTGATGCTGCTGCTACTGAGAGATCTGCTGCATCTGCTGCTGCTGCTGCAATGCCATCTGCTGCTCCAAATCTGACTGCAGCTGGTCAATAGACTCGTCCCTCCGACGTCTGACCCCTCTAGAGCTGCCAGCCTCAGAGGCGACGCTCCTGCCGTAGACCATGCTGGGTCTGGCGCCGATCCCCATCCCCTGCACGCATCCGGGGTGCTCAGCCTGAGGCAGACCCGCCTTCAAAGTAGCCGTCAAGTCTACTGACCCCTGTGACTCCTCAGGCTGGGTAGTCGCAGCTCAGCCTGCGACTGCTGCATCCGCTCTTGCCATTTTATGAAACAATTACTAATTAGCATTTTTCATTATTAACTTGGTTTTATAAAAAATATAATAATAAAATTACTTACAATGGCCGCCTCTGCCTGCTGAGAGGTCGCAGTCCCGTCACGGTGTCTATGTGTGATGGCGTACAGCTCCCCATAGTCCGTCTGACGGTTCTCCTGCTGTGCCTTCGTCTCCTGAAACAAATACAAAACAATAATTAGTATTATGAAATAATCAGCTAAAAGTAAGTGATTGTTTGAAAATTTACCAGCTCGCTGTAGGTCACAGCAAAGGTCTTCGATCCTGCTGTGTGGTGGATCGTCTGCTGCGCCCGAATCTCGGTGTTCCTCTGAGAAAGCTCCTGGAAAAAAAAATATTAAATGTATTATAATTTAAAATTAAATACAAATTAAATTGAAATTATAATTTAATATTTAACAATTACAAAATTATATATCAAAAATCTAATAAATACATTACCTGCGCCTCAGCACTCCTCCTCCACTGGACGAAACGCGCCCAGTCGTTCGGCGGCACGCCCTCCGGGACGCTCTCGATCAGCTGCTCCAGAGGCATCGTCCCGTCCTTATTCACCTTGTGGAAGAGACGGCTCCTCCTGTTCCTCCAGGCGTCACCCATCTTCATGAGGGCGTACCTCTTCCGGTTGGCCCGGACGGCAAACCGCAGTTGAAAAAAGATTATTTAAATATTAATAATTACAAAAAACATAATAAATAAAATATTAATTAAATAGAATTAATTACAAAAAATATTAATTAAATAATTTTAATTACCTGAACCACCTCCTCCCAAGCCAGGTCCTTCGGCCCCTTCGGAACGTGCCTCCACGTCTAGAAGTGAAGGGGGAACCGCATCCAATTCGCGCCCAGGTCATTCAGGAAGCGGTTGAGTAGGTGACCCCTATTGTGGATTGGCTGGTTAGTGCCCTCATTCCACGGCACTATAACTCGGAGGCTCCGGTTCATCTGGTTCAAACCGGCCACGTCTAGCCTCCTCGTCGAAACGTTCCCCTGCTCGTCTGCACAGTTGATCGCACGTTAGATAAATTGTAATTAAAAGTTAATATTTCTAATTTAAATAAATAATTTACTAAATTAAAAAATTAATTTACCTTTGACCTGCACCTTAAACCCAGTGGACCGCGAAGACGACCCTCGTGGGTTGTTCTGCTCCCGAGCGTCCTCCTCATCGAGGAACTGCTCCATCTCCCTGAACCCAATCAAGATCTCAAACTCCTCCTCGTTGAGGAGGTCCTCAACACTAATATCTGGCCTCTCCACCTCAGGCACCTCTGGTACGGTCGTCACCTGTGGGATCATCTGCGGTGCCTGTGGTGGGGCCGACTCCTGTGGGGGGATGGGCTGAGATGCCGCGGTACCCCTGCCTGCGCGCTGCCCCCTCCCTCTGCCCCCTGCCCGGCCTGCTGCCACCCCGTAAAATCGGTCTGGGGACCTCAGGGGCCTTCCCCTTATCCTGTCCTGAAGCCATATCCACTGTACAAATTTTAAAAAAATTAGTCACATTTTATACAAAAATATAATAAAAATATAAATATAAATAAAATACGTGTTATATACGTACCTCAAATGCAAATACTGAGAAATACTGAGCAAAAACTCCTATAGAGACGTCTGAACGCTCAAATCTTGAAGAAATCGCTCAAAGAAACCTCAGGAAACAAAATGAGCAAAAGGAGAAAATGAAAGACGCGGGGGGTTTAAATAGGCCAGATTTTAGTAGTGGTTATTCAAATAACCGCTACTATAATCGCTACAAATTTAATTATTTGTAGCGGTTCTCCAATAACCGCTACAAAAGTTCACAACATTTGAAATTCTGTAGCAGTTATTGCTCAGAACCGCTACAAATGGCGAAACTCTTGAAATTCTGTAGCGATTATAGGGGCAGAACCGCTACAAAATTCTGACCTTTGGTATTTTGTAGCGGTTCTGTGGTTGTATCCGCTACAAATAACCGCTACACTGTTGGCGCGCCAAGTGGCGGGAATATTGTAGCGGTTTCTGTTCATTAACCGCTACAAAATCACCGCTACAAGTTTTGACAGGAATTTTGCGCCAAATTTGTAGCGGTTTTTTGAACTAAACCGCTACAAAAAACCTTGCCGCTACAAATTTGTAGCGGTTTAGGTAAGAACCGCTACAAATACTATAATTTGTAGCGGTTATATTAAACCGCTACAATTGCATCGCTACAAAATACCTTTTTTTTTTAGTGAATGAATGGTGGATAGAAGGATCTAAAAGACAACATCTTATGATGTGGATCCTAAGTATTATAGCAAGATGAAACATACATTTGATATATCTTTGTGTGAGATATGCTTTCAGAGCAACAGTTCAATGACCTTTTGCTGACACAATGTTGGTAGATTCCCCATAGCTTGATATTTATTAAGTTAGTGAAGATCTTGAGGCACAAATAGAATATAAGATCTTGAACTTCTTTTATATGAATATAAACAAAATAATATGTATGTTATGAGTAAATACATGTAAGGTATACAATTTTGTATGTCGCACAAGTCAGAAAAAATTAGTTAACTAATACAAACAACCGTCTTCCCATGTTTTGCGACGCATGGGAGGGTAAGACGAGCAAATGATCACTATGAGATGGTTAAAAAGAATCTTTATATTTAAGTCACCTTAGTTAAATTAAGATGAGTCCATATGTATATATATATAAAATGGATCGAAGCATGAATACAGACATATAGCTAGGCAAAGAAATCTTTTTACAAGTGAGATTGAAAAAGAGATATTGTGAAAAAAGAAAGTTCTGGTTCAAATGTTGAGTACATTTTAAAATTGATGTCTGTAAGATGAAAGAGAAAGAAATCGACATATATCACAAACTATTCACCGTAGCATGCAATTCATAATGCATGTACTTGAGAGTTAGGTGAAAAATCCTTGGTTTACTACGGTATGAGTCCCATGAAGGAAAAAATCCTTCCACAATACCCTTAAGACTAAGGCGGCATCATGAAAGCTTGGTTTGATGATAATTACTTTGGCTGAAGCTCTATGATCACACATGATTCTGTCAGACGAGTGAAAACTAGGAAAGCGACCAAGTCAAAACGGACTGATGTTTAGTCAAAAAGGAAGATTTACTCTTAGATACATGAGATATGCTAGTGTCCGTGGTCAACCCCTTACTAGTTCTATGTGTATCTTATAAGTGAAGATACTATATGCATGGAAGGCAATTTGAGTTAATCAACATATTAACTCGAGTGTGATTAGATATGCCATAAGTAATATGTATGGGAGAATCTAGGGCATCTGAAGCAACAAATAGATAGCTTACAGATATATAAAGGGTGTTCTTAGATGCTAATTCAATATGAGGGATTTCTAGTTTCATAAGTACCAAATTTTGACGATTTTTTGTCCACACGGTTTTGGCATACGCCAAGTATGAAATAAGAAAGAGTAACAGATGCACAATGGGAGGTCCATCAAGTACGAATGGGAGATGTTGGACTTTAGGTTCATGTTCGCCTTTGATGGGCCGGATTGTTTGATTAGGAAACAAGTAGTCTTATCAAATAAGAAACAAATCAGCACTAATTATGGATTTGTTAATTTAGAAATAAGTAATTGTATATTAGAAAATTAATCAAGAATTAATTTCCTGATTATTACTTAGAGGGAAAGTAAGAGTGCACATAACTTCCTAATTAGTGGTCTCCCTAAACCTCTTATAAATAAGATATGTCTCTCTCAATTGAACGTCACCCCTGCCATTGAGTTATATAGCAATCTCTCTTTTCTTCTACCATCTTTCTTATTCTGGTGATCTGTTGTGTCAATCCTAATTAGGCTATAATAGTCAAATAATTGCGTAAGCATTAGTATGTTCGAGTAATAGAGCTTTGAAACTTTGAACCAGATCTAAACATGGATTTGCCTTGTTACACTTGTCTCTCCTCTCTCCTTATGTTTTCCTTCAATATCTTAATTCAATCCTTTATCTACTTATTAGTTGTGGTGAGAATCTTATATTCTATTATAATACCTATAGTTAAGTATTGGTAGCTTATAAACTTTATAAAGGTCTAGAGGGTGTTAGTGGGATGGTATGTAGACTTTATTCTTGACAAGATGATGGTGCTGATTGGATATTTAGAGTCAAAACAAGTGTTTGAAAAGTATTTTAGATTCCATCTAGCAAAACATATCTTATATGAAAAAATAATTTTGATGATGTAAAAAAAAAAGCCTCTGAATTAAACTTAAGAGAGAATGTTGTTAGCAATTTACCTCTAAATTAAAGAGCTTATTTGTGCATAACAAAACTTCTAAGCAAATTATATATGCAAGGCTTAATCTTTATTTTTCTTCATTTTTCTACTTTCAATGTCCCATATTGAATGACTCTAAAACCTTATTATCTTTTTTGATATAGGTATATATTGTTAGATCCCAAGTTTTGATGATAACAAAAGTCAATTATGTACAAATCAAGTTTTTATAAGTTTAAGAAATGTTTACAAAGTTACCAAATGCATATAACAATGTTCTGTGTTGTCTGCTGTCAAAATGAACTGGTGTGCTTGAGTATGAGTCTAGCACTCTAGCATGGAACCCTTCTGTGATCGAGCAGGTGCGAGTGATAGCTAGTAAGTGTTTGCCCGAGAAGCGTGCTACTGTCATTTTTACTGATTCACTCGAGCACTAGAGATAGCATTCGAGTAGAGGAGCCTTTCTCACTCGAGCATATGCAAGTGAGAGTCTGCGAGTGCTTGGTCGAGAGCAAAGTTTTATCATTCTTCCTTATGCACTCTAGCAAAGAATTCAATACTCGAGCATAAAGTTGTTTTGTACTCGAGCACTAGCGAGTGAGGAACTGCGAGTGCTTGGCCGAGAGTCATGAAGATCACAGAAGCACGAGTGTGCTCGAGTAAGGTTGTATATGCTCGAGTGACACATCAGCACTCGCGAGTGAGAAATCTATCTCTCTCAATTTCTGATGCAAGTGCTGATAATAAGGGTATATTACTTGAGAATATTCTTCTCACTCGAGCAGGAGTATGTGTGCTCGAGTGAGGGCCCACATCACCTGCGAGTACAAAATCTCACTCTTGCTAAAATGGTATGTGAGTGCTGTCCAGAAAAGAGTCTCCCAGTGTAAAATGCAAGGCCACTCGAGCAGAAGGAGTTGTGCTCGAGTGAGGCCCCACATCACTCGCGAGTGAGAATTTTGTCTCTCTGAAATCCTATGCAAGTGCAAGTTCAAAACTGAAGCACAAGGAGTAAAATAGGGAGATCACTCAAGTGAGCCCATCCATGCTCGAGTGATACTCTGGCAGAACACCAAATGCACCAAGTCTCACAGCGTTCAATCCGAATATGTTTTAATGTCATTTATTTATCTTATCATCACTTATTATTATTATTTAATATCATTTTGAATGTTTTATAAGTGTGATACGGGAGGATGAACGTTGAAATAAACAGACATAAAGCAAGTCAAATAACGGCAAACAACATCATGACAAGCACACACCTTCTACATCCAAAGTTTTCAAACATGCGCATGCCATTCCACAGTAACATGCCCCGCTCCATAATGATCGTTTTTCAAACGGGCAAAAACTGAACATCTATAAATACAGAGTTTCAGAGAGATTGACAATAACAACGAGGCACAAGAATTCACAAGCATATACACGAGTCTCTGCTATTCATAATTTTCTCTATGTACACATTAATCTTCAGTGTTCATTTATTTGCTCTGTAAGAGAGTCTTCATACAATTCAAATTCTATTTTCAATTGATCTCAAGGTATTGGGACCTTGAGAGGGTAGATTTCCTTACGAGAGAAGCAGTTGAGAGAATTCCTAGTTAAACTTTTCACTCATAAGACTTATAAGATACAAGCAGTAGAGAACGTTACTGCTCGTAAGATTTACAGTGGTGTAAGCAGGAGAGAACGTTGCTGCTCATAAGTCTTGTATACATAAGCAAGTGGGAAAGGTCATAGGTTATTTTTCTGCTTGTAGTCCTTTCAAGGACAATTATTGTTTTGTGGCGTTCTAAGAGCCCATTGAATCTTGGAAGAATAGTGAATATCTCAGTAGGTCTTGATCTCTGAGGACTGGACGTAGGCCTGATTGTTAGGCCGAACCAGTATAACTCCATGTGTTCTAATCTTCTCAACTCTACTTTATCTACTCTATTTTTCATATCACCACATCAAGCGAAAAATTTATAACGTCACCCAATTCACCCCCGTCTTGGGTGAAGCTTGCCTCTTTCATATATTACTATTGTTTTATTTTAAAAATAATTTAACTAGAAGCAAATGATATAATACTTTGATACCACATTAGATTTGTTAAGATATTATTATATCTTATATTAATATTTGATATATTCCCATGTTGAGATATTATACATCCTATGTTGATATTTGATATTATTAGATTTGATATTTAATAGATTTATTTAGGTTAGATTATATTAGATTCTAGGATTAGGCTAAGTTTGCATATTAAAGGCTCTTGCTCAGTTGCTTGTATCAAGGATTAAGTATCAATGATTCAATTTAGAGGCTTTTTCTCTCTCTCTACTATAACCCTTCAAATTCTAATATGGTATTAAAGCCAATGAAGAAGAAGAAGAAGAACTAGTCGAAGAAGAACAAGAACAAGAGAATGAAGAACAAGAAGAATGAATGAACGTCCATTCCTTCTTGCCCGTAGTGGTAAATATACTATCTATTAATTATGCTTCCTTGAGCATTTGAGATTAACACTCATGAACCTTCTATTTATTGGCAAACACTACTTGAAAAAAAATGCTTTTAACGCCCTTTTTTTGGGCCTTTTAATGTCTGAAAGCATGGGGACGTCTATCTGAGGGACTAAAAAAAATGTCAATAATGTCAGTAAAACAGGGACATGGATAGGCAGGACATTAGACGTCCTCACTACATATTGGGGACATCTAAAGGTGTTTTAGACATCCCCAGTTTACTGTGGGGATGTCTAAACTAATGACTAAATCATTTCTATGTCCCTTTTTATTTTAAGGATGTTAAAAAAATTTTTAAATGACCTTTTTTAATATATATATATATATATTTCACTGCCTGGAAAATTTAAACTGAAAAAATAGGATGGAAACAACAAAATCAAACAACAACAGTTCAACATAATGGAAACAACAACTTGAAATACAATGATCAACCCTAAGGCTCTACATACAATAACTTTAAGGAGTAGCAAACTAATTAACTAACAAACCACACAAACTACTCAACAATCTATATCCAACAACAACAACACTAATTATATGTACAATATATAGAACCACCACAAAAGTATGTCCTATACAAACTACTAAAAACTTTACTCTGGTATACGTTGAAGAAGATGTCCAACCAAGAAGTCTCTGATCATATTTATGTCTTCATATAAGTAGGCATCTTCATTATCAAAAATTTGCAAATTAGAAAATAAGCTTAGATGAAATAATGAATCAAGTAAATGAATTGTCATTGAATTACAACACCAAAAATATTATCCTCTGAGAATGAAGAAGCGATTACTTGTTCAAAATTTATCATAATGCCACTCTGATGATGCTATACATATAAAGGAATATATAGTGTCCACATTCCCAGCCGCCAGGTTGTTTAGGGCACTATAAATCAAAAAGAAAATGGTTAAAATCAATAAAGGCATATCTAAAATGACCGTCAATCAAAAGAACTTGATTTGAAGCTACTTACCTTTGGAAGCAACCATTTCAGGTCTTTGCCACCTTTACGTTCGCGTGGCCCGCCAAGCATTCGATATGTCTAGCATGCCCTATCATTAAAATGAAAATCAACAGAAATTAGAATAAGTCATTTGAGTCAAGAATCAAGAAGCAATGAAATACAAAAAAAAATAACATACGTGTTGAAGACGTTTTCCGTTTCTTTGTCTGGCCTTTTATGTAAGGAATCAAATAAGTAAACTACGTGGAACCGAGGATAGAGAACACACAAACTCTAGTGGTAACTATAACTACATATACATATTAAAATGAAGTTAGATGGCAAGGCAATTATTTATTAAAAATCTCAAATAGACAATTAAAATGCGTACCCTTGAACAATCGGTGCTAGATAACAACGATAGTCGTTCTCTCCCATTGTGAAGCTTGCATAGTGAGTACTTTTTTGCAATGTATTCCTATCCCTTGTCATATTTGCAGGACACAAGAATCCATATAAATCAACTCTTTGCATGTCAACGCATATACAACGGAAGGAGCTATAATAGAATTAAAATAATGAATGCATTATCTAGTGAATATATGAAACCAAAAACAACTTCATTAAATGAAGGAAAAAATGGGAAATTTCAAACTTACAGGATTGCAAATTTGCCCCATCCTACATCTAGCTCCTCCAACTTAATGAATTGTTTAAGGTCATCTTTATCAATTGTGAAGGGATACTCAAATTTCTGGCCCACAATCCCTAGAAGCATATACAAATCAATATGGCGAATGCCTTTATAGATCTGCTGCAGTTGTACTAAGAAGGGCCATTCTCCTGCTTCCTACTCATTCTTTTAGAATATAAAAAAACATATTATTAGTAGAATGCCAACAGATCTCAAGTAAAAGTGAGGTAGTTCCATACTATTGGAAGTGTTGCCGCTAAGCCAATAAGTTGTACAGGCTAAATGATGAAAGAACCTCTCGCCTGAGCTATCATGGCAATCTCGTCATCAGAAATAGGGATGGTTGTACCTTCTTCCCCCTCTCGAACACACGTCACAGTCACCCTACATAAATGCTATGGAATTTGCTGATGATGGTGGGTGGTAGCTTGTGTGTGAACGAGAGCATCTACAACTACACACAGCAGTGGGGCATCCAAAGAGAGGATGGCAGGTTCTCCGAGTACTGGAGTGGGAGAAGGGTCGCCAAGTGGTTCCTCCACTGGGTTGTAACTTCTTTTGGTGCTGTGAAAGGCCGGGGATGAATGGGTTCTACGTTCAGAAGTTGCCATATGTGATTCAAACATCTTTATCATTTCAGCTCGTAGCTTAGGTATTAGCTCAAGACGTAGCTCTGGCAACAGCTCTTGTCGGAACTTGTCACGAAGGTTGGCCTCGAGCTCTTGTGAGACTTCCTTGCGAATCTTCGCCACAAGCTCCCTACTGGGTTCAGCTTGTGACAAATAAGAATGTGAGGCTTGGACAAAATACTTTACTACACGAACTCCTCCTGCCTCCCCTCCAACATGACCGGGGTGATCTGCCTTCTCAATCACCATTGACAAGATGTCCATCCGTCCACTTGGGGTGAACGAACCTTGGCTACTATGATCTTCCAGTTCATCCTGCAGCATAAAAGTTATCATAAATGAAAATTAAGTACTCCCATTATGAAAAAAAACTATGTACTTATACTCTAACTACTTACAATCTGCGTGGAACCTCAACAATAGTTGGATTTACGTACTTCCCACCCTTAATCCTCCTTGCTTTCCATTTTTTTGTGATGTAGAGGAGGTGGTAGGGCCTGAACCATAATGCTAGGATCTGATGTGGTTTTTTCCTTCAATTTCTCCGACTCTTTTGCCATCATCTTTCACTCAAGCTTCCGATAACCACCACGAGACATGCAAGTTGATACTTATAAGTTGCTTGCCTTTCTACATTTGCTGCACTTAATGCATGTGAAAGGAAAATAATGAACGCCAAATCAATAATGTCAACTATATTTAAATAAAATACTATGATGACAGAAATCTTACCAAAAAGTTTGGATTTTCTTGTGATGCTATAAACAACCTCCAGTCCTCTGGAGACAAATACGTATACTCCTGATATGGATCCTTACCCTTCAGGTCCCCTCGTATGTAATGTCGTGTAAGCTTGTTCTTGAAATCTTTCCATCGTAGACAAACCTCCCCCATCCACTCCTTGTATATCACCGCAGTGTCAGGGACATCATAGGTTTGCTACAAGGTAAAAACATAAGGTAATTATATTTGAAGCAATAGGAATAAAGATATATATGCAAATGTATCAAAACTTATATACCAAAAGTTATTGCCAAATCAAGTCTTTCGTTTTTTGTGGAACCAACTTCCAATTATCATAGATAATGCGAACTTTGCTCCAACCCAAATAACCAAGTAGCTAATGAAATGGTCTTCCTCTGGACCAATTGGTTTCATATTGTCATCAAATTCAATATGCAACCTCTCCTGTTGATGGTGATGACATGCTGCCAATGCAGGAAATTTTGTACTACATCTAACCCTTCTTCTCACACCGGGTTCAGGCCTATTCATTTCATTGTCCCTGTCACTTTATGAGTCACTAGAATTGTCCATATTCCTGTAAACACAAAAATCATTGTCAAATAGGTGAATAAATTGTAATTAAATGACTAAACTAACTAGATATAAAACAAACAGCACACATTACTATTTTCTAAGTTAAGCTCGTACTCTATATTGTTTTCTATATTTCTTCACCATGATCATTTCTTACAGCATGTTCTTCATCATCTACCAATTCTACATCACTTGTTGTAGGTGGATTAATTGTGAAAGGTGGTGGGTAGACCTTGGAGCATCTAGCATTGAGTTTCTTCCATATGTCCATTTTAATAATATTTCTGCAATCTTTAGGAGGAATATCAACCACGCATAACAAAGTTTATGTTAATATTATGAGCATACTTTAATTCAATAATTAAGGCATAATGTAAGAAATTTTTCATTTACCTTTAATAATAACTAGAACTTTCTCCCGTGCGTTGCCCGGGTTGACATATATATTTTTGATCATATTCCATTAAAACACAAATTGTGTGTAAAAAAATAAAAGATTACACGTATATTTTATTGGTTTATTATTATTCAAGTTAGTTATCTTTTAAGGATGAAGTGAACACTGTTTAAAATATATATTAGTTAGTTACAACTTACAACAAAGATGTATCAACGAATTGTATTCATTAGCTATGAAACTATATTATGAGAAATTATATCATAATTAAACCCAATGTATAGTATGAATACGCTGTTTTATCATAGAAATTATGTACATTGGCCATGACAAATACAACTTGATAGAAAAAAGAAAGATATAGAATACGAAATTGTGTTTGAAAAAAAAGTGGATATATCAACCAAATAATAATGAATTAAACACAATCTACTTATTACAAACATGATACAAAATGAAGAAAAAAGATGATAGTCACGATCGCTACTGCATATATGCACTATATGTGTATTGGGAAGGCCTCCCTTGTTTTAGTAATAGAAAAACAGAGCAATTTTTAGGGATGAATCTACATGTAATGAAACAAATGGAACATGACAGTAGTTATTGCTTTTCAAATTTCTACATAGAGGAGACCTACAAATTGAAGGTGGACTAATCTGTATTAGTATTGTTTCCAGAAGCAAAGCTCAAAATATCATACTGAGAAAGGCCAGTTGAACTATATTTGCTACCATATATAATGTAATTTCCCATTATCCTTAATTTCTTCAGCATTTCATCTCACGGTGTGTCCAAAGTTGTGCGAGTGTGAGACTAACCTATGGATGACGGAGATGGAGACAACTCACGATGCCACCATTTGGGAAGAGGATGGTTGTGAGAGGGAGAGACAAACGTCCACGACGGTGCTCTTATCAAAAAAGAGAGAGGGAAAAACACAAATATTATTATGAACTGAAGTGGGAGCAACTAACTGAGCAAGAGGAAGGAAGACGAGGAAGCTCAAAGACAAGGAAGGAAGATGGGGAAGCACAAGAAAGGGGAAAGAGGAAAACAGGGAACGCTCACAGGAAAGGGAAAAGAGGAAAGACGAATGAAGCTCAAGGATGGGGAAGGTAAAGTTGTAGCCTGCTGCATGATGTGATGGAAGGCAGACATTTTCTGCGTCCCCAGTCTTAATGGGGATGCCTAAAGATCCCCAATTGTTCTGGGGACACCTAAAGTGCATAAAGTACACACTTTAGGCATCCCCAAAGA
This sequence comes from Inga laurina, assembly GCA_963855925.1. Taxonomy (NCBI): domain Eukaryota; kingdom Viridiplantae; phylum Streptophyta; class Magnoliopsida; order Fabales; family Fabaceae; genus Inga; species Inga laurina. The sequence goes on from OY979702.1 coordinate 11,892,640, forward strand.
CTCTGTAAACGCCTAAAATGGTGCAATTTTTTTTAAAAAAATTCAACCAGCGCCAATGGTTTGTACCAAATATTGAACTTTGGGCGTCCCTAATTTAAAAAGGGACGTCCTTTAGGGTCGTTAAATGTCTAGTTTGTAGTAGTAAAACATTCTTTCTCGGTTGTTCTCTTGGTCGTCTCGGCCTATGAAAGAGTTCTTAACTCTAGCCACCTTACTCAGTCAAGTGCGTAGTGGACGCCGTTATGCATGTGTTTTTTCCTCTGCAGACTATCTAGTTCCTTTCCAAATCCATTCCTGGAGAGCGTCTGGTTCCATCCCAAAGGTCCGTCCAGATCTTTAGACCCATTCCCTGGAGAGTGTATGGTTCTATCCCAGAGCTATGTCCAAATCTTTTCACCGTCTGGTATCGCCCAGACCTACAAACCGTCTGGTTCCACCCAAATCTTTAGACCATTTGGTGCTGCCCAAGCTAGGTCAACGTCGTTTCTGTTCCATTTAGATCCTCCAAGTTGTTTTTGTTGCTTGGTTTGTCTAGATCAGCTCAACATCATTTATGTTTCTTCCAGATCGACGCTTGCTCCAAGATGTTACTTTTATCCATTGCTGTCGTAGCTACTCCTTCCAGTTTTTGCTTCTAGTTTTTAATTGACAAACTCAAGATCATGTTGAGTTTGAAGGGGGTGTTAAGATATTTTTATATCTTATATTAATATTTGATATATTCTTGTGTTGAGATATTATATATCCTATGTTGATATTTGATATTATTAGATTTGTTATTTGATTAGCTTATATTAGATTAGATTCTAAGATTAGTCTAGGTCTGTCTATATAAAGGCTCTTGCTCAGTTGCTTATATTAAGGATTCAATAATATTTAGAACCTTTTGTTTTCTTTGTACTCTAATCCTTCAAATTCTAACAAGATTTTATGACATAGGCATGTATTGGGGTTGTGTTTTTATCAAAATAATATTAATCAATTTGATAGTAAAGGTTTAAAGGGTTAGTGAGCATGATATAGAAATTAAACTTGACAGGGCTTGAAGTCACGCTATAATGAAGCTTCAAGTGACCTTGATGCTTCCCAACGTCTGCACTTGATGAAGTGTAAAAAAAAGTCATGATTTCAGCCATCAAAGCCTGCAAAGCATACTAAAATTAAACGAGCAATAATGATAAACACAACAAACCTAGCTAATAAGAAAATAACGTTAGTGAGCAGAAGTGTTGGAGTCGGTGGAACGGGAGAGAGAAAAGGCAGTGCAACCAGCTGAAGGACAAGGTGGTGGAAACAGAGATGAGGATTAAGGCGGTGAAGGGAAGTGGAAAGATTGAAACCAATGAAAAAGAACCAAGAGATAGGCAATGGAACAAAGATGCTAGAGAAACAGAGATGAACGATGACGACAACAGATAAACCCAGCAAGAGAGAGGAGATGAGAGCAAAGATAAGAGGATATATGCTTCAGAAGATGCCCAGTAAAGTGTCACAGGGACGCTGGAAAAGTGCAAGCGATGGCGCCAACGACAAAGGTGCTAGACAAAGCTCAAACGTCACAAGGACGGAGTCATTTTAGGTAAAAATAGGAACGAAAATAACGCAAAAAGTATAAGAGCCTTGACAACTAGAAACTTGATAGAGTGGAGGGGAACAAAAAGCCTCAGATTGAAGCCGCAACAATGATGATCATGAAATTAGGGAAGTCCCTCATTGAGTGTGAATGGTTAGAAAATTTACTTGTAATGCATTAACAATTCTTTTTTATATACAATGCATTAACAATATTTTTCTAGGCACAAGTATCCTCCTATTGGAGGCAATCTTGTACAAGGCACTACCGGGTACTAAATATGAGCATCTCTCCTAGTAGGTATTCGAACATCAGTTCGTCATGTTGTAAGGGACTAGCTACTTCCGCCAAACCATCCCCTGTTGGTTAATTGATATATAATTTTAATCTTAAAATCACATTATTTAGAGATGGTCTAACAAGAAAGGAAGATCCTAGGCCTCATTACAATCTAAACGATATGGGGTTTCTCAAAATATGGCTTGGGCCATATAGGTGCAAAACATTGGGTCGGCATGATTTCATTGAGACATTATTGAACTTTATTTTTTTAGTTTTTATTTAACTTGAAAGAAAATAAAGAATAAGAGCAGTAAAAAAACATGATCATGAATATGAATTTATGAGATTTTGAATCGCAATACAGATCAGCAGGATGGTAAAAATTACAACTTCTCACTACGTTCTTATTTGATCCTCATATTTCTTTCCCTAAACAACATCAACACCTAATCAATTCTGAAACTTTATTTGTCTTAACTAAAACGAATGTAACTTGAACAACATCTTGACAATATCTGACAGATTTTGACCCCACCAAGCAAAAACACCAGATTTTTTCTTATTAAACCAAATACTGAAATCTCCACCCCAAGCGCACACAGCCAAAAGGGAAAAAAGTTATTGCATTTAATATGAACACAGACTTCCCCCAAATTCTCCACCATTTCCATCACCCCACAAACAGCTCACGTTCAGGTTCTCTTCTTCACAAATATCTTGTTGATGGTAATCCCAACCAAGCCACTGATAATCATAGACCGAAATCTCCGACGAATTAACGTTACTGTTTCGGCTCATGACATCCTCATCACTAGCTCCCATTATTTGCTTTCCTACAAGTTCATACAAATCTCCCTCCACTATGTCATTATTTCTGCTCATCATCACTAATTCATTATTTTCTGGCTCCAAATAATCCTCACTTGCATTCATAAACACCCCATTTTCCAACATGTAACTAAGTTTCTTTATCTCATCGTCTAGCCACTGATATGGTCCCATGGTTTCTTCAAGATTATCATCACTTGAACATAAAGAAGTTGCTATGGCAACATCTTGATTAGGTCCTACATTGTTGGCACAAGTTTGTGGGTTTGGGATTGGTTTTCTCAAACATCTTGCCTACGTTATTGTGTGGGTGGAAACTTTGGGCCGGAGGAGTCGGGTTGTTGGGCTTGGTGGTGGGTTGAGTGGGCCTGACCCGACCACCTCGTCGTTTGGAGGATGTCGCAATGTCGTTTACTGAAGGAAGGGATTCATTTAGGGTTTTGATGAAGCAGTAGATTTTTCACCTTAAATGAGAGTTCCAATAATTCTTTATTGCATTATCTGTCCGTCCTGGTAAATTAAATGTCCTGCTATCACAGACCACCTATTTAAATCCAAAACACCAAAAAAAGAAGAAGAAAAGTTAGTAGATTTTTATTAGTGGTTGGTGTTGTAGTAAATCTTATACTCCATTCAAGTTGGCAAAAAAAAAAAAAAAAAAAATCTTATATATTCAAATTAAAAGTCAGGATTTCAATGGTGAATATTGGGAAGCACAAGAGTAAAAGCCTTATTTGCCCCTAAGAAAGAATGCCTTTATTCTGGGAATGCAATAAATGCTTTAATTATTTATTGGGAGGTGATATAATTATTTGCCTCCTATGATTATGCGTGACATTGGAAGGCCTCAAGTCGCAATTCAAAAACCGTGGGTGTAACGCTTTGAATTTGCAGACTTTTTTACCTTTTAGTAACTTTTTTGGTATTGAGATGGCAAAGGAAAACAAAAACTTATTTGGTATTACAAAGGTACAAGCATGCATTTATGTGTGCTCATTATTCATTTGAATTTGTCGTGAGAATAATATCCTCTGCTATCTTATGAAGAAAAATATTATACGTACGTAGACCAACAAAACAATAATTCAAGTTGATTTTATTTTTTTTTTGGCCAGTAATAATTCAAGTTGATATATAGCATAGAAAATATACTTAATTACTTTGAAAAGGTACGTGCATGGCGGGAAGATACTCCGGTCCTATATATAAGTTACAAATAAGATTAAAAAAGTTGGAAAAAAGTAATATTTCTCCAATTTTTAATATAAGAGCTATTTAATTAATTGTAACAGATGTAACCTAATCTCCTTAAAACACTCATATATAACATATATTATATATAAGTTTATGGGTTAAGTAAATTAGTTTAGGAAAAAATAATAAATATCATACGTAAAGTGGATAGAGATGTTATATTTATCATGAGGACCAACCTCCTACTAGCTTCTATAATTAGGACAAAAAAAGTAAATGGGTGGAAAAAGTAAATTTTCTTTTAAATATACCTTTATTTATGAAGAGAGTGAGTGTGTGAGAGAGAATGAGTTAGAAAAGATAAAAGAGGATATGTAACTAAAAAAATTATGACTTGTTAGCCAACAAAGATTAGTTTAGTTGATAAAGGGGTTGACTAATAACCATAAGGTTGTGGGTTTGAGCCCGGGGGTATGCCTTGGCCCTGGAAAGCCCCGGGACCCAATTTACCTATACTTTTTTGTTATAAAAAAAATTATAGCTTCTTATATTTAAAGGAAAAATCCCTATAAAATACCTTTGAAATAGGGAAATCCCTAATCAGTACATTGAAATCAAAAAATCCAGATCAGTCACACGTCAGTATGGATGAACAGTGCGGCGCGGCACCAAAAGATGATTTTACCCTTCAGCCCTCATTCTCGCCACTTCAAAAATAACAACACGCGGTTCTTAATTAACAACTCCAGATTCTTGATTAACAACTCCGTATTCTTATTTCACAACTTCCTCATTTAAGTTTCAAGGCCAATAACAACACCTCTTTTTTTATTAACAACACGCCCTCTTAATTAACAATTCCGTATTCTTGATTAACAACTCCGTTTCATCTTTTTACTTTCACAATAACAACACCGGTGTTATTATTAACAATACTATATTCTACATTAACAACTCTCATTTCTTGTTTCACAACTTTGTAATTTAAGTTTCAGGGCCAATAACAACACCTCTTTCTTTATTAACAACACCGTATTTTACATTAACAACACTATATTTTTGAGTTGCGAATATGTGGAAGAATAAAACGGAGTTGTTAATCAAGAATTCAGAGTTGCTAATAACAAGACCTGTGTTGTTATTGTGAAAGTAAAAAAATGAAACTGGAGTTATTAATCAAGAATACAGAGTTGTTAATCAAGAATCCGAAGTCGTTAATTAAGAACCACGTGTTGTTATTTTTGAAGTGGTGAGAATGAGGGCTGAAGGGCAAAATCGTCCTTTGGCGCCGCCCGCACTGTTCATCCGTATTGACACATGACTGATCCGGATTTCTTGATTTCAATGTACTGATTAGATATTTCTCTATTTCAAGGGTATTTTATAAGAATTTTCCCATATTTAAAACAGGACGAGGGAGTAAGATAAGAGGCAACTGGTAGGACAAAACTTGGGTCCCAAAAATGCGATTGTTGTTTATTGCATATAGGCTTGAGGGGTTAAGCCCCACATGGAAGAGTTATGTGAAAGTGTAAGTGTAAGTGTAGGCGTTGGAGGAGACATCCCAACTTAGAGCCCTACCCTTGGATCGTGGATGAACCTAACCCTTTTCCTAAAATTCTAATAGCAAAAAAAAAAAATCACTTTTTTGTCTGACAAAAAGGACACCATATAGACGCATATAGTCTTTACCACTATATAAAATTATCGGAAAGTTAAATGTATTCATAAGGGGAGAGGGGTGTCTTCATTTATTGCTCTATCCATTTACTCTCCATTGAGGATATCTACCATGAGATCAACTTTCAATGGTTTAGAGTTATCATGGTAGATTTTTATTATAATGATATTATTTATATATTATTAAATATCAACCCTTGAAAGTTGATTTAATGGTCGATACCCTCAATGGAGAGTCAATAGAGAGAGAAATCAATGGAAACACCCCACTCTCTATTCATAAGAATCATAAACTTCATACGTGTCATACTATATTTTAAGTTATTATTTTTATGAGTGTTTGTGTATGTGTGAATATAACTATCGATGAAAAAGACCAACACCAACCGTACCTAACGTGTTTACTTTTTAACGATATATCTCATGGAAATGTGTAACTATATTAATTCAAAGAAAACATTTACAAGAAGCAACAAATAACTATTTAGAGCAGGATACCCGTTCATCATCTATCACCACCTGAACGCTCCCTCAATGATTAACTCTCTATATATGGCTTCCCCAAATGGAAGGGATCTCCTAAAAGCTACAACTCACTGTATATATGTTCTTGCATGCCTGTTACTTGCGGCAAGTGTCAACGTATAAATTAAAACTAATTTCTTTGTTGCTGAAAATATTTGTTTTCATCACCAAAAAGAAAAGAAAATATTTGTCTTTCAAAAACATCAATATATATAACCAGTTATGGGACATAATATCATTGCAACCTTCTCACCTCACTTCTTTTGGTTAAAAAGCATAAGAGCCCGTTTGATTTAAAGAAATGGTTGGAAAGAAATGAAATGGGAAGGAGCAGAAAATATTTTGCCATAGTGTTTGATTTGCACTGAAACAGAAAATGGGTTCATATGAAAATTTTTGTTTGATTTGAAAAAAATAAGATTGGAAAATGGGCCAAATGACATTTGCACCCCTGTCTTGAACACTTATGTCACATCGACAGTCATATTCAGACGGATTTTGTGTATTTAGCCCATTTTTGTAGGTGTCCGAAAATTGATTCCCACTATTTTTAGTGGGACTCATTTTCAATTACGCAGCTGAAATTTGATTCTAGTGAGAAAATATTTTCAATTGGAAAATGCAAACCAATTGTCCGCCGCCGGGGGGAAAATTTGATTTTCTCTTTCCCACCCTAAATTTTACCAACGTGCTCTAACGTTAACGATTAATATTTTCTTTGGTCAATGCAAAAAAAACGGGGGGGGGGGGGGGGGAGAGACATTTTGTTCTCGGTTGGTGAGAAATAAAGTTTGTGGCACCCAACGAGTATATGCCCCTGCAATGTTTGTCTATGGATAATAAATATATCCATCTACGTAGTAATATCATTCTTTTGGCTGGTGTTGTTGCTGTTGTTTCAGCGCTCATATTCCGGCTTCAAAATGCCATGATGAGAGGATGAAAAATTATATACCAGTTTGTATATATAGCATTAAAGTAAAAAAAAAAAAAAAAAAAAAAAGCTGAATAGAGATTAATGAATGAATTGGTTGGTTTAAAAAACAAAAGAAATGAAATGAATTGAACCTGTTGCCAAGAGCAGCATGCAACTTGACGATAATTTCTTCTTCGTCAGGAGTTATGTTTCCTCTCTTCACATCTGCCCTCAAGTAGTTTATCCATCTCAGTCTGCAACTCTTCCCACACCTCAACAATCCTTTGTATATATAATCACATTTTCCTCAATATCTCAATCAATTCATCAAAAAAAACCTTAATTATCACAAAAACATTAATATATATATATGGAAAATATATACCAGCATTCTTGGGCAAGTTCCTCCAGGATCCTTCACCATGTTGTTGGATGTACTGTGTCAATATCTGATCTTCTTCAGCCGTCCATCTTCCTTTCTTCAATCCCACTTTCTCGCAGCACGGTGCTCTTACCATTTTTAGCTTCTCTTTCTTCTTCTATATATATATATATCAAGTAGAAGCTAGTATTCAGTACTATTCACTCTCTCTTAGAGTTTGATGCTCATATGTGGTTGTGGCACTATTCATCAGTGGATGATTCTGCATTGCTTAGGTTCTTCAAGTGCGTGTATATATATTAGTAGAGTTGAATAGTCCAATACGGGATAAAGCAGCTCTCGCATTTGCTACTGGTTCAAGTGTACGGTTCTTTACACCCACATTGGCCCACTTAGCATTTTTCTACCACAAAATCAACTTATAAAGCCATATGTTTCGTGAAGTAAATGCTTTCCTTTTCAAACTCTCTGGCCCCACATTTATGTTCATACTGATAAATATGACTATGTTATCTCAGCATACATCTAACCGAATTAGTTGTTCACTCTCTTGTGTATATTATTCAAGTCTCTTTCTTCCACATATATGATACTCTCTCTGTTCCTTTTTATAAAATACTAATAACCGAATTGAGTTGTTCGATGAGGTAGTTAAAAGTAGTTAGGTGTAATAAATATGTGTAAAATGAAATTTGTTTTTAAAAAATGCCCTAATTTATGTGGAAGAGAGAGAAATTTGTTCAATGGAGTGCTTATTAAGCCTGTTTTAGTAATGTAAAACAGGTAACAAAGTATTAAATATAAGTGGAATCAGTTAGTTGAGTTGAGATCAGCTTCAAGTTTTAACAGTATTATTATATGGTGAGCAACTCCAATCTAAAACTATACGATGAATATTATATTATACTGTTGGAAACTAGTTCATGAGAAGAGAGCGAGGGAAAAAGATAGGTATAGTATGTTATGTATAGGTTAGAGTTGATAGAGAAAGGAGGGATATTCGTAGCCAAGAACAATAACGAATGAAAGGAAACAAAGTAATAAATAAGTGAGGGAAAAAGTGTGGAATCTGCCTCATACTTCAAAAATTCTTGTGGGCATTAACATTTCTTCCTCCCTCGTGTGCTTCTTTAATTTATTTCATGTCTCTTCTTTTTTTTTAGTGTGTTTGAACCCTTTTTGGAGAATTACTGTGCTAGCTTTTCTCTCATCAGTTGCATGACAGTGCGTTCTCTGTGGACAAAGAGAATTCTCTAATGACAATAACTTGCAAAAAGTATGACCAGCCGTTTAAAACAATAATTAGCTAAAGAAATATTGGGAGAGAGAAAGTTAGAGAGAGGAACTCCCTCTTGGATACTGTGCCCACTTCAGACTGCTGCCCACTACGGCGGTCCTACACTAAACTACCGGTAGCTAATACTATCTGAGGGATGAGAGAAAGGGACCGAAGCATAGAAAGGAAAAACAACAAAGGAAGCTCGGAGGACTACTCAAACAGAAAAGGTCAAGATGGCACTGGAATGGTGGAAAAATCCATCCCACTTAAGTTCACAGAGAAGGAACAATCACCGCCTCACCTGGAGGACATTCGCAATCACAAGAAAGTAAAGACTCACCTTCCTTAGCAACAAATGGCCGACACTGAGATGGATCTTGCTGACTATACGGACCAATGTGATAACGATGACACATGCATTGAAGAAGCTGCAAATGAACCTGTGTCCTCTCCTGAACCCTCGTCATCTATGCTAAAGCGATCAGAGATAATTACAGAGGAGCAACGGCCGCCATTCCTCGACATATTGCTCAACCAGGAGAAAGCTATTGATAGTGAAGACGACTTTGCCCTTGAAGATGACTTTGCAATAGGTAAAGAAGGTATGTTCCCGTCCATTCGATTCTCCCCAAGAGTTCACAAGGCACTAGAGGAGAGTATGAAATTCTCGGTTGTGCATAAGTTACTTGGCTGGCCAATAGGATATAGAAGACTACACACCAACCTAACACATCTATGGAAATTTACTAAAGCCTTCAAGCTGACAGACCTAAAAGGCGGCTATTTCATCGCCAGTTTCTTCACAAAAGAAGATTACCGCACCGTGCTCACTAATGGTCCTTGGGTCATTGCCGAACACTATCTCACAGTGCACCCATAGACACTGGAATTCTCGCCTATGAATCATGCTATCTCTCAGGTGGTCGCTTGGATTCGAATCCCAGGCTTACCAATAAAATATTACAAGAAGAAAATCATCAGAGCCATAGGCAGAGTAATACGCATCGACTATAACACCGAGTCTGGAGAGTATAGGAAGTTCGTGAGAATGGCGATCATACTCGATTTATCCATCCCTCTTACATCCAAGATTGTAATTGATGGTATACCCCTGCTAATTGAGTACGAAGGGCTACTAATGATATGCTATCATTGCGGGCACTATGGACACCTTGAAGACTCCTGCTCAACTAAAAAACCTCGATCGTCGAAAAACCCAAGCACTGTCGCGCCAGGGAAACATATGGACCAGGTGGTGCGTGTACCTAAAGCAGAAGAAATCAACGAAGCTAAACCCTATGGAGTATGGATGCAAGCTCCCTCTTCTAGTAGGAGGTACATCAAGGAAGCAAAAGGAACGCCAGAGAACAGTTCCCATAAGTGTGTAAGTAGCGGCTCTCATTTTGACGTCCTCCAGACTAAAGAAGACACCCAGACATCCCTCAGGTACATCATGCACAAAACTCAGAGCAAGTCAACTCTGCAGTCAGAGTGACACCATATGCCCAACCTCCTCATACCAAACCTACCAAAATCATGAAAAATCCCCAGGAAAAGCTTGCCCCTCCTAACACCAAAAAATCCAACCCAGCCCCACTTCTGAATCAATTTTTGCCACCTCAGCATATATTGCAGCCTCTACCTCAAACTCATGCCTAGACCCCTCATAGCACTCCCATGTAACCATCCCCCACCTAAAACCAATTTTTAAAGTCATCCCAAGCCTAACCTAGGCCAACTGTAAACAACCCACCCCAAGTACTGGCCCAAACAAAGAAAATCTTCCCCCAAAACCACCAAATCAGCACCCCCATGCCAATGGTTCTAAACTTAAGACTAACCTCTACATAGATGGTTTTAAACACAAACCCAAAGAGCCCATTCCCAACCATGCTGATAAGGTGCTACGGCAGTTGACTAAAGCTCTAGAGCCCAAAGTAAAAGACCAAGAGCTTGACTTATCTGATGACTCGCAGGATAATAAAGATGATCATGACCTCTCCCGCCTGGAGCATTAACCTTACTAGTTTTTTTCTCAATGATTGTCCTTTCTTGGAACTGTCAAGGTGCAGCACAGGGTAAATTTCACTCAGTGCTTAAATCCTTAATTCATGAACATAAGCCTGATCTCCTAATCCTAGTTGAACCCAGAATATCAGGTGCCATAGCGGATAAAGTAATTAAGAGAATAGGTTTTGCCAAATCCCATCGAGTAGAAGTTTCGGGTTTCTCTGGAGGCATTTGGTTACTCTGGTCTGAGAATCTCAAAGTAGATATACTTAAGAACCACTGGCAATTTGTGCACACCAGAATTAGTCATCCCTCAGCAAGGCAATCTTTTCTACTAACGGCCATCTATGCCAGCCCATCTAGCCAAATCCATCAACAACTATGGCCTGAGCTCACCACCCTAGGCACAGGAATATTGGAACCATAGATAGCTGTTAGAGATTTTATCGTAGTACTCACCACCGATGAACGTCACTCTAGCACGAGGAGAATAATAAGAGGATGTCAATTTTTTAATCAATTTCTACAAGATTGTTCGCTCATTGACGTCGGATTTTCTGGGCCCCGTTTTACTTGGAGGAGAGGACTTACACTAGCAAGATTGGATCGAGTACTACTCAATAATAATTGGGTCCACCACTTCCCCTCTACTACAATACAACACCTTGGCCGCATTCAATCGGATCATAACCCTCTAAAGGTATCGATAGACTTCAACCCAAGCCCATCCAGACAACCATCTTTTAAATTCCTAGCAACATGGCTAATACATCCTTCCTTCAAAGAACTAGTTCAAGAAACCTGGAGCAATGACCGTACTCTGACAAAGAACATTTCGGTTTTCATGGAAAAGGCAACTACATGGGACCAAGATGTTTTTAGTGAGATTGGACTACGAAAGCGTTGTCTCTCAGCACGAATTGCTGGAGCTCAGAAGGCTCTCGATGACAAGCCACTTTCTTCATTCCTCCTGAACCTTAACAAAGACCTTTGTCAAGAGTATGAAATGGTATGCTTACAAGAAGAACTGCTGTGGGTTCGGAAATCCAGGGCTAATTGGATCAGCCATGGAGATCATAACACGGCTTATTACCACACCAAAGCTCGCATTCGGAAGAGTTGAAGCCGAATTTTATCCCTTAAAGATGCGGGAGGAAACTGGATCAGGGATGAAGCAGCACTAGAACAAATGGTGAAAGAATTCTATGTGAACTTGTGCTCGACCCCCACAACCTCTACCTCACCATATCGCCATAGACGTAAATTTCCCCTCCTATCTACTCCGTCACTTAATCTATTGCAGGCATCTGTCACCCTTGAGGAAGTTCAAGAAGATCTATTTCATATGAAGCCCCTCAAGGCTCCAGGAGCAAACGACCTACATGCTTTATTCTTTCAAAACCAGTAGGACGTTATAGGTCAAACTTTGTTCCAGATGGTCTACTCCATTTTTAATGGTACTGAATTGGACACTACTTTCAATAGGACACTCATTGTATTAGTACCGAAGCTAAATTGTCCATCAACCATCAAAGAATTCCGTCCAATTAGTCCTTGCTCTGTCCTATACAAATTAATCACCAAGGTGCTTGCTAATCGGCTCAAAACAATAATGCCACAGCTCACTTCCCCTTACCAGTCAAGCTTTATCAAAGGAAGAAGTATCACCGACAATATTATCATTGCCCAGGAGGTCATCCACTCTATGAGAAGGAAGAATGGGAAAAAAGGATGGTTAGCGATCAAAGTGGACTTGGAAAAAGCCTTCGATAAATTGGATTGGTCATTTATTGAAGATACACTGACAGAGGTAGGGCTTCCAACACATATCATCTCACTAATCATGCAGTGTGTAACCTCGAGTTCAATGCAAATGATTTGGAATGGGAAGTTTATGGAGTCATGCAAACCAACCAGAGGCAAACGACAGGGAGACCCCCTTTCCCTATACCTTTTTGTTCTATGATTGGAAAGGCTATCACAGGTCACAACAACCCAAGTTGACAATAAAAGATGGGAGACAGCGAGGACCTCCCCTCTCACATCTATTCTTCACGGATGACCCCATCCTTTTTGGTTCCACAACCCCACAACAAATTTGGTTGATCCAGGATACCTTAGCAGAATTCTGTAGTGCATCTGGGCAAGTAGTTAGTTAGAGTAAAACTCGCATACATTTCTAAAGGAATGTTAGAAGTAGTGAAGCCAATGCAATATGTCACTTCCTATGCTTCCAAAAGACTAACCAACTGGGGAAATATTTAGGAGTGCCCCTTCTCCACTCTCGGGTCTCCAAGGATACATACAGCTATTTGGTTGAAAAGGTGCAACTCAAACTGACTAAATAGAAGGCAAACTCCCTCACGCTTGCTGGTCGAATAGTCCTTGCCAAATCTGTACTTAATGCAATTCCGTATTATACCATGTAAACAACCCTCCTATCGTCCCACTGCTGCAAAGCTATTGAGAGGATAGTGAGAGGATTCATTTGGGGATATACCAGTCAGACACGGAAAATAAGCCTAATTAACTGGAAAGACATGTACCAACCCCCTCAGCATAGAGGTTGCGGATTACGAGAACTCCGGGGACAGAACCACGCCTTCCTCTCCAAACTGCCATTTCAGCTCATCAAATCCCCTTACCAATTATGGGTCCGAGTCTTACGGGCCAAATATAATTGGAACAGAGATACCAACTATGAATTCAAAACGAAGATTGATTCACATACATGGAGGAGCATAGCCACTGTCTGGCCAGAAACAGAAGCACATCTCACCTGGGAGGTAGGAAACGGTTGCACTACCCGTTTTTGGATAGATCGCTGGCTAGGTGATGGTGGTCCCTTGAAGTTCACAGCCCTAGCTGAAATCCTAGGGTCGGAGTTAAAAGCTCCTATCAGTGACTATATTGACGTTAATGGACAATGGAAATGGCATTTCTTTCAACACTTGCTGCCGACATCACTAAATCTAAAAATAGCAGCAACCAGTCCCCCACAGAACTCAAGCCCAAAAGATATTGGCCATTGGAATCTGACCTCAAATAGTGCCTTTACAGTCATGTCTGCATATACGGCTATTAAATCCGCTTCTTGGAATGAGCAAGCAGAATACTGGAAATGGATCTGGAAATGGATCTGGAAATGGCCAGGACTCCCACGGATTCACACCTTGTGGCTTTCTGCAAAGAACCGTGTGCTTACTAATGCTGAAAGGCTGCGCAGAGGTATGCCACATGTTAGTCAATGTGAAATATGCCATGAAGAAAGTGAAGATCTCAATCATATCCTACGGCGATGTCGTACAGATCAATACTGCTAGTTAAAAGTAATTCCACTGAACTGTGCTAATGATTTCTTCTCCCTACCATTCAATGAATAGTTGCTGACAAATTTGCACCCTCGGAGATGCTCAAGACAATGGAGAACTTTCTTTGGAACTCTATGTTGGAAACTATGGACTAATAGGAATGCTTGTCTTTTTTCTAATGAACCATTGTCTTCAAGCTGTATTCATTCATATGTAACTTCCCTAGTTTCCGACATTTCTGCAACAGAGGAAACTTTTGGCCCTTGTATGTAACTGTCACTTGACTGGTTGCTTTGTTTATCTATGGAGCAACTCTTGTAAAGTTTAGTTTTATTAATACATATTCCTTTCACTCAAAAAAAAATAACTTGCAAAAAGTGAAGGGTACAGATCACCCAAGTTTGAGTTTTTGTTCGTTCTTTCTAAAAATTCATACTCATAAAAGTATTGTAATATTTCTTGAGTTTTATTTCAGTTAAATATCTGAGAATTCCTCTTATTTTAAAAATTACACTAGATTTTCTTAATTGTATACTGCAAAAGTTCTTTACAGTTTATTTGCTATCATCAAATAAGTTAATTTTGTGTGTTATTACCATCTATAACATAGTACTGATTTAATAGATTGTATATCTAATGTTATTAAACTTAAGAGTTTAAGTAAACTCGTGAAAATAACATAAATTTGTATCGTAAACTCGTAAGAGTTTACTTTTATTATTAAATAGGTATTAATAGTGTATAATTAAATAGTTAAAAGAAAAAATGACAAGAAATTGATTTAAATATATTTTAAATCCAAATAATTGAAATTAAATCCATCTTCATTTATAATTTATCATACTTAACCAAAATAATTCTATAAAATTCATATATAAAGTCATTGAGCACAATCAAATTGAAAAGTTAACACAAGTTTAAGAGCAAGTTTATATAATTTTATACGTTGGAAATATAAAAACGATAAACTCGTTGTGTAAACTAGTGAGTTTAACTGAGTTTACATTTAGCACGAATTTACTAATAACTCAACTCAATTTTATAAGTTAAGAACGTAAAAACAATAAACTTGGAGAGTTAACTTGCAAGTTTAACAACAGTGTTATATATCCATAAGATATAAAGGCGTACCTAAGTTAATGTTAAGTTTTAATATAAACCTATAATTTAATTATTACTATGACAATAAAAGTAATTGATGGAAATAATATATTGTACTACGTTGCACAAGAAATTAACTTCATTGATAGAAAATAAATCATGGAGAAATTGAATGTAATTTTTAAGCAATGAAAATATGTGAAAGCATACCTTTAGAAAAAGTTAATGTAATATAGTATTCTTTATATATGTAGAGTTTTTCAATACCATAACTATTTTTATTGTCGTTGTTGATGAACCATCGTCTCCTATGTTTTGTAGAAAGTTGACTTTCTTTGACAAAAGATAAATTAGACGAGATATTAAAATATGCGGTTTGATTAATATTCATTTATAACATATATAAAATGGTTTGATTAATATCCAGGATAACATATCAATATCATTCTGCAAATGTAGTGTGTGTGTGAGTGTGTGTGTGTGTGTGTCTCTCTCTCTCTCTATATGTATGTATGTATATATATATATATATATATGAGATCAACTTTGCAATGAATCAGATTCGAGAACAATGATTTCCACAAAAATTACATGAAACAGAAAAGATAAACAATGACGCGTTTGGCTTCCAATTTGGGAAATGAAATGGACATATGCCTATCTTAGTCTTAAAACATTTTGGTCCTGATGTCTCGTTTTCTATCTCAATCATTAACATCGACCTAACAATAGGTATAGCTGAGTTTTTTAATATGCATTTAAACTTATATATACTTAATAATGTACAATTTTCCAATCTAATTAAAACAAGTAGATTTTAAATTAATAAAAAGTTCAAAATGTTAATGACAATTACTGGTCACATGGTAAATTGGAGATGAAAAAAAATACTCATCAACTCATGTCCTAATTTGAATGAAAGAAATGCCTAAATACCTTACAGATATAAATCTATCTACCTAAAGCTTTTTTTGTTTCGTCTGATTATATTTGATATGATTATAAGCAGATGGACTCTAGTTTTTTTCTCTGTAGATTCCTCACCCGCATTTCTTCAAACTCAACAGCCAAAGTCTGAATATATTTTTAATTAATACTTACTACGAGTGTTTTTTTTTTTTTTTTTGACACCAAGATATGTGCAAAAACTATCCTAATCTTTAAATTTTGATTATGAATATTCCTCCTAAATATTTTAAATTTATACAATAACTCTTAACTCTAATATATTTAATTTTCTTGTTATTTTACTAATGGAATGTAATTATATATCTATATATATTTATAGTTCGTGAACCCGGGTCGGACCGGCAGGTGAACCAGCTAGAAAATTGGTCCAGTCTGAGGTCCAGTTCAGGTCACTGTTTTAAAAAAAATCAGTTTTTCTTTAGAATTTTATATTAATAAACCTAAAATCTTTAATTTCTCACCAATTGGGCTCCGATCTAACCCATTGATCTTAACCCAGTACCTTAGTCAATTCAGTATCCGGTCCAGGTTTTAATAGCTTGATATATATATATATATATTTATTTATTTATTTATTATGAAAATGTCAACATCAATGACACTTCAACAATGAAGGAATATATTAAATAGCAGCACATGGTGGCACTGTTTAAGAAGGGAAGGCAAGGTTGCATAAGGTGAGAAGTAAGGCTGACAAACAAGGACGAGTGAAATCAACCGGACTGTGACTGTACATATACATTGGGTAGAATACAATTAAGTTATATATATATATATATAAGTCTTTAATTTATTTGGTAAGAGAGAAGGAGAAGAAGAAGAAGCATTCATGTGCCTCTAACTAATGCCTCGTTTGGTATGATGGAAGAGTTTTTGATGGAATTAGAAGTGGAAATAGAAGTGGAGGTGGAACTGGAAATGAGGGTGAAAGTAAGTTTTAAAGTGTGTTTGGTATGTCAGTGGAAGTGTAGTATTATTTTTAATTTATATATATATATATATTTATTTATTTATTTATAATATAAAGTACCAAAATACCCCGTTGAAAAAAAAACAAATGGCATGTTTTTCATCTTCATCATCCCACATCCTCCAAGATTAAACAGCGCACGCCTGAGCATGCTAAGTTTGCCAAAATCGGAGGGAATTCGCCAGTAAGCTGGTTGTTGCTGAGATCGGGGTGCATAAGTGAGGCGAGGTTGACAATGGAGGGCAGGATCCTACCTAAGATAGCATTGTCGGTGAGGTTCAACACAGTGAGCCTATGCAAGTTTTCGATTCCGACCGGAATCTCGCCGGAGATGCAGTTGGCGATTGGGTCAAGGACGCGGAGAGAAAAGAGGGATACAATGCAATCAGAAACCTCGCCAGAGATGGCCTTCCAGTCGGCGACGACAAGCTTGGTGAGGCAGTCAAGTTTTCAAATCTCCGGCGAGATGGTGCCGGCCATGTAGCCAGAGCAACCTTTGTCGGGGGAAGGATGCTGGACATTGCCAAGGAGACGAGGATGTCAAAGACAGAGTGAAGAGGGAGGCGGTGACAGCGCTTGAAGAAGAAGACAAAGGGTTGTCGCCATCACCGTCAACGATAGAGGGCCGTCGCCGTCAATGGTGGAA
The DNA here is from genome assembly GCA_963855925.1 of Inga laurina. Lineage (NCBI taxonomy): Eukaryota > Viridiplantae > Streptophyta > Magnoliopsida > Fabales > Fabaceae > Inga > Inga laurina. The sequence goes on from OY979702.1 coordinate 11,910,306, forward strand.
GGCCGTCATCAGTGGATGGTTATCACCTTTGGTGGAGGATGGTCGTTGGCGATGGAGAGTAGAAGAAAAGTGAGAAGGGCAATTGAGAAAACGGATCCTTAGAAGTGGAAATGGAAGTCACTTCCATGGGGTAAGTGGTGGAAGTGACTTCCATAAGGAAGTGACTTCAATTGCACCAAACATCCCAAAATCTGAAATCCACTTCCAATTTCACTTCCTCCCTCTCAATTCCATAGTACCAACACTACAAAAAAAAACGTGATTTGGTAGTGGTTAAAAATGGATATTAGTAGCGGTTTAGCAAAACCGCTACTAAATCGTATGTTGCGAGAGGTCTTGTAGCGATTATATAAAACCGCTACTCAAGGAAAATAACTGCTACATAATTTGTAGCGGTTCAACCAAACCACTACAACATCTCCATGAGTGAAATTTTTTTTCAGAGATATTTGTAGCGGTTACATAACCGCTACAAATATAAAAAACTGAAATTTTGAAGGCGGGAAAAGAGAAATGAAATTTTTTTCTATTTTGTAGCGGTTAAAAAACCGCTACTAATTTTGTATTATCATGAAATTAGTAGCGGTTATATACGACCGCTACTAATTTCATAAAAATTCAAAATTAGAGCTAAAAAATTAATTTCAGTTTAAAAAAGGCACGTTAATTAGTAGCGGTTTAACAACGGCTACAAAAATTTAAAAAAAAATTAAAAATAAGATCATTTGTTTCTGTTTTTTTAATATTAAATTAAATAGTTTCTTTTTTTATTAGTTTATCTAATTTAATTAGCTTATTATTCATTAGTTTAACTTATTTATAAATTAAAAGGAATGATTTAATTTAATTGGATTAGTATAAAAAGTGTATTGATAATATTATTAAGGATATGTAGGTAATAAGGAACTATTATGTTGTTTACTACAATGTAATTGTGTATGAAAAATAGATGAAAATGAAATAAAGTTGTAAAATATCTAGAAAAAAAATAATGAGAATAAATTTTATACAAAGGAAAGAAGTATTGAAAAAAAATTAAAAAAACTTGTTATCATATTTGATTATATTGTTTAGCTCCTCAACTCATACAAAAGAAGTTGTAAATGAGAGAAAATGAAAGAAAGGTAAGGTGGAAAGAAACGGGGGAGTGTTCGAAATGAGTTGTGGTAAGGGTATTTATAGGGATCCATGTACCATTTGTAGCGGTTAATATATCCATTTTGTAGCAGTTTTTATTTAGTAGGGGTTATTTTTATTTTTGTAGCGGTTTTTAATTAGTAGCGGTTATTTTTTTATTTCTGTAGCGGTTATTAAACCGCTACAAATATTAATTTATTTATTTTTCAGTTTTTTTTAAAGACAAAAGCTTAATTTGAATTTGATCACTTATAGTCACCATCCCTATAGAAATTATGTAGAAAAATTATTGTTAGGGATGTATTATTAAATTTAAAAAATTTAATTTAAATGATGTGGACTTAAAAAAACACACCGCAGTAGAGGTAAATTGTCATCGCTGTCAGGGAAGTAGTTTTCAAAATTGGCTGGCTGAAAAGTAATAAATGACCAAAGGGGCACTCTATCAACTCAATTCACTACTCATTCATCATCAAGGAACGAAAACCGGACCGGGCAATGAACAGGTCACGGCACAGGTTCAAGGGTTAATGGGTCAACCGGGGTCTAACTGGTTCCGGTAGTTGAACCGGTAGTGAACCGGTCATATTAAAATATTATAATTTATTAGTGGCAATATATATTAATATATTTTTAAACTTCTATAGATAAAAATGAAGATTTTTAAGAAAAAAAATACTTAAAATCTATTAGTATGAGTTATAATGCCTATACTTATGCAATGATATCTCCTTCTCTATAATTATTATATCTTTTTAAATAATTTTTTTCATTATCTTCATTTTTTTTAGATTTATTCTTTCTTTACCTATTTTTCTCTTCATTTTGGTCTTCAACTTCCAATTTTCCCCTAAAAAAAGCAAAAACAAAAAAATAAAAAATAAAAAAAAATTGAAACCGGTTCAACCGGTTGAATCACCGGTTTTAATCGGTTCCCCGGTTTAACCATCAAACCAGACCGGACCACTGACCGGTTCCCAATTCAACCAATCGGGTCCGATTTTATATACAGTGTTCATCATAGTAGGTACTACCAATTTCTCCTACTCATTCTTCTGCACCAATCTTTCTCCTAGTAATATGTTTTTGTTTAAAAAAAAAAGGAGTTATTTTCTTTTAAGAAAAACAAAAAGTTAGTTAGGAATCCCAAGAAACGAGGGGGTTCATTGCTAGTAATAAATCTTTCTATCGACTTTGAATTTCAAAACTACAATCGTAATTCATGAAGTTTAGAGTCGTGGACTATTACTCTAATTTAGGGACTGCATTAGGCTTTAAATTTGAATAGGTAAAATTAATCTTTAGTCTTTCAACTTTCAACTCACTTATAACGCAATTCTTTAAATATGATTCGTTATAATTCATTCCTTTAACTTGGGGATCGTTCAAACCTTAGTCCTTATTTTTTCACCCCTTTTAAAAAGTACTCTTTTTAGTTTTAAATATAAAATAAAGTTGAATTTTTTCAAAAATATTAAGAAAACTAATTAAATTATTTTAAAATATTTATATTTATCATTTTTTCTTCAAACTATTTTACCTAACTTATAAACTGATATATAATATAATAATTTATAAAATATGATATGATTAAATAACTTATTTAACTTCTTTAATCTTTTTTTTTTAAAGAAAGTCAATTCTATTTTATACAGTACTTAACAACAGAAGGAGTAATTGTTGTTATTAGCCCAACTTGCAACTCAGTCGTTCCAAGTACTGAAAAAACGTTGCTAACGCCGTTAATGAGTGTTGTTGTGGCTGCCAAGTTAGATACAAGTTTTCAAAATAGCTGTAATCTTAGGGTGTGCTCTTATTAGCTTTTGGAGAATAGCTTCTGGAAAAAAAATAGAGAATAGTTTTTGGAGAATAGATTATGAGGAGAATAGATTATGGGAAAAAGTGATTTTGATAAAATGAGAGTGTTTGGATGTTTTGATCAGAATAGCTTTTTTCATAGTCAAATTACTAAAAAGGACATTAACTTTTATGATAATTACATATAAAGAATAAACTTATATTTTATGTATTATTTAAGGGTTAAGATCCAAATTTAACAGTCAAGTTTTTCCTGAGGGGCATCTGGTACAAATAAGTTCTAGAAAATGCAAAAATAACAGTGAACAATTAAAAATGATGTAAATTTAACAAAACCGTTAAATTTGATCTAAAGGCGTTAAATTATAAGAGAAGAAAACTCCTAACGGCATTAAAAAGGATGCATCTTAACCCATTATTTAACATTAAAGATCATAATTAATACCAAAAATGAAATAAATTTGTCTATATGTAATGTTAATTAACTTAACTAATTTTTCTAATATAATCAAATTAGATAAATAAATCTTATATTAAAGATAGGAGAAAACATTAAAATGTTAAAATTCTAAAAAAAATAATAAATATATGCAGAAAAAACGTCAAAATAAAAAAAATAAAGATGAGAGAGATATAGTATGGGGCCCACATCATGCAAAGGACCAATAAAAATCAGAGGGTGGGGCCCACATCTTCAAAAATCCAAAAAAAAATAGCTTCTCCCCAAAACCATGGTTATAGACCAAAACCATGGTTTTGGGGAGAAAAGGGATTATCCCTTTTATTTAGGTGTTCGGATATTTTAACACAAAACCATGATTTTATGCTAAAAGTGCTTTTTTATAAAGCATCCGAACACCCTCTTGGACAGAGGGGGCCAGCAAGAAACAGAGACCATTGAATTAATTTCTAATTACACAAAATTGAAAACCAAATATCCTTTATCCTGGTTTTGTTGTTCAGATGATCAAATATACACGCTTTTTGTTAAATTTGTTTATCATATGTGTTAATATAGGGAATACGCAAAATCACAACTTAATTGCATGACTATATAAACAGAACATTCCCGTCGAAGAAGCAGAGAAGGAATTTTGAGATGGATTCATTTCCTCCATTCCTGCATCAGTCGATGAGGTACAAGAGAACGATGACTGGGAACCCAAAACAAGACGATGAAGATGGAGAAGACGCCAGGAGACCATGCGTTTTATCTTTTTTAAAATATCTTTCATTTTTTACTTATGCTGAGTCACTGTCTGATGTGGCACTTATAAGAATTGAGAGATGTGGTGGAGAAGTACAAACTTTATTAACTGGGAAAAGATAAAGGACTCAGTCATAAGCGACTTAAATGTTGAGTAACTGAATCTCACCATGGCACCTTTCTGCTGGAAATTTTCGTCTCAAATTTTGTAGGAAATTCTTTAACGACATTTAGACAAAATTAGTGATGGAAACAGATTCTGTCGCTAATTCCACAAAAAATCGACGGTTTTTTTTAGTGCTTTGGGATTTTAAGAGTAGTGATATGTGTTAGTTACTTTCATAAGATCTACCAACAGTAGTAGTGCGCTGCTTTAATGGATCTTCTGTTGATTCAGTTGCTACACTAACATTAGCTTTCGTGTACTGTAAAAGTCGTAAAACCCCATATAGCAAGACTGTCATATGAAGAATTCCCATTTTTTTTTATTAATTTAGGTTGGCTTGGGAGTTGAATGACCTAGTACAAGTAACTTGTATGGCAAGTATTGTGAGCCAAAAAAAGCAAAAACTTGTACATATACGTGTGTGTTTTATGGTCCACATCAAGTTGTAGAAGCTTAGGATAAAGTATATCATTGTACTACAGCACTAATTACTCATGTGAGAATATTTTGGGAGAAGCAGAAGCCCTTTATTGCACTTGAAACCTAAAATACTACAAGTAATGTGACCCAAAAAAAAACTAAAACTTAGTTCAACAATGTATATATGTTAATAGTACACATCAAATTGAAGAAGCTTATTATGGTAAAGTGATCCATATTAATATTAGAGAACGAGAACACGTCCCATGATGATCAAGCCAAGACCCAATAGAACATTGCTCGTAGCTTTCTCTGCACTGTTATCTTCATCCTGGATGTGCTCCGCTACATCAAAATTTCCTACACCATCAAAACCAATTCAAAACTATCCGTCACACATAAAAAAAAAAAAAAAAAGTATTGAAAGCCAATAGCTTTATGCTTCATGAAAGCTTTTCTATAAATAAAAAGTTGTAGGTTCGATCTTGTTTGTAATTTGTCTCTCTAACTTTTAAAAAAAAAAAAATACCTCTTCTGGTCCTTAACATAAGACATATTTAAGGAGTTAATATGATACTTGTCATTAACATAAAACATAATTTTTATATTTATCAATCGATTTTTTTCTAATTTATCCTTATTAATGTTTTCTCAACAATAATTACGAATAAAAGAAAATGAAAGAATTAAGAAAGATGATTAGGGTGTTTTAGAAAATACATAACATATATCAACTAACTTAACTAACTTCCTTAATCTAATCAAATTATATAAGTTTGTTTTACATTAACGACCGAGGGAGTAATGTTGAGACAAGGGAGAAAAAGAGACCTCGTTGGGGACCGTAGCCACAAGCAGCTTGAACAGTGTCCTTAATGTCCTGAATGGTTGCTCTGTTGTAAAAGACGAAGTTGGCGAATATGTTATCGATGCATGAGAGTACCAAGTACGTCTCCGACAGACATGGACCTTCACAGAATTTTTCTGTGTTATCTTCTGGCACCTTCAAGTTCCCTTCTTCGTTCAATCTCCATGATTCTTCACAGCTCTTGTATATCTGAAACAAGTTTACTTCAAATTACGAACACCAAAATTTCTTCTTTCGTACCTTAAAACATATATTCACCCACAAGTGATTGCTTATGATGGTAAGTGGTCTCACTCCCCATAAAGATAAAATACAAGTTTGAATCTCAACAAGTGCAACTTATTGGGAGAGAAGCTAACTTGTTAAAATACACACTCTTGCTCCTCAAGCTCGGACCATCCAGTCAGTTGCTCGAATACCAGACCCACCCATTTGTGAAGGCTGGCGTCCAAAAAAAGGGTTGGGTCTATCCGTTTACCCCAAAACAAACTTACATACATACATTCATATAAATATATATATAAATATACATATATATTCTGTGTTCAGAAGAGAGGAATAGAACTCACATATTTATCGTTGAAACAGAGCAATGCTTTGGCCACAATTTGGGCTGGATCAACTCCACCCTGGGGCTGCTCCTCATCACCATTAATAATCCCTGTAATTAATCAAATTCAGACCCTCATAATCACCAAATTAATATCTAATTAAACAATCAAACGCTAACTAATATATATAATTAAACAGTAAATTAAACCACATGCATGTCGTCTTCTGAATACTACTACGCACCAAAGTATTTCCACATGCAGACGTATACAAGAGCCAACGCTAAAATCCAGCGTCGCATCATCATACCAATTCCCAGATGATGAACTCAATAATACATTTATGTAAATGAAGTGTTACACACAAGTGTATTATCTATTTATATATGGATTTCTGTGTGTGTAACAACGCTGGGTTTTAATTTCTTACCCAACTTTGCCTACCAATTTGACAATTCCATGTTATATTTATATTGATCTTTCTGGATTTTTTTTTTGGGCCAACAGTTTTAATTTCTTGATAAACTTGACAAAATTTGCATGTGTTTGAATAATTCTCGAACTCTTTTGGGTGTTAAAGAGAGGAAGCAGTGAGAATATAAGAGCAGTTGAGCAAGTCACCAACTTATGTTTATTTTCTCCATGAGTCGAGTGGTAAAACTCTAACCTACTTAAAATGTTTCCTCTTTGTACATTTGCCTTGTTTTTGCAATGCTTTACTTACAAGTTAGGGCAACGTTTTGCTTCTCTGAAGATTATTTGCTGGGTTTTGACTTGGATAAATATTAGCCTAAATTTATTAGGTTTGGTGTTCAGGTTTCGGTCAACGTTATTTATTTTAATATTCCAAGTATTTGGTTAGATTTTTTTGACCCCGTTCTTCTTTACTACTTTTCATAAATGTTTTAAAATATTTTTCCTGGAAATAGTAGTTTCGTTAATAGAAATCTTTTGAAAGTTATATTTTATTCTTAAAGTTAACGTAGATTCACATAGATTAGTTTTAATAAAAAACTGTATGAGACAGGATTAGGTGCAAGATTGATCTAGTGCTAAATGAGATACTAATATATCTTTCATTTTAAAAAAAGGGTTAAAGTGCAATATTAGCAACGAAATTTTGAAGAGTATAAAAATAGATAGAATCTTTTAAAATGGTGTATTTTTAACAATTATGTTAAATTGACCCAAACGTCTATTATAAAACTAAAGAGAGAATAAGTGGATCCCTATAAAAAAAGAAACGGAAATTTGAGTCAATTTAACAGAATTGCTACAATTGCACTATTTTTAAAAGATTATGTTAACTTTTTTACCCTTTAGAATTTAGTTGTGCTAGATGCTCATAACAAAAAACTTTATTAGTAAAATTACAACAACAAAATGAGAGAGAGAGAGAGAGAGAGAGAGAGAGAGAGAGAGAGTTTAATGCAGCAATCTACTCTGGTCGATTTTTACACCAAACCCCAAAATTACTCGTGCAACATCGCTTAAGTCTCTACCTCGGCCTTGGGTCTGAAGGTCTTGTAGCGGTGAACAATTTTTATTCATTCGCGCAAGGATCCTCAATTCATATCTATAACTCAGAGCAGACTGATCAATAAATTTTTAGTTGTGGTGATAAGGGATTTCCCTCTATAAAAAAGAGAATACAACTTCAAATTCTGGAAAACGCACTTATTAAGAGAGGTAAGAACCTTTAAGGGAACCTTTAATCTAATAATTAAAAAATCAGTCGTGTGTAGGTGGAGATTATTCAACCCGAAAATATGATTATAAAGAGAGAAAAATTATACTTCCTTTGGTCCTAATTATAAGACGAAGTTTACTTTTTTAGAGAAATTAAGGAAGCCAATTAAATTACTTTAAAGTATTTTTATTTTTATTTTTTTCTCCAAACTAATTAATTTGACTAATAAATTAATATATAATCTAATGATACTAAAAATATAAATACTCTAAAAGTAATTTAATTGGCTTCCTTAATTTCTCCAAAAAAAATTAATTTTATCTTATAATTAGAACCGGAGGAAGTACTACTTTTTTTTTTTTTTTTTGTATCGTCTACGTTTTTAAACTCAATGGATGAATTCATAAATATTTTGGGTTTATTCGGGTTGGGCCGTCAAGTTTGATCTTAATTACCGGTTCCTCTATCCATATCCTGGTTAGGTTAATCAAAGAATATGATTATGATCCTTTTCCCGTAGAAGCACGCCAAAAGGGGAGAAAAACAGAACAGAGCATGAAAATTGAGACCTGAAACGGTGGGGTCCACTCTTCTTTGTTTAAGTGTATTAGTGTGGGTTGTTATTGGCTTTTGGAGAATAGCTTTTACAATTTACGAGATAAGTATATGTGAGAGGAGTTTTGTCTCAATTTATAAAAAAGGTTTTTGAAATCACGGTTTGGGACTTACCCAAACACACACTTAATTGACTTTTATTTCTTGAAAAGATGGAAAGAATCAGGGTTATGTAACCCGGCCCGGAAACCGGCCGGTAAACCTGTCCGGTTCTCGGTCCAGTCCGGGTTACTATTTTAAAAAAAAATTAATTTTTTCTTTAGAATTTCATACTATAAGTCTAAAATTTTCAATTTCTCACCGGTTTGATCCCGATTTAGCTTCGGTTTGGCCCCAATCTGACCCACTGACCTTTAACCCAGTATCCCGATCAGTTCAATACCCAGTCCGATTTTAATACGTCAGAAAGAATAGAGAAAGTAAACTAGACAAAGGCAGAATGGATTATATTCTTAATAATCTGATGAAGGAAATTGCATTCAACTTTTCATTGCTTTAAAAACCAGAATGGGATGATGAATCATAAGTACACTTGCTGGCACCATTCCTGGCTTACAAATATCTTACCTATTCTCTCTCTTGTATCAATTTCGATCACTTTTTCAATAATCTCACACACCACTTTCTCTACAGTTTGATTCACAAGTTTTCACCTATTTCTTTATCTTATAACTTGAATCACACAATAACACACCTCTCTCTCTCTCTCTCTTATTTCCTTTATTTTTCACATGATGAAGTTGGACTTTGCCCAACAACAGTAACATTAATTTAATTGCTGCACAGAAAGAGAATGCTTGACGTCACCAATATGAAGCTCATGTTCACCGAATGGGATTCTTCGAATCCCAAACATGTCCACAACACTAAGGTGGTCGCACGCGTGAACCTCAATCTTCACCCTTTGCTTCGATCCAGAAGGCACATGAACTCTGTGGAAACTCACTAAACGCTTCGTTTCAGACCATCTTCCAGAGGGTGGCTTTGAGTATACCAACAAGGTGTGGGCCCCGTCCATTGGGCCTTCATTCGTCACATCAATATGGAAGCCCAATTCTAGTGCTTTGTTACAGTCCACATGGCTCAGCCTCATTGCTTGGCTTGATACGGTTGAGTTTGTCAGGGCTTGAAGGCGGGCCAATGTGATCTCCTTCGGGGCTTGGGCTAAGGTGTGGGTGAATCTCGTGTAGCTAAGCCCATGACCAAATGGAAACACTACTGGGCCTTTGTAGAATCTGTAGGTTCTTCCGGGATACCCAGTTGCTCGGTTGGGCCTCATGTCCATGGTAGTCATGGGTACTTTAGTCACATATTCATGTGGATACCATGTCATTGGTAGCCTTCCCCCTAAAAGCAAAAGCCCAACCAAAATTTTATGTAAGTGTTAAGATTTGACATTTGGGGGGCCCAATTGAAGGTGGTTATTAGTGTACCTGGATTGGTCGTGCCGAAAAGAACATCAGCCAAGGCAATTCCACCGGCTTGGCCCGGATAACCCACCCACAAGATGGCACCAATCTTAGGGTCATTTTGGGCAAATGAGACATCTACAGGCCCACCACACATAAGGACCAGCACAACTGGGCCCTTGGAGGCTAGTGCCACTCTTGAGACAAGCTCTTGTTGGAGGCCCGGTAAGAGAAGCCCATCCCTGTCTCGGGCCTCAGCTTCTACGGACTGATCAAGTCCCATTACCAAGACAGTTGCATCAGCCCGCCTAGCCGCACCTTCAGCAGCTCCAAAGAATTGGTTCGCCCCACAAGCAATGTCTCCGCATCCCGCTTGATGAATGGTCCCAACGTATCTTGTAATACCCTGTAACGGCGTCGTATAACCACATGCCACACCTACCAATAATCAAATCTCAAGAAATTAATAAGATATTTCATAAGAATAATAAATCATTATTTGAAGTTTAAATTATTTGCTATGTAGCTTACCGGCGTAGTTTCCTATCATAGTAACAGAGACATCAGAATTGGGTCCAATGACAGCTACAGTGCGATGATGTGTAGGGGATAATGGCAGCGAGTTTCCGTTGTTCTGTAGGAGAACTATACTCTGCCGAGAAGCCTGAAGGGCCAAGTCTTGATGGGCCGGCGTGCACACGTCGTTGGGGCCCAAGTTCCCGTAAGGGTGGGCCGACGGGTCGCCATCGTACATACCCAATCTCATCTGGACAGTGATAAGATTATCTAGGGCCCGGTTGACATCATTCTCAGAAAGAAGCTTGTTCCTAATGGCCCCCTCGGTGTATACCGCCAGGTAGGGCCCACAGTCTAAATCAAGTCCCGCCCTAATGGAATGGGCAACAGCCTCCTCCGGAGTCCTAGTATAGTGTTGGCTCTCATGGAGAACCTGCACTGAATCACAATCCGAGACTATGTAGCTACATGAAGGAGAAAAGAAGGGAGTTTAATGAATGGTTAGGTACGTGTAAATTAAAGAAGAAAATAATGGGAGGAGTAAGAGAGAGAAGAAACCCGTTGAGGCGCCATTGGCCACGGATGGTGTTGAGGAGGAGATCAGGATCTGCACAGGTGGGCTTGCCATTCACCTGATTGTAGGAGCACATGACGCTTGCCACTTTCCCATCCAACACACACGCTTTGAATGGAACATTGTATGTCTCTTCCAAGTCTTGCTTGCTCACCTTCCATCCATATTGTTCAAAATCAAATTCATTTTTCTTTTATTATTATCTCTTATTGCTATCAATTCTGCAGTTTTCATTTTTAATACACAAAAGACGTGTTTTTATTTTAGATATGCCGTCGAATCCACCACTCACCCACCACTTGCACCCACATTTCCACAAACTTTAACTAACCTTAATAAAGTCAAAAATGAAATAACACAAACAAACACAAGCACGAACCTCACTTCTTTTCTAAAATATATATAATACTCTCCCTTGTCCCTACCCCAAAGTATCCCAATTGATTTCATGTATTATGCTTATTTCTATTCAGGAATAGTTTCAATGCACATGAATTAATTAATTTTTTTAATATCTGAAAATTAGTTATCTAATTCTTATATTAAAGACATGATGCAGTAGTTTTCTTCGCTAGCTGGATTGGACAGTGAATATGTAGATAGGTCAAACTTTTCTCCCCACGAGATATAATAAGTGCATGCATATACATACCATGGCGTTAAAGTGAAATCTATCGATGCGGTTCCAGTTATCAAGATCATAGGCGGTGTAGTGTTTACAACAGGCAGCCACCTTGAGGCGGTTGCCGGCACCATCACCTTGGAGTCCCCGGACATAGCTGGCCGCATATTTTCCGGCGAGAACAGGGTCTTCGCCGGGAGTCTCCTGCCCTCGACCCCACCGTGGGTCCCTAAATATGTTCACATTTGGACTCCAGTACGTCAACCCTGCCGTTCCTCCATTGTACATGGCTCTTGCTTCATCAGATACCACCTGTATCAATCCTAAAGTAACATCACTATTGGAACCTTTTCTTTTTATTTTTCTCTTTGTCATTTTCCCACACAAACTAAATCACAAGACACAACGCCAAATTTTTCTTTGTTTAATTTCCACAACAAGAATAGCAAACCACTAGTGCCAAAGTCATGGAATCTAAACGTCATATTGTTAATAATGTTTTTGATAATACATTCAACACCATAAGTTAAAAAAGTGTCGCCAACTTTTTGTGTCTTTGAAAAAGCCATGAGCATATATAGGCTAACGTATTCTATTCGGCCTCATGCCATGGTTGTGGCAAAAGCAGCTTATAAATGACTTGACTTTACATAAATATCCCCAGAGAGTCCAAAAAGAAAAGTAATTGCCACTTGCAATAGTAGGGTCACTTTCAGTTCTCATTGCTTGGTGTCCCACGCTATCCACACTAACTTATAAAATTTCAACTTTTGTGTCTGCGGCCTGTATACGTATAAGGCTATTATCAAGTAGCTGTACTCTATTAATTGAATTGATGACAGGTAATTAAGGAAGTAATTGAGACAGCAAATTAAGGATGTGGCGTGTGAAGTAGCAATTATCTGAGGGCTTTGAACATTAAATGAAGGGTTGAGAGGGTAAATGACGGAAAAAAAGACAGGGACAGCTATTAAACTTAGGATTGTGTCTAGTGATAGTTAATTGAATTGATGACAGGTAATTAAGGAAGTAATTGAGACAGCAAATTAAGGATGTGGCGTGTGAAGTAGCAATTATCTGAGGGCTTTGAACATTAAAGGAAGGGTTGAGAGGGTAAACGTAAAAGACGGAAAAAAAGACAGGGACAGCTATTAAACTTAGGATTGTGTCTAGTGATAGGTCATGTGAAGCTACATATTGTTGTCTGTTAGTTTGGTGATGGAATGGCGTGCGTAATGGAGTTTGATTTTGGGTAAGCTTTTTTAATGGCCACATCTCTTCTTTTGATCTCTCTCAATCAACATATCAGCATCACCGTCATATTCCAACTAAACAGACTGAGATGATGGTTCTCTTATTTCAAATCTATATATATATATATATATTCCTTTTCCAATATATGATTCCCAAATTGTCATGCCACATGGGACGCATATGTATGTGTGTGTAATACTCGTACTTTAGTTTTTTTTTTTTTATTACACGTACTTTAGTTAATCGCTTCTCAAGATGTGTGTGTGAGAGAGAGGGAGAGAGACATATTTTTTTTTAACGATAATACTTGGGGCTTATTTGATACGAGGGGAGGGGAGAAAAAGTGACTGGAGCGAATTTTTTTTTGAATTGAATTTCAAAAAATTAGAAAAGTGGGGTTAAGATTTTTTAATTAATTTTTCTTATTCTTTTATCGTATATATTCTCTTTATTAAAATTTTGTAACCTCATTCTTCAATTTTTTCCAATTCAACTTATAAACACTTTTCCTCCTTCCCCTCCTCTTCAAATCCCTCATACCAAACAAACCCTTAGGGTTTATGTCAAATTCTTTATATCCATTATGTTAAATTTTTCAATCACATATAACCATGTGTTTAATTTTCTAAATATCATCATTTAATTATAAATTCACATGAAAAAGAATAATACACATGACCATGTATAATTGGAGAAATTGATATAATGGATATAAGGAACTTACCTTAAATTTTATCCCTCCTATACTTGGTCATTGTCAAATTAATTATAAATGTATTGTTTTAAAGTAAATTTGTGAAAAATATAATCATATACTCACATGATTAGTCAATTATCAGCTTAAACACACGCATGCACGCTCAATAGCGCCTTCCTATTTTTAAAGATCATGTTCCCAGAACTTAATATATAAACACAAACAGCACATACCGATACATGCATACATATATGAATCTTTCCTCAAAAAAGATATTTAGACAACTCCAACAAATATAATATTACTTGACGAAACATATATAATAAAAGAAAACAATATTATTATATTGAAGTTGTTCTCTTCTTATCAATAAAATTAAAAGCTAAATTCTTAATAATCCCTTTTTAAATTTACATTTTTATTCAAGAAAAAATAATTTTTTATAGATTTAGGGACAAAAATCTCTCTTTATAAATTAATTTTTGTTGTCTTTTCCATATCTTGAAGTTGAGGAAATTAAAGTATAAATTACTGGTGTGCAACTCTAACTAGTAGATGAAAAGAGAAGAATTTGAATAATTTTTTCTTTAAAAAAATTAAGCACAGAGGATGGTGACATGTAGATAATGAATTGAATAATTCCGAATGGGCAAAGAGAAATGGGGAATTTAATAAAAAAACAAAAGGAAGGAAAGAAAAGAATCTTGTTCTGATAGGTGTGTGTGAAAGCAAAAGAAAAGGGTAAAAAAGGAGGGTGAATCTGACCCGTCCGATTTGGTTCCAGAGAGACTGGTTGAAGGAAGCAGCGGTAGAGATGACTTGAGGGAAGCTAGTGGCGGCCGGGAAGGCCCCACCGAACTTTGTGCCGGGGCCCACATTCGAGACGCCGTGAAGTGCCTCCGACCACCACTCATATCCCTGAATCCCCAGCCTGGGTATGGCAATGGCATTGTTCACCAGCAACCTGATCTTCTCCTGCAATGTGAGCCGTCCGATCAAATCCTGAACTCTCGCATGAATGCCCACGTTGACCCTACAGAACTTAAACCCTCTGGTTATGGCATTCTTAGGGTCACATGCAAAGGGCACCCTCCCTTCACTTCCCCAGAACGAAAAACCATTAAAACTAAGCAATAAGAATAATAAAAATAAATTTCTCATTCTGTAAATAATCTAACAGAATAAGCTTAAGAGCTTTTGTGGGCGATGAGAATGAAATGAGAGAAAAGAAGGAAGCTATATATAGAGAGTGAGGGAGGAGTAGTAGTTGCGTCTTTTGGAGGGATAGGGAAAGAGGATGGATTTCATGATTGGGTTTCCACGTCGTCCATGATGAGAGTGAGTGAGAGTGATGACAGTGATATATGTATGAATACCAAAAGTCTTTAGAAGAACTATCTTTAATTAAATAACATAATACTTGAATCTAATTCATTTAGACAGACATATAAAGAGGCGGTTGGATCAAATAATACTTGAATATGACTCAATCAGATAGTCTCTCAGAGAGAGAGAGAAAGCTTAAATATGACTCAATCAGAGGCGGTTGGATCAAATAATACTTGAATATGACTCAATCAGATAGTCTCTCAGAGAAAAAGAGGGGGGGAGAGAGAGAGGGAGGGAGAGTTGAATCAGATAACTTGGAAATTTGAGGCAGAAAAAAAATTAAGAAAAGGAGTTAATTTGTTGACTAATAAAGACAGAGGCCATTTTAACTTTTGGAGATGAGGGGGAAAAAAAAGAAGATCTACAATAAGAGTTGTGGTCACGGACCCGGGCATCTCTCTGCACTCCACCCTAGTTTTCTTACACACACATGCAGGCAGTAACATATATTGGTATTATTATTATCTCTTTTTTGACAATTAATTATATAAATCATTGGCCACAACCAGGGTTTTTTCCTATGCAATTAATTAATTTTTTATATCTTCATATATACATGTATGTGTAATTCATACATAAGATTTTTTTTTAAAAGAGGGTTTACATTTGAGTTTTATAAGTAAAAAAAGATACTATCTCAAATCCTTAATATAAGATATTATTCGTATTGCATGTTATATTAAGGATGGGAGGGAATATTTTGTCATTGAGAGAACTTTGCATCAATGATATTTAACCCAAATTAACTCGAACGAAATTATTCGGGCCTAATGTGACTACTGTAAAAAAATAAGTTAATATATGAAAAAAAAATATCTCTTTTCCTTGTTCTATTATCCAAACTAGTCTTGTTACAAATTCCAATTTTAAGAGGAAAACAATAATATTCAAATTTATAAAAGTCAAATTTGGAATAAAGAAAAGGTGAGGGAAAGTATAGAAACTAGTAAAAGCTTTTGTCTTGCTGTTGCTGGTTGGGCACACAGGAGAGAATGAGAGTATTATTAAAGTCAAAGAATTTGGACAGTTCACTTGTGAAGCTTAGATTTTTCTTCACCAGAACCAATTAGTACCATGCATGTATAGAGACAGTTGATTCAATAATACAGTTCATAAGAAATTAAGAATACTTTTATTACTTGCTCAGGCCTTACACGCTCATTAATCCTTTTTTGTTCTTTTTTTTTTCCCAAAGTAAATAATTTGAAAATCCAAACCCGTGAAGTTACTGGGAAGAAAGTGTCATGAAAAGATCAAATCCCGTGACTTCATTTGCAGAATTTAGATGAGTGTGTTTTGTCTCCTTTTCCCTGCTTCTTTAATTTCCCCACTCTCCCATTTCCAACTTGCAACTCCCTCTGACACCTACACGCGACTTAATATAATGGCTCGTCAGTTTGTCCCAGTTACAGTGTCACCTGTATGAGGTCCCGGCCGGGTTTGAACCCAACGTTGACATGTTTGCATATATGTGAGTGTATGTTTTAATTGTAATAATTAAAACATTATGCTGTTTAAAAAAATGGTTATAATTAAAAGTTAATATTCTCTCCCCTAGTCTTATTTATAAGAGCTCAATAACTAAATTATGCTGTTTAAAAAAATGGTTAAAATTGGTTAAAAATAATAAGCATGTTTTAAAATAAACATTTGTTTTCAAGTATACCCTTATTTATGAGGGGGCAAGTAATTAATAAAGAGAAATAATGTAAATATAAGTATTAACAATCCTTTAATCAATATAATATATTGTATAATTAATGAGGGACAAAAATGAAAAAAAAAAACTCATTAAATGTTGAGTCAACTTTTATCGGATTCTTATAAAAATAATTAAGACAATTCAAATTTTGAGCTCTTACAAGAAAGACAGAAGGAAACACGTGAAAAAAGTCTCGTTAAATTGAGACCTTGTTGGGGGGGGTTTGAATGTGGAAGGGGATTGTCTATGTCCTCCTGCGCTCTTAGCATTCTTTTCTTTCCTACTATTCATTTTAACCTTTAGATTTAAATTTGACCTGTTTGGATTTAATATTTTATAAAATTATTAATAAATAAATAAATCAATTAAAAAATAGCTAACTTTAGTTATGATAATTTAAAACTGCAATAAAAAAATATTTTTTAATTTTATAAAACATTAAATATTAACCACTCAAATTTCAATCTAAAAGTTAATATGAATAGTGAAAGAGGAGAGGAGATGAAAAGAACGGTAGTAGCAAAGGAGGATAGCCAAGTCCATATGGAAGACCAGAGTTTAAAAGTAAATCAACTTTATATTTAGGGTTAATAGGTAATTTTATCCAGAAAGTTTTCACTTAGGACCAATTTTATCTCGGAAGTTTTTCAGAGGTCAATTTTAGCCTCAGAAGTTTCTAAAAGGGAACAATTTTGCTATAACCATTATCCCAGTTAATTTTTATCATTAGTTAACCAAATATACTAAGTTGGCAGTCAACATCTCATCCACATCATTTTTGTAAAGGTGTAAATTTGAGCCGTAAGTCCATGTGTCATTTATTTCATCTTTTTTCAAAGTTAGGGGCAAATTTGCACCTTAATAAAAATGACGTGGATGACATGTGGACTATTAGCTTAATATATTTAGTCAACTAATAATCAAAATTAACTGGGATAACAATCAAGGCAAAATTACTCCATTTTAAAAACTTTCTAAACAAAATTGTCTCTCAGTAAAAAATTCCTGAGCAAAAATACCCCTTATTAAACCTTATATTTAAGACGAGCCTGAGAAAATTTTAAAAAACAACAAATCCTTATATGCTTTTTCATTGTATGCGCATTCATGTTTCAAAAGGTTGATTTATTTATCACCGAAAAAAAGGTTGATTTATCTAATCTAAGCACAATATCCCTCTCTTCACCCATTTAATTTTTATGTTTAATATAAACAAAGCTCGAGAATCATTTAATTGATAAAAAAAATTACTACTTTTGTGTATATGCATGCATATGGTAATTTGTTTTTTTTTAAAAAGTCCATGCCAACCTGTAGAGCCACCCAATCGGCCAATCCCACATGGGGTACTATTAATATATTGCCGTGGATTTGTACCAAAAAAAGAATGTTGCGGTGGATAATTAGGATATATATATAGAGAGAGAGAGAGAGAGAGAGCAAGAGAAATTATTTGGCTTCCATCAACGGGCTATTTCCATCAACGGGCTATTTTCATTTGATTAGCCATAACCATAATAACTGAGAGTGGAAAATAATTCTTCTCCACAAAAATTATAGACCAATAAATTCTTGATTTAAGTAAAGGTAAAACTTAATCAATTGCAAGTAGTAATGTTAACAAATTCAAATCAAAAGAAGCTTTTTTTAAAAAAAAAATATTTTGCATGAAGCGTTTTTGTTTATGCTTTAGAATATAGTTTTTAATATTTTAATATGAAATGATTAATTTTTTGGGTGGTTTATTGAAGCACTTGAAAGCAGCTGGTATTTGATATAAATATCCTTCTTGTTCTCTAACAAAACAAAATAACAATTATAATTAAATAATATTGTAACAAATATAATATATTTATTTTTTATGTTTTCTTAAAGACAATTTCTTTTTTGCTTCTAACCAAACCGGATGTTTTCCATTTCATAAGTACGTAATTCATTATTAATTGCCATGGAAGATTCCTATTTTACTGGACAATCTATAAAGTTATTTTAGTATAGAAGGCAAATATTTGAAGATTTAAATTGATATTTTTTATTTTTTAAAAAAATAAATCAAAATTAAGATGAAAGTCTCTCGATTTTTTAAGTCATTGATAGATATTCCATATATATATATATAGAGAGAGAGAATATAAAGTGAGATTTTTTCTTATTTTTTCCTACATTTGGGAGAGTTTGGAGTATTATTTGTCACAGACTATATTTACATCAAATTTCTTATATCTATTATCTCAAGTTCTCCAATTACATGTCACCATATGTTCATTTTTTTTTATATGGGTTTATAGTTAAATGATAATAATTCAAAAATAGGATACATGTCCAAATATGATTGGAAAACTTGACAAAATAGATATAAAAAACTTAACCTAAGTATTTTCCATTTGCCACCTCCACCCGATCTTAGGTCTCGGATTGAGACATTTATCTTCAAAGAATTATGAAGAAAAAATATTGTTTTTCGTATTAATGTCCTTAAAGTACTTATCCAACCCATGCCCATTGCCCGTTGGCGGTATAAAAGAGCAAGTCTTTTTTTTTTTTTTTACGGCAATTAAAAAAATGAGAAAGATAGAAAAAAAACTTTAAAATTATAAAATCTTAAATTAGATTTATTATTAAAAGTTGATAAGAGAATGACGAAACTTGATAAATAATTTACAATTCTCTCCTTTTTTTTTTTTTTTGAAAGCATTTGATTTAGAATTTTGAAAATTCAAAGGTTTTTTTCCTGTCTTTTTCCCATAAAAGAATAAGCCTTGTTGACCATTTAAAAAAATAGAATAAAATTGATAGGTTGGTTATCGTCTACAGATTATTGCATGTGAAGGTCTACACAGCACACAGGATTCCGTACAATTGATAACGTCTTCAAATTTCATTTTAGGATAAAAATTGAAAAACAAGAAGAAGATTGGGAAAATTCCAAAAAACTACACTCAAAATATAAAAAGGATAAATCAGTACATTGAAATTCAGAAAAGACAAATCAGGTAGGTGTCAGAAAAAGGAGGAATCTGGCATTTTGAAATTTCGGCCAAATTACGAAAATGTCCTTCAGCACTTCAGAATAACAACATGATCATCGGAATTAACACCTCCGGATTCGTTATTAACAACTTCAATTCTTCTTTTATAATTTACAAGTTTCAGGGCGAATAACACCACCGATCTCGCCATTAACAACTCAGGATTCGATATTAACAACTACATTTTCTTCTTTCGCACTTAACAAATTTCAGTACCAATAACACCATCGATCTCGCCATTAACAACTCCGGATTCGCCATTAACAACTCCTATGTTGTTATTCCGACTGAGGGCTGAAGGGCATTTTCGTCATTTGGCCGAAATTTCAAAATGCCAGATTCCTCCACCCGTCTGACACAGCCTGATCTGTCCTTTTGCAATTTCAATGTACTGAATTGTCCTTTTGCTATTTCCAATGTAGTTTTTTGGAATTTTCCCAAGAAGATTTTGATTTGGGTTAATATAACTTTTGGTCCCTGAAGTTTGATCCAATTTTGGTTTTGGTCCCTCAAGTTTGAAATCGGTGGTTTTGGTCCCTGAAGTTTCACTCGATTTTGGTTTTGATCCCTGAAGTTTGAAATTGGTGGTTCTGGTCCCTGAAGTTTCACTCGATTTTAGTTTTGGTCTCTCAAATTTGAAAAGGACTTGGTTTTTTTCCCGGGTCGGGTCGGGTTTTTTAATTGGGTTGTCAAGTCCTTTTCAAACTTGAGGGATCAAAACCAAAATCGGGTGAAACTTCAGGGATCAAAACCACCGATTTCAAACTTTAGGAACCAAAACCAAAATCGGGTGAAACTTCAGGGACCAAAACCACATATTTCAAACTTCAGGAATCAAAACCAAAATTGGATCAAACTTCAGGGACCAAAAGTTATATTAACCCTTTTGATTTTATCCGGGAAATTTTGCTTCGTGATGTAAATTATAAAATTGTAAATAAACATAACTTAATCATTTAAATTATAATGTGGAAGATATGTTAAAAATAGTCAAGAGTACTCCATATACCTCATCTCCTAAATGATACCAAACTCTTCCGTTAAATATCTCTTGGGGATGAGGTTGTATGGTCCAACCCTATAATGGGTGGGTGAATTATAGGCCAAAAAAAAAAAACATAAAAAATATGGTTTTGAAAGAAAGTTATATCTTATATGGTTCCGATTTTAGGAAAAAGCAATATTTGTTAGATCACAAAATTAATGGCCATAATGCACTATGGTTTTGTCCCCATTTCACATATATAATAATGGTCTGCCCGACTTCATTAATTATATTAAGAAAATATATTTGCATGCGATAAAAGAATAATTCAGAATCTAGACTCAGTACTGAGTGATTAATTAATTAATTAATAAATGGATTATATTAAATCGTAATTCGCGAATCCTTCATGCTAGCTAGTACTAGTGATGCCAAACCTAATAATTCAGCTACTTAGCTTCTATGAAATTCCCATGTCTGTGCAAAAATAGTTTACCTAATGTATACTTTACGAAGTGACCAAAATATGAATGATATATATAGCACAAAGTGTAAGAGAGGGGGAAATAAGTAAAATTTTTTGAATTTTTTAAAATGCTTTTGAAATATTAGAAAAAGAAACACAAAACATGATGATGTCTATGAAGTCCACTTTTATTTTTCAAGTAAACGATTCAACGAGCGAAATTCATCTTCAATTATTGGTATAACTATTTTTTAATTTAGAGCAACATATCTTCAACTACGTGTAAAAAAAAAAAAAAAAAGTCTTCAAAATAAAATCATTTGTATATAGCTAAAATTCAGGTCCCTTTCATCAGTAAGTACTCTTAGCTTGAAACGATGCAAACCAAATATAAAGATAAAACCAGAGTTGGCATGTTTGTGACCCCTACTAAATGTTTTCAATTTCTTTTTGCCTTTCTTTCTCACTTCATTTGAAGTATAATTTAAAGAGATAAAAGTAGAGTTGCCTTTCGTTCTCCAATTTCGGAATTTGACTTGAATTATTCAAATTTATTTTTATTTTTAACTACAAAAGAAAATTAAAGATAAAATCAAAAATAGCTTTTTTCAAATTTTACCATGTAGAATTTTTATCTAAGGTAACTGATTAAAGTTAGACATGCTTTTTCATATTAGTTACACTATTTATAGCATTTATAATAATGCAAATTAGCTATACATTTATATCTGATATTGATTAAAATATTTTTTTGACCTTGAATATTGATTAAAATATTAAAATCTTATAATTTATATTAAATCTACATGAGTGAAAGTTATACTCCCTCCAGTCCTAATTATAGGACAACATTTGAGAGTTGATTTTAGTCTTAATTATAGGACAAAGTTTTAATTTTTGTTGATTTCTTCCCAAAATACCCATATTGATACTTTCTCAATAATAATGAAATACAATAATAATTGTATAATACACCTATGTATTCTATATATCATTCCATTCTCATCATCAATATATCTAAAAAATATCTTACGTTTAACATTAAAGTTGACCCCAAACTAGGTGGTTAATTTTGCAGAGTAGGGTTATTAGTTTAATTAATATATACAAAATTAAACTGAATGTTTTTGCAAAATTACCATGGCATCAAAAATCGATAAATCATCATAATTTTTGTTGGATGCGGGCAAGCCTAGTGCCAGTTCATGTCATTTATCGAACTGTTCAGAGTTTAGTGTTTAATTTGATAGACTCATGTAGTATTCTTAAATCATCCTTAGTAAATAAGGATATTTTTGGAAAATAAATAAAATTAACTAATTTAACTACTATTCTTAATTTCTCCAAAATTAGGTAAATATGTCATATAATTAAGACCGGAGGGAGTATTATTTTTAGGACAAGACACTCTCAAACCAGGTCTACTTAGCTTGGACATTTTTTTTTTGCCAGTACTTAGTTTGAACATGTTATATATAAACATGATAATAATCATTGGGACGATTTGATATCTTCGTCTCAATAAACCCTTTAAATTATTTTTATGAATTTGACCCTTTAGCTGTGTAATAAATAGTTAACAAAAGAGACGAAATCGCCTTGCATATAGTAATGATAAATTTTAAAAAAATATTGGGAGATAAAAAATATTTTTTTTCTAAAAACATATCATATCATTGTTATTAGTTATAGCTTATAAGCATTAATTTATATCCATTTTTTTATATATAGGTTGATGACATGTCTCTTTCCTTCTAGGTGTGAAATATATTCTGAGTTGTCTAAATTAATTAATGGCCACACTTTTACTTTTCGGCTTCTAGTTAAACACCGATCGATCACAAAGACTGGTTGTTAAATGAAGACAAATTTGGATAAAAAGAAAATGCCACCAAACACTTTTTTCAGAAGACAAACTTCAATTTCAAGCTTACACCACACAGTATTTTAGTATTATGATAAACAAAATAAGATTTAATTCATAAGGTACAAAAAAATTAGGTTGTTATTTTTATGACAGTATTTATCTAATTAGAAATCCAATTTAAATAATTATTCAAATATATGATCAGTTTATGAAACTTATATATGTTTCTGTATTTTACATGCATGCTTTATTATCTTTAGTTTTTGTAATAGTTATTTTGCTTCAAACATGTAATGTTATTTTATTATGATTGTAAGAGACAAACATTTCTAAAGTTCTCACAGCTTGTGCCTTTAATAAAATATTCCATGATTGAAAATTTGTGGTGTGGATCCATATCATAAATACAAGTTGCATTAATATGTTCCACAAAATATATATCTCGGTAGAAACTAGAAAGGCACAGGTACTGATCCATTGGATATATAGGGGAAATTAACAATTTCTTTGCTTTGAAGTTGATTGATATCAGAATCTTTTTTTTTTTTTTAACAAATTGATATCAGCATCTTAAATGTTGTAATGTTCACTACAATCTTCAAATATCTTTGGAATATCTTGAAAAGAAGACCATATAAAAAATCAATATGAATAAATGTCTCTATAGTAAATTATAATTGATTTTATTTAAAAAATAAAAACTTTGCAGAACTAATCGAAAATTTGGATAAATTAAAGAAGTCAAGCTCTCCTTTTTTTTTTTCCATCCTAAATATAGGTTAAATATAACTAATTCATATTTGTTAATAAATATATTGTAGTTTAATTATAACCTTAATTTTTGTCAAAAAATCAATCTTTCTAATTTTGTGAATTTATTTAACGAACTTAATTATCACTTGTATGAATTAACTAATTTAATTAATTAACTTCATTAATATAACCAAATTAGTGAAATCGGTGTTATATTAAGCACTAGATGAGTATTAAGTGGTACTCCCTCCAATTTTTTTTAACTCAATAACTGAATTATACGGTTTAAGAAAATAATTAAAATTTGTTAAAAATAATAAATATTTTGGAAATGAACTACTTTTTCTAAGCATGTTCTTATTTATAAGGGGGCAAGTAAGAGAGAAATAGATTAGTAATGAAAGAAAGCATGAAAATGAATGTAGTATGAGAAAAGAGAGAGAGAGAATATAATTAATTAGGTGCAAAATGGTAAAAATATATTAAATGATTAGACAACGCCAAATGGGATCTTACAAAAAGGAACAAAGCAATTTAAGTTTCACGCTCTTATAAAAAGGGTAAAGGGGAGTAGCATTTTTTCACTTGAATGTTATTAGGAATTAACTATCATTCTCTCTGCTTTTACTGTTCTCTTCTACTCCTCTTCCCTTTCACTACTTATCTTAACCTTTATTGAAATTTGAACAGCTCATATTTATTGTTCTATAAAAATATTTTTTATTGTAGTTTAAAATTATCATAACTAAAATTTAACAGTTTTTGAATTTATTTATTTTTTAATAATTTGATACTTTATTAGTAATTTTATAAAAATGTTAAATTCAAACGGCTCAAATTTCAATCTAAAAGTTGAGATGATTAATGAGATAGAAGAGGAGGGGAAGAGAAATGATAAGAGTAGAGAAGGATAACCAATCCCATATATTAAGTATTGGAAAATGAACATTACTATATCTACATAAGTATCGGTATCTCTCTAATTGTTATTGTGAGTCACTTATAACTTATTCTCATGTATCAAAAAAAGCATTAAATTGATAAAATTTTCCAAATATGTCCATTATGAAAATTCTGTCTCACCCGCACCTCCATTTATAAATCATTCGCACCTCTCTCTTTCTCTTCATTTCTTTCCAACAAAAATTAAATAAGGTTAAAATTCAGAACTGATCATTAAACATCTTATAAGTGACTTATATTTAGCACACAAAAATTTCAAAGCAAATGACTTTTAACAAGAAGTGCAAAAATTTTCAAAGCCAATGACTTATAACAAGAAGTACAGGAGGGAGGAGTTGTGCAATGTAATCCATGCATTATTATTTAATCATTGAAGCACTGTGAATATATATACATCTCAAAGCCTTTTACATACATCTACAAATCAAAGAGAAATGAGGAAAAAAAATTCTCCTTTATTTCTCCTTTCTAATTTTTTGTTTGATCGATCTTATCGTGTTGTATATTCTTATTAATTTTTTAATAAAAACATTTTCATTAATTTTAAAACAAACTACTCATAGCAGCCAATTGTCATTGAAGGAAAAATTAGGAAAAGAACAAAATTAATTAATGCCCTATATATATGTCATGACTTGCGTATAATACCACTTGTCTTACTGCTATGTTTATAAATGATCGATACATAAATGTAGAAGGTTTGCTTTATAAAATTTTAAGTTTTTAACTCCGTATGAGGGCATAACTTATATTCATAGAAATATATATCATATATATATATATATTAAATAATAATTAGAATGGGTGATATGACTTTAAGTGCATCATGAAAGTCATTGGTCAAATTGGGGGTCATGAGTGTAGGGGGACGTAGGACCTTATTGTTTAACATACTCAATTTACAACAACTGCATAAAACAGATTCACTGAATCTGATGTGTCACCAACCGCTACTCACAGCTAACATCTTGGAATATTGTAGTTTCATTGGACAATTGTCAACATATTTACTTTCAACTATTCCCTTAAAAATTCATAGACACATTGTCTTATGTATAAGAGCCTGACAACCAAATTACACAATCAGTTAAAATTAGTTAAAAATAATAAGTATATTTTAATTTTTTTTTTTCAAGTATACCCTTATTTATAAGAAGTAAGAGAGAAAAATAGAATAAACATAAGTATCAACAACCCTTTAATTAATGCAATATATATTGGTATATAATGAGGGGCACAAATACAAAAAAAAAGTTCATTAAATGTTGAGACAACTTTTATCAGGGCTCGTATAAAAAGGACTAAGACAATTCAAATTTTAGGCTCTTATAAAAAGGACCGGAGGGAGTATAATGTAATATATTTACTTACCTTATTTGATTATATTAAAAAAATTAGTTAATATAGTTAATATAACATGTATTTTCTAAAACACCCTAATCATCTTTTTTAATTATCCCCTTCCCTCTCTTTTTTGATTATTGTTGAGAGAACACCAATTTGGATAAATTAGGAAATAGCTGGTAAACTTAATAAATAGATTTTATATTTAGGATCAAAATATATCCTAAATATATCACATATTAAGGATTGGAGAGAGTATATAATTAAATTTCCACCGTTTCAATAATTGTGAGCTATATAAAAAAATTTTATTCTCGTGATTGCCTTAGGATATTCTATTAGATAAATCCTGGTTTCTGATATATTCATCACTAATTATCCAAAAAAAAAAGCATTTTCATAATTATTTTTAATCATTACAGATAAAAACTGATTTTATACATTTTTGTGTACTGATACTACTATCTACCCATATTTAAAGCCAATCCGCATTGGTGCTAGTGGGATGAGTTTTGACCATTCTAGGATGTCTTGAATTTGATGAAGTGTGAATGTAAAAACTGATTTTTAGAGAGTTAACTTTAATTGAGTCCGACAATACTCAAATATGATCTAATTGATAGTGATATCTTAAAGAAAGTATTACTCCTTCCATTCCTATTTATAAATAATATTTTCTTACATAGGGCCAATCCTAAATATAAGTAATCATCATTTGTATTTGTCTAACAATTTAATGGACTTTTTTTTTTTTTTTATCTCCTATTAGTTATATGTGTGTGTCTCAACTTTTTTTTCACCCATTTTCTCTCATACTGATCATCTTCAAAAATAAGGTTATAATTAAAAAAAAATACATTATTTACACATTTATTGTTTTAACTAATATTTTGATAACCATAATTTAGGTAGTTGTTAATGATGCAGGGAGCATCTACGTACCAAACATTTACAATACACATTTGACCACCTCGACTAGACAGCTCTAATTGAACACGAAAACCGTCCGTGGAAGATAAGATTACCGACCGACTAGCAAAACCCCGTCAACTTCTAACCCCAAGTCCAATCTCAACTCTCAAGTATATCCTCCATTTGAATTGCCACCTACTCCAGAATTTTTTTTGCCGGCAAAATTCATGCCAATAATATAAATAAATAAATAAATATATATATATAGGACACCACCAGGTTGCATATATAGCTCATCAAATTATCCCCATAACATTATATATAGCTCTAAATTTAATGAGTAATACACACACTATATGGTCCTATTTATAGTGCAAAGAGAGGAACTTTTCATATAAATTTATAATTTTATCATTCATTTATTATTATATTAATTTTATTCTCATGGAATATATATAAGGTATATTAAATAAAAGTAAAATTTGAAAGTTGTTTAATTTTATAATAAAATTAATGGAGTTTAAGGTTTTTTTCCCCACTTGTATGAAATATGTTGGGAGTGCTTTATAAATAGGATTAGAAGAGTGTATATATATATTGAGGCAATGAGAAGAGAAGAGATGTATGTGTGTTGATGAGAAGTGAGAAGAGGAATAAAGAAGGGATAGATATCGATGAGGCGTGGCTGAGTTAAAGGCAATAAAATCAGGGAAAATGACGCGCAGGTCTTAAGAACCAAAACTAATTAAAGTGAAGTCCTAAAAATTCGAAATAACAATTTGTCAAGCTTTTTTTACTGTTCAGTTATTTTTTTACTACTGTGGGAATTTATTGTAATTATCTTTTATCTTTGGACCTGCCCGTGATTTCCCCATAAAATTATGAAGAAATCCAATAAATAAGAAGGGCCCGCAAAAAGTCCAAATTGCTTGAGAATTTTCACAAGCAAAACAACGGTACTTGGATGAGAATCAGACACACACATATGGATCAAACCAGGATTTCAAATCAAATCAAAGCTTTTAATTAATTAGACGAAGTGAATGCCAACTTGGCCATATATAACAGATAGATGGGAATAACTAACAACCTGATAGAATCGAACTTATAAGAAACATGCATGTTGCTGATTGCTCATTTTGCATTATATTCTTATCCTTAAACGACACTGACATAAACAGAATCTCTGCTTTGTCCCACTTCAAGCCCACCGCCCCAGTTTTTCACATTCTAATTTTGAAGCTTTATATATTATTTATCCTTAATTCATTATATTTATATAAACATTTAGCTAGTTAGCTTTATCAAAGCAAGCGTCCAACTTTGCTTCTAATTATTAATGCTTTTATATATAAGTGTGGGGTCCTTGATGACTGGTTCATTGAAAATTTTGAAAGCAGTTAGGTTCGAGGGACAATAATGTCGCAGACAACTTCTTTGAATATTATATCATCAGTAGGTTATACTGAGATGTTGAAACTTTGGCCTCCCAATTAGACGATTGCTTTCAACGTAAGCAACGATCTCTGCACTACACAGGTTTTGATATATAATTCTCTTTCGGATGAGATTGTCATTATTATTTATGTTGTTCATATGCTACTCCATCCTATCAAAATTATAATGCATTTTTAACTAATTTATGTACACCCTAAAAAGTTAATTAATTGCCTTTAAAATTACACCTTGATTCACACCGAGTGCTCATTGCTATGTTGAGATCTAAAATGTTTAAATCTAATCTAGACGGTTTGAATTTAAAATTTTTAATGTGTAATTTTTTAAATGATAAATTTATTTTTTAGTAGTGATAATTATAAGATTATGTTTATTTTACATTTTAAATGCATTAAAATTAAAAATTACTTAAAATATAAAAATCAAATCAAATTAAATTTGCACTATCCAAAATCAATCTAGACGGTCCGGACTAGTGATCATCATCACACTATATTTATCAATCAAAATAATGAGTACAAAATGTACTCCCGCACTTGATGAGAACCCATATATAGATATATGGTAGATCAAAGCATTCGTGGGTAAATACTCATGTTTTATCAGATTCATCAAAATATAATTAACACACAAGAGTACAACTTTTTTTTAAGTCAATAATATATGTGCATTTTGTTACTGTTGTTGGTAGTTAATTCTGTGAGGACCGAATGAAAATATACACTTATATAGAATGAGAACAGTGTCACAACACAAACCTTAATTTTTACGAGATCATCAGAATATTTGCTTCAGTCCGATGCTGCCTAGACGTACAAAACACCAATATATATACATGTATCTTTACAAGTTCAAGAACTACGTACAAGCAGACAGGGAACGGTCCAAACTTTTGTGGCAAGAGATAAGTATGAACACATTACACTACATTGAATTCTGAGTGAAACTTTTGTAAACTTTATCTTCTTTAAGTAACAGTATTTGGACCCAGAATTACCCATCTACCCAAACCATATCATGTTAAATTATTTTTTTTATTAGGGCCCAACATATGCATTAATAAAGCAATGAACCAAGAAAATTAAAAACTCCCAAGACGTTACGTGTAGACTCAAAACTCCCCGGGAGTGCATGCACTTTTTTTTTTTGCCCAGAGAGTGCATGCACTTTGATGTGAAGATAGTGAAAGAGAATCCGGCAAAGTAAAAAAAAAAACAAAGAATAGTGAAAGAGAATGAGAAGCGAGTCGACCTGGACTCCCGACCGACATTGTTTGTGAATACAAAAAAAAAGGTTGTTTTTAAAGAACTCTCCCTAATTAAAGTTGACAATATTCCAACATAAAGAAAAATATTATTACACTAAGGATCACATATCTCTCTCTCTCTCTATTATTATTATTATTATTATTATTATTATTATTATCATCATCATTATCATCGATGGAATATTAATAAAAGTAAATTAAGAAAATATGAGAAATAGATTTTACATTTAAAACTAAATTTAAATTCTTTATTAAATCTTACATTAAAAACTAGAGGAGTATTAGACACTTCTAGGTAATTTTGATTATCACAATATTCTTACATCTCTGTTCACATGGTTCCCTTTCTATCGGAATTAGTTTTGATGCCTATGATCAGCACCAAAAGCTCATTTCATCTAAACTGTCTAGATGAAATCTTAATCGTTCATATTTAATGTTTTTTAACTGATAATTTTTGAATAAAAAATCATGTTTTAAAAAAATGTTAAAAAATGATTTTTATTTTACACTTTCCACCCAATAAAATAATTTTTTTTAAAAAAATAAATTTGGATCATCCAAATTTCTTCTGGATGATCCAGATGAAAGGAGATCTTGGTGCCTACCCAAAGGATAGGCACTCAAACTGTTCCCTTTCTACCTCTTCATCTAAGCATTAAGCAGTATATATGTACCAAGCTCCATGCCATACATACCAGAAGAGCGCATGCATGCTACATTCACGTGAGTTACAACTTGCTAATCCGGACTGGGCCCATTTTTTGGGCCTTGGCCCGAAGCAAATGCTTCTGAATCTTCCCAGTAGCAGTCTTGGGCAAGGGCCCAAAAATGACAGATTTAGGGACCCAATAAGCAGGCATATTGGACCTACAAAACTTGATTATATCTTCAACAAGCCGACGACGTCTCTGCTCATCTTCATCTTCATCATTCACTCCTGGTTTCAGGGTCACAAACGCACATGGAGACTCACCCCATTTCTCATCAGGCCTCGCAACCACCGAAGCTTCTAGAATCTCCGGATGAGAATACAGAACATTCTCAACCTCCACACTACTGATATTTTCACCACCAGATATAATAATATCCTTTGACCTATCCTTTATCTCTATATACCCATCGGGATGTTTCACGGCGAGGTCGCCGGAGTGAAACCACCCGTTGGCGAAAGCTTCTTCGTTTGCCTTTAAGTTCTTTAAGTACCCTTTCATTACTACGTTTCCTCTCATCACCACCTCGCCTAACGTGGCGCCGTCGGCGGGGACGGGGATCATGGTTTTGGGGTTGACGACGTCGAGGCCTTCCAGGCCTACGTAGCGAACACCTTGTCTGGCGTTGAGCCGGGCTTGGGTTTCCGGTGGGAGCGAGTCCCACTCGGGCTTCCAGGCGCACAAGGTGGAAGGGCCGAAGGTTTCGGAGAGGCCGTAGGTGTGAGTGACCCGGAAGCCGAGCTCCGACATGGCGAGGAGGACGGAAGGAGGAGGAGCTGCGCCGGCGGTGTTTACGTTGACCACGTGAGGCAGAGGAAGGATAATTTGGTCCTGTGGAGCGTTAACGATGGAGTTGAGAACTACTGGCGCTGCACAAAAATGAGTCACTTTGTGCTCTGCAATCGCTGCATACACTGACTTTGCCGTTACCTGCATTGCATGCATTAAATTTTTAGGGCTTCACATAAATGAAGTGTCTGTTTGATGTGCTTATAAATGGTGATTTATGGTATATGAGATAAGTATATGAGAAAAATTTTATCTCGACTTATATAATAAGCGCTTATTCTTGAAAAATAAGTTAATCCAAACATGCTATAAATAATTATTAATAAATTACACACACAATGTTAGGGTAGTTTTGATATATTATTATGACCCCTACTTCTTAACATTGTTCACATTATTAGATTAAGAACGCTAGTTGGAAGTTAATTAAGCTAGTTGGTATGACATTTTTTTTCTAAAAACCCCAATAATTAATTATTTTTCTTAATTTCCTCAATATTTATCTTATTTGATTATTGTTTAGGCAGTATCAATAACTATAAGAATAAATTAGGAAAAAATTAACAAATATAGTAAATGAATCTTACATTTAAAACCAATTTCAAATCTCCAATTAGGTCATACATTAAAAACCAGAATAATATAATTTATATGTACTAAGAAAATTAATTAAATTAGTTATTTGTAATAAATATGAGATAATTTTACTAAAATACTCTCTTTATTAATCATGACTATCACTGAATGAAAACCACGTCAATATATGCAATAAATATAAATTTTTTTAGAGAAAAAAATTATAAATTTGGGAAAAAAGTAGATTGAGATCTTATATATTTATAAGTTGGAATCAAATCCAACCCTTATCTCTAATATAAGAGCTAGTTGAACAATTAAATTTAGTTCTAAATATAATATCCTAATCCCTTTTTCTCTTATATTTTATCATTTTTCTCAGCATTATATATCTAATTTATAAACCAATATGTAATATAATTCTATAACCTACACATCCATAGATTAAGGAGTGTCACATTTTTTTTTTTTTGGCCAACAAGGAGTGTCACATTTATATATAGGTTAAAGTGTAAATTTGTTTTGAAAGTTTTCTCTAAGGAGCAATCTTGTTTAAAAAGTTTTTTTAGGGTTTAATATTGCCATGAAAGTATTAAAATAAAGTAATGTTATTTCTTATCATTAAAAAGTTAATGATCAAAGTCAATGTTTTAACCGTCAATATTAGTTTTTCAATTATATTGAGGTAAAATTGCTACGTTTTGAAACTTTTGGAGCAATATTAAATCTAAAAAATCTTCTGAGGCAACATTACTTTTTAGAGAATACTTTCAAAACAAATTTGTAACTTAACACTATATACAAATTAATCAATTTCTTTCATTTCTTTAATCTAAATGATTAATTAATTCAGTCAGTCTTGTGCAAACAAGAGAGATAGGAAACAAAAGAAGATCAGTCAGAGAAAGATAAGGCAGGGACAAGGTACGAGATAGGATAGATAAATGACCTGGCGAAGACAAATGTTGGTGCCACAGAGAGCAGCAAGAGTCCAAGTGTAAGACCAACCATTACAATGAAACATGGGAAGTGTCCACAGATACACCGCTCCTTCATTCATCCCCCATATCAGAGCTCCACTCAGTGCCATCAAATACGCCCCTCTGTGATGCAACACCACCCCTTTTGGGCTCGCCGTCGTCCCCGACGTATAGTTCAGAGCTATGCTCTGCCATTCATCTTCCGGCCCCTTCCATGAAAATTCTGATTCCCCACTCTCCAGAAACCTCTCGTACTCTATCGCCCCTCTCTCCACCGCGTATCGAACTTCCTTAGGCTCGCGGTTTTCACCGTCGGCGATCACTATTAACAGGGGACGCCTGAAGCTTTTTTTGTTGTCTCTGTTTTTCTCTGACCAGATTCTTAGGGCTTCCTCTGCTAGATGGAAGAACTCTTGGTCCACCATTATTGCTGATGATGAAGAGTGGCTGAGAAGGAAAGCTATTGTGGATGCGTTTAGGCGAATGTTCACTGGGTTCAACACTGATCCTGCCATTGGCACTCCGAAATGAGCTTCGTATAGAGCTGGCACGTTCGGTGCTATCACTGCCACCTGTTTCCAAGTGTTCTAGATTTAGTTTACACACATGAACTTACCCTAACACAGCATAAGTCAGTCCACATAACTTGATTAGATTAAAGAAAAAAGTTGATATCACATATATTTTTTAAAACACCTAATCATCTTTTTTAGTTCCTTCTTAATCTTTTCATATATCAATAAGGATAAATTAATAAAAAATTAAAAAATATAAAAAACATCCGTTATACTTCGGATCAATATCAACTTCTCAAATATATACGGATTCCATTAAAAGTCCTGAAATTTAGTTTACAGAGGAATTAGCAGAAATGGATATCAAAAGGAGAAACGCAGGTGGTTCAGTTCAGTGTCAGTGGCCTTACTGTGTCATCTAAAAACAGAGTAATAAAGATTTAAATATTTCAGCCACAAAACCAATAAGCAGCTAAGTACATACAAATTTTCAATTTGAAGAATTTAATAGTGTTTCAACCTCATCATTGGAAAACAGAGCACTGAATTTTTCTCTTGGTTTATTACCGTGCTGCCGAGACCAATGGAATGGGCAGAGAGGGCGGAGGCCAATCGACGGCATCGGTGGTAGGTCTGAAGCCAGGTATAGCGTCGAGATCCATGGACCACGGAAGTTCTGGTAGGGTGCACGGTAGCAGCTCTTTCCAGAAACCATAAGGGCGTCAGGGCAGTGTGGTTGGCTGCATTCTTGGGCAGATCGTCTATGTCGCCACCCACCATCGTTCACGCTGTTCTCCACCTCTCTCTCTTTCTTTCTTTCTTTCTGCCACAAACTTGAATATTTATGTTTTGGTGCTTTGGTGTTGAGGGGTGAAAGTGAGATTACGATAACTCAGACGCCGGACGAGTGCCTCTGAGTTCTCCGATTCAATTCACCACTCATTTTGGCAACTCTCTCTTTCTCTTCCTTGTGTTGTTATCTATATATATATATATATATTAGAATTTCAATTAAAACAAAAACAAATTAACATGAAACGAGAGAGTGATAAATTGTATGTGACGTATGTGGATCATTTTCCATATGGGAAGTATTAGAGTTAATTTTGTTTTTTTTTTTGGCACTCGAAATATTTTTAGTGAAGAAGATGAGGATATAAAGAAATAATTCATAAAAAATAAAACACAGATAATTCTATTAATTGAACTATATCCAAAATATAATATTGTGTGTGTTTGGAACCCTTTTAAGCCCAATTGAATGTTATAAGTCCAAATGTCAATTGAGAACTTAAATTTTGAATGTTTGGAGAGACAAATTGACAATTGAGCTTTTGCCAAAGTGTGTGTTTGGATCAGCAATTGGTAATTGGGTTTGTTTCAATTGAACTTTTGGTAATATTATTTTTTATAAAAGCTAGATTGTGTATTGTGATTTATGTTTGAATTGACGGTTGTATAAATGGCTTTTATAAAAGTGAAACTTGTTTGGATTTACTTAAGCACAAGTGACTTTTATGATAATAGTAAGAAAAAGTGGGTGGAAAATATTTAAAAAATCAAGTAAATATTTAAAAATTACTTTAAAATATTAGGTGCTGGAAAAATATTTTAGAGTGGGTAGAAAACAATAAATCAGTATTCTAAGTTTTGGTTGCTTTTCACTACTAAAAAAAATATATTAAAGGTAAAATTGTTGTCAGTTTCCTAAGACTGGGTACAACTGAAAAATTATTTTAACAAGTTAAAAACACCAAAAAATATGTTAAAGTAATTTTTAGAGCTAAAAAAGTACATTAAGGGTAAAATTGTAATAAGTCTGATAACACACTAGGTACAACTAGAAAAATATTTTAAGGGGTTAAAAACACCAAAAAAATATTTTAAAGTAATTTTTGGAGCTGAAAAATTACATTAAAGATAAAATTGCAATCAGTCTAATAACATACTGGTTACAGCTGAAAAAATATTTTAAAGGGTTAAAAATACCAAAAAAAATCTTTTAAGGGGTTAAAAACACTCAAAAAAATATTTTTTGAGTGGGTACAACTAGAAAGTGAGTAAAATTACAATCATTCTGATAGCACACTAGGTAGTGGGTACAACTAAAAAAATATTTCAAATGGTTAAAAACACTCAAAAAATATTTTTTGATACTACATACTATTTAAAAAATATTTTATGGGAAAAACCAATATTATATACAAAGACAATGAATGAATTGAAAGCCCAAGTCCAAGCAAGAAGAAGAGTTTATTGGAAAAAATTGTAAACAAATTTAATATTTTAAAATTGTCAGAATAATCTTTTAATTATAAAATGAATGGATTAATATTTAGAGTAAAATACTCTGATCACCCTCCTATTTTACCTTAATTACGTGAACTCCATTCTATTTTGAAAACATACATTTAAGTCCAAATTATTAACTCCGTTAGGGATATTCTAAAAAGATTCTAAAAACATATTTTTAATCAAAAATTATATTAAAATAAAATTTTATTCACTAATTTACCCTTTACCCTATCAAATCCCTAATTCCATGGCCTTAGCAATGCAGAGAAATGCCTCCTGGAGAATTATAATAGCTAAAAAGTACAAAGTTCATTATTTCTTTCTTTAAATCCCGTAAATATTGTTTATCATATCAACATGTTTAAAACTTTCTTTTAAATTATTTTCTATAATCAAGAGATTTCTTTTTATTGTCCTTAATTTTATTTTTTTTAACAAATAGTTATTTGGTTAATGTTTATAAATTTTTAAAGAAAAAATATGAGTTTAAAAATTATAAATTATAAATTTAAATTATTTATATAATATATTTAACTTATATTATTTATGCTATATGATAACAAAAATGTGTTTGAAATATGTTTTTATCTATTTTAAAAATCCAAAATAAATACGTTTCAAGAAATATGATAAAAATTAAAATTATAAAATTTTACAATATAATAAAAATTAATAAGTTTTAAAAAATATCATAATTTTGAAAATATATATTGGATTTATTTTTTTAACTGTATAATTTTTTCTTGGAAAATATAAATGTTTGAACAATTCTTTTTTGTCAGATAGGAGTATTTGGTACAAAAAAGTTTGGGAGTCAAACTTAACGATTCATTAGTAGTTGGATGGATAGAAAATTAAAAAATGAGGGAGGTTTGTGTAACATATATTTTAATTTTATGGAATGTTTATATGAATTTTTAAAATAGAGAGGAAGTTTATGTAATTAAGAAAGATGGTTAGAATATTTTACTTTAATATTTACAAACGTTTGAATGATTACAATCACTAGCCTAAAATGCAAGAAAAGAAAAATTACGAGCCAATCAAATGGGACAATCGTTAAATAAAAATATAAGAATGAAAAATGAAGAATTTAAAATTTAATTAATAAATATGGTTGTCAATTAGGCCCTCTAGCTACAATCAAACGTAGGGCTAGAATTGGCTGTAGCCGTACAGTCATCCAATAAGGGATATCGACAAAGAGGAAGACTTCACTAGGCTCTACTCTATCTCTTCTCTCAGAAAATGATTCCATGAACCTCTCTACTCAAATGCTAAATTTAAGCCCAGACTTCTTATATCGGCACAGATATATTATATCGATAAATCCACCTACCTCAAAATCCACTCCTCGCCAGTTCAAGACCTGAGTGAAAATTATTTGGAAGGAACCTTGACCCATTTTGATTAGTACAATTCAGAAATATAGATACATATCAACAAAATTGTTCACACAAACCTTACATCAAATATTCAAATAGTACAGGGGAAAAAAAAAAGGAAAACACAAGCCAAGATATATATAGAGCAGCACAACGGATTAATCTGTGTCCCGGAGCAGTTTTTACTTTCAATGTGAAAGCCAAAGTAGTTGAAATATTCTTCTCTACTCGCCCTTTCTTATTAGTTTTCCCACCATTTCAAAGATGAGTAGACAGGCCAACCACTATGAAGTAAAAGCTCAATTTGTTGCTGTTGATGAAACGGATGGCTTAAACGCAGCTTGCTCGGCACAGCTGAGAACCTCGTTAGGTCCAGCCTCTTCACGGCCAACACCCAAAAGATCAAGGTAATACAGGTAGTGAGAAATGATGTTGTTCATAGACTCATTGTCAGATCCCTGGCCACAGACTTGATCTCCATACAGCACATTAATGGTGGTACCGAAACCGGGAACACGCTTGGAGAGTGTGTCATTCTTGGTGGGTTTCCAGTTGCCAACAAAGGCATCATGGGCTGAAGGTATATGTTTGTCAGGAGGGGTCATCCATTTCCATATTGCAGCCTGGAAGGCCAGGGTAGCGTTTTGTTCTATGTATTCTGGATGGTTCAATAGATCCACCTTCAAGGCTTCCCCAGTTTTCCCATAGTTGTAGTTCCTGATGTGAAAGTACCATCAAAGAAAATACTACAACTTCCATCATAATTTGGAAAATAACCTAGGCTTTGCTCCAATACTTGGAAAAAAAAAAGAGTCCAACTCTAAAGCATAAAGAAATATATTATAAAGAACTCATGCGTATGAAAAGGAATCAATTATACTTGTTTCTTTGATGGAAATTCATTAATAAACATCTTAAGTGTGTTTAGTTACCAGTTTCCATTTGCAAAACCCAGTTTTCTAAAACTATCTTTTTCTTCTATTCAAAGAAACCCAGTTTTGCATTAATATTTCATTTTGCAAGAGCCAATTTTGAATCATTCAAACAAACATTACCAAAAACGGGCTTTGCTAAAATCAGTTTGGACATTCAAAACTAGCAGCCAAACACACACTAAGAATGCCAAAGTTTTACACACAAATTACTTCATCAAGGAACCATCATGCAAAATTTTCCCATTTTGCAGTATTATCCCAGGAAATACTCGGTGCAGAATTTGGTAAGACTTAATCTGAAATAATCAATTATGAAAATAATTAAATACAGACAGTAATAGTTGTGAAAAAGCGTACCAATAGATTGGCAGAGCACCACGGCCATAGTATGCCGCACCAGGAGTGCAGGGATAGGTTAGTTTGTAGTATTCATCGCAGTAGTACTGATCAGGACTCAACTCCTTGTTGTAGCATAATCCCCAGGCAAAAGGTCCTCCAGTGGCCACCCCATATCCACCTGAAATCATTTTCTAATCATAACTTCTCTTTGGTACGGGGACGATAGCTTGACAAACCAAAGGTTTTAAATAAATCCTAAACATCTCATATCGATCACCAATTCATAATCAATCTATTCAAATGATTGAATTTTCTCAACTTTTCATATAACTAACAGATAAGGTCGAAACACCAATAGCCATAGGCAGTTTTGCACATCACAACGTAATAATACAACCAAACCTATAATATAGTTTTGTATGCTTCCTTTGCTCTGGGTCCAACTAGAACAAAGAAACATCAAGCCATCACAAGCCCATCAAAACTATCTCAATACTGATGGCTGCAAATCTTCTAATTTCATTTGAACAACTTCAGTATCCTACTTTAATTAAATGTCATGAAACATTGGGATTAATGAAGCAGCTGATCTATAATATGATCAATACCTACCAAAACTGTGGAAGTGGAAACGTGAAGCACTTCCTATATTTGAATGAACGCAACAGAAAACGCAAGACTAAAGGCATTGGTACTTACAAGAGGTTTTGCTGCCAACATGACCAAGAAAAGCTGCAATCTCTTTCTGTCCATTGGTCTTTCCTCCGGTGGTCCCAAATCCGAGAGGCTGGTACAGTGCGGCGGCGGTGATGAAAGAACGATAGTCCCAGAAGCCAACGGCATGAGCCACAGGCGAATTTCGCTTCGTGAAGAGGTTCTCGAACTGGTAGGTCTCAAAGTAGTCAGAAATCGTGTCGTTACAGCAGAAAGGAGACCATCCTTTGCATTCCCACCCTTTGTCACACAACTTCTTGCCCTTCACGATCTTCACCACCGGCTTCACCGCCGATTGGCCGTTCACAGAAATCGCCAATATCGCCGAAATGCTCAACAGAAGAACCCATTTCCGATTCATCTTTCTCTGAATTGTTGGTCTTTTCTGGGCGGTTTGAATGGTGATTCAGAACGAATTTGGAGGAGGAGGAGGAGGGTATTTGTGATTTTATGAAGAGGCTTCTAGAGAATTTTGTGCAGCGAAAGTGATGGAAAGTGAATTGGTAACTGATTAGGAGGGATTGATTATCAGAGTTGGAGTAGGTAGAGCTTTCGCTTCCATTTTCATTCATCTTTGAGTGGAAGGAAAGAAAGGCTCCAGAGTGAGAGAGGGAGAGAAGGAAAAGGAGGGAAATGTAGTTATGATGCCCAGATCCAAAATAATGAGTTCTTATTTGGGTTGATTATTTGCGCCACGCCTAAGTGGACCTCTAAAATCTTAATTTAGCGTCTCAAAAAAATTATTAAAAAAATAATGTAACATTTATTTATCTAATTTGAGTAGATTAAAAAAATATTTAAATTAATTTATATAATATTATTTTTTTAAAAAAATATTCTAATCATCTTCTTCAATTCTCTTTATTTCTTTTGATTATTATTATGAAAACATCAATATAAATAAATTAGAAAAATAATAAATATGAAAACTAATTTTTACATTTAGAAATAAGATTAATTCTACGTTAGATTCCATATTAAGAAATGAGTATATATTTAGAAATATTTTTGGGAAAATCGTTAGTAAATACTAAATAAGTAAATTAATTGCTCTTTGCCACCAACACATATGGGGTACTGAATTTGCATTAAAATTGAACTTAAAAAGACAAAAAAAAAACCCTTAATTTGACAAGAATATTTTAGGCAGGAGGAAGGAGAAAGTGCAGAGCTTCTGAATCCCTTCTTCCTCTTCCATTTCCGACATTCTGCAGAAGTTCAGCATCGTCTCCCCTCACTCGGCCGCCTCCTTGGCTTGTGTCCGTCGGCAGTGTCATCTTCGGCTACTCCTTCAGCGGCCGACGTCTCGTTGGCTCATGTCCTTTGGATCTGTCGTCTCCGGGTGCTCCTCCAGCGGCCAGCGTCTCCTTGGCTCATGTCCTTCGGCAGTGTTGTCTCGGGCTACTCCTCCAGCAGCCGAAGCTGGTGCCTAGTCCTCAAGCGACCGTCGCTTGCTCCCCCAACCTAAATGCCTCCTTCATTCACCTGATCTTTTTCATACGTACATAATGGTCATCCATGCTATGTGTAAAGGATGAAGATCCATTATGCGTCAATGATCTGTCGTTTTGTGCAATTACTCTTCCTTCATGTGCCAATGATCTTTTTTGTGCAATTACTCTTCCATGATGTGCAATTGATCTTCCATGCTGTGCACCTGATCTTCCGTTTTGTGCAATTACTCTTTTATGATGTGCAATTGATCTTCCATTTTGTGTAACGGATCTTTTCCATATGTGCCCAATGGTCATCCACGCTATGGAAAAAATCCATTCCACAAAATGGGAGATCAATTGCACATCATGGAAGAGTAATTGCATATAATGGAATATCATGGGCACAATGGATCATCCTTTACACCACGGAAAAGATCCATTGCACAAAACGGGAGATCAATTGCACATAATAGAAGAGTAATTGCACAAAACGAAAGATCAGATGCACATCATGGAAGATCAATTGAACATTATGAAAGATTAATTGCACAAAAAGGAAGATCATTGGCACATCAAGGAAGAGCAATTGCACAAAATGACAAATCATTGGCATATAATAGATCTTCATCCTTTGCACATAGCGTGGATGACGAATGGACACGTATGAAAAAGATCCATTGCACAAAACAGAAGATCAATTACAAATCAACAGAGAGTAATTGCATACAATGGAAGATCATTGGCACAATGGATCATCCTTTACACCATGGAAAAGATCCATTGCACAAAACAGGAGATCAATTGCACATTATGGAAGAGTAATTGCACAAAATGAAAAATCAGATGCACATCATGGAAAATCAATTGAACATCATGAAAGATTAATTGTACAAAACAGAAGATCATTGGCACATGAAGGAAGAGTAATTGCATAAAATGACAGATCATTGGCACATAATGGATCTTCATCCTTTGCACATAGCGTGGATGACCATTGGGCACGTATGGAAAGATCAAGTGAATGAAGGAGGCATTTAGGTTGGAGGAGCAAGCGACGGTCGTTTGAGGACTAGGTGCCGGCGCCGGCCTCTAGAAGAGCAGCCTGAGACAACACTGCCGAAGGACACGAGCCAACGAGATGGCGGCCGCTGGAGGAGTAGCCAGAGACGACACTACCGACGGACACAAGACAAGGAGACGGGCGAGTGAGGGGAGACGATGCTGAACTTCTGCAGAATGCCGGAAATGGAAGAGGAAGAAGGGATTCAGGAGCTCTGAACTTTCTCCTTCCTCCCGTCTAAAATCTTCTTATCAAACTAAGGATTTTTTTGTCTTTTTAAGTTCAATTTTAATGCAAGTTCAGTACCCTATGTGTGTTGGTGACAAAGAGCAATTAATTTGCTTATTTAGTATTTATTAGCTATTTTCCCAATATTTTTTCTATTTTGTTTACCACAAAAATATTAAGTTGAGAGGACCCTGGACACTTTTACAAAACATGAAATGAAGAAAATGATTGATTTTTTGCTCTTTTGTTTTTTCAGCCTGCTTGTTATTTGTAATCACAGATTGGATAGTAAAAGCCCTTACTCTATAGAGGAGGGTGGTTAACGATTCTAACATTTTAGGACTACTATGCTCTATTTTTGATAAGCAAGTCGATTTGCCTATTTAGTTGCAGTGTTGGGGTGGGAATCAAGGTATTTGTTAAATCCCTTTATCTATCTTCCACTAGAATCGTGAATATAATAAGAAAATGAAACATTTCCTTTAGAATGATTTGTAAGTTGGTCCCTAAACTAATTTTTCTTTTTTCAAATTATTGCTTGCAATATGCCATCCAAAGGTTAGTAAAGTATAATGGAGAGAACACTAAGGGAAAACTTATGTATTGTACTTGCTTCGTTCCTTAATGTAAAATAAATTTGGGAAGTTAATATTTATTATAAATATATGACATATTTTTTACATTTGTTAATATTTTTTAAATTTATCCATATTGATACTCTTCAACAATAATCAAAGTGGATAGTGAATGATGGAATTAAAGAAGATAATTAGGATATTTTAAAAAATACTCGCTGTCCCTAAATATAAGCTTCAAATTTGTGAATGAGCTTGTCTCAAAGTATAAGCTTCATTTCAGTTTTATCAAAGCATTTATTGCATTTTCTTTTTCAACTTTATCCTTTAATTGTATTTGTTGCATTTATTGTCTCTCTCTCATCTATTCTCTTTATAAATAACAGCATAGTTGAAAAAAATATTTATTTATTGCTCTTAACTAATTTTAACTATTTTCTTAATAAGCACAAATCAATTATTTGAATCTTATATTTATAAACAAAAGGAGTAGATGTCATATTAACTAATTTAATTAACTTTCTAAAGGTATGTCTTATATTTATATTAAGAATCAGATGAAGTATTAAAAAAGGCATGTATGTGAATATTCAATTGAAGTAATTTACATTTTTAGCCTCTTCTCTCTCGTTAGTTCATAATGAATAATGATGAAGCAGTACTGCAGAAGCGTGGATTCTTAAATTGAATGATTCAACTTTGGCCACAATTAAGATCCATTTTAAGGTTCATATTCAAATTAAGAATACCCCTTGTAATAATTAATATCCTTTGTAACATTATAAATTTCTTTTTTCAGGACTTGTATCATGCTACTGAGTGGAGGCTACATTTTTTGGGCTGGACTTTTTTTAACCATTTGGGCTATACATGATATAAACCTATTCTCAGGCCCAGTTTAGAGTCCAATCTCTATAATTGTTGATGAATTACATGGACCTATTTTTCTGTCACACTTATCACTGGATTCGGCCCTAATTTGAATATTACATGGAACATTCCTTCCTGGTCAATTCCATAAATTATATAAACTCGTTTTATCTTTTAAATCCTAAAAAATAATTTTCTATTTAATATTATAAAAAAAATAATTTAAATTTAATTTTTAGAATATTATTTATCTGCAAAGTGGTTCTTTTTTTTGTTCCTTGAGCAAATATCAGTAAAGTGGTTCAAGTTCTGAGAATTGCATTGCAAAACAACAAAATAATATATGAAGAAATAAAACATGTAAAGAAAAGAAATAAATGAGCTATGTTATAATATGAAGAAAATTTTAATTTCTTCTCACATTTTCCATGCAAAATGATTTTTTCATGCCACCCATCCCTAAATTACGACTTTATCACAACTTTTTTATGATTTCAACCCTTGATACTTGAAAGAATTAGGCTTGACCGAACCGCTCAATGATGACTAGACTTTTGTAATCTATCGGGTGGGATGAAATCCTAAGAGTCCAAAAAATTAGACTAGCTCTGGTGTGAGTTTGGATTCTTTAAGAATCTTTTATCTTATTTTCTTTTTAAAATTTCATCTCTAATCTCATATTAAAAAAAAAAAAGATAGTATAGATTTCATATTTTATAAAAATATTACTTTAAATATAAATAAATTTAAAATGTTAAAATACGTTCTATCCAATTATAATTGTAATAAAAATAAAATTTTTAAAAAAATTAAATTATAAAATACTATAATAATAGTTTTAAAATATATTAAATCTGATTTATTCATTTTTTAATCTAAAATTAAAAATTTTTTTAAGAAAAATGAGAAAAATGATTCAAAAGTATCACTTCTCTTATGGGAATTGTCCCTATAAGGATAACTGAAAATGAATTCGAATGTATTTTATTTAGCGTTTGTATTTTTATTTTTATTTCATTCATGGAATCAAACAAACACTAGGCGGCGACATGTGACTCAAATGACCAAAAGGTCTGAATCCCATGCATCAATCAACCTCAAACTCTCAAAAGTCATAATCAATCCAACAATGCATCATGTTTTTTTTAAAGGCAAAGTCAGATCCTACAACTGCAACAACGTGGCGTCTTTGGCTCTTTGCTTTATTTATTTATGAGCTAAGCTATTTTCTCATTCGTGTCTAATATTTTAAAATATTCTATGGTATGTCTAATATTTTAAATTATATTTTTTTATGTATGTAATATTTTAAAATATTTTTTATGTCTTAATATTATATACAATTAAAAAAATACTTTAATGTATTAGATAAGATACACTTAAAAAAAATCCTTTAGGGTACTGCCTGTACTAAAAAGAAACTTTCAAAGCACTGGATGAATTATAAAATATTTTAGAATGTTAAATATAATTAAAAAAATATGTTAAGTTGTTTTTTTTTCCAAGAAGGAATCATTGATATAAATAACATTATAGTTCGGTTATATTACATTCAGACAAGTAAATAACCGTGTACATCAACCTGGATCAATATCATCATCTATCATATCCTTCCACAATAAATCTTGTAACACTAAAGGTGGTCTCAATTTCCAATCCATCGGGCATAACCCCTTTAAGTAGGCTTTAGCTACCCAATCGGCAACCAAATTCGCCTCTCTAGGGACCCATACAAATGTAGGGTTCTGACCAACATTCCTTATAGCAAGGATATTTTCAATAATAACATCACATCTCCAGCTAGGAGCTGCAATTCCTTCACTGAGAGATTTGATTAGGCTAAGATTGTCTGATTCAAAAATTACATCTTCCAAAAGGTT
This sequence comes from Inga laurina, assembly GCA_963855925.1. Taxonomy (NCBI): domain Eukaryota; kingdom Viridiplantae; phylum Streptophyta; class Magnoliopsida; order Fabales; family Fabaceae; genus Inga; species Inga laurina. The sequence continues at coordinate 11,955,275 of OY979702.1, forward strand.
GGCTGCTGCATATTGGACTACTTCTTGCATTGCTATACATTCACCCATAAAGGCTGACTCTACATCTACTATCTTTGTGGCACCATCCAAAATCCACCCATTGGAATCACAAAGAACCATCGAAACAGCAGCTCGTCCTTCTTCTTCTTGATAGGCACAGTCCACATTAAACTTCAATGCATTTCCTTCAGGCCTCTGCCACCTCTTAGCTGATCGTTCTCTTGGCTCTTCAGCTGATTGAGGTTCTGAATTGGGTGCCATCCATCCTCGAGCCACCTAAAATTCCTGCAACAGAATACTTGCCTGTGAAAAAGTAAAGATAGGGTCAAGCTCAACTTTCTCATAGATGAATTGGTTTCTACCCTTCCAAATCTGCCACAAGGTCATGACAATGAGTGCTTTGTGCCAAATCTGCAACAAAATATTTTAAGTTGTTGGTAGATACACCATAACCCTTTATATATAATTCGTTACAACTCTCTCTCTCTCTCTCTCTCTCTCTCTCTCCTTTTCTTTTTGGCCATCGGATATTATGACTCTCGCGTACTCTTTTCAATATCTATTACTCCCTCTCCACTTTTTTGTATAGAGAGTTAGAAAATTAACTTATTGAAATTAAATAAATAAATACCACTTAAATTTTCAAATCCTAAATTAGTGATTTTTTAAGAACCTAAATTATCAATTGTTATATTTTTTTTTTTGTCAATCTCATTATTCTTATTGTCAACAAAAATAATTTAAAATTTTAAAATTCAAGTAATATTTAAGTGTCTTTTTTTCAATTAAAAAATATTTAATTTAACTATGTATAATAAATATTTGTTGATTCTTAAAATATCATTTTTAATCATGTGTATTGTAATTACATTTTAATAAAAACTTTCTTACTATATGTAATCAATTATAAATACTTGGGGGAAATCATAAATTTAGAAAATAAAATTAATTAAAGTCTTATATTTAAAACTAAAATAAATAACTTTTTTAACTTTTATATTTAGTATCGAAGGTAATATAACATACTTCTAATCGATTCATCAGAGCTAATTAAAGAGAAAACGATTAGGTTATTAAGTTTGTTCGGAAATAAAATAAATTTTTAATTTTCCTTTTATTTGAATAAAAATTTTCTATTTTATGTATGTATTTTATCTAATAGTTAATGACTTTTAACAGGGATGACATTGGAAAAACTTTATTAATTATCCATCAAATGGCTTATAATAAGTATTGTTATTTCAAATCCAAAAATATTATTAGCCATTCATCATCTCATTGACCAGAATGTCAAATCAAGGAGTCCTTGCAAGGTATCAACCACAGACCTAGCCATCAAATTTCTTAAGGGCAGGTCCGATGTGCACTCTAAACTCAGGTTCAGGATTATAGACTGAACTAGTCGGTTTGACCCGAAAATCGGTTAATCAATCAGAAGATTGGTTCGGGTTTTTATTTTAAAATTTTTTTTTATAATTTTATATTATAAATTTAAAATTTTAAATTTTTTATCGGTTTAATTCTGATTTAACCCACTGACCCTTAACTCAAAATCCCGATCGATTCAATACCCAGTTTAGATTTTAATTCCTTACTCTAAACACGTGTGACATTTTTCGATTTTCCTTTCTTTCTTCTTCTTCTTTCGCCTAAACTTTACATCGAAATCCATATTCTTATTCTTCCATGTTAAAATATATTATATGAAAAGTTAAAAGAAATTTCTTGACTTAATATTCCGATTTAAAAGTTTAGCCTTAATCCAGAATCTCATGTTGAAATAATTATAACTAATAATCTATTACCGTAGAATTCATCAATTAAATATATAATAAATAAATTTAAATATAATTAATAATAATGAATATATATAATACTAAAATATAAAAAATTATCTGGAAAAGAATTGTGTTATTTTATATTTACAACTAAAATAGTTAAAACAAAATTAAGATTGTGAAACATTCATATAGATCTTTTCGATTGAATTGGCTTTTTTTTTTTTTTGGCCAGGATTGAACTGCCATTGATATATAGGTGTTGAAACTTTTCGATCGGCTTTTCAAAATAGTAGTAGTAATTAAAATAGATAATAAATCAATATTAGGATTAGTATTTAGTAAGCCTACAAAATTGATGACAAAGACACACATAATATATTTTTGACGTAGAAAGACGGCTTCTATCGTGTGAATACCGCTATTCCATGGTTTTCAAACCCTTTAACAAAAGTTCACTTTTTTTTCACACATCTTTTTAAATAGATAAAAATAAAATAATAAAAGTCATGCTTCAAAGTATAAATATTATCAGTTTTAAGTGTTGTACTATTGTCCAAATTTTTAAAACTATATCAAATCAAACACTGTTATCTAATAAACCAGGAAAACTAAATAGCTATATTTATGTGATAAAAAGCATAAATAACGCTACAATAGAATAAATATAAATTATTTTTGTATGTAAAACTATGCAACCAAATACGAACACAAATTATTAGTTGAAAGAGGGGATATTATACGTTCGTTAATACTTAATGCGCTTGAACCAAAGATGAAAGCTTATTAATTAGTTATTGTAGTGATCAGAGTGCTAATTAAAAATATCAGTAATCATCATGGAAAGAATTGGAAATAAGTAATAGAAGCTAATCAGGATTAATAGCGTTACTATATATCTTACAAAAAAATTGATTATGTCTATTTTTACACCCTAAAATAGTTAATTGTTTTGGGTGCCTATAAAAAAACATGACGTTGCTAAATTTGCACCTTTTATTATATTGACATCAAATAGTGTAATTAAATAGTGACAAAATAGGAAAGTAAGAAGGAAAAAATAAAACATTATCTAAATATTTCTTATAAAAAAGAATAAGGCGTGTGTAGTGGTTGTTTCTTATAATAAAAAGAAATGGAGTGAGTAATATTTATATTTTCAAGATTATTGTACATGTTGTTTATATTTTGTGAAGCCTCCCTCTATATAATAATAAACAAATGTGTTTGGCTATGTGGGTCGCCTTGTGTGTTAATTTTTCCTTTTTTGACAAAACATTGTGTTAATTATATCATTGGTTACCGTCAATCATAAGGGGGACTTAAATCTTCCACATTCAATGAATGAGTGGAAAAGGTGATCCAAAGATACCTTTTTCCATGCCAATTATCATTATCTTTATTACTCTTTTTGTCATATTAAATTTTTCACTAAAATAGTTAAACTATTTTAGAAAGATTCACTCACCAAATACTTATAGAATTGTGATTAGTAATGGATTTACTTATTGTGGTATTTTTCACTTTTGCCTTTATTTTCACCCACGTATGTTTATATTCCATATTTTGCAAGGTCATATTCTTGAGGAATTTATTTAATTTTTTTTGGTCACGGGTCCTCAATGTAGCATCCCACATCGAATATTAATTTGGGAAAATCACTAACAGGTCTCAAAGATCAAACAAAATAACAGCAAAGTTCCTTTAAAAATTATAATATCAGAAAAGTCCATAGAAACTTTTCTGTGATTATTTTGCAAGTTGAAATGACAAAGTTGCCCTCAAAGAATTTAAAACACTCTATTATTTCTCTCTCCCCTTTGTTCTGCTCTATTTCTGCATCTTTCTTGTGCCATCCATCTCTCCTCCGAGTCCTAGTGTTGGTGCATTCGTCCGTCACTCCTCCACTACCCAAGCCTTCGTCACTCCTCCACTCCCCAAGCCTCTGTTGTGATGTAGCATAGGTAGAACAGTGAACAGATTTTTTTTTTCTATGCGTACGTTGGCTAGATTGAGATTGAGAGGTTAGTCAAAGGTTGGAGCTTGGGCTCAATAGTGAACTAAGTGGTAGGAGGTAGGTAAGTAATGTTAAGATTTTGTTAAAGATATGATCTTGACCATTGAAGTTGGGGTTTCATTGTGGTTGGGTTGTGTGAATGTTATAGTGCTATGTTTTTGGGGAATGTTACAGAGGGAGTGCTGTGTTTTAATTTAAGTGGGAATAGTTGAACGTGGTAGTGGTTGTTTGCTGTGAAAATGCTGATCTGAAAAAAAGTGTTGTTAATTCGTGCAGTTGTAGTTGCTAAAATGACTGTTGTAGTTGTTAATACAGAACTTGTGCTCTATTTTTGGGCAATATAATATAGGGGATGCTCTGTTTTTGGGTAAGGTAACAGAGGGATGACTTTGTTTAAGGGGAAATAATTGAATGTGATTGTGGTTTCTTTGATTACAAAATACTGATATGATTTTAAAAAAAAAATGTTGTTAAAGTGTGCATTTGTAATATTGCTATAGCAGTTGTTAATACAAAATTCATATTGCAGATTGTCATGAAAAATGGGAACTAGTTAAGGAAGAATCTATTATGTTTCTTTCATGTGGGGGAGTTTTTAAATGGTGGAGAAGATGAAATGCAATATGACTCATACTGTTGTAAATATGACTCATGCACTTGTAAATATGACTCATGATGTTGTAAAAGCAAGCATCACCAGTTGTTAAAAAAACAATTTGCAGTTGTGAAAGTCGGAGCTTTGAAATTTGTCTTTTCAGTCAGGCATGAAAAAGCAGTTGTAAAAATGACTCAAGTTGTTGTAAAAACACGCGTTAGAAGTTGTAAACTGAGCAACTTGCAGTATTAAATTTGGAGATGTGAACCAAGGTAGTTTTATTCAGACCATAGAAATAAGTTGTAAAAATGACTCAATATGTTGTAAAAACACTCTCAACAAGTTGTAAACTAAGGAATTTTCAGTGTTGAACTTGGAGTGTGTAAAAAGGCAGTTTCATTCAGACATGAGAAATAAGTTGTTAAAATGACTTAACATATTGTGAAAACACGCTTAACGAGTTGTAAACTAAGCAATTTGCAGTAGTGAACAATTGTTAAAAAGGTAGTTTTACTGTGACCTGAAAAATATATTAAAAAAAGACTAAACATGTTGTAAACACAAGTATAACTAGTTGTTAAACAAGACATATTTTAAGTTCTGAAAAAAGGTCATTTCATTTAGGCAACAAAAAGAATGTGTAAAAAATCACTCAAATAGTTGTTATAACACACAATGATAGTTGTGAGCATAGGGACTTGACAAACTTGAAATTAACTCATTGTATAAAAACATGTTGTGGAAATAACTGATGAAGTTGTCAACTGTAAAATAACTGATGATTAAGGGTAACTTTATCATTTGACTTTGGGAAATAATCATAGAAAAGTCCCTAAGGACTTTTTTGATGTTTGACTTTTCAAAGGGACTTTGTTGTTATTTTGTTTGGTCCTTAGGACTTGAGAGTGATTTTCCCTATTAATTTTGGGTTTTCTTCTCATCAAACCACTTATAATAAAGTCTTCCACATCAAGCACACATATTTTGCTACATGTGCAATTTACAATTTGTTCTGGCACATAATTCCCTTACTTTGCACATGCTTTCATTTAATTTTAATTACACTTTATTAGGCAATGACCTTGTTTTTTTGGTATTAGATGTGATATGAATCCAAAATGGGGTACATAGAATTATTTAATACACACACATATGTTTCTTTTAAGTCCCATGTGTCCTCAGCTCCATAGAGCCTCACAAGGGAAGTAAGATCTATGAAAATTCAAGATTCTAATTTCTTTTAATATGGGCTAGTCTTCAGGCACAAGTTGCCCCTTTAAATTTGCTTTTCACAATATTGTTGCCTGAGTTTTCAAAGAGAACTACCTATAAAGAGTTTTGTTGGGAAAGACTGACTGGGCCTGTTTGGATTAGCATTGGAAAAGCATGTTCATACAAGTCAAGGGAAAACTTCTCTCACATATTTACCTCGTATACCGTAAATCACGTTAGAAAAGCAGCTTCTACCGCTAACCGAAACAGGCACTAAGTGAAGTGGAGCTATCGACCACACCAATTCTCAATTAGGGATCCATTGTTATGCCTTATAATATGCTTTTTATATAGTTATTTGACTGAGACAAATTTAAACATTAATTGTCTAGTCTAATAAGGGTAGCTTTCTCAAAAACATTTTATGTATTTACATATAGGCACTTGAACTCGAGAATTCATGTTTAAGAAACCAAAGTTATTCCACTGGGATCTGTTAGTCTCATGACTTCCTATTTACTGCTCTATTTGTTGTTGTTTTTACCCTTGAAATATTGATGAAAATATTTTTTTGGTGCTTATGCAAAGCTTGAGAGGCGCGTGTGCGCACACACATCATTCTTTATTGGTGACAAACTTTTTTTTTGGATAAAACAAGGGGGAAACAAAAATAAGAACTACGTCAAGCCGCAGTAGGTCCCCAATGCAGTCCAATAGAGAAGACATAATTCGTAAATCAACCATCATGTTCCGAGCCTCCACAGCTAAATTCGTAAATCAACCATCATGTTCCGAGCCTCCACAGCTAGAGCATCCACTACAGCATTCACGTCCTGGGAGCAATGAATAAGCTCAACATCCCACTCCCTTTCCAGCGTCCTCTGTATTTCCTCTACAACTGAAAAATCCAGATGATCATCCTGAACACCACAATACAACAATTCCAAAACCTCTCGGAAATCACACTCCATGATGAGCGAGAGAAAATTATGATCCTAAGATAGCTTTAGAGCCATCAGAATATCCCAAGCCTCAGCCGTAGTTACTATGCCATTTAAGCTGGGAAATCGGGTAGAGTTCGTTAGGACGGCCTGTTTAGGCTCGAGGCTGTCAAGGGTCGGGCTTATGATTTAAAGCCTTCAAAAGAAGATGGGCCTAAAAGAGCCTTTTAGGCCCGTTTAATATTTTTTTTAAAATAAATAAATAAGTCCATAAGGGTAACTGGACAGGACAGTTGGCAAACTTAATAACCTAACCCTCAGACAGTTAGATGCTCTCACACCCCACTCAGACCTCACACATTGATAATGTTTGTGTTTTGTTTTGATTTGAACTTAAGTCTTAATGTTTATGTTTTGTTAAACATCGATAATGTTGGATGTTTTAACTTAGTTTTGATAATATTTATGTTTAAAATTAGGTATTTTAGTTTTTGAGCATATAGGTATATATAAAAGGTGTTAAACGGGCCCAAGCCCGCCGGCTTTAACTAAATGGGCCGAGCCCAACAATTCTGTACTTTTTCAAGCTTATCTTTTTTATTTTCTTTTTGTCTATCTATATTTTTAGTTGGCAGACTCCAAGTTTAAATTTGTCCTTGAACATTTGTTAGATTTGTGCTTCGGTGCTTGATTTTTCTATTTCATAAAGTTTGCTTGGATTGGACTTAGGTTTTAGTATTTGTGTTTTGTTAAATATGGATAATATTTGATATTTTAACTTAGTTTTGATGATATTTATGTTTTAAATTAGGTATTTTAGTCTTCATGTGCATAAGAAGCAAAAAATTTAAACGAGCCCGGCCCGCAGGCTTTTGTTAAACGGGCCCTTTTTTGGAGTTAGGGCTAAACAAGCTGGATTGTTTAGGCCTGAGCCTGTGACGATAGGACCGAGCCGGCCCATTTTCCTAGCTATAGTGCCATTACCAACTCTATACATAAAACCAAGAATGAAATCATTGTTTGAATCCCGCGTGATACCTCCACAACTATAAGAGCCAATAAAGGAATTCAAAGATATGTCAACATTAAATTTCAGAACACCCTAAGGAGGAGGCAATTAATGCACTGAAGAAAGCCTCCTGCTATGAGAAAAAACAATGTCCAAAAGACCCCCATGATAAGCATTCTTTAGACTGAGCCAAAGTAGCTTCCAAACTCTAAGGTTTGTCATTGAAAATTCGATCATTTCGCCCCAACCATATAGCCTTACTCATGACGTACTACAAACCATAATTGAAATTCAACACCTTCACAAATCTTCAGGCACCTCTTAATCCAATTAATTGAATAAAAATTCCTAAGAACCACCCATGCCATTTTTGTGGAACTAACCCTTCTCAAACAAGTTTAGCAGAACTGCAATCTCTTAAAGCATAGAGAAGGGTTTCCTGCTCAGTAACACAAAATGCACAAGAACCTATGGGATGTAAGCCATGAACACATCATGACATGTTCAAAAGAAGTTTATTGTGGCAATAAAGCCAGAGAAACACATGGTACCGCTGTGGAACAACAATTTCCAAATAATTCTCCACAAAAAAGGCAGTAAGAATGAGTTATGGGTGGATAAATGTTCATAGGCCGACTTGAGAGTAAAATGCCCATGTTTGGACCATCTCTGAATAGGGCAATCAGATACATGAGGGGCACCAACTCGTACACTCTTAATGGCTTCAATGACTTCCAATGGCAAGAAGTTCTAGAACTTTTGCTAGTCCCATTCTCCATAAGGAGTTAAGCAGTTCGAAACTTTCCAATCAAGGATATTCTATTGTAAAGCATTGGTCATTAGGTTTTCAAGCGAACCATTGTGGGGCACCCAAGCATCCTTCCAAAACAAAGTAAAATGACCATTTTGTATAGACCATGCCAACCCTTTTTTTACTTGATACCAATTCCCTCTAATACCACTCTAAGAACGAGATTCACACCTACGTTTCTCAACCTTGGGGATCAAATCCAACCCACATTTATATTTTTCACACACAAATTGAACCCATATCAAGTTTGGCCAGGAAATGAAAGACAAGCCAAGCTGTACCATGGAAGCCTTATTTAACAAGTGAGCCTGACGTAAACCCAAACCCCCTTCATCTTTACGACACAAACATTATTCCAAGCAACAAGATGAATCTTGCATTTGGAATCACTACTACCCCATAGGAAGCTTCTACACTTCTTATCAATTTCACTACATGTAGACATAGGCAAATGTATTGTCTGCATAGCATAAGAAGGCATAGCAGAAACAACAAAAGAAACAAAAGTATGCCTATTGGCTAAAGATAGAGTATTGGCCTTCTAACTACATAGGCGAGCATCTATTTTTTCCAATACAAACTTATACGTGGACTGTGAAACCTTCTTACAAAGAATTGGCATACCAAGGTACTTACCTAGGTTTGAACAAGGAGTAAAATTTAGAAAATCACTAATCTCCTTAAACCTAATATGATTCAAATTCTTGGAGAAAAAGATCCTTGACTTACCAACATTAATTTTCTGTCATGACACTTCACAGAAATAATCAAGTGTAGACTTCACAATAGTAGCTTGATCCATATCTGCCTTCTCAAACAAAATAAGGTCATCAGTAAAGAATAAATGAAACCCAACTATACCTTTCTTACTAAGTCTGAAGGGAAGCCAATCACCATAAGATACAGATGGCTGAATTCTCTCTTGATGGCCAACACAAATAGATACAGAGAAATGTGATCTCCTTACCTCACACCTCAAGATAAAAAGAATTCGTTTGCCTCCAAACCATTCCATAATAAACTCATACTAGTGGAAGAAATACATTCTTCGATCACATTCCTGATATAGCTAGGAATATTTTGTTCCTTAAGATAGTCAACAATAAAGCTACAGTTGATACGATGATATGTCTTTTCAAGGTCAATTTAATAGCCATAAACCTACGATGCTTCTTACATCCACGTATGAAATGAATAATCTCCTGAGCTAGAATAATATTATCAAAAGTTTATCTTCCTCGTACAAAACTGCATTAATTCGACGCTACAACAAGTGGCATAATAGGTTTCAAACGATTCAAAATAATCTTCGTCATAATTTTGTAAACCACATTGCATAGACTAATAAGCCGAAAGTCCCAAATGGCCTGGGGATGCTCAACCTTAGGAATTAAAACAATTTGTGTCCCATTTATTTTGCTTACAGGTCTTGGGTTGTTAAAAACCCTAAGAACATGGTCAATAATAGAACTCCTAACGATATCCCACTGGCTCTAAAAAAACAAAGGATTAAGGACATTAGGGACCAGAGCCTTTAGTAGCCCCATGTCAAATAATGCCTGTCTGATCGCAACTATCGTCACTGGAAGACCCAAAACCTGCAAAAAAACATCATCAATCTGTAGATAACTAGTCCTAAATATTAATGAATTTAGACCTAACCCCTCTTCCTTGTACAAATCCTAAAAAAAAAGTACTGCTCATATTCATAATCTCCTCTAAATTATAAGACCATTAACCTGAATCCAACTTCAAGGCCTCAATTTTATTCTTTCTTTGTCTACCATTTGCCATTGAATGAAAACATCAACTATTGCGATCTCCCTAAATAAACCACTGAGGTCTCAAATATTGCCTCCACATTGACTCTTCCTGGGATAATATCGCCTCTAACTCACACCCTAGCTCAAATCGAATCTTCTCTAAGCGGTCTGTGGAACCCGTTAAAGCAATTTTATTATTCAACCTTTCAATTCTTCTGAACAAATGTTCTTCTTCCTCTTTATATCCCTAAAATCTTCTATATTCCATGTACACACTTTATCTTGAAACACAGAAACTGACTCATTCCATCTATGACTAATAGCCCAGTTTGTTTTCTTGAAGTCAGGGAACTGTCTATACAAGACCCATAGAGCAAAGAAACAAAAAGGGCGCTTTAAATTATCAACTTGAAGCCTACTCTTAGTATTCAAAAGCACAAGACAATGATCAGATTTGAACTTGGGTAGGTGAAGAACAGAAGCATCCGGGAAAGCCTCATACCACCGAGCATTAATGAAAACTCTATCAATATGGCTCTAACTCCCAGAACGCCCCCAAGTAAAACGTGGACCATTAAATCCAATATCAATTATACCACTTTCCATGATCCATTTGTTAAAAGGTTTCTCTATGCTCACCTCGTCCCTTTGATTCTTACATTTATGATCCTTCAAATTAGCAATTGCATTAAAATCCCCAGTCACCATCCATTTATCACTTATAGACTAATTGAGCCCCTTCAAAATCGTCCATAAGGATCTACATATCACAAGGTTTGGGTGCCTATAGATAGTAGTGAGAAACCACTCATCACACTGACCCCCTTATTATACACCATGAATAAATTGATCTCCTAAAGCAAGAACCAAAAAGTCAACTTTAGCATCCTAAAAAAGCCAAATTCTACCACTAAAACCACGAGCATCAACGACAAACTTGTTTGGCTAACCCAACTTACAACAAATAAGTTCAACCTACTCCCCCACCTGTCAAGATTCCAAGAGAGCAAAAAGAGTCATCTTGTAATGTTCCTTGAAATCACATAGTAATCGATAAAATGAGGCCCCACTTACACCTCTAGTATTCCATGTTGTAGCAATCATAGTAACCAACAAGAGAAACAAACACATCTACAAAACACACATCAAAACTAGAGTTCGGTCCCTTGTTGAACCTCCTCAATACCCTGCATCTCAACATCATATTTTCCTCTTCAATTAAGTGGATTTGAATGGGTCATAAACACACCTGACTGTGAGGCTCTTAGGTCTGGAGGTTCTGAATTGGACTAACCTAGAAGAAGCTGGCGTCTCGTGCCAGTGTTGCAACTGGAGCAGTAGCTGCATGACTAAGAAGGCTCGGGAAATAAATAGAATTTTGACTAATCTTCATGTGTGTGTTCTTGTGTGCTTGATTGGGGTCCATCGACAATAAAGTACCTTGTTTTTGCATACGGATTTTAACCTTCAAGTAGGCATCCATTGGTCTATATCTTTTACTTGTCGGGCCCACCTTTACGCCAATATTAGTAGCATGTAATTCCTTTGCAGTATACTTAGAATTAATTTGTGAATCAAGATGCTGATTTTTCCCATTAACAGAATCCCTTGATTTTGGCTTTTTGAAAATACTCTCCATATGGTCCACATTCAATAGGATCTCAATATGATTATTCCTACCAGATTCCTTGTGATTCAAATCATGGAGAGCCGAAAATCTCAATCCCCAATCAACCCGCTCATCCCTCATAATTCCATACACTTGATGATTCCCTGCAGACGAAACGCTCTGTTGCAACCTGTGCTGCCTAGGTGCCACCATCCACTCAACAAACTTCTGGATTGCCTTTGTATTCATTAGCGCTAGATTAACAAATGACTCATAACCACCCACACCTGTCATTGTCATCTCGTGATTCCAACCAGCCACCACGTTCAGACAATGCTCGGCATCACGCTTATACTTACCACAACTGATGCAAATCATGTGCAAACCTTCATAAATTCTTTTCTTTTCATTGCCATTAATCATTATCGATGACATCAATGGGGAACTTATATCAAGTTCGACATAGAGATGGGCAAACCAACCTTTAACATGTTGGAGAGTATGTGTATCCACCTTCAACACCTTACCAATTTGATTACCAACAATATAAAGGAACCCCTTGTCATAGTAATCCACTGGAAATTTTAGTATACGAACCCAGGCATCTATCTTTGTCACTTCCGCAACATCCGGATCAAAATTTGCCTTCCATGATTGCAATGATAGATAATGGTCCGTATACAACCACAACCCTCCTTTTAGTGCAAAGTCATAATCTTCCTTGTTGCTCATACAAACAAGAAAGAAACCAGAACTAATCTCCATTGTCTCAACCTCACCACGTCAACCCTACAACTGCTGAAGCTTACATCCCAACTGGTCTTCACGTACCATTCTGCCTAATAGTCGAACAAACAACAACTTCTCCCACCTTTTAGCCAACGTCTTATGATATTGCAGTAGAGTAGAAATGTTGGTTCCCTTCTCTGTTTTCTCCACCCTTATTCTTGACGTCTAGCTACCATCAAACCACCATCCTTCCTCCTTTTCCTCATCACCATCCGTTATAAGTTCGCCAACACAAGCATCTTTGTACGACTTCTTCGAGGAGCCCTCCATACGCACAGAATCGTCATCCTCATCCGTCATCCAGTCCTTAACCCTCGAAACAACATCCTAATCATTAGACACCGATGCATCTCCCAACTGAACCTGCTTCCTGTTACGCCTCAAAACATCCGATTCCTCGATAGAAACCGGTACCTTACCACCTCTCTCTTTGTTCTTCATAATTCTTCAAATATGGTGACAAACTATACTAGTAAGTCGCTTTCTCTCTAATTAATTCGATCTCATCGATAATCTTAATCTGAATTATTGGTGGTCCTACGTAGCCTCGTCTTTTCTTTTCTTTTTTTAATGATTCAGTCTGGTCGCTTGGCTCACATTAGGGATGAGCAAAAACTCGGTGGTCCGGTCTAGTCTGGTTTGACTCGAGCTGATCCGATCCGGTCTGGTCCAATCCAAATAAGCAATATAATGAAATCGAACCAGACTGGACCAGACTGACTGTTCGGGTTGGACCGGGTTCCAGACCAGGGGACCAAACCACCTAGACTGGTCCGATCTGGTCCAGGTCAATTTCTTAAAAAATATTTTTATAATTTAGATGTTATTTTTTATTTAATGTTGTTAGAGTTTTTTTAAGGATTTATAATCAAATTTTATTTTTTATGATGATTTTTATATGATTATAGGTATTTTTATTATCTTAATTATATTTATCATGTTTAAATCTTTTTTCTCAACATATTTTTTTTTATTGTTGTTGAATGTTTTGGACATTCTTATAGATTTATAATGTTTTAATTTTTGGTTACATATAAAATATTATTATAGGTATTTTTGTGGTCCTAATTATGTTTAATAGGTTCAAATCTTGCCTTCCAAAGATGAAAAAATAAAAATAAAAAAATATTAAATTTAAGTCCTGGACTACCTGGACCAGTCCAGGTAGTCCACCAGACCCGATCTGGTCCAGCCCGACCTCAGGTTGGTGCTGGACTAAACTAAACCACAGACTGCTTTGTTCAACCCGAGATCTTCTCAAGACCAGACCTCGGATTGATGTCAAATCCGATCCGATCCGATCCAGTCCATGCTCATCTCTAGCTCACATTTTCTTAGCACTTGGGCCCACTTGGTGTTATTCTATTTGTTACTTGTCAGTCCACTTGGAAAAATTTGGTCACGGGGTGCTATTCCTACTTTTGGGGGAAAAGCATTAAAAGTACGATTTTTTTTCCTGAACTGCCACGTAAAGCTAGGAAATTATAAATATATATAAAAAATATTTTCTCATAAACCTAACATGTGATGTTAATTACACACTTTTATAAGGATATGATCTTCGGATATCATGTGTCAAAATATATTTTTCCTTATGAACCTAACACTGTGAGTTCAAATTCTCTGTAGAGAATATAATGAGTAGGTGAGTTATGTAAAAAATTAAAAAAATAGTGTTGTGGGCTTGTGGCAATTGGCAAAAAAAAAAAAAAGAAAAAAAGAAAAAGAAAAACATATACCGGAAAAGTGATGAACTAAGTTTGGGAAAAAAAAAACCAAAACAACAACAACAATATCCTAATGAACAGAAACTACAAATTTTAGATAATTAAGAAGATTTCATTTTATAAATTGATCAAGTAGTATGAAAAAAGCTTGAGAAACTAATTCAAAAGAATGTATAAATTGTGGTTCGAGAGTCCAAATCAAAACAGTGCTTAATTGAAGGCATTAAAATACTAGTAATTCAATTCAACAAGTGTCAGCCTAGCTACCATTTAACTTTTAAAGTGAAGGGACTCATGGCACCCAGCCTCCAATAAGGGTTAGCTACAATAATTCTTGTAAATTACTCCCTCCATGCCATTTTATAATATACTAATTACCAAATTATATAAATAAAAAAGTTAGTTAAAATTGATTAAACACAATAAATATGTAAAAAATACAACTCATTTTTTAAAACCGTCCTTATTTATAAAAAGTGGGTGAACGAGGAAATGAGTGGAAAAAGTAATGAGAAAGAATGAGTGAGAAAAAGTGAGAAGAAAGATACATATAATTAATTGAAGGTAAATATAAAAAATAATGCATTAAATGTTGAGATATCTTCAAATGGTATCTTATAAAAACGAACACACACATTCAAACAATGATATCTTATAAAAAGGAATGAGGAGTATCTTCTAAGTGCTTATTTGAGTTAGCGTTTAAGAAGCATATTCATACAAGTCGAGAAAAATCTCTTTTTATATATTTACCTCGTATACCGTAAATCATGTTAGAAAAGTAACTTCTACAACTAACCCAAATAGACACTACATTTTAAGGGTCCATTGGTAATTAAAAATGTGTCAGCGGTGCACAAAATATACTTATATATGGATAGAGAGAAAAGTGAGGAGAAAATAGGAAGAAGTGAATACTATAAAAGAAAACTTTAAAAAATGATAAAAAAATTTACCATTTTTGGGAGTATTTTTTCATAACACTCTTTCTTCCCTAATTTTTTTCTCTATCCAAATATAGTATGATTGTTGTGCATTTTCTTTTGAAAAATCTGGATAAATTGCAATATTTGCAGTTTTTTTTAGATTAGTACAAAAAAGTGACCGTTCGAATTTTCGATACATACGAGAAGTCAATGTTGCGATTATTCTAGCGGATCCAGGTGAGGCCTAATTATTGGTTGTTACTATACCCCTTGCGCGGAGATTCAGGGTATGTTAGATAGAAGCTGGGATGTATCAATGGATTGGTGTGGACGACAATCTAATCATGTGGCGGATATTTTAGCTAAGGAATCACTGGGTATAACTACAGGGCTTGTCTGGTTTCGGGAACCACCAGAATGCATTCGGTCTACGTTACTTTCAGATATAGGTGTCTCATAGTTTTTCTTTTGTTGTTGTGTGTTTTTCTTTTTCTTTCCTTTTTTGTGTTGGTTTTCCTTTTCATGCTATTTCTTTAAAGTGTACGTCAATAAAAAAAAAAACTATACCCCTTGCGCTACTAGTTTTTGGGGAAAAAAAAAATTGAAGTCAAATTTATTACATGAACATTTCACCTATTTATTTCATGTGAATTTATATTAGGAAAAAAAAGAGATAGAATTTTTTTTTTAAATTGTAAAATTCTACATAAGGTATTTATTAAAAAATGAGTTATGAATTACTTATCAAGTTTCGTCATTTCTTTATTAATTATTGATAATAAACCTGATTTGAAATTTTACAATTTTAAAATTATTTTTCTATCTTTTTCTCTTTATATTATACCCACTGTGAGAATATCCTTTTGGAAAAAATTTAGGGCAAATTACAGTCAGGTCCCAAAAAAAAAAAAAAATGGTCCATTGAAATTTCTAAATGAAAAAATGGTTTTAAGAATTTGTTAATAGCGCCCTTGGTGTTGTCAATGACCAACACCAGGAGTTATCAATGAGACCATTTTTTTTTTATTTTTTCTCTTGCTTGTGATCTTTCTGTAATTCTCCCAAAAATTTAAGTCAAATTTATTCTTCCTTAATATTTAAAAGTTGGCAAAAAAGAAAGAAAGAAAGATAGTACTACATTTGATCCTAAATATAAGATAAAGTTGATTTTTTTAGAGAAATTAAGGAAACTAATTAAATTAGCTTAGAGTATTTATATTTATATTTTTTTTCTCTAAACTAATTAGCTTGACTAGTAAACTGATATATAATCTAAAGATACACAATAAATGATATGGTTAAGTAACTTACTAACTTTCTTAATTTCCCCCAAAGAAAATTAATTTTGTCTTATATTTAGGACCAAATGGAGTAGTAATATTTAAAAATGAGGACAGTGTTTGGAAAACCTTATATAATAAAAATAAGAAACTTGACTCAAATATTGTCATATTTTTATAATATAAGTTATTTTATTAAATTTATAATATTGCCGCCCTGCGGGATTCCAACGGCGACTGCGGAGCTCTGGCATCAGTGAGGATTCTTTCTTTCTTCCAAAAAAATATCTGAACGGCATTTTAATAAAAGCATAACATTTTAAAATTCTAGATTAATCCCTTAAGAAATATTTATCTTTTCCATGTGTTAATAGATTTTTTTAGAGTTTTTCAAGTTTAAATGATATTTATTTTGAATTGTCCCTTTATTTTTTCCAGGACAAAATGTGTTTTGGTTCTCTATAAGAAAAAAATATATTCCTTTCGATTTTAATTATAAAATAAAGTTGACTTTTTTAAATAAATTAAGAAAATTAATTAAATTATTTTAAAGTATTTATATTTATATTTTTTTCTTCAAACTAACTAGTTTAACTAATAAATTAATATATAATTTAAAAATATATAATATATGATATGATTAAATAATTTATTTAATTTATTTAATTTTTTTTTTAAAAAAATCAATTTTATCTTATAATTAAAATTGGAAGAAGTATAATTTTTTGCCCGAAGAAATATATATATGTATACATGTGCGCAAAATTTTTATTTACTGTGGAATTATTGGTTAGACAGGGCGCAGTGCCCCAAAAGGTCAGTTAGAAAGTGAGAACGCAGGCGTCTTTGTTTATATTTTCTCTAACTTGGAAATTGCACAGGCAAATCGAGAAAGGACCAGAACAGAGTGTCATTCAGCTCCGACGACGGGCTCCTTTTACCGTTTCTTCTTCCTAATTCCAATCCGACTAAACCCTTCTCTTCCATCAGCTAAATTGCCCACTCTTTTCTGATTTTTCTGACGCCTCTTTCAAGTCTTCCGGCGAATTTTGGCCACACTAATCATATTATTGGTACGTCGAATGTTCTTACTCTTTATCGTGATTTTCAATTTTTTTTTTTAAATTCCTGTTAAGGGTTCTTACTTAGAGCTGTGCAGCTTTTAATTAAGGGCTGGGAGAGGGAATTCGGATCCTGTCGGAGGTTTCTATGATGGCAAATAACTTAAAGGGGCAGCTCTTGGGCTCAGATATACATGGATTCCATACAATGCAGGGTATGCACCATTCGAATGTTTTCATCTTTTTCTCTTTCCCGCTACTGTCTTTCTTTAAGGTGATGGCAAAGTTGAAATTTTGATGCTTGAATTCTTATGTTGTTTGTTCCATTCTTTTTTTTTGGTCAACGCAGCTTGCTCAGTTTTAGAGTTTGACTCGAAAAAAATGGATTTTTAGTGATTTTCAAAATGAAAGTGGGGTGGCCCAAAATATGAGTAATGGATCGAGTGCGAGGTTTTGGTGTCCGTAGAAAACGCCGATGAGATCATGACTTTTCTGTCAGTTCAATGTTTTAGAGGTTACCTTTTCTCTTAGTTATGAACATGAATAAGAGCCTTAAAATTGGCCTATTCTTTTACTTGTCTTTGGAACAATCTATTTTCAACATAGCTGGATTATACTGGAACCTTGCTGTCAATAGTATAAAGAGTTGTGTGACCGTGGGCTGAATTCAGAAACAGCCTAACAATTGTTTCCTGTGATTAGTTTGACTGACATGTGGTAACTGTTATGTGTTGGCACCTCCTGCACTTAGGAATGCAGTGTGATGATGTTAGAACTTTAAAACCTATGTTGTGAATTCAACAAGATGTTCAAACAGAATGTCATAACATCAAGCTAGAAAGGTCATTGTTTTACTTGAGTTGATCCTAATGTTTGGTAAATCATACTATTATATATCATACTATAATACTATTGTAGTTTTGGTTAAGCAATGTTGAAGGAATGTAATGAAAGGGTGGAAATCTTGGAATCTTAGTATATTTGAAGTCATCCATTTGAATACGTAGTCTTATCTTTTTATTCAATAAGATAGTTTATTATGAAATGTTGAAAACACCAAACTTTATGATGGGGATGGAAGAAAGCTGATAATTTGTGTTTTCACTTTCCCATTCTTTTGCTATTAGTTGGCCCCTTGCGAATCTTATTTTGGCAACCAGATTTTTAGCTGATGATTAATGCATGTTATTGTTAATAATCTTTGTTGACTTGTGTTCTGAAATAGTCTATTATGTGGCCCAGAGTTGGATGTTGGAATTATTATGGAGGAAGCAAGATGCAGATGGCTTCGTCCCAATGAGATTCATGCCATACTCTGCAATTACAAACATTTTACCATACATGTCAAGCCAGTGACTTTGCCCAAAAGTAATTATCTATTGCCATTGGCAACAACTTGATACTAGAAAAGTTGATATGCAGTTATTTCATGACCTTGAACAAGATCTGTCCTATAAGCTTGCACTCTTGTGTCCTTGAGTTCTAAAAAATCACGAATAAAGAAAAGAGATGCAGTTTTTTATAGGGAAAATGACAGAAAAAGAATTTTGAAATTCCAAAATTCCAAATCATGTATTTCCCAAAAAATGAGTTGTGAATTGTTTATTAAGTTTGGTCATTCCTTTATCAACTCTTGATAACAAGCCTGATTTAGGATTTTACAATTTCAAAATTCTTTTTCTATCATTTTCTCTTTTTTATATGCTGATCTATTTATTTTTCTTAGAAAACTATACAGACTGTTTCTTATCTCATTCATTTCTGGCTTTCAGCTTGCATAGAGCATTTTCCATGCCATTATAAAACTAAATGCATGGCATTCTTGCTTCAGATAATTTCTCTGACATGTAACTTGTAAAACTATAAACTTTATGATCTGTCAATTCTTGTGTAAGCAGTACTGAACAAATAAAGACAAGGGTAAACTTGTGTGATTAGAGATTTGCGAATCATTGATATGATGTACATTATGAATGATGCAATGTACTGCAAATGATATGTGACATAATTCATTCCCAGCCTTTTCATATATTTTTTAAGCGGCTTAGTGCACAAGGTTCCCACCAAGTGGGGTATGGGGAGGGATAGATATACGTAGCCTTATCCCAACAAGCGGAGAGGCTTTTTCATATGTTATAATTAATAAATATCTGTTAAGTATTTTTTTAACATTATGATGTTCTGTCCTTTTTCTCTGTGCACCAGATGGTACTATTGTATTATTTGATAGGAAGAAGCTAAGGAACTTTCGTAAAGATGGACACAATTGGAAAAAGAAAAAGGATGGGAAAACTGTTAAAGAAGCTCATGAGCACTTAAAAGTGAGAATTCTCATGTTCTTAGGGTGTATATGTGTGTTCACGTGAATTTGATGTTACAGTATCTGGTTTTTGACACTCTTTCTTTAATTCCATTTTCATCGTCAATCAGGTTGGTAATGAAGAAAGGATCCATGTATACTATGCACATGGTGAAGAAAACTCAAACTTTGTTCGCAGATGTTATTGGTTGCTTGATAAGTACGTATAACTATAGTTAGCCGAACTCTTGAGGCCTCATTTCCAACCTGTGATGGATATACCAAACTCCTGAATCTGATTTAGTAATGATGCTTATTTATTTCAGGAGTCTGGAGCATATTGTCCTAGTTCATTATCGTGAAACACAGGAGGTTTTGTTTTTTCCCTCTTCTTTTTTCCTTCTAAAGTTTATTTTCACTGAACAAGATATGATTCAGTTGTGGCTTGTGTTGGTTGCTTGGCTAAAAGAAGGGCCATATATTCATGCCAACTTAGATCAAAGTAATTAGTTAGTAATCCTTAGATCTGGAAGGAAGTTTTCAAGCATCTCTGGGTACACCAAAAATTGCATTTATAAACTAAATTTCTCACTTTGATCATCACATTTTCAAATTTCTTTGTTGAAAATTCTGTGTAGAATTCGCAAGCTAGGTTGCATTGGTGGGGTAACGTGTATTTTTGGTAATATGTATATGGGGATATGACAACTTTTAGAAAATAGAATGTGCACAGAAAGACATTTTTCGTAAAACATTCGAAATACAGTAGTGTATGAATGTGTGATTAATAGAGAAAGTCTTGTAAAGAAGAAGCATTGTACCACAAATTGAAGTGCTGAGCAAATTTCAGACAGAATGCCAGCATACTAAAGGCAGATTTGATAGAGAAACATGACAGGGGCCTTTGCTCCCTTCATTTGCCTGTGTTGGAAATTTTGCAGCAATTGCTGCATCTATTATTTGAAAAAGTTGGTGACTTGAACCTTCCCTGTCTATAAGCTTTACTCCAAAGTGCCCCAGGGTAATAGTATCATGCCATATAAGGATACGGTATGCTTTTCAGACTACTTGTCACCTTATACACATCAAATTAGATGATGTCATACATCAAGGTCTAACTAATATGATAACTGTCCTAACCATTTGCTTTGGCCTTTTTCAACAATATTGGACTTGTTGGGCTTGGTGTATTGTGAAATGGCAAAGGAACCATCATAAGCCAGTATTCGTGGTTTGGGATATCTAGACCAAGAAAAAGAATGTGATAATTTAACCACCAGTTTAGAGGCAACAATGAAGGAACGCATGGCTCCAAAGCTTCAAGGATCCCATAAAATATGGCAGAGGGTTGAGACCTATGATGTTGTAGAACTTAATGCTGTTACCAGATTCCCATGTATTATTCACTTGTGCTGATATATGCAGTCCAAACCTTTTAGACATGTTAATGTGATTTGAGATGTTTAGACGTTGGTGCAGTCCAAACCTTTTAGACATGTTAATGTGATTTGAGATGTTTAGACGTTGGCTGTCTTATGGCTCTGCTTTACTTATGCCATTTGTGATAACCATATTTTCTTTTCTAATTCATTCATTCAGGGTTTGAGTGGGAGGATGGTTTGGGAGCAGGGCAGGATGGAGTGGAATAATTTGTGTGTCTTGCCTATTGATTCGATGGGAAACCATTCTAATGCAACCCACCCTCCAATTTTTAATTCACTCCAAATTGGGTGGGGTTGGGTTCCTTGTAATTTTTTCTTTATCATTTCCATTTTTAATGCACCTCACTTGCCTATTTTTTAAAAGGGCGAATATTGCAAACCTTTTATTGGAAATTTCACCCTTTGAATGCAATCCATGGCATTGTAATGTCCAATCAAGGGGGAATTGGATACCATCCATTGATTCATGAATTTTTTTTTGGGCCAACCATTGTTTTATTAATCAAATCTTCTATTAAGTTGGTTATCTTCCCCACCTCATTCTCACACCATCCAGTTAAAGATCCCCCAACCCCACTCTCTCTGATACTTTAATCGAGTTAGTTGGTGGGATTTAATTTTCTTGCTGTTCATTTCATACCCAAATAGAAAATGTAGTTGCATATAACATGCTCTTGACCAGCACGCAACTGCACATTTCTGTACTGATATATTGCTAATACTGGGGTTTGTCACTTGGATTTGTTGTGTAAGAAATCTAGCGCATTTTATGATTAGCTTAAAATTCATGCATAGTTGCTATTTATGCTTTACCGTTTAATCTATTGGGTAAATACAATATGACATTCTAACCATTGTAGTGTGGTCTATGACACAGTATTCAAATGCTAGCTCTCCCTCTGATCCAACAACATCATTAGATTCTGGGATCAACAAGGCATGCAGTGGTGGTGAGAACTTTAAGATGATTTTCTGTGTACTGTTGGAAGTTTTATATGCAACTGGCTTATTACAATTCTTTGAAACATACTTTGATTTGTTTATTGCCTAATGTAGATCTTAAGGTTTGATGGATGGATGTTGTAAGAGGAATTTACATGTACAATGCATAAATACAAGTTTCATTTACCAGTTCATTGTACTTTATATTTAATCCTTCTCATTTATAACTTCTCCCCACTTTTCCCATTGGAAGCTAAAGATAAGAGTTCACTTTTGATTAGGATGCTAAATATAGTCTTAGTAGGTTAACTAATATCTGGTGACTGTTGTCATGAGTACTGTACCATTTATTTACTTTACTGGGTATGTATCCTCATCTTCCCCCCTTTTCTCGTGTTTTGGCAGAAACAGAGCTGAATGACAATTTAACAGTCAAAAGTCATGAAATGAGGCTTCATGAGATTAATACACTTGAATGGGATGACCTTGTGGTAACAAATGATCTTACCACCGCTACTACCTTCACTCCTTCTGGAGGTAATTTATTGTGTTTTCCATTAGAACTGATATCTAGTCTTCAAATCATCCTTTCATCTTAAAATTTTAAATTTAACACTTCGCAGGAAAGGTTCCATGTTTTCATCAAGAAAAACAAATTTTACTGAATGGAAATTCGAGCAGGGTAAGAGATCTTATCTTTCCTATGATGGTTTTCTGAATAACCTCACTGTAGTGTTCTATGTTACAACATATTTTAGGGGCAATTAGTCTTCTGAAACTTCTTGTTAGAACTTATTTTATCTTTTAAATTGAAAGCATATATTAAAACAGAGGACTTTATAATATTTCATTGATATCAGATCAGACTTGATTGATGTCCAGGCATGTTGCATCCACCATGCGGCTGCTTTATTTTCTTTCATGTTTATATATGGGATGGTGAAACTTTTGGTCCCTCAAATTTTCATTAGTAATCGGTACAGTCCTTGAATTTTAATATTTATCAATAAAGTCCCTAAGATTCCATAACCATACACAATTTTCCTTATAGCCTAAAGGGAAAAAAACATCATAAGGACTAATTGTGTATGGTTATAAAGCTTTAGGGACTTGATTGATAAAAATTAAACTTCAGGGGCTGAATCGATAGCTGAGGCAAACTTGTGGGACAAAAGTGTCATTATCCCTTTATGTATATTCAATATGAGATCATAGTGGATATATGATTATTATTTGACGCCATTAATAATAGAATAAGGGTATATTTGAACATTAATAATAGAATAAGTGTATATTTGACACAAAATTGAAGGTGATTGTATATACAGTGAATCAACATACATTTACTATTCAACTTAATAACTTTTGGCCTGCAGTAACTTGGATTTTGATGAAGCACTTTATCTTGAGAAAACTGCTGATTTTCTGGGCTCTCTGACCACTAATGATTTAAGGAAGATGATAAACCAAATACATTGGCTTTCTGCCTAAAGTTTTTGTCTATTCCATTAAGTGTACATAATTATTTTAGGTTTTGTGGGAAAAATATTTGGATCCTTATCGATGTCATATGATTACTTTACTTCATTATTTTCTCTTCTCAAGCGAAAAAGAAAATTGGCTATATGGTAACTCTTCCATTGCTGGTTCTAATTTCTCTTGACATACTTGTGGTCTGTCCATATAGTACACTGAGCCATCTTTAATTTTAACTGTGAAACAATTTCAGTAGTGATTGTTGCCATTAATTGAGCTGTTGACAAGTTACCCATCGGGAGAGAGATTAAATAATCTATTTGAAAAATGAAACATGAAAAGGATTCATACTTTGTTTTTGTTCATTTTATTATTTGGATGCTTGTTAAATCTTTCTTCTATGGCGGGGGTTTTGTAGGTTTATCTGCAAATCAGTGGAAATATTTACTACTTACCTTGGTTCTTCTAGCTCTTATGTTGCTTATGTCGTACATAGTACAGAGCGTGTTGTGATAACAAGATTTGCGAGCATGCTAATCAAACAAGATTTCTCTGCACATTTTCTTCGTATACTATTGATTTCCTGCTTTCTTTCTTTTCAATTGATGCTTTATTTTGTAACCTATAGATGTATCTTCTCACCAGGTAGTCAACAATCAATCTGCAGAAATTAATTCTTTTGATATTCTGAACAATTCAATTGATGGGAACGATGGTGCTCGATACAATTTTCCTGAAAGTTCGAATCTTCAGACTGCCAACTGTCAAGTAAACTCAAATGAACGGGGTGAACATTCTATCGCCATAGGTGGTGGTGATTTTGTAAACAGTATCATCAGTGACACCCTGCAAAGCCAGGACAGCTTTGGAAATTGGATAAGCCATATGATGGCTGATTCACCATGTTCTATTGATGACTCAGGTCTTGAATCCTCAGTTTCATCTGTTCATGATTCATACTCTTCAGGATTGGATAATCATCAATCTTCTCTGCCAGAACAATTATTTAATATCGCTGATGTGTCTCCTGTCTGGGCATGCTCCAGTGAGAAAACAAAGGTTTGATTTTGCTATTCTCAAGTATCTAATCGCTAGTGTCTATTAGATATTAAATATGTATATTTTTTTCCCTAGTGCCTATCATTTTGCTTCTTAGTCAATATTGAGCTTTTTGTTTAAACAATAAAATATGCTTGTTGATCCTTAAAGCTTAAAAAATGGGGCTAAAATCCTATGAGGAATAGGAGTTGCAATCTTTGGCATTATACACGCACATCTTCATCTAAATAAGTTGTCACATGCTGCTTTGGACCATAAATACTTGGTGTTGATAATTTAAATTTTTACTATTGTTTATCTTGCTGTATCTATAGATTTTCTTACCTTCATTTACTTTTTCCAGGTCCTAATAACTGGATTTTTTTGTGATGACTATATGCACCTTGCGAAGTCCAATTTGTTTTGTATCTGTGGGGATGTACCTGTTCCTGCAGAAATTGTTCAAGTTGGTGTCTACCGATGCTGGGTACCACCACATTCCCCTGGTTCTGTGAATCTCTATATGAGTTTTGATGGCCACAAGCCCATAAGTCAAGTTTTTAATTTTGAGTATCGTACTACTGTTTTACAAGACCTTGCAGCTTCTGTTGAGGAGAGGTACAATTGGGAGGAGTTCCGACTTCAGATGAGGCTTGCATATTTGCTCTTTGCTACACAAAAGAGTCTTGACATTACCTCTAACAAAGTATCGCCTAATGCACTGAAGGAGGCTAAGAAATTTGTCTTCAAGACATCATATATTTCTAAAAGTTGGCAATACTTGATTAAGTCTACTGAAGACCGCAAAGCTCCATTTCCACAAACAAAAGATGCCTTATTTGAAATTGCATTGAAGACTAAACTAAAGGAATGGCTGTTGGAGAGAATTATTTTAGGCTGTCAGACTACTGAATTTGATGCCCAAGGTCAAGGTGTAATCCACTTATGCTCGATTTTAGGATATACATGGGCTGTTTCATTATTTTCATGGTCTGGTTTTTCATTGAATTTTCGTGATAAATTTGGATGGACAGCCCTGCACTGGGCAGCTTCTTATGGAAGGTACAGTATCTGATGCTCAGTTTTTCAAAACAATTAGTTTTGCAGCCACTGAACTGATTTAAAATTTCTTTTCTGTTGCGGCTTCGCTATAGATGAACTTGAATGAGCTATTCATTGTTTATTTAATTTGTAATGTGTTTGCAGGGAGAAAATGGTTGCTGCTCTATTGTCTGCAGGGGCAAGGCCAAACTTGGTCACGGATCCTACTCCTCAACATCCTGGTGGTTTTACTGCCGCTGATCTGGCTCAGATGAAAGGTTATAATGGCTTAGCAGCTTACCTTTCGGAAAAGTCTCTGGTTGAGCAGTTCAATGACATGAGCATCGCAGGAAATATCAGTGGCTCGCTGGAAACTGTTAGCAGAAGTGATCCAGTAAATTCTGAGAAGCTCAATGAGGATCAACTGTATATGAAGGATACATTAGCTGCTTACCGGACCGCTGCTGAGGCTGCAGCACGCATACAGGCTGCATTTAGGGAGCATTCACTAAAATTACGATCTCATGCAGTTGAGCTTTTCAGTCCGGAGGGTGAAGCACGCCAAATAGTTGCAGCAATGAGGATCCAGCATGCTTTTAGGAACTTTGAGTCGAGGAAGTCTATGGCAGCTGCTGCTCACATCCAGCATACCTTCCGTACGTGGAAGATGCGTAGAGAATTTCTCAATATGCGTCGCCAGGCAATCAAGATTCAGGTCAGTGCTACCATTCTGCCTCTGATAGTACTGATTGCTGAGTAAATATGAGCTTGTTTGATTCTATTATCTATTTTTGCGTTCTTAAAACAATTCTGTAAAGTAAATTCTTAGAACAAGTTCTGGGAACAAAAAATTTAAAAAAATCTGTTTGATTCATTATTTCGAAAATCATATCTATAATGGTGAAGGGTGAAAGAATGGTTTGCTTTATTAGTTTGATAGTCATTAAAGAAAATACAATGTTCTTTGCCTCTTTTCATTCTTTTTTTTTTTTTGGGTAACTCGTCCCTTTTCTAATTTTGTTGAACAAAAAGTAACGAAACATCAAAAAAGATTTTTTTTGGAAAAATTCTAGCTTTTTTGTTTTTAATTAGTTACACTTTAAACTATTTACTTTTGTGAATTCAACTTGTGAATAATATTCATCTGAAATCTGACATGCGTGATCATCAAGATAATATCTCATGATAAAACAGTTATATGAAAATCACATTGATGTCAGGGGACCCAAACAGGAGTTGGTCCTCTCCTGACTCTTGATCAAATC
The DNA here is from genome assembly GCA_963855925.1 of Inga laurina. Taxonomy (NCBI): domain Eukaryota; kingdom Viridiplantae; phylum Streptophyta; class Magnoliopsida; order Fabales; family Fabaceae; genus Inga; species Inga laurina. Next base: position 11,982,296 of record OY979702.1, read on the forward strand.
TGCAGCAACAAAAGGGAACAATCTACATTTTCAGACTTGCTCATGTGCTATGTTCCGATGCAGGCTGCTTTCCGGGCCTTTAAAGAGCGGAAGAACTACTGCAAAATCATCTGGTCTGTTGGAGTGGTTGAGAAAGCAATTCTGCGGTGGCGTTTAAAGAGGAAGGGCTTCCGTGGCCTTCGTGTAAATCCTGTTCAAGAAGTGGTAGGTCAGAAGGAGGAAACAGAGTTTGTTACAGAGGAGGACTTTTTCCGGACAGGCAGGAAACAAGCCGAAGAACGTGTTGAGAGAGCTGTAGTACGTGTTCAAACTATGTTCCGCTCTAAGAAAGCACAAGTAGATTACAGGAGGATGAAACTAACCCATAATCAAGCAAAGGTAAGTTATTTATCCTAATGACCTTTACTGATAGGTCTCATTTTTTGCACGCCGGTGCGCGCGCGTATATATATATATATATTAAACTGGGGAATTGCAATGTGCAGCTGGAACTAGAATATGAAGAGCTCCTCAATTCTGAGGTTGATATGGGAGTGAAGACATAGAGTGACACACAGATAACACCAGTAAAAAGGCTCATATTGTATGGATGTAGCCAACAAATGAATGATCCATGAACGGTTTGTGGATGACTTGGTTGTGTATATTTTGTAGATAATGTTAAATCCTAGAGTAGCTTTTCAAATTTTGACCCGTTCAAATTGCTTTAATTTCTTTGAATGGGTCATCTTTGAAGCTTTGTAAGTTATAGGGCAAACAGTTACAAAAATTCTAGTCAGGTGACATCATTTGAGAAAACAAGCCATCATGCCCACACTTGAGAAACAAACTAAAGGGAAAATAAAGGAGCAAAATTGTTTCTCTGTTAAAAAGTAGTGAGATTCTGTGTCAAGAGGCTAGAGTTCCTGAACTTGTTATTGCCATGCGACTCAAACACAATGCTTATTATTATTTGTTGTTATTGAGAGAACAGATCCATCTAAATCCAAAATTTTTGGCTAATTGAACGATAAATTGAGGAGAGGTTGAGACAAGTATGTATGAGACGTACTAGTTAAGTTGGGGGTCACTCTTCTCCTTAACCCTATGTTTGGATGAAAAGAAAATTAGCGGGATATAAGGATACACGCAGTACCCCAAACGTAAGAAAATTATGTTTTTGGCACAATGCACAAGGTTCTGTTTGGTATGAGGCAAATTTAGATGAGTTTGACCTTTTTTTTAAAAAAAAAGAGAGATGCAGGGTTAAAACTTTTAACTAATTTTTTTTATAAAAATTATATAAACCTATCTGTCCATTCCTTAACCATATATTTGGTTGAAGAGAAAATTAGTGGAACATAAGGATACACGTAGTACCCCGAACATAAGAAAATTATATTTTTGGCACAATAGGGTCTGTTTGGTATGAGCGAAATGGAGGAGAGGAAAATTTAGATGAGTTTGATTTAAGAAAAAAAAAAATTAGAGAAGTAGGGTTAAAACTTTTAACTAATTTTTCTTTTTTTTTTTTTAAAATTATATAAACCTATCTATCCATTTCTTTTAAATTGAACTCATTAAAATTCTCCCTACATTTCCCTCATGCCAAACAGACCCTAAAATTAGTGGATTGCATAAAGTGACCTGGTCTGTTACTGAGTAGCTGTGACATTAACAATTTAACATCAACAAGTTAAGGTTAATAATACTTGGTAGAGCTAAGAGTTAAACAATCTCAAGGAAGCAGAGGACAGTGATGGTGTTAAATCATTAATAATGCAGTTCTTATTGATCATTATGGTAGTATGCTCAACAAATTTATTGTGCTCCCTGAGAAAATTATTTATTTATTTTGCTTGATCTTCAAAGAAGATATATAGGCTATATGCTAATAATAATAACATGCATGTTAGTAATTTCTCCATGTAAGAAACTGATGAAAAGAGTACTCCTCTAAATATTTTATTAATAAGATATAAGTTCTATGGTGACATAAAAATATAAAATCAGAACATTGAAGAAAAGAGACTCGCCATATCCATTCCATCCGTACGGAACAAGACACAAATTCTAATTAGTAATTACTAAACCAATGATATTGATTCTGAGTAGAATAATTGAACTGAAACTGATCAACATTGCTTTGTGAAGCATCCAAGTTGGGTTGATGAAGTTCATTAACTTGTGAGATTTGGAGCTTGTGGAAGGCAATAAGAGCTTTAACTTTGGCTAATTCACTTTCTGTATCATCTAAGTTCTGATGCAACTGAGATATAAGCTTGACACAACCATACACTGGATCTTCTATCCTCCATCGTGCTTCCATATATAATGTATCCACTGCTTGTGCTCTCATTTGCACTGGCATTTGCTGCAAATATATATTATAATTTCACAGAAATATTAATCAATATCAAATAACTATATCTAATTTCTGCTTGCACCATAAACTTTCTAAAAGGGTTTTAGTACTGGGCACGAGACCTTCTTTATACACACCGTCAGGGATTGAACCTTGACTAGATGCATAAGGAAGCCAGTTAAGTGCAAATTGTGCTAAGCCCCGTGGTTAAGAGACAATCATTTTTATTTGTTTTGATATTATATGTACTGTGTTATTTTGTGTACTAAATGAATTGAGTTCAAATTATTTATGTACTAGTTACCTGAAGCATTTTTCCGACATTGCTGCAACCATATATTCTGTGAACACAAGCAAATCTTTGAGGATCATTGGGAGGAAAATAGGGAGAAAAAATGCAATCTGGAGGACACTTTCTTCTTTGACTCTTACAAGCTGCACAACGACCTGAAATCATGATCTCAAAATCTGGTAAAGAGACAGAAGAATAAAGATATTAATCCAAGAAGATTTTCACTGTATCTTTCTAATATCTGAGTTGATCGAGAAAAAATCTTTCGGAGATTTTGATGTCTCATTTGCTCAAGAGAAGAGTGTATTTGTATTAAGGATGAATAGAGCTAGTGTTAGAATCCTAACGGCTACATTTTTTTTTTTTTTAAAAAAGAAATTTCTTCATCAAGAAGGAAAGTTTTTGTGAGGAAGGCAAAGAGTATAATCCCTCCATTTAAGTGTGACAATGATTTTCAAAATCTTCCTATTTAATTTCCTTCTCTTTTCCTGTTAAGAATGTCTACTAAACAATCTTGTTTTTCCTACCATATACACCCCAACGGAAAAATAATTAATAAATGTTGGTATAGAGTCAATTCTGATAGTTTTATAATTTGAGAAGTATCCTTTGCGTAGTAAAAGAAAATAGTTAGTATATATTAGGTGCAGCCACGGGGAAAAAAAAAAGTATATATTAGGTGGCAATACAAATAAAATTCTTTTATTTTCCAGCTCCCGACAACGTGAGTGTAAGATCTGAAAGATTTTTATATTGGCCCTCCATTTAGAAGTTTTCATGCTTTATCTATTATATAAATGCTGGGCTTAAATTTTCATAATATTGTAGAATTTTATGAATCTTCTGTATACAATAGACAAGTGTTAAACTGTAAGTCATACAGTAGAATTTTCATAATGAGCACTTGAAATTTAGTTCCCAAAAACAAAAAAATTGCAATTCTTGTTTTCAATAACATAAAAAGTCAAAGTTTACTTTAAATATTGACTATTTTTTTTTATAATTAATGAAAGTACCAGAAATTTGTGTAACATAATCTGATTCCTTAAGAAATCGAAACGAATATATAAATTGATATCGAGACTTATCACTTTGCACCACATATAAGAGCACTTATTAAGGTTCTGAATCATGAGGACCTTAATTTTGTTATCTATAATATTTATATATATATTTCTTTTTGGTAGGTTTAGAGTATCCACTATTAGTAGCAGTGAATAATCCCTTTGCATTGTAGACTTTTCAAAGGGGTTTTAGTGCTGCCCACAAGGTTATTTAACCTAGATCGGGCACTGAACTAGTATAGGTAGTGGATCAAGGGTCAGTGTGTTAGATTGGAGTTAAACTAGAGCTAACCTAGGACTGAACCGGTGAGGAAGTAAACTTGAATGATAATATTTTTTAAAATAGTTTTGGAATTCGATAATTTTTTAAGATCAAATGATAATATTTTTGAGTGATTCTTTTTTCATTAAAAAGTAAACATCTCAAGCTTTCCATAGGGTCTTAATTTGTAATTTTCAAAAATATGTAGAATTATATATGAATTTTTGAAATAAAAAAAAATCAGAATAAATATTGAACCTGTCGGACTGGACCGGTTAGATGACCAGTTCGATCCGGTTTTGATAACTACGGTTTCCTACGAGACTTTCTTCATACACACCACCAGGGATCAAACCTATGAGTCCATCTCCCTCCTACTTCCCAATCTTAAGCTCTTCCTCACTGGCCTTGACGTCTCCCTTTGTCACATAGTTAACGGTCACCTTCACGACGGAGAATGCAGCGAAAACGCTCGTTATGATGATTATATGTTGGATAGAAGAAGAAGAAAAGTGAAAAGTGAAGTTGTTCATTACTTGAGGTTGTTGGATCTGTGTGTGTAAGATAATCTATGTTTGTTTGCATATTTTTCCACATTGAGGCACTTGTATTACACTAACGCTTGAACACCATAATTATTAGTAACTTGTTTAAACCTTAAAAGTGTTCTGTTCCAGTAGTTGCTAGTAACCACGTTATAGTTCAATTCAACAACGCTACTAAAGCAAACATGACAGTAGTATAATTAATTCATTGAGCAGTTTCTTATTCAAATTAAAATTTGACAACATATATTGAATGGAGTATATTTATATGCATTTCCTGCTATCTACCAAACTATGATTAAGGTTTAATTTTGTTCCTGCATACCTTCTCCATGAAAATAAAGGGAAGTGCATTTTGTTTCATTGGCAACAATTAAAAATACACACGCTTCTCAAATTTAGACATGTAGGATTTTCATGCTGCTATGACATCTCACTATTGACTAGAATCATTTTATAATAATTGCTGTATACATAGGCTGCTTAGTACTCCCTCCGGTCCTAATTATAAGATAAAGTTGATTTTTTTGGAGAAATTAAGGAAGCTAATTAAATTACTTTAGAGTATTTATATTTTTATTTTTTTTTCTCTAAACTAATTAATTTGATTAATAAAATAATATATAATTTAAGGATAACATAAATATAAACACTCTAAAGTAAGTTAATTAACTTCCTTAATTTCTCCAAAAAAGTCAATTTTATCTTATACCGGAGGGAGTATTTAATTTAAAAGGGGTCATTATCACTTGAATTCAAATTGTAAGCGGTACTTGGGATAATTTATTTGTTCACGCATCGTGCTAGTGTAAAAGTAGGCTCTGAAATTGTTAGGGAATATATTTAAGGGTAAGAGATAGAGAGAAGTGATTTTCCCCTTTGATTATCCCATGCAATTTTTACTAGGAATTTAAATATCCAATGCAATTTTTCATACAACACTTTCACATCAAGCTTAAACATTACAGTTACAAGTTCAACAAGTGTTGAAAAATCTTAATTGTGCACTTAATTATTATATCTCTACTTCATCCACAAAACCTATTTGATTAGCACATCCTTGAATAAGTTAGCTGCATGAGAGATGCAGCAACCCAAAAAAATACATTAGAAATTCAAATTACTTTGCATAGGCTTGTGCCCTATCACTCTGATCCTATTTATAAATCTTTTTTAATTAATTTTCACATATCAAGGAGAGTTAGTTAATTCATTAAGGGTCTGTTTGGCAAAGTGGTACCCATCCATGACCGCACGTTTTGATAAAAAAAAAAAAGCATAGTGGCCACTTTTTCACTGTTTGGCAAAGCTTTTCTTATCATTGTGCTTTTAATACTACCGTAGCTTTTTTTTTTGAAGTTAATTTGCGTAGCTTTTCCATTTCCCTACTGCACTTCTAATCTCTCTCTTCCATCAATGCTGTTGCAAATCGTTGGAAGCATTCATATTTTGGCTCACCAAACTCCAAGAACCATTGTTAACGCATGCAAAAGGCGATCTCTGAACAAAGGAGTATAGACGTTGTGATGGTGGTGATGGTGTTCGACGGTGGAGGAAGTGCTTGTCGGTGGTGGTCAGAATGGTGCTGTTATGGTGGTCTGAGAAGCTTGCTAGAATTTGGAAAAAATGTCATCGGAGCTGTGAAAACAAGGGAGAATCCACCGGAGGTGGTACTGGTGGTATTACGACGGAGTGGAGAAGAGAAAGCCATGGTGGTGGCAGTGAAACTGATGATTGGTGGTTGTAATCTCTCTCCCTCTCGGCTCTCAAGCTCTCCGACTTTGCTCTCACTCTGTATCGGATTTGTCTGGTCTCAACGCCCCGATGAAGAAGATGGTGGTTGAGGGAGGCCGGTGACGGTGAAGAAAATGATGTTGGTGGCCCTCCCTCATTCCTCTCAAGCTCTCTCACTCTCCTCCGTGGGGTAACTTCACTCTCAGCTCAACTATCTGAACCTCCAAAGTCAGGTCTCGGGTTTGTTATTTTGTTGAAGAAGAATCAGCAATAGTAACCTAATGGCCCTTGTATATTTTTTTAAAAAATAATTTCAGTTTTTTTTAATCAAACCTTGTTTATGTTTTCTCACTTCAAGTACATATATATACAGACATGGGCAATAAGTAATTTTCTTGCAGACAATAATTTAAAAAGACAAATACACACTTGCAAAAATAAAAAAATTTACTAGAAAAAAATGAAGAAAATCAGAATGATTTTGACCGAACATAACCCAGATTATGAAAGGAATCATATGTATGTAGTATTCAATAACATCCATGCCCTTTTCAGTCATTTTGCATCTAAATGGGCTTTTCAAACTTTAATCCAAACAGATTCAAGATTAGAAAAAAAAGTCACTTCTGCCACCACTTATCTAAATACAAATCACATTTACATTTTCACTTTTAATCTTATTTTACTTTTCCAAAAGTCAGATGAAAAAAAAACTTCTTCAACGCTAATTCAAACGGTCACTAACTATAGGCTAATTTCCAATTTATCCCTTATCTATAATTGGTTCCAAAAATCAACATGAATAAATTCTTTTTATTTATTATAATTAATAGTGGTAAAAAAGTACAAAATGCAATTACTGCTATGAAACCACACTTATAAATAGGACCAAATTTTTTTGTCAAAAAGAACTTATAAATATGATTATAAATAGGGCCAGAGTGGTACTTCACTTTGTCTCTCTCTATTGTGCCTTTGAAATAAAATGACATAAATTTGAAATAAAAAGAACCCAAGAGATGTACTCTGTCTCATCAATTTTTTTACCAAATAGATTCATTATTTAATCTATGAAAATGAATAATCAAGGATAAGGAGACATGAATTTGGGTGAACATGAATGAAAGCCATAGCCAATCTATTATTAGTTCTGCCATTTTGGTAACCAATATAAACTGCATCACAGCACAAGCTTTGCCCAAACGCCTAGACAAAATTTTCCAACAGAAATATGCAAGTCTCCAAAGTAAAACTAACATTCAACATAATCCAATTTACATCAATACAATGCTAAGAGTAAAAGACTGCATCACCAGAACCATCATCATAATTAACTGCTATTACCATTGTGAGCCTGTTTGGATTAGCGTTGGAAAAACACGTTCACGCAAGTCAAGGCAAAACTCCTCTCATATACTTACCTTGCATTCTGTAAATCACATCAGAAAAGCAGCTTATACCACCAATCCAAACAAGCATTGTCTCTAACTCTATTCACTTTCCTATTTGATGTACTGAGAGAGCCACCTGAACCCTTCACCATATCCCATCTTACGCACGATGCTGCACATGAAAACCTCCAGAGGGCGGACATTGGAGTCGACCAAGTTGACCTTGCCCTTGCCTGTGGTGAAGTTTGTGAGCCCCATATGATATCGAAGCTCATCCTCTGAGGCAGCATAAGGCAAGTCAATCTTATTTCCCAAGATAAGGAAAGGTACGTTTGCTAAGGACTCATCAGAAAGAAGGGCATCTAGCTCCCTCTTTGATTCAGCAAATCTTTCCTTGTCATATGCATCTACCAGGTAGATCACAGCATCAACCTACGTGATAGGAGAAGTCACACATGGCGATAAGTAACTGGCGTTGTACAGATATACAGATATCAAACGAGGTTGAGCACATGATATAACCTATCAAAATGCAATGCATAGAGATTGAGAACATAGAACAGCATCAAATACTAATTAAAGATACCAATTCTAATAAAAGAAATCAATATCTGGAAAACAGGATCACTTGATTCATTTCTCTCTGTTTTATGTTGCTGGCTGGTAGATTTGTACACATGATTGTTTGGCCTGGTGGTCCTTTACTGTAACCATGGCTGTTTTGTAGTCTTCAATGAGTAATGATATCCCCCATTTTTACTCAAAAAAATAAAGCACAAGTCAATGAAGGATAAAATAGTCATTAAGATCCTCATGTTACATGTGACAGCTACTGAAAATTAGCGACGAAATTCATGTTTTCTGGCTGGTATGAGATATGACACCAGCATGCCAAAAGCAAAGCATATCAATTGTCAAGGGTTTCAATGTTTGTCCACAGTTTCTCCTTCTTTGTGAAATTAAGTCCATACAGCTTAGCTAGCTCCTGGCATAGCAATTAAGAATTAAGAAATAATGGAAAATCAAAGCAGTTTCCCAAGCGTGGAACCTTCTTTACAGCTTAAAGAGGAAACAAAACCTTCCAAGGTTAGCACACATCTAATCTAATTAGATACTAGTAACACAAAAAGAAAACTCTGTTATGTCAAAAGGCCCGGCCCTGACACTTTGTGAGTGCAATTAGAATCAGCTGCTCGTATAGTGTGCCCCCAATCGGGTATGCAGGTATAGTGAGTCCAAGAAAAAAAGGGAAATATATCCAACAATGAAAATGGCAACCAACTATGGCTCTTGCACAGACATTTGAAGTAATTATGAGAAAGGAAAACATATCCAAGAAGCAGCAGAAAGACAAGCTCAGATGAACCAGTCTATGCAAGCAACATACATTCATATTCGATAGTCCCAATTTGGCCATTCTAATGCTAATCCAACAAAGGCATCAATCCCAATTAGTGCTAAACAGTCAGAACATAGAGTTTAGGACAATAATCGTCTGCTGTAACACGGAAAAATAAAAGATCAACAGAGTTCATAAGAAATACACCTGAGCGTAATAGTCTCTCCAGACTCTGCGAGCAATCTGGTGGCCACCCAAATCAAAGGCCTTAAATTTGATCTTCCCGATACTCAACTCCTCCGAAGTCGGATATTGAGTTGGCTGATGCTGAACTAGCCTCTGTAAAATGGAGAGGCAAAAGATAAAAGATCAACCCTAATTTCGATGCCTGAATGAGAATACAAAAAAAAAAGTTCTAAACAAAATAGAATCAAAATTACAAGTGTATGCAAGTGCCATGGACTAAATTAGGGCCCTCGGTGGGTGCCAAACACTGAGAACATAAAGGCAGTTCGAAACGAGAAAAAACCATAAATCAAGAATAATTACACGATAAAATACAACCTCATCTTTCAGCATGTGAAGCAAGGTAGTCTTTCCAGCATTATCAAGCCCTAAAAATAAGATCTTCGCCTCCTTTTGCCAGAGACCGAGAGATGCAAGAATTCCGTAAAACCAATCAACAAGAAACATTTTTTCCCCCTTTCGAGAAGCTTCGAAATTCACAGTTTCGCACACCAAAATAGCAAAAGGTTCTCACCGAAATCACTTCAATCAGAGAGAAGGATGCCGCCACTACAAGATTCAACCGGCGAAACAAAAAGATAAAATTCAGAGAGATCTAATTGAGACAAGGAGAAGGGACGAAAGAAAGAAGAATCAACTGAGATACCAAGAAAACAAGAAGCCGAAAAACAGGAAAAAAAATGTAAATCTTTCCGTTTGAGGTTTATTTCTTGCAAGTGTTTGTTAAATAGATATATATATATATATATATATTTGTGGTGGCATGAAACTGCAAACACTAACGCATGACGGAATACTGATTACCGGTGTGGCCAGTGGAGCAGGTGACCGGTACTGTAGATGAAATTACCAAAATACCCCGAATACCTTATGTTGGGAACTAGAAACCGGACAGAGTTAACCGGAAGAACCGGTTATTTGACACAAAATCCACATGTGCTCATTCCATTGGCGGGTACGCGTCATAGATGAGTTATAGCCATGATTGCAAAGTAAATAACAGAAATTATATTTATTTTTGAAAATACTATGGTCACCATGGGTGGGAATGTGGGATAAAAATACTGTGCTCCTTGATACATAATATAGAATAAAAAATAAATTGATGACATGTATTTTTTTGGGGCAAAAAAAGATGATATTTATTTTTATTTAAAACTTAGAAGAAGATAACAGAAATTATATTTATTTTTTTTACAGATAACCTGAGCAATAATTTGGAATGAATCAACTGAGTTAGGCTTTATCCCAATTTAATTGTTTATAATTTTATCCCAGGTTAATTTAACAAAGGGTTAAATTGTATGAATGATTTTCTTTCTATAGCACTTAGTATTTTAGAGCGATTTTTTGACAAATTTTTCTTTAAAGTATTTTTTTTAACAACAATTAGGATTCTTCTTAACGTTCCTGGAAAAATACTATATAGTATTTGATACACAAAAAATTATTTCATGATTCTTGGCTTTGCTAAAAAAATATTTCAATGTGTTGTATCCGATAGATTTTTTTTTTTTTTTTTACTTGAATCTAAAAGATTAGTTTAGATTATTAAGTATTTATAAAAAATACTTGAGAATATCCTTTTTTTTGTCACCATGACTTCATAATGCTATTTAACACTTTAATATAAGGTAGCAAATCATTTTTTTAAGATGAATTTATTGCGAAAGAGATACGTGTACACAAGTTCTCCTACCAAGGGCCTAAGATATAATGAAACTAGTTCCAATGATCTAAAATCTAGTAAAATATTTAACTTGGTCTAACTTACTAGCAGGGTTTGAATGCTGAACCTGGAGTTTGAATACAGTATTATGTATGACTCTTCGATCTTGAAGCAATCAAACTAGTTGTTGTTTGTTTTATTATTGTTTTTTTTTTAAACTTTTCGTTATGTATGGTGGATTGGGCATGTGATTACTGATTTGTCTAATTATTATTGGGTTAATCCCCTGGAGCCTCAATAGATCTAAACTTTTTTATGGAACTCATTTTATCCTTTTAATAAAAAAAATACTCACGAAAGATATATTTGAAAGCATGAAATTAATCCTGAATCAATATTATAATATGCTTAAAAATGTAAATGAATATATATGTATTTAGAAACATTTTTATTTTTTTTTGGTTAAGGAGGAATATTTTAACTCAAAATATATGATTTAATGATTAATTAACATTTTGAAGGATACAAATAAATGAAATATTTGCATAATAAAACTCTTAGTTTTAGTTTTCAACTAGCTCAGTTCCCGTGCATCGCATGGGGCAGATAAAGTTTTTGAATTTTAAACTGTCATTAAATTTCTTTGACATAATAAAGTATAGGCAAATCAATAGAAATACTAACAACAAAATGAATAGTTTTAAAGTAAATTTTTATGGAAATTTTAAGATATTTATCATGGGTTAACAATTTAGGCTTAAGTTTATGATTTGAAAATGGAGGCCACGTCTGTGTAATTAAATCAAACAAAAAAAAATTTGGCCAAAATAAAACGGACTGAACATCAGAAGATTAACCCGCAATGACGTCTAAAAAACACTCAAAGTTGTATGAAATTTATATAATGGGAACACGGAACCATATTTATATATACACAAGTGGAAATACAATTCAGAATTACCAATAAATTAATCATGAACTATGGCATGTATGGTTGATCTGCATATGAAGCCATGATCAGATAACAAGAAATATTGTTACAAAAGTAAGGCAGGCAGCAAACAACTTCATACAGACACTTTTTAATGTATAACTACATATAAACGTCATACATATATATGTAACACATACTCATGTTGCAGTGCATAAACAATCTAATAGTAAACAGACCATATACAATATCTGTTTCCCTCCTTGATGAAGGTGCAAGGTACACCGTCGTACTCTCTTTCGGAGACCAAGCTCCCTCATGATCCCAATTAGATATGCATGGTAAAGATGTTAAGAAAACGTAGCCAAACCAAACCTTTAAGTTGATTTGGTTTTAACAAAATTTGGAATGACTCCATCAATTCTACACCAACTCTTCATATACAGTTAAGTCCAACATAAAACAAATATAACAGGTCAACTTATCAAAACCAGTCAAACATAGAAAACTGATGTTTTTATTATTCTGTAAACCTTACCCGTTAGATGAATTTGATTCTGTAAGATTATTCTTTTGTGATATTTTTGGACCGTAGAATGATATTCTAGTCTTTGAGTTAAGAACCATAACATTATAAGCCATGGACATCCAAATTTTGTGACAGACAATGGACAAGAAAGAAAAGCAATAATGCATAATAGAAGCTTATATACAAATATATATCTGAGCAAAGATTACTGAGTTGGCAGCACAATATTGTTTGACAAACATTTTTGGTATTCGAACTTTCTTTGAGCTAATAAAAGTTGAGAAGGCTTAATTACACACCCAACTCTGTATGGATAGTGAAAGATGAAATTGTAGTTCTCCCATTTAACATCAGTGTCGTGGTTTTGTCATGTAAAGATACTATGAAAAATTTCAAGATAAGCCCAGATTTGCAAGTATGAAGTGGTTCATCTCTTCCATCCTCCTCTTCGGGAGGGCATGTGTTGTATAAATAATATTCTGTTGTGAAGTGTAGTTAAGTCAGTCAGTTAAGGCTTATTTTTGTTATTCTGTTTTAAGTAATAATTGACGGTTAGTTAGCTGAGGTGCTTAGAAGGGGTGTAGGTGAGATTAGGAGTTTATATAAACCCCTAAAGCTATTGTATAGATAAATTATTTCAAACCAACTTTAAGTGAACTTATATTCTTTACAGACTAAACTTTATTAAAAATAGTATTTTTGAATAAAACCTCGGCAGAAAGTGACCTAAAGCTTTGATTTAATCTAAACCTATCTAGCAAGATATAACAAGACCAGTTAACATTACCAATTAGAGAGTGTCTGTATCATATTTCCCAGCTGACCAGGTCTCAAGTCCTTCCCCACTGCAAATTGGACCTAAAGTTCAACATCAGAGATCAGCAAATTTTCTGACAGAGGACAGAACAAACGCAACAGCAGAAATGAAAAAGAAGCCAGACAAATTATGAAAGAGATCATGAGCTGGGACCTCAAAACATCTTCGCAGTTGATCCAGTTTTCCTCTGACTATGCCCTGATACAAGCAATTAGGGCTGACATTAGCCAGTTATTTATGATGATAATTGTCTCGAAATTCACAATTCATTCAATGATTTTTCCACATTACCAGAGTAGTGCTAAAAAAATAAGCAAAGAACTCCAGAAAGATAATTGTCAAGCATAAGAAGATTAAAAGAGCATCATAAAGGGACAATAAGAATCATATTAATCTCCTACAATCAGCAAGTAATCTGTAACACCTTATCATTGAAGAAAATTGAAGATCAATAAAACTACAAGAAAAATTGTAAAATAAAAAGGTGATTTGTTGTTAGCCCTTGAATATGCAAATGTCAACAAATATCTAGAAGGAAAGCATAATCCAGAGTACATTGCCGATGAATGATTCTCTCTTGACAATCTAGAATTGACGCATTGGTGAAATAGAACTACAATCTCCCAAACATCTAGTGCCCGTTTGGCTAACGGAATTGGAGGTAATGTAATAGAATGTAATGCAATGTAATGGAATGTAATGTAATGATGATTACATAATTTGTTTGGTTCGTCATTAGGGAAAGATGATGCATATGTATAAAAATGTTTGGTTGGATTACATCAAAAATGAGAATATATGGTAATAATATAATAAGGGATAAAATTAACCCTGTCTACACATATAATAATGTACACATTTGGTTCATAATAATTTTTTTAATTATGTGCAATATATACATTGGGTTCATGGTAATTTTTTAATATTTAATGGTAAAAATATTATATAGTGTATAGGTTAGGCTCATATTAATTTTTTTAATATGTAATGACGAAAATATTATTTAATGATATATTTTAATATTTTTTTAAAGGTGGAATATAATTTTTAAACTTTTAATGGGGAATATTTCTTAAGTTTCAATATTATTAATTATTTTTTAATATTCAATGGTGATAATTAAAATTATTTAATATTTAATAGCATTTATGGGTGAACACTTTGGTCAATTTTAAAAATTAGAATGGCAATAGTGTCATTTTCTTTTGATTACAGGATACCCGCATCCTCATTCATCAGTTCTAGCAGTGTAATCCTGATTACATCAAATGATGTAATCATGATTACAAAATGTAATCCTGTTTACATTACATAAGCGCAACCAAACGCTGTAATCACTCTATTACATCAAGATTACATGTAATCCTCTCTCATAGAATTGAACCAAACGGGCTGCTATAATTCATGAATCAAAAACTACAGGTATTTATAGAGGATATAAAATAACAACTACCTCAGGCACATCACCAACAAATCCGAAACAAATTGAAAATGGGATAAACCTAGCCGCATCCACTAAGCCCACGATCTGAAGGTGGATGGAGACTACGAAAGTGCCAGATGCACAACCAGCCGCTATCCACGGTGAAAAACATCCAATGGCCAGGAACTATTGGTTGGAGAGGAAAGAGAGCGACGAGATGACGAAAATGGGATAACCCCAGCCAAATCCACTAAGCGCACGATCTGAAGTGGTATGTAGAAAAATGAACGTGGCAGTGGCATAACCGTCAGACACCAACGCCAAAGAACATCGAACCGCAGGAAGGAGTGTTTGGAGAGCAAAGAGGGTTAAGTGCTGACATGGAACTCTAGGAGACCAGCTTTAAACCTTACTATTATATATATATAGATTTTAGAAATTAATTTTCTGACACGAGGAAGAACTTATTAATATTTTTTTTATAGTGCAAGACTTATTCATGAGAACTTGTTAATAAACTGTTTTTGTTATTGTTAATAGCCATTGTTAATATTGAAAGAAGCATTGTTCTTCACTTTAATTATTTGAATGTTTTCTCCCTTTTTTTTTAATGAAACATAACCATGCATTCAAAAAGAAATGCTATAATGTACAAAGTATCTTAGTAAAGATACATACATCATTTAATAGATAAAATAAACTCCAATGAATATTTTTGGTTTGGGTAATGATTTTAACATGGGAACGCTTAATTAGTTTGCATGTGAGTGGATAATAATGTGGATATGGAACCATAGCTTCCTTGAGAGCATTAAGTTGCAAATGCAAGATTCCAATTTTACCTGAAGTAGGAGTTGAGGAAGAAGATGCAAATATGAAGTGTATTTGACAAGCGCTCATTAAGTGGAATAGATGAATGTTTTCTCTTAATTATATGATAGAAGTAAGAACTTGTTAATCTTTTATTAACTGATGTTTAAATGGGAATGATTATGGCGTGTCCTCCAATCAGTAATGGTTGTGTGGTGAAATTTTTTTCTCCCAAGTGAGAGAGTGCTAAGATTTCATCCCTTTTCTTTTGCCTATGTGGTGGTGTCGATTGAAGTGCTGAAGTAACGGATAATCACTCGAGAAGCTAGGTGGAATGGATTCTTAATAGTGAGGAGACAATTCAACATTCAACTTCAATGGAAATAGAAAGCTGATAGAGAGGAGGAGGATCGTCAACTAATTGGAAGAGTCCTTACAAGTTTCAGTGTGGGTTATGGTGTGATAAGAGATTCTTGTGCGGCGATCTTCGATTTTGATCTCTGGTGGGTGCCTCCATGGCTCTCGGCGGTGCCATATGGGTTGATGTGAGGGTTCTACAAACTCTTAGTGGAATGAAAGACATAGCCAAGTAAGTTGATGGGTGGACGTTAGGGTTTTTCAATTGATGCAAGGAAATCGAAGGTTTACCCACCGAATATGTCTATATCCTTTATTATTAGCTTTCTAAACCATAGGCATATTCCCTGTTTAAAGTTTAAGTACAATCTCAAACATTCATGCATCCATCTCGAAAGGGCTATAAGTGTCACTAGGATTTATGCTAAATCTTTTGCTCTTCTAAGATCCATGGATTTTGAAGTTAGTGGGTTATTCCAATTTCAAACCTTCTATATTGATGTTGTCTTGGGATTGTGCTTTGAGAATGATAGTATGGCTCTCTTTGTTGTTGGCTTTGATATGTTGAATATTGATGGTTGTCTAGAAGGCTTGGTACAATTTGGGGCTTGGTTAATCGGGCAATATTGAGAGGCTATCTATATTTATCTTCTGGATAGAACAAATTGTAAGCCAATAAATTTCAACAAAGTTGTCATTGTCTCATTTGAATTGGCGAAAAAAGCTAGTAGGTGGAGAAGAGAAGGAATGAATGATCATAGTTTTCAAAATTGGGTTGTTGGGTCCCTTTCTAAAAATAGTGATGATTGGTTTGATGTATGTGGGAGAGAGATTTGCTATTGTGTTGGTTTGAATTGTAATGTATAGTTATTAGATGATCATTTTAGAATCATCAACTTGAGTCTGTTCAGTGAGTCTATACACGCTATTCTTTATTATCTAGACATGTGCTTGTTTAGTGTGATTGTTAACACTGTTCATTTTCGGGTTGGACATGTGTCTATTCAGTGGGTATGACAGCATTGTTCATCATTAGGCTAGAGTTGTGATCCTTTATTTGATTATTGCACTGATAGTGTTTTCTTTCTGTTTAATATGTTTGTTAACCTCCTTGAGAATTCTCTTATCTCAAGGAATTTAATTAGGAACATTTCTTGTATATGTATTTCCATCGAAGCAGGTTTGGTAACCGAATGGATTGTCTAAGCTTCATTGGATGGTCTTGCCCTCTGAATTGAGTTTCTCCACCTCCACAACTATAAGCCTCATTGGTGTCAGGCGTTCAAGATGTTTTTTTTTATAACGTGTCATATTCTTGCTACATTGAAGACTTTTTACTGGCTCATGATTCTATCTCTAATTACTATATGTGGAGCTTATTTTGTATTTTTAATTTGTTGGTTGTGTTTTTTTCTTTTAAGACATTATAATTTCTGTTGATATTAATATAATTAGTTTCTTTGACGGAAAAAAAAAACTGATGTCTATTTTTGTGGGTGCTGTAATCAATGTCACAAAGATCTCTATTAGGGGTATTATCGTCATTGAGTAAACAAATACCGTCGGGCTTCTTTTTCATGGTCAGATATAAAGAGCCGAGCCATATTTTTCCTTCCGATTCGCTATTCCACCGGAAACCCTAGCCGAACTGAAACTCACCATATTTACCTTGCTCTAGGGTTTGTATTACCTCTTGTCGCATGTTCTTTTTGCTCTTTCTTGCGATCATCACCGCTTAATTTTTCCGTTTGTTCTTTTGATCACAGCGATGGCGAAGTCAAAGAACCACACAGCTCACAACCAATCATACAAGGCCCACAAGAATGGCATCAAAAAGCCTAAGAGGCACCGCCACACTTCTACCAAAGGGGTATTCAAATTTTCTCTATGCTCTTGCGATCTGTGTTGATTCTCTGGTTTTTGTTGTTGTTGTTTAATCTATTGCTTAGTTTTTTTCTAATGGAAATTGTTGTAGATGGATCCCAAATTCCTGAGGAACCAGAGGTACGCGAGGAAGCACAATAACAAGAGTGCTGAAGCAGCCTCTGAAGAAGAGTAAAGCGCGCACTTTCAGACGAAACTACTAGGATTTTTTCTTGAGTTATTTGGTGGTATTTCTTGTCTTTAATTTTAACTTAAGTAGTACGCTTTTATTGAATTGTTGCTGGTTTCTGTGTAAGACCCTTATACAAAAGGTTCTAGTTCTTCATTATCCTCTAAGGAGCAGAGTGGTTATCATTCCACTCCTAGCATATTTTTGGGTTTAAATGAGCAGTGACCTAGATTTTCATTTAAACGTGTGGCCAAACAATTAGAATTAATTCTTCTGGGTCGTCTTTTATATCACGCCAATATATAATGCATTCTCATGCTTGCATTCGAGCACACGGATTGGACGTTTCGTTTCTTTTACCGTCTAAATTAGTAAATCTGGGGTCACTGAATCATCTTTTATATCATGCAAGTCTTGTTTGGCACAAGCATGATTGATGCTTATATTTTTATTTATATTGGTTGATAAAATAAAATTGACTATATTGAGGTATTTTTATTTATATTGGTTGATAAAATAAAATTGACTATATTGAGGTGAAAGGCATTACAGCTCGATCGTATTTTAGCATCAGAACGTATCAACAATTGGTAGGGTTGTGCGGCTAAAAGAACGTATCAACAATAAATTCCAACATCTTATACTGCCGCCTCAAAAAGTGAATGAAGAACAGACCCATTAATATAGAGACTACAAACTAGTTAAGAATTAAATACTTCATCCAATTTAAATTATAAGATAAAATTGATTTTTTTGGAGAAATTAGAAAAGTTAATTAAATTATTTTAGAGTATTTTTATTTTTATTTTTTTTAAACTAATTAATTTGATTAATAAATTAATATATAATCTAAGAATATATAACATATGATATGGTTAAATAACTTATTTAACTTCCTTAATTTTTCTATAAAAAAAAAAATCAATTTTATCTTATATTTAGAACGGGAGGTAGTACCATCTTTCTACAGTTTTCTGGAGCAAGGCGGAGGCTGATTAAGCGTGATAATTCCCAATCCAATCTTGTGCATTTCCAGTCAAAAAATTAGTACAATAATTAACTAACTTCCCCGTACATAAAATTCAAAGAAACACCTATCTGTACAAAAAAGCATTTTTGCTTTATCAAATAATGTTCCTAAAAGAATGTTGATCAGTATCACATCAAGTGGTCAAATTTATAGCTCCGGCACAATCCGCAAAGACTTGAACCGTTTAAAAAAGCCTCTTAAGAAGTTAATTCATAAACTCAAGCAGGGGCTTTGGAACTAAACAACTTTCAAGGACGTGATGATAATGAACGTAAACGGAGAGACTACGATATCAATACAAGTAATTTTGGACAGTTGGCGGGCTCCCTTAAAGGTTCCTATTTACAGGGTTGTAAAATCTAGGCAACTCATCCTATAAAAAAAATCTAGGCAACTCACAATAATACAAGCTAATTTAGTCAAAATTTTACACTCTGGGAAGATTACACAGCAACTGGTTCGCTTGCTGGACTTGAAGCTTGTTCTTTAACCTGCCTCAGAAATTCAAGAGTGTACATATTAATGCACCTAACAAAATAAAGTAGCTGTGTTTAACTACAGGTTTGTGTGCATTTGCTCAGCTTTTTGACTATTCTTTCCAGGAAGTTTAAATCAAACAATAAACTATGCCCAAGTTGGTTGCTTAGTTTAATGGACAACCAACTAATGAGTCGATGCTCATAGTAGTAGTTATCTTACCATCTATCTAAATCAAAATAATCAGTGGGCAACAATAGTTTTGTTCAGTATGATTATTTTCAAGGTTTTCTTTTGGAAAGCTCACCTTTGCTGATTTAAATAGTTCGTCAAGAACCTCAGACAGAGTTGGATGTGCATGAACTGCAAATTTTATGTCCTGTATTGTACCACAAAAACGTGAAATTTACTTGACAGAAAAAGACTGCTTTGTGCCAGTAGCACTCGTGTGGTTGTTTAAAATTGAAGGCAAAACTTTTACCTGAACACGTGTCCCTAATGCTATTGCATTGGATGCTTCATGGATGAGATCAGCAGCATGAAGTCCAAAAATATGAACCCCTAGAATCTCTCCGGTGTCAGGTCTGTATATCAACTGTATGAAAAACAGTGTAAAGCAGTTAGCAACCCTAAAAGATTGCGAGAACCAATTAAATAAATGCAATCAGTGAGAGGATAAAGGTGTTATTGAAGAAATTTAATCAGGAATCCCAGCAGTCAAAACCTATATAACTTTGCTATACCACCAGAGCAACTCTTATGCATAGAACTCGTTTATTCAACACTCACATAATCTTCTTTAGATGAATAACCTTTAAGGAGAAAGGTGCAGATATATAACCTTGGCAAGTCCCTCCGTTTCATTTTCTGCTAGGGCTTT
This sequence comes from Inga laurina, assembly GCA_963855925.1. Classification (NCBI taxonomy): domain Eukaryota; kingdom Viridiplantae; phylum Streptophyta; class Magnoliopsida; order Fabales; family Fabaceae; genus Inga; species Inga laurina. The sequence continues at coordinate 12,002,489 of OY979702.1, forward strand.
CGTGTTAGCTTTAAAACTTGTTTTGGAAACACTTACTTCAAAGCCTTCTTTTGCAGCTTTCTCCCTTGCTAGAGGCTGAAAATGTTACATGTCTGGTCACAATTCATGAGTTCATGTGATTGAAAGACCAATAAGACAGAATATATGAGATAAAAGGGTGGGAGAGCAGAAGTGAAGAGAGGTTGGTTAACTGTAGAGTGAAATTGAAGTATTTTAAAAAGCACAAGACACAAGAAAGTTCAGATTTATGGCTACCTCCGTCAATCCAACCATGCTCATTTCAGGATGAGTGAAACAAGCGGCTGGGATACTCAAGTGATTGAGCACATGATCTCTTCCCGTGATTTGTTCAACCACTGTCAGAAAATTTTCATTCATAAAAATGGAAGCAAAAGACTCCAATATTAGTAATTTGAAAGTTGCCACTTACCTGAAATTCCTTGTGCACTGGCAGCATGAGCGAGCATCAACTTGCCATTTGCATCACCAATACAATATAAATGAGGGACCTATCATTCCATATTTTATTTTAGTAACAAGAGATCTAACCCAAAGATGTCTGGTTTGTGCCAGAGAGAAATTTGAAACAAACCAGATTGCCATATGTATCAAATACTCGCATCCGCTCATCCACAGGAACAAAACCACAATGAATTGTAACATCAATCTGCAAAAAAGGAAATGTCAATTACACAATTACTCTCTTTAGGGAAAAATTTACACTTTGAAGCCATTGGATAGACATACATTCTCTAAGCCAAGACCACTAGTGAATGGAGCCCTTCCAGTTGCTATTAGTGCAGCATCCACCTGCAGCAAAGCAACATAAAACCTTGAGATGAGTCCAAGTGATTGAATATATGACAAAAAGGTATTAAAATACAAGATTTGTCAGTGTTTTAAGATGGAAAACTCTGAGAATACTCCACACACTTGTCTAACCTGATGCTATAAGAGTATAAATGTTTAAGAACTGTAACAAAAAAACAAGAATTTCAACAGATACTACAGGTTCAGTAAGAAAACAGAAGCCACAGGTCTCTTGAGATTAGCAACATCAATTGTACCATCAAGTGTTGCTGTTGCTATTACTTTATTATGAGTTTTTTTTTTTGGGGGGGGGGGTTGTTGTGGTGTTGGATTTTTGAGTAGCAGAACCAAGCTATGCATCAGGAGTAATCGCAAACATCGAACCTAGGTAATTTTGTATGTGCTTGTTTTCCCCCCTCATACTGTGACAGTGCTCGCACATGTAGTCGAGTCTAGTCTTTACAATTAACAGTTTGTAGACTTTTCCTTTGTTGTGGGTAGAAGATTTGAAACCAAGCTTAAAGTTAAAACTATGAGAATCAAGTTACCTCCAAGATGTCCTTTAATTCCTTGGTTTTTGCATCAGTGAGTTCAATGACGACAGGTTTTCCATCCCTTGCAGGAGTGATCTGTAGGAAAAGGGGCCAAATAAAAAGAGGGCTGCAGCTTGTCAAAATAGCCATTCTGCAAATGTTTATTCAAGCATCTATATGACGTGGTTTACCTTGGATGCAAAAACTCCAGTATGACAGTCAATTTTCCGTGAGGTTATGAGAACCCTCTGGGCCAACTTGCTGATTTCAGGATCAAATCCAGGCATAAGCTGATCTAAAGCTTCGATAAAAGTAACCTGCAGAATCCCTTTATCCCTTATTATATTTCCTCTGCAAAGGCTTCATTTTGCAAATGAAGAAACAATATTTCTTGCATTATTAGATATTATAAAGAAGTATATGATTTTATAGCGGAAATCATTTTTCTGTCATAAAAGTAACACACAGAATCAATTATCAATCATTTGTAATTATTTCCCATGAAGAAAACCTAATGGAGAAGGAACAATTGAGAATCATAAAGGGGTAGTACCTCACTTCCAAGAGCTGTATACACATCACTAAATTCAAGTCCAATATAACCACTTCCTACAATTGCTATCCAGTCAGGAACAAACTCTAGTTTGAGTGCGTGGTCACTGGTTATCACAGTCTTCCCTGCAGGTAATTAATCATTAATATTATTATGAAGAATCTAAGCAGAAATCACAGATTGAAATAAAAGGTCTGAGAAGGGCTTCCCATGATGAATATAAAGGGCCAGCCAACTAATAAATAGAGCAATATATCACTTTCTTTCAGGTTGAAGAGAAAAGATAAGTGCGTACCATCAACTTCAATGCCCTTAGGAACGTAAGGAACAGAACCAGTTGCAATTATTATATCTTTTGCAGTTACTGTGTTGTTGGAAGAGCCAACTCTCACTATATGAGGTTGCTGCATAAATTCATATACAAGATGGTGAAAAGAGATTTTTCAAATGTCTTTGCAATTTCGTGATCAAAAGTCAAAAAAGGCAAGCTTTTGCTGGTAAGCGAATAGTTCATTCTCCCACACAGCATAACATGTCACTTACTAAAATGGTTCCAAAACCTGTGAGTATGTCTACTCCAAGAGCTTTTAATGAATTGGTCAAATTATCACGAATTTTTGAAGCAAGATTATTAGCATGGTCAGCAACAGCTTGTTTGTCATATCCACCACCAGAGACCTAAAACATGAAAAATCCAGAAAAGGAAATCATCCAAGGAACCAAAATCTCTTCCTACAACAAGGTATCTTTTGTATTACATTAAAGCAATAATCATAGCAATGGCTTCAGAGCTTAATAAGTAGATACACACACTCAATTAGAAAATAGTCTTACCTGCAAGCCCAAGGACTGTAAGTGATGATCATTCTGTATTTCCCGCATACGTCCACTTACAGCCAAAAGAGCTTTAGAAGGAACACAGCCTCTGTTTACACACGTCCCTCCCATCACATCTCCCTCTACAATGGCTGTTTTCAAGCCCTGCAGTCACTGTGTTATTTTTACTTTTACTACAGATAAAAATCTAAAGCTATTCAATCTACATTCTTACCGACCAATGCGCACGCTCAGTGCAAAAAGAACCCCATCTTTTAACTTAGTAGACACACATTCATTTTATTTACTATAAAATATTTAATAAAGTAATAATAAGCTTCCAGGTACAACAATTTAGAACTAAAAAATCACATAAAAGAAATAGGATTTTAAATTGTTCGAAACACCCAAATTCCAAGGCAAACGCCCATATATACACATCCAAGTTACTCATATATATACTTCTATATCAAACAAACGGTCCAACGAATCCTAACAGCAAAAGAAACAAAAAAATTCCTCATACTTCAACTCCACAGAACATCATTTAACAATCAGTTCAACTATTCAAGTCAAGGGCATTAACCACTTGAGGCAAAATTTAAAATAGCTTTACGTGATCTAAGCTGCACTTCATCAAAAAATTAGCAACGAAGAAAAATTTCATCTTCCAATGGCCAAATCAAACTTCAAAGCCGAAACATTATGTACTATCTACTTCGACCGAGACCATAACAGGCGATCACCAGCACAGCATGCAAAACAGTAAGGGTACCTTCTCGACGGCATGAAGCGCCGCTCTGTGGCCACCAACGCCAGCTCCAATAATCAACAAATCGTAATCGAATGATTGTGGAGGGCCACCATTGTGGAACCAGGCAGCAGAAACTTTCACGAGAACTCTACGGCAAGAAAGCTGGAATCTCTGGTGCGCATCGAAGCGCTTGATTGAGGTAAGACCAAATGCCTCGCGCCTTAAACCGCAGAATCCAATATTGAAAGGCGTAGCTGCAATGGGAGGAATAGAATTGGAGGCGTGTTGTGACCTGGAAATGGAGGGAGCAGAGGAGGAGGTTGGGAAGAAAGAGAGTGAGAGTGAAGAGTGCATTTTGGAGGAAGAGAAAGATGGCAATGGCGAAATGAAGAAAGAGATCAGAGAAACCTAAAAAGGAAGGAACTCAGACTAATTGAAGTGAGATGACGATGGAGTGAATGAGTCGGACCTGGACTTGCCCCGTTGCCCGTAGGGACTGGGCAAACTGGCTGGGAAATCTAGGAGCGCCAGATAAACGACTTTTTTCTTGGCACACTATTGTGTGAGTCAGCAGGTAGACTTTGGTTTTTCGGACCATGTTTGGTTGGGGGAGGGGATGGGAGAGGAGTAAAAATGAAGGGCTCTCCTCATTTGGCTTAAAATTTTTAAAGTTGTGGAACTCAAACTGGGTTGGCAGGTTTGGCATGAAAATCGGTGAATTGGCCAGTAGCTTGATCCGGTTCCCGGTTTGGTCTGGGTTCCAATTTTAAATTTCTTTTAAAATTTTTCCTTTAGAATTTTATACTATAAACCTAAAATCTTCAATTTCTCACCTATTCGATCCCGGTTTAGCTCCAGTTTGACCCCAGTTAGACGTACTGATCATTGACCCAGTACCCCGACCTGTTCAATACTTGTTCCGAGTTTTAATACCTTAAATGCTGTTGTTGTTCATGCCCAAAAGTCTTGATAGAATGTACGGGTGAGGTTGTTACATGTTTATGCCGTTGTGAACACAACGAAAGCTATTGTAATGCCGTGAAAGTGAATACAGCAAAAGCTATTGTGACATTTGTCATGCATCAATACGAAAACTGCTGAGAATGTTGTTGAGAATTTGTCGCTGAGAATGTTATCGTTATCATGAATGTTGTTGTGTTATTGTTTTATGATAATTGCTTACATGTCTTCTTTATTATATATCATATGATTGAAATTGTTACTACTGAGATTCCTATGGATCTCACTCTTTCCACTACTAACCTATAGCTAGGGCAGGTAGATCAAAGGAGAAGTTGGTATATAAGGATTGTTAGAGTTCGTGGCTAGGAGATTAGTTTTGTGTTGGTTATCAAATGTTAGGATAGTTGTATATGTAGATGTAGATCGATGTAGTAGGTTTTGTGTAATTGTCTGTAATCCCCATCTGAAAATGGGTGAACATGCCCTGTAGGCTCTTAAATTGAAATCTGAAGTGTCGTCGGGAATTTCGTTGAGTACTCTGATATAAATGAATGGATCGGTACCGAACAGGCTAAGTAGTTTTGAAATGTGGGCATGAGACCTGATTAAAACAGTTTGTGAAAAGTTTTGAAAAACCCTCTTTACCACAGTCCTAAGTCCTGTCTTGAAGTTGGGATTTCGAATGAGTTTTCGAATATCTTATAGTCTCTTGTTTATTTTATGATACGTTTTTGAACCATGTTAATGGCTGTGAAGGTAGGGGGTTACAAGTAGCTTCAAGAGAAAAATAATTGGCTAATGGTCCCCATGTTGGTTTTTGTTTGTAGTAGTAGTGTTACTGTGTCATGTTGTTTGTGTTTAGTTTTATGTTTGTTTTGTTTGTTTGGTGAGTTGTGTGATAGGTTAGGATTTTGAATGCTTTTTACCTTCGGCTATTAGTAACTGTAAATGATTTTTTGTTATTAATAAAATTGACTCCTAAAAAAATTACGTGCATTTTCTCAATTTTAAAGCACCATGTTGAATTTTTTCACCTTTTTATCTTTTGAGCAATTAAAATAATGTTTTAAACGCATTAAAGTACTCTTTCTTATTGGATTAAGGTTTATCTTAACTATTTTTTAGACTTTATAGTGCTGGATGCGCCTAGAAAAATACTTTATACCCTGTTTGGTATGAAGCACTGGGGGTAGGGCCTGTGATTGGATTAGGGATTGGGCCAGAATATATCATTTGGTTTGAGGGACTACAGATAACTAGGGATTGGGAATACCACGAAAGTGGAATTGCTGTAAAGCCACCTCCCCTTGATATTGCATTTTCAATCCTAGGATTGCAAATTTTAGAAACAAAAAGATCCCTGTTTATAATATTTTCTTAACAAAAATATCCTCTATTAATTTTACCCTAAATTAGAACTCATCACTTTATTTTATCACTCATCATCGCTCTCACGGGTTTTTTGGAGTTTGGTCGTCAGAATCACCACCATCACTAGTGCAGAATAGGCACTGTAGTCGCGAGTGGAGAGTCATACATTCGCCATTGTTGGTTCCTGTCCCCCAAAACTGTCGCTTCACCATCGTGGTTCCTTACTTGAATATTGGAAACAACAATTCGATACCGTATTATTAGTTCACTTTCATTTCGGAACCTTTTCCATAGATTTTTATAAAGTAAGCCTTTTCTAGATTCCTAAGGAGTATTGCTTGCCTACAAGAAGTATTCTGATTCCTCTAAAATGCTTTTTGATTTATCCTTTAAATTGCGCCACTAAAAATTTTAAGAAAACTCAAGCTTCTTAACATTTCTCTCTACATCTCCGTCTTCTTCTTCTTCTTCCTCTATATCTCCCCTATTTTTCCCCCCAGAATTTGTTTTTATGCCTCAATAGTTTTGTGCTTGGAATTTCCAGTATGTGATGAAGTGGGGAACAACGGGAATGCCCTCACAGGAGCTAGTGCTAATATAAGTCCAGGAATTTGAATCCTTTTTCTTATCTTTTTTGGATGAGTAAATCGTTTCAAGGCTATCAATAGTTCAGAAGATTATATGTCTTTTTTTTTTTTTTTTGTTTACACCCGCCGGTGTCCCACCCCTTTTGGAGGCAGACTAATCCGGAGTCGCCCCCCAGTGTAGAGGGACTTCCCAGGGATCGAACTTGGGCCCTTAGGCAAATGGCGGAGGAGGCACCTTGGCTCCCCCTTTCAAACCATCTGAGCCACGCCCCCGGGCAAGATTATATGTCTTTCATTCCTCTGAAAACGTATTGTATATTTTAATTCCATAATTTCAGAGAGAAATTTACCGAAAAGTTTATTAACTCAAAATCTCCTCCAAAACGCTCACATTTTCCTCAATCGAATCATTTGCAAATTCACAAAATGCAGAAGCTAAAACACTGGAGTACCATTATCCAAAATCGTATTGTTTCTCTCGCTCTCGAAACCCCAATCCTTGATTCTTTGTACATCTTGTAGAAAACCATACCAATCAAAATGCGATGCCGAGGTCTAAAGATGAAGAAGAATCTCTTCAACTTGCGATGGACTCACAGGTATTCCAAACCGACGATTCTCAACACACCAATCATAAATCAAAAAGCGATCGATTGATTAAGTTTGAGATTTAGAGCTTGGGTATTTGGGTCTTTTCATAATTAGTGGTTGCTAATTAAATAAAATTAATGAATTCATTCTCTCCAATTATTACCTCATACCAAACATATTTTTAAAGCATCAATCTCAGTCCCAATCCCAATCCCAATCCATCAAAATTTAATATCATGTACCAAACAGGGCCTTAAGTTGCGATGAATTACAAAATACTTTATAATGACGGACATGCCTAAAAATTAATTTTAGATTGTTAGATTAATCACAAAATATTTTAAAATGATGAACACATCTTTAAAAAAAATACTTTTATGGTATTGGATCCCCTTAACTTTTTTTTTTTAATTATTATTTTAACAATTAAAACGCCCCTCTTTGGGACCCACATACACTCATCCCATTTTTATCCTTTAAGATATAGAATCTAAAATATCTGTCTTTCATGAGAGGAAGTGTGGAGCGCTATGTGAGCTAGAAGTTCTTGACATTAAAATAGGGTCAGTGAGAAATGAGCGATAAATTTGATAATTTATCATATTTTTACATATTTATTATATCTTTTTAATTCGTATTTAATAATGTTAAACAATAAATAACTAATCTAATGAAAAGAGGAAAAGGTTTGTGAAAGCTATAGATAATGTTTATCGACCATTAAGATTGGGTAAAGGGTGTGTCCACTTCACTAATCTAATATAGGCAAGTTGTAATTTTGTCTATTAATTTATTATTATATATGTGGATAGAATTATTATAGATATATATGGTGAAAAAAATATAATTTTAAACCATTATAGAGATATATGTAAACCTGAGTAATTTTGTCTCTTGATATATTATTTTCACATATTGTTATATTTGTTGTAATTCAACCAAATGTGTTTTCATACCTATGCATCATTTTTTCTTAATGGCGTATCAGAAAAATTCATATAACCATCATTACATTTCATTATTTTTCCTTCGATTCCATAAATCAAATGAGCCACAAGTATTGGCGCAAAAAAAAAATGAGCCACAAGTATTTTGGGCTTTCTTCTATGTAACTGTAACATACGGTATGAAACAAACATTGTTGGGAGGAATCTAATTTTTTGACTTGGTACCAAAAAGGAGTGAAAGGGCATTTGGCCCATGAATATTCACGTAAAAGTACTTAGTATCTTAAAATTAAATGATATGGTGCAATGTTACCTTTAAACTTTTGCACTATTATCCCAGCCGTTAATAAGGTGCAAGCATCCATTACATGCAATCATAAATATGCATAGGACTCTACAACACAGTTTTTTTTTTTTGACCTGCTACAACACATAGTTAAGAGACATAATTTGCTCCAGCAAGGATGGCATTACAACGATTTTTTAACCGAGAGTAACATGGCATCACTTGATAATTTAGGATATCCAATGCTCTTGCGAGAACAGCTTAAAGGCAAATATACCTTTCAACTCCAAAAATAGGAAAAAAAATTTAGTCTTTATTATAAATCTACTTTTAGAATAATAAAAAAGAGATGAAAAATACTCATTCACAAATAAGGACAAAATTAAAAATTTAGGGCCCGTTTGATTCGATCTCATTACACCTTGCAGTGCAGTGCAGTAAGGTGCAATTAGTTAATATTTTAACAATTATTTAAAATAAATATATTGCACAAAGTCTATTTTACCATTAATATAATCTTTGTAGAAAAAATAGTTAAGAGCTGGCTACTGCAAGGATGGAGGAGTGGCGGCAGCAAAGGTGGGGGTGGCGGTAGAGGAGGAGGCGGTGGTGGTGGTAGTGGGGGGTGACGACGGCCGCAGAGGTAGTGGTGATGGCAGTAGGCGGGTGGCAGCGGAGAAAGAGGTGGTGGTGGTGATGGGCGGGTTACCGCAGTGACGGCTGCGAAGGAGGTAGTGGCGGCGGTGGCGGTCAGGTGGCAATGGCGACGGTGGTGAAGGAGGTAGTGGCGGCGGTGGTGGGGGTGGAGGTGGAGGTGGTGGTGGTAGGCGAGTGGTGGCGGCGGCGGCAAAGGAGGTAGTGGTGGTAGCAGCGGGTGGAAGTGATGGCGTTGGAGGTGGTGGAGGAGGTAGTAGTGGCGGCAAAGGGTGGAGGTGACGACGGTGGAGGTGGTGGCGGCGGCGGCGGCGGCGGCAGAGGGTGGTGGGGACGGCGGTGGAGGAGGTGGCGGCGGCGGCAGAGGGTGGAGGTGACGGCGGTGGAGGAGGAGGAGGAGGTAAGCCAGCGGTGGCGGTTGTGGTGCGATGTGGCAAATGAAATGAGATAAGTGAAATAAAGACATTGGAAATTAAAGGGTAAATTAAACTTTTTTAACTATGCAACGGGATGGTAATGAGGATTCATAGGGGGAAGGTATGAATGAGGATTACCAATTTTTGGTAATCATTATTACCATGATAAACTCTATTACCATGCTAAAGATCAACCAAACACTCTTCTCTTAGTAATGCAATCACGATTACCATTGCAAGCATATAATGGGGTTGAACCAAACGGGTTTTAAAGTCTTAAATTAAAATATGAGTGATTTAGATTTTATTTTTTATAAAATATTTCTTTATTATAATTTTACATATTCATCATTAAAGAATTTAATAGTTTGAATTTAATTATTTATTTATTTATTTATTTTAATAATTTATCATTTTATTAATAATTTTAAATCACAATTATTCCTAATTTAATCTAACAGCTGAGACGAGGAGGGGAGGCGACGGGAAGGGACGGAGGGGTAGTTTTTTTCTTGTGTGAAACTGTGAATAGAAGTCTCATGCAAGCCTTGAATATTGAAGAACTTGTGAACCATGAACGAAGGATGAAGATGAGCGGATTTTGACAACTTCTCTGAGACGGTTATACACGTTGCAAAATCCGTTACAACTGAGTAACCACGAATTTCGCATCGTCTTCATTTTGGAACAGCCACGTGTGATCCCCCAAACCCACGCGTCCTCCGTTATTTCCTTCATCTTCCCCAATCTTGCGCGCTTTCCTCCTCCTTAATGTCTCTCTGAACCGCACAGTAGTGAGAAACATTTTGTATGGTTTCTGAGAAATTTTGCTTGTGAGCGCGAAGAAGAGTGATTAAGATGAGCAGTAACTTGGACGCACGGTCTTTGCTGGATGAGCTTCGAAGCTTCGACAAAGGGGGTTTCTTCGACCTTGGCCACCCTCTTCTCAATCGCATTGTCCAGGGTTTCGTCAAAGCCGCTGGGGTAATTAATTAAATTCCTCCTCTTTCCCTTTTACTACATTATCGTTAATTCAGTCTTCAATGTATTATATCTGGTTGAAGGATTAGCAAATTTAGGGAAAGAAAATGGTGTATGTATATATGCAGAACGGTCCCTAACATGGGAGACCACTGGAAATCAGTTTCTCTGAACTAAGAATGGCCGATCTTGATATCACGAGAACTATGTAAAATAATTATGATTTTCTTTTAAGGATTTAAATCAATGCGATGTAGGTCTCAAACGCTATATAACTCTTCAGGCACAAAAAATGTTAGTTTAATTCACTCTTGCTCTGTTTGTATGTGTGTGTGTGAGCGCATGTCGGTAAAATGTACTCTTGCTCATGGTGAATGCGTTTTTGCCAGATAGGAGCCGCCCAAGCAGTGTCTCGCGAAGCTTATTTTATGGCCATTGAAGGTTCGCTAATGATTCTTCATCGCACTTTTTCTTAAGATTTTATTATATGATCCATGATAACAGAGAGAATTGAGATTAAAAAAACAGAGAGAAAAAGTAGTAGTGGAAATATTAAATGCATGATGAAGCCCCGCGTCGTGTCATTAGAGAATCAATACAATTATATAAGGAAATGGGGAGTCATTAAGTTATTTTGTTGTAGGTGACAAACCTTTAGATTTGATTGATCCCATATGTAAATGGAAACTTGATCGCGCAATTTAGTATTTACTACATGTGTCTGTATGGATTTTTAGGTGCTGGACTTGATAATAATGATGGTCTACCGCCGGAAGTACTGCCTGGTGCCAATAAAAATCGTCTTCCAGGTCTCAGAGGTATCTTAGACAGGAGATATTGTTGTTTGATATGATGTCATTTTATATTCCTTTTGACAAGTTTGATGATATATTGTTGTTTGGACCTTTGTTCAATTTGTAAATGCAGGAGAGACCAGCAGCAAATCTCTCGAGGCCATGGTGAGATTTCACATAAACTTATACCATTGAAGTTTTCCAACATGAGCATTTCAAGACCTGTTGTTATTTTCTTATAGTTCTACAATTGAACTTTCAAGTCTATAAATAGTTAACTCTTCTGTCATATGTTTGTCTTTATCATGGAATTCTGCTAATCGGTGCTGCATTTATTCTTTTGATCAGGTGAAAAATACTGGAAAAGAGTCCATACAATGGGGTAATGATATATTTTCTCAACCTATAATACACTTAATTCTCCTATAAACTTTGAAATTACAAAAAAACTATATGTGTTCATTTGTGAGCAAAATAGTCATATTTTTGAAACAGAGTAAATCTATATTTGTGAGCTTCTCATGCTTATGATGCTCATCTCTTGGATGATTGGGCTACTCTGAACCTTAACCAATTCTTCTCCCAACATGCAGGTTTGGCTGCAGGAATGTATTCGGGTCTCACATATGGTCTGAAGGAGGCCCGTGGAGCTCATGATTGGGTAACACAGATGGGCTAAAATTTTTAAGACCCAACCTTTTTTTTAAAAAAAAGAAAAATTCAACGTTCTTGTCACTAATTTACTAGGTCTTTGCTTGGATGCCAAAAGTTAGAGTTCTTGTATAAATGTTTATATGGACCATGCTTTTAGAATGAACAATGACAAGAATTAAGTCTGACTCATTGTTTCAGGCATGAATATTTTCATTAGCTCTTAGCTGCATATTGTTTTGTTTCTGGAATTCACCAAAATGATTCAGCATAATCATGAACTTGTGCTTGATTATGCAGAAAAACAGTGCAGTTGCCGGAGCTATCACGGGGGCTGCGCTCGCACTTACACTAGATGACTCTTCTCATGAACAGATTGTGCAGTGTGCTATCACTGGAGCTGCCATCTCCACGGCTGCAAACGTTCTCTCTGGCATGTTCTAATGTGGAATATTCCTTCATTGTACTTGAGATTGCATTTTAAGAACAATTAGGAAAACTATATTTTCTTCTGAATTGCGAGAGTTTTGGATATATAAACTTGTTATCAAGTTTTGGTTAGTTCCATAATGAATTTCTTGATTGACAAAAAGCTTTTATGAATTCTGGCCTTTTACTATCCATTTCAATTTGCAGAGTACTATATGATGTCCATTGGTGATAGCCATTTCAATTTTGCTCGTTTGCAATATAAAATAGAGATTTAAGATGGCCACATATGGTCGGAGTTTGTACGTGCAACGACAACTATTTGTCATAGTAAGTGTTTGGTACATTATGGCAGTGCGCGTTTTGATTTCACTCAAAAAGCAAACTATTTCTCATTATTTTCCGATAAGTACAAATGCTAAAATCTAAAAAATCTTTTCTGGACCCCACCAAAAAAAAAAATAATTATAGTACCAAGAAGATCACATATAGCCATAGGGACAGGACCGGATGATTCCGTTACACGAATAATTGCCTTCGGCCAGAAACGAATCAAACATATAAATGGGAGAAATCATATTGAAAATTTACCACTCTCACATTTCTTCACATATTAATTTAATTAAGGAAATTAATTAAGTTAGTTAATATAATATATATTTTATAAAATATTCTAATCATTATCCTTAATTCTCTCGTTCCTCCTCCTCATTATTTGTTATTGAGGGGGCTAATATTAATTAGTATAAATTTAAAAAAAAATTGATAAATATAAAAATTATAATATTTATATATTAAAGATCAAGGTGAATTATATAAATATATCTTATATTAATAAGATTTGATGGAGTAATTTATCATTTTTAGTAGGGGTGGGCATGGGCTGGGCAGGGCGAGACCCCTGCCCAATGCCCAGCCCAAAAGATGAACGGGCTACATTTTGTAGCCCGATGCCCGGCCTTGCCCGATAGAAACCCTAACTATTTCGGGCAGGGTAAGGGTGAGCTGGGTAGGGCGGACTTCTCTGCCAAGTGATAAATTCCTAACCAATACCATTGTACAAAACCTCCAATTACACTTAATAAATACTATTAAAAATTTCAAATACATTCAATAATTTCACACATTGAGATATCTCAAAATAAATCTATAACTTAAGTGTTGAAATTAAAAAAAAAAAAAAACTAACACGTCTTACTAATTATATGACAAACTATGAAGTAATATGTGTTTGTATATGAATATTGATTGATATGAATAGGTGCAATTGCAATAGAGAATTTAAAGAAACTAAATTTTTTGTCTTAGATCTCAACTTTTTAATGCTTTGTATCATCTATCCAGATCAAAAAACCACATCCATAAAAAAAACAATGAGTTATATGTAAACTGTGGTGGATGGATATTAAATAATAATATAAAATATTTCATAAACATGAAATAATATATACACATATTAAATAAAATAATATATATAAAATATTATTTATTTTATATAAAATAATATATATTTTAAATAAATTGTATATAATTTTTAGGGCAGGGCCAAATGGGCACGGCAGTATCCCCTGCCCGATGCCCGGCCCCACCCGATATTTTGTTCTGCCTAAAGATGCCCAAATTTTTATCGAGCCATTTTTTTTGGACCGGGCAGGACAATTTTTGACTGGATTTGGGTGAGCATACCGAATTCTTGGGTACCATACTCACCCCTAACTTTTAGATAAAGCACCGCACTTCAGCCTTAAAAAATATAAAGCACCTCACCGAATGAGACATCAGGCGGCCGGGTGCATTATTCTAGTTTTTCCTCGTAGTGGGTTATTTCCCCCAAAACATAAAGAGGATTCAATTTTTAGTTACTATCAATCACTAAGAAGAACCCATAAAGTATAGCGACAGGATCGGATGATCCCGTTACACGAATAATTGTCTTTGCCCAGAAACGAATCTTACAAATAAAAGGGAGAAATTCCCCTTATGGGTTTTTCAAGTCCCCCATCGGGGGTAACATGTGTGTGTGGTTTATAATTAAGTTTCCCGTCCCTCTCAGTTTGTCCCTCTCAGTTTGCCGACCGCATTAGTCGGTTTTATTATTGGGTATTGATAAAAAAAAAAATATACTTACATGTGCATGACTTGATACCGCAGTTGGGTCTTCTTCAGGCATGCTTGGTGGTCCCCTTGTGGACTTTCCAAGTCCCACATCAGTGGTAATGTGTGTGTGTCATTTATAATTAAGTTTCCTGTTTCTCAGTTTGCCGACTGCGTTAGTTGGTATTGACCAAAAAAATAAAAGTGAGAAATCATATTGAAAATTTGCCGTTGTCTCTTGTTTTTAATATAAGACATATTTATCTAATTTAATTAGATTAAGGAAGTTAGTTGAGTTAGTTTATATAACATATATTTTTTAAAACACCCTAGGTATTTTCCTTAATTCCCTCGTTTCTCCTCCTCATTGATTATTGTTAAGGGAGCCAGAGACATATTTATCTAATTTAATTAGACTAAGGAAGTTACTTGAGTTAGTTTATATAACATATATTTTTTAAAACATCCTAGGTATTTTCCTTAATTCCATTGTTTCCCCTTCTTGTTAATTATTATTGAGGGAGCTAGTATCAATAGGATAAATTAAAAAAAATTGATAAATATAAAAATTATGTTTTATATTGAAGACTAAGATAAACTCTCTAAATATATGTTATATTAAGAACATAAGAGAGTAATTTATCTTTTCTTTGGATAAAGCACCGCACTTCAGCCTCAATAAATATAAAACACCTCACCGAATGAGATATCAGGCGGCCGGGTGCATTATAATAGCTTTTCCTCGTAGTGGGTTATTAATATTAGGGTTAATGTGTAAATTTACTAATAAAGATTTATTTGAAGAGTATCTGACACAAATATATTTTAAAAGGGGTAAAAATACCAATGAATAATTAAAAATGGTGCACCCAGTATAAAACCGTTAAATTTAACCAAACGCCGTTAGAGGTTTTCTTATCTTATAATATAACACCGTTAAGTCAAATTTAACGGTTTTGTGCTTGGTACACTCTTTTTAATTATTCATTAGTATTTTTACTCCTTTTAAAATATATTTGTGTTAGACGCTTCTCAGACAAAACTTCATTAATAAATTTACACTTTAACCCTTAATATTATTACCCCCAAACTTAAAGAGGATTCAATTATTAGTTACTATAAATCACCATATATATATATATATATTCTATATCTATGTGTCGATCAAATCCTCCGCACTTCCCCATTTCAAAGTATAGATCAAACATTTCTCCTTCAACAGTAGCCATTCCTGCTCTCCTCCTTCTGATCTTCATCTACTTTCTTTCTGCCATCGTCTTTCGTTCCAATAATCACTGCAAAGATGCTCGTAAACGTCCTCCAGGTATTTCTCTTTTGAATTATTTGTGTTCTTTAATTTTACTCTGCTTTCATATTTCTCTCACTTTCTATATATATATATATATATCAATAGGTCCTCTGGCTCTCCCCATTATTGGCAACATCCACTTGTTGGGAACACTTCCACATCGCAAGCTTCAATCTTTGGCCAACAAGTACGGACCCATCATGTCCTTGTGGCTTGGACAGGTCCCAGCCCAATGTGGTGTCCTCTCCTGAAGCTGCTGAACTATTCCTTAAGACCCACGACCCTATTTTTGCTAGCCGACCTCAAAGTCAAGCCACTGATTACATTTTCTATGGCCGCCAAGGCATGGCTTTTTCTGAGTATGGTTCATACTGGCGCAACAGGAAGAAACTCTGCACTTAACATCTTTTTAGTTCTTCAAAGCAAGAGTTGTTCGGTCCTCTTAGGAGGGAGGAGATAAGAATGGTGGTGACGTCAATAGAGGATGCTGCAATTGTGGGTGAAGTAGTGAATGTTAGTGAGAAAGTGAATGCTCTTCTTGATGATATAGTTTATAAGATGATAGTGGGACGAAATAGGGATGACCAGTTTGATTTGAAAGGCCTCATTTCCAAGGCTATGAGATTGGGTGGAGCTTTTAATCTTGCAGATTTTGTGCCTACATTAGCAGCTTTTGATCTTCATGTATCAATAAAAACACAAATTTTACTGTACATGTTTTTGTGGTCATATTCAATGATGATATACTGTATCAAATTTATGAATACCGTCCATGCCATTGTCAGTACTTATCATTTAATTGAACTTTAATTTTGATATATGTGATTTTAAATTAATGATTTTGATTCTTATAATTTCATAAATATTTTGTTTGAGTTTAAGGATTGATCATTGTATTTTTAATGAATTTTGATTTTGGTCTATATATTTAAACTTATAACTTGTCTATAGAGACCACAACAACAGGACTTGGCTTGCGTCTGCTGCCTAAGCGTTCACTGGCTGTCCTTTTCTCCCAAACTACAATGTTTTGGTGTAGTTTTGGGATAAAATGTTGGAGTTGATCCTTTTTTTATTTAAATAGTGTCTAATATTTTGAAATATTTTTTTGGATTTATCTAGTATCTTAAAATATTTTTTAAGTAACGTGTAGTATCCTAAAATAATTTTTGGTGCTTTTAACCCCTTAAATTTTTTTTAGTTATACCCATTCTGTTAGCAGATTAATTGTAATTTTATTTTTAATGTACTTTTTCAGCTCCAAAAATTATTTTAAAATATTTTTTGGTGTTAATTTATTGATTTCCATCCCCTCTAAAATATTTTAACGTAATTTTTGGAGATGAAAAATACATTAAAAGTAAAATTATAATTAGTTTCCTAATAGACTGGGTATAACTAAAAAAATATTTTAAAGGGTTAAAAGAACTAAAAATTATTTTAGAATACTACACGTTACTTAAAAAATATTTTAAGATACTAGATAAATCCAGAAAAATATTTCAAAATACTAGACACCATTTAAAAAAAAAGGATCAACCCCAACATTTTATCCCAAAACTACACCAAAACGGCGTAGTTTGGGAGAAAAGGACAGGCAGCGGACGCAAGCCAAGTCCACAACAACAACAAAGTCTTAATCTTACTAATTGGGGTCGTGTATATGGATCATACGACGTCATTGTGCTTTGACAAAGCCTATATCTTTAGACAGATTATTAATCAAAAGATCTCACTTTAAAACTTCATTGAGTGTTTGCTTCAGTCTTTCTTAACCTCTTTTTAGAACGTATACCATTAGGTTACACAAATAAGAGCTCAAAGCTGATCTTTGATGTAAGTCATTCCTTATAGGAAAATCTTTTATCTTATCTCTAGGTGTTCTAATACTGGTTGTTACTCCCTCATATATTTCTTGAATGGCTTTGATATATACAACACACCCTTTTTTTTTTTAAGGCTTTTCAAAGTACATCTCTTAACGTACAGCCATACTGTAAGGAGTAATAATTTAAAATTATAGGGGCTGAAATCAAAATTTAATCAAACTATAAGGAATAACGATAATATTAATCAATATCAGGGAATGACACGACAGTTGAAGGAAACCAGTGAAGCACTTGATGAAGTGTTGGAGAAGATATTGAAGGAGCATGAGCAAGCTTTTAATGAAACAAAAGGTGAGCAGAAGAATGATGACTTCATAGACATATTACTCTCACTGATGCACAAACCCTTGGATAATAATGATGACGAACAAAACCAAGTGATCACTCGTCACAACATAAAGGGTACTGCATTAGAGATAACCTTTGCTTCATTCGAAAATATTGCTTTGACCATCGATTGGGCTTTATGTGAACTCTTGAGAGATTCAAGGGTGATGAAGAATTTGCAAGACGAGCTTGAAACTGTGGTAGGGATGGATAGAATTGTGGAAGAAACTGACATATCAAAGTTGAACTACTTAGATATGGTGGTGAAGGAGATTTTAAGACTATATCCAGTGGGAATATTCATCCCTAGAAAATCAACAAAGGATATTATGGTTGAAGGTCACTACATACAGAAGAACTCACGAATCATAGTGAATAATTGGGCAATTGGACGAAACGTTAAGTCTTGGACTGATAATGCAAATGTGTTTATCCGGAGAGGTTTTTGAATAGCAATGTTGATCTTCAAGGAAATCATTTTCAACTTATCCCGTTCCGGTCGGGTCGTAGAAAATGTCCTGGGATCCAAGTGGGTCTAACTATAGTTAAAATGGTTATAGCTCAGCTAGTTCACTGTTTTAACTGGGAGCTACCTTATGGGATGAAACCTTGTGACATGGACATGACTGAAAGATTTGGCTTCTCCATCTCCAGAGCCAAACAATTGTTGGCTGTTCCAACTCATCGTATTGACGTATTCTACCAAAAGTGTATAATGAATAATTAATGTTGGTTAAGCTTTCCTGTCTTTTGTGTGAAATGTGGTTTGGATACAATTATTCCTATGTTAGAAACTCTCTTTGTGCGGCAACAATTTCTAAATGTGTTGATTACGTTTGGTGTGTGCGTCTCTCTCTCTCTCTCTCTCTCTCTCTCTCTCTATATATATATATTGATAACTTAAAATATTATTCCTTTGGTGTTTAATGTAAGACATAATTAACTAATTTGAGTAGATTAATGCTATTAGTTAAGTTAGTTAATATGATATGTTTTTTCTAAAACACCTTAATCATCTTCCTTAATTCTTTCTCTCCCTCTTTTATTTAATTATTGTTGAGAAATTATTAATATTTAATAGGATTAATTTGGGAAAGAAATGATAAGAATGTGAAATAAGTGTTTCATTTATGACTAACATTAAGGATATAATGAGTACGACATTATCATAATTAGTAAACATTTTGATTGTTGCATGGTCATTGATTGGCTTAATAGAAACTCTTGAGAAAGTAAAGAGTGATGAAGAATCTCCGACGTGTCACTTTTCTTTGAGTCTATATATATATATATTTGACGGTTGTTAATTAATCGTTAAAAAGAGTACCACGTATATTTGACGTTTCTACAATAGAAGATAGAACCCGTCGAATAAAAAGGCTATAGATTTGGCAATGAGAGGTTTCTGCATTGACTTACTTGATGGGTTTTCTTACATAACTGTCAAGTATGTCCGTTGACATTAATTACTTGATTGTTACATTGTTTTCACAGATACTAGTGAATAATTGTCAATGTTTGTTAAAAACTATTGGCATCTTTGGTATTCAAAGCAACTTGCCTTGAACTGAGACAAGTTTAATTGAAGTTCACATGACG
Source organism: Inga laurina (assembly GCA_963855925.1). Lineage (NCBI taxonomy): Eukaryota > Viridiplantae > Streptophyta > Magnoliopsida > Fabales > Fabaceae > Inga > Inga laurina. Next base: position 12,021,843 of record OY979702.1, read on the forward strand.
AGTTTGTATCACATAAAACATGTTAGATTTGTTTACACGCCAAAAGCGACATGAAGAAAATCTTGGTTTATATGTATCAGTGTTTGTGTGCGTTGTGCCATTACTTAATTAAATCCTATGTTTGAATGGGAGAAAAATTAGGGAAAAAAGGATATTAAGAGGAAAAACATTCAAAAGTAATTAATTTTTTTACTATTTTGAAACGTTTTCCTTCCTAATATTATCTCCCCTCTATTTTATGTGCGCAACTTCTCTCCATTGAGGTTACCATCCTTTGCTCTTCCATTGGGGCTATACGACAAGTGTTTAGAGGAGATTACGCGCAGAGAAATAGGGTGTCGTGGCTCTAAAATTGGAGCCTAAAATTAAAGAGAAGCAAAAGGCCACACACATGCTTTGATGGGGTGATATTAGACGCATTTCTAGAGCCCACAAAATATCACTAGAAAAATGGAAATTTAATAAACTTAAAGAGGTTGAAGAATTCAAAATTTATCTTGTTTTAAGAAAAAACATCTTAATCTAAAATAAAAAAACTAAAACAAAATGATGAACCAATATTTTTTTAAAAACAAGATAAAATTTGAATTTTTCAGATGAGTCATCAACCAATTAAAATTAAAATCATCTGAGTTGTTATGTTTTCATCCAACATGGTTCAGATAACGTGTTATTCTTAGAGTATGTAAGTATTTCTCCTAATATCAATATCATCCCTCAAAAGTTTATTTCTTAGTTTATATGGTTTTTTAAAAGAGAATTTTATTATTTTATTATATAAAATGGTAGCATTTAATTATTTATAAATTTATTAATAACTTTTGTTTAAGATAAAAATACAATTTTCTAGTGCTATTTTGTGGGCCCTAGAAATGCATATGATATCATCCGATCAAAGCATGTGTGAGGCCTTGCGCTTGTCTTTAGTTTTAGGCTCAGATTTTAAAGCCACGGCAACCTATTTCTATGCGCTTAATCATCTCGTCTAAACGCTTGTCGTATAGCCACAATGGAGGCGCAAAGCTGGCGTGTTTGGGGGGGGGGGGGGGGGGGGGGGGGGGGGGGGGCCCAAACGCTGGTTTGGCCAGCAAAAGCTAAATTGGCAACCTTGAAAAAAAAAAAATGAATGTTTGGCAAGTACAATGAGCAATTGAGCTTAAGATTTTTTTTTTGATACATAGGAATGCAAAAAAAACAAAACTCATATGAAATAATACAATACGAGAAAACCAAAATTAAGTAACCCCTCGTGCAATGAGGAAATTCTTGGTCGATTCTGCAGACATAATTTGAATCCCCAAGCTAGCGTGTAGTGCTTCCTTAGCGAGCATATCTGCTTGCTCATTGTCCAGTCGATCAATAAGTCTAACATAAACATCCCATTCCCGACTCAACAAGTTTTTCACTTCAAGAATTAGATCCCTATCTGCATGTAGCTCAAACGGGCTGTTCCCAAGGAGGGACACTACAGCATGCGAGTCACATCGAAGTTCTAATCTTCTGCACCCACAATCCCAAGCACGCCGAAGGCCCCATAAGCAACCCCATAATTCTGTCGTTAGGCAGTCCTGTACCTCTAACCGACAAAAGAAAGATTCAATAATACTTCCGTTAGGACGACATAAAATTCCTCCACATCCCGCTATTTGCCTGTCAAACAACATTGCCCCATCAACGTTCACCACATACAAGTCCGCTTCCAATTGGTGAGGGATACCAACATTCGGGTGTCCTTCAGTTCTCATTTGATTATTTTTCTTCTGGTTAAACATTTTAGCTTTGATGAGACAGTGTACAATACCTTTGATCTCCGCTAGGGCCTCAGTAATTGACGGGGTAGGTCCTAAGTGGACTCTCTCGTTCCGACGTCGCCACAATAACCAACAAGTAACACCAAACACATCATTCCAGCGACCCGTATTTGTCTTCCTACTGTTCTTGATATTCAGAGAGAACCAGTCATTTAAATTACTTTCCCAAAACCTTCTATCAGTTGGAGAAATACCCAGACGTACCCAGAACTCCCGTGCATGGGTACAATCTCGTGAAACATGTAGGGAACTCTCTATCAATTGTTGACAAGAGCTGCATAAACCATTTTGGTGAATTCCACGATGCAACAAAGATTCGTTAGTGAGTAACCTATTGTGGTGCAACAACCATAGAAAATTCTTGCACCTCTGTGGCACTTGTAACTTCCATATCTTAGACCAAACCGGGGATCCTGGAGTTGGATCCTCCTCTAGGAGCCTGTACGCTGATGAAACTGAGAATTGGCCACTTCTTTCATGCTTCCATCTCACCATATTTTCCCCTTGTCTGTTCATTAACTCAGTACCATCATATACTTTTGCCCACGTGGCTTTAATTCCACTCCATACTCGAGAGCCAGGTCGTTTGGTATCAATCTGGGGTAGCAAATCATTTCCACATTTATATTTACTCCTAACGACTTTTACCCACAAC